>OY740806.1:32357020-32957020 GCA_963514005.1 Raja brachyura | reverse complement strand
CTGGAGGGATCTTTGTAATTAAGCCATTCCTGACCATTGCTTTACAAATACCTGATATGGATTCAAAATATGTCTAAATGGTAAACACTTCTATTTTTGTTTTGGCTAAATAAAATTTAATGTGATAAGCTGGGGGGAAAAAAATTGGTTTTGGGAGGGTGAAAATGGACCAGATAAACATAAGATGTTAAACCTACGAAGAATCAAGTCTTATGGATTAGAATACAGAATGGCATATCATAAAACACAATTTGCAGCAGAGGCCATAAAAGCTGTGAATACAAATTTGAAACAAATTATGACAGAGGAAGAAAGTATGGCATTTAAAAAATTAAAAATAAAGCTTCAATGGACTGCAGAGCCTTGGACTAATAATGTACCTGAGGGATGTGGGATATTTAACTTACTCGTCACATCTGGTCTTTAGGATGTTTTTTGATCCAACATGGATTTCTGACATTGTCATGTCTAGGTAGTGAGGAAATACTTCTGGCTCACTGATGGGAAGACCAGTTCTGCTTTACCCTGGTACAATGTGGTTTTCTTAGCAACCATGTGCATATTTTGTGGTCTGTTTCTCCTCTGTCAACCTTTATATAAACTTGTGGAACTGCTCTGAAAGCCTATCTACTATAAAAATAGAAAATGCCAGAAAAACCTGGGAGGTTGGCACTATTTGTGGAGAAACAGCAGAACTTCAGGTTGACCATCTTGTATCGAGGTCATTGACCTGAAATGTTAGTTCTATTCCTATCTTCATATTTGTCTGAGTTTTAAGGGCATTTCTAGTTTTTTTATAATTTCCATAATCTCACATTTACTACTTATTTTGTTTACGTGCTCTTAATTATAGGTTGTATTAACTAAGTGCAGCTCTTTCACAACTAGTTTTTCCATTCAACGCAAGATATAGAAATGAGACCAGCCGTTTGCCCCTCGCACGCATCATAACATCATGGTTGACATTTTTAGATAACACTTTTTTTCCTTATCTCTCAATTCCCTTAATATCCAAAAATGTTTCGATCTTTTACTTGTGGGCAAAGCCAGTAGATCCATTTACCCCAATACGTTTAGTTTTGTTACGAACAATTTCCCCCCACCCCCATGTCTTGATTTCAAATCTTTCTAAGATTATTTCATCCAATGCGGTAGTTGTCTGGCTGAAAAGAATAATGAAACCAAAATTAACGTGACTATTTGGAGTAAGGGCGCTAGGGGTCAAAAGCCTTCGTTCAAACAGTATTTTATTTCAGACAGCATATTTGCCTTCTGAATCTGATACACATTTTACATTAACATTCAAAATGTAAATATGCTCCACTGTATATTACCTATGATAATGTAATTATCTGGTTTTGATAATAAGAGTGAGAGCTAATTTATTTCTTTAGAAATGTTAAGATTCTTTGAGATGCGCAATATTAAAGTATTTCCCCCATATATAATAGCACGTATATATATATATATATATATATATATATATATATATATATATATATATATATATATATATATATATATATATTTTTTTTTTTTTTTGAAAGCTTATTTTAAAAAAAACAATACACTTTAGATAAGCCATTATTGCCTTGTGGGAGTGGTTCAGAATTAATTTGGATTGTCATTATAGTTCTCATTTTTAAAAATAATTGTAAAAATAACTATGCAGTACTGATTGACTAAATTTATTGCTTTAGTTTTAGAAAGGACTTGTATTGTTAATCATTTCTGACTCTTTGCACTTGTTTTTATGTCCTGTGTCTATTTACACACTCTGTTCACTTTTTTTTCTCTGTGTAGGTGGTCAGACTGTGTCAAAATCCCAAAGTAGGACTGAAGAACAGTCCTCCATATATTCTTGATCTGCTGCCTGACACTTACCAGCATCTACGTCTGATCCTGAATCGATACGAGGGGAAAATGGAAGCTCTTGGAGAGAATGAATATTTCAGAGTCTTCATGGAGAACCTGCTAAAAAAAACAAAGCAAACTATAAGCCTTTTCAAGGAAGGGAAGGAGAAAATGTATGAGGAAACATCACAGCCAAGGTAGGATTGGATTGTCTTTATTCTAGCTGCAGCTTCTGATGCTCAGAACTCTGGTGGTTGTGTCTATATTTTAGTCCTTGCGTAGTTTGTACTTATTTGGAATACTTTTAATGTATAACATTTCTAAACTGAATTTAATATTTATTCTGAAGAAGTGTCCCATCCCAAAATATGATCAATCGTTTTTCTCGAGAGATGCTGCCTGACCCACTGAGTTACTCCAGCACTTTGTGTCTATCTTTTGGTATAAACCAGCATTTGCCGTTCTTTGTTACTGATATATATTTACTTGTTGCAAACTTTTTTTTGAATTTATATAACATTTCCAATGTTTGAAACTAGATAAAGGTAAAAGCAATTTGCCTTGAGTGTGGCAACCAAAGGGTTTTCATACTGTTCAACTCCCCTTTTTGTGGTAAGAGGACTGTCATATAATTTCAGTTAACAGCTGGGAGTATGTGGTGAATGCAGGATGTGCAAGCTGGCATGTTCAGCTGCTGTAGGTTCACAAGGCAAAAGCTGCTGATTGGTTTCGTGCTTGTTCAGGCCTGCAACCTCTGCTCTGTCATCCTGTGCATTTCTTGCAACTGTGCATGCTAAATTCTTGAAGGGTAATTTGTCCTGAAAGCTTGGCTTCTGCACATAATGTCAGTGACAACTTTGATTTCTGTTGCAGATCGCAGGATCCCATGCTTGACCAGATAATCTTTTAACAGCAAGCTTCTGTCAAAGGCCTTGAAACATTTTCTAAATCTAATATGGGCATTCTTTCAAAATAGGAAGAAATATTTTCCATGGCCCCTTGAGACTTGATGGGACTGCAGTCGATTTGATTCTAAACCAATCTGCATTCCATTTCATCCTGGCAACCTTTTACTTGTTTATCAAGAATTCCTCCATCTCGGTATTAAAAATATATTGAAACTCTGTTTCCACCACCGTTTGAAAAAGCGAATCGAGGGGGGTGGGGGATGATGGTGTGGAAAAATTCAATCTAATTTTAAGCTTAAACAAGTGACTTTTTTTTATACAACTTCCAGTTTTACATTTTTATCTTCAACTGGAAATGTCTTTACCGCTGTCACCCTATCAACACATTTCTTTCAATAAAGTTCCGTCTCACTTTAAAAAAAAAACTTTCAATACCTTAAAATATATATCTAGCATTTCTGACTTTCTCGTAACACAACCTGCGCATTCCAGTCTAATAAATCTCTGAAATATAAGCATTAACATCCTTGCATAGACAAGAGACAAATATTGTACATCGGTGCTGCAGATGTGATCTCATCATTGTACTACTTGAAATATAACCATCATATGGAAGTGGCGGCGCTCGTAGTAGCAGCGGCTCACCTGCAGTCCGTCTGTTTTTTTTTTTGTCTTGTTTTAGCGTGTTAATTTGAGTCATAGTTTTAGTCTCTTCCTTTGGTGGTGTGGGGGGGGGGGGGGCGGCGCGACTTTTCTTGTCGTATCCCCCGTCTCCGTCTCCATCTGCGCTGAGGCCTAATGGCGGAGCTGACAGCCTCCAACTGCGACCGACCTCGAGGCTCCGGAGGCAGAGCCAGCCAGGACTTACCAGCGCGGGGCTGGCAGACTTCGGGGCTGTGGCGGGTTCAGGCATTCCGGCGTTCTGGCGGCCCAACTCTGAACTGTGGCGGCTTTCTGGTAGCGGCGGCGGCAGCAACTTCGGATGTTCGGCCACGGGCCCAGTGGATGACATCGTCGGGAGCTTGCAGGTCACAGGTTGGTGACCTGTTTTTCCGGAGCTCCCGCGGTAACAGCTGCGTCCGCTGGACTGGAGGGCGGCAGCTTCGACCGCCCCGGGCCGCGGAGTTGAACCGGCCCGTTCGAGGAGCGCGGTTCAGCCGCGGAACTTATTTACATCACCCGGTGGGATCACAACATCGGAGGCCTGGGTCGCCTCAGCGCAGAGGAAGAGGAAGAACAAGAAGGGACGAGACCAAGACTTAAGATTTTTGCCTTCCATCACAGTGAGGAGGTGTCTGGTGAACTCACTGTGGTGGATGTTAAATATGTGTTTTATTGTGTGTTTTCTTTACTATATGTATGACTGCAGGCAACAAAATTTTGTTCAGACCAAAACTTCATCCTATCTATCATAGGTTTGTATGCAAATCCCCTAGCAATAAACACTGGCGTTCTGTTAAAATTATTCTCGTAGGTGCTTATTAGCCTTTTGCAATACATATACCAGCGTTCCTGGATGCCTTATGCATCTGAGTGATACAGTGTGGAAACAGGCCCAACTCGCCCACATTGTCCCAATGTTGTAATTTCTTTCCTGCCTCTTTCTTTGCGGATTCCATCTCTTGGTTTCTGTTTACATCAATGAAAGCTTTTACAATCTGTTTTTGAATTTTGTTACTTTTCAATTAATATTGATGTTTATTTCTCACATGGAGGAAAATGTCTATCACACAATGAATTTATACATTTTTCTGCTAGTTTTGAAATCAAATTTGCTGAAGCCTGGAATGTATTGTCATAGACTTGGATATTTTGGATGAGACTGTTAATCTGCAGGTTCTTGCAGAGTTTTGTCCTTGTAAATAAATTATTTAGATCATGACAATTCCGTTTCCCTTCCCCCGATTTCTATTATATCTTCTGTAATTTCTGATTGTGTTTCTCCAAATAACATCTTGAAACAATCCTCTTTTGCCTTGACCTATCATCCCATCCTTCCACGTTCTACCCAATCACATTCCACTCTTTAGCTTTCTCCTCTTCTTTCTCTACATTTTAAAACGGATTTATTCCCAGTTTCGATGAAAAGCTATTGAAATGTTAACTATTTCTCCCCGTGTAGACAAAGCCTGACATTATGTTGAATATTTAAAAAAAAATTGTATTTTAATACAAATTGGGAACTTTTAAAACTTTGAATTTTGTTATTTGTTATTGTAGTCAAATATGTTAAAATGGGTGTGATTTGTGTTTTCATTCTTTATCAAAGTTTTGCTTAAGTGGCCTTCAATAGAAAAAAGGCAGAACCAGGAACGGATTTTGTTTTAAGCTCTGTCATCCTGCATTGCATTTCTTGTGCAGTAATTGTAGAGTTATTTGTTTTGGAAGAGCAAAATAATATTTGGTAGTTGCAGAGGGGGATGGGCGGGGGAAAGGAAGTTCAGTTTTGAAATTGCCTCATCTGTGCAATTCGTAGCTTAATTTTGATAAACATTTTGCAATGGATTTCCTTTGGACAGATATACTGAAAGTCATAAGATTGGTGTGCCTTTATATCGCCAAAACTATTTTGTTATTGCATTAACTGTTTGAGAACTGTACTGACAGCTACGCATTTTATTCCAAAAGGGATTGTTCTTTAGAGTAAAAGTAATTTGATTTTAAAATGAAACGTCAGCTACATTTTATTGAGTAAACTACATTATCTTGGATTGTTTCTAAGTTCAAATTCAAATCATAATGAATAGATCAACTGATGTGGTGTGGCACAGTGGTGCAGCGATAGAGTTGCTACTTTATAACGCCGGAGACTGAGGTACTGTCTGTACAAACTGGATTCTTCCCCCCCCCCCCAGGTGCTCTGGTATCCATCCACATTCCAAAGACGTACAGGTTTGTAGGTTGATTGACTCTAAGAGAACTGTAAAAAAAATTGTCCCTAATCTGTAGGATCATGCTAGTGTATGGGGAATGCTGGTCCAGTTTATAGATGCAAGGGGATATATCTAATATCTCGATTAATCTCTGATACTGGGGGAAGGGGGGATCTAATTTTGAAAGCTAACATAATAATAGGCCTTGATAGAGTGAATGTGGAGAGGATGTTTACAGTAGTGGGAGAGTCTAGGATCAGAGGGCACAACCTTGGCATAAATGGACATAACTTTAGAATCAAAATGAGGAGGAATTTCCTTTGCCACAGGGTGGTGTTCTGGATTTCATTACCGCAGACAGCTGTGGAGGCCAAATCATTGGGATTTTTTTAAAGTGGAGATTGATAGGTTCTTGATTACTACGGTTGTTATAGGGAAAAGGCAGGGGAATGGCGTTGAGAGGGAAAAATAGATCAGTCGTTATCAAATGGTGGAGCAGACTCGATGGGCTGAATGGACTAATTCTGCTCCTGTGTCTTATAAACGTATGAGCTGAAGCACACTGCTGGCATTCACTAATTTCTGATGGATTTAGACTGGCAAAGTAAGCTGCTTGGTTGCCTGTTTGGCAAGGAAAGCTGGTACCTTGATACCTTGCTAGAGTTGTAGGTCATTTAAACTCTTTTACCACTCCCGCACTGACCTGCCTATTCTCAGATTGCATTGGGTCAAGACTCAAAGAGTCCTGACTCAATGTCACCGATCCATTCCCTCCATAGATGCTGCCTAACCCATGGAGTTCCTCCAGCTCCTAATGTTTTAATCAAGAAATTGTAAATGTTAGAATCTTATCTACTATATTTACTTCCTCAGCTGAAATTGATAATCAATTAATATGAATCCAAGTGCTGATGATTGTCTGCACAGAAAATCTTAGTAATTGTATTGCAAGGAGATCTCTTGCATTGTTGTTTCAGAAAACACTGTTACATTTACAGTGGGGTGCGAATACTGAAATTGTGTTATGAGCACACATATCAAAACCTTTTGTTGCTGTTAACCGCTTTATATTTTGGTATGGGATGTTATGGACTCTTTTTTTTGTGCCTTATCCTTTTCTGCCCTCAGAAGGTAGAGGACCTTTGCCTCAACAGTCCTCAGACTGGTGATACTTTTATGCTATTGTCAGATATTAGATATTCTTTCATGGGAGCAAGGGTGGCACGGTGACACAGCGGTAGAGTAGCTGCCTGACAGTGCTCACAAAGATCCTGGTTGCGGGTGTTTGTCTGCACGAAGTTTGTACGTTCTCCCCATGGCCTGCATGGGTTTTCTCCGAGAACTTCGCTTTCTACCCACACTCCAAAGATGTACAGATTTGTAAGTTAATTGGCTTGGTATAAATGTGAAAATTATCTCTTGTGTAGGATAGTTTAATGTGTGGGGATTGCTGATCGGCGCGGACTATGCTGCAGGACATTGGTGTCAATAAGGTCAACTCGTATTAAAATATGTAATAATCCAAATACTTTATAGAAATCCCCTTCTAGCCAAAAACAGTTTCCTGATATTTTTATAACATGTTCTTTGAAATACTAAGTCATTATAGCCTGGTAATTTCACATATGAAACTTTACAATAATATGTGTAGATATTGGTTATATTTTTTAGATGGTTATTCATTTAAATCCTGACAGTTTTTATAGTTTGACTTTGGACATATTCAAGGTTGAATTTGGTTCACTCTGAAAAATGTTTTATTTCACTTGCTAGATACTTCCTGTTTAAAACAAAGAACTGATGCAATTTTTGGTAAATTGAAATCCTGTTTTCAGCTGAAACTAGTGCACAGGCAGCAGTTTGTGCAGGAAGGGTATTTTAAGTTGCTGTTATTAGCACTTAAATAGTCAGGACAGTGGGGATTGCTGAAGGTCCAGGGTGTTATTGCAGGGCTACCATCATTGGGTGAGAGTTGAGAATGAGAAATTGCGAGGGAGCGTAGTGACCAGCGGGGGGGAGGGTGTGGGAGGGGGGTGTCAGTAGGGAGCTTTTGCATTTTTCAGCTTGAAATTGTGCAATCTGGTGCATACTGTAGCGAGTCTTTTAACTTACACTTGAATGCAACATTTATGCTTCAAATTGGATTGGGTATGAATAAGAAGGTAGATTAAAATGCTGCAGAAACTCAGCAGGTGCGGCAGCATCTATGGAGCGAAGGAAATGGGCAACGTTTCAGGCTGAAACCCTTCTTCAGACTGATGTAGGGTGGGGGGGGGGGCTGGAAGAAGAAAGGAAGAGGAGCCGGAGGGCTGAGGGAGATTTGAGAAGGGGAGGAGACAGTGAGGGCTACTTGAAATTGGAGAAGCCAATGTTCATGCCGCTGTGTTCAAACTGCCCAAGTGAAATATGAGGTGCTGCTGCTCCAATTTCCGGTGGTCCTCATTCTGGCCATGGAGAGGCCCAGGACAGAAAGGTCTGATTCGGAATGGGGCGGGAAGTTGAAGTGCTGAGCCACCAGGCGATCAGGTTGGTTATTGCGGACCGAGCTGAGGTGTTTGGTGAAGCGATCGCCAAGCCTCCGCTTGGCCTTACTGATATAGAGCAGCGGATGCAATAGATGAGGTTGGAGGAGGTGCAGGTGAACCTCTGTCGCACCTGGAACGACTGCTTGGGTCCTTGAATGGATCAAGGGGGAAGGTAAAGTGACAAGTGTAGCATTTCTTGTGGTTGCAAGGGAAAGTGCCCGGGGAGGGGGTGGTACAGGTGGGAAGGGAGGAATTGACCAGGGAGTTACGGAGGGAGCGGTCTCTGCGGAAAGCTGACGAGATGGGTATGAATAAGGTTAGGCTAAATTACATGCCTAATTACATTCCACAGTAGAGCCAGGCTCTGATCAATAGGTGCAGCACATGAATGACCTTAGTATATATTCATGTATGGAAATCAGATTATAGTTCATGCTGTTATGCATATATATAGAGAAACAAAAACATTGAAAAAAGGCCATAGTCAGACTTCCATCACTGTTCTGCAAAAATAAATCAATCAACCTTACCCTTTGACTATAGAAACAAGACGAAAATAGCGCCACATATTCAACCGTGTATGGTTCAATGAAATTAAGATATATGTGTAAAACATATATATGGAAACAGGCCCTTCGGCCCACCAAGTCCACACTGACCAGCAATCTAACATACACCAGTTGTATCCTACATGCCAGGGACAATTTACAGAAGCCTACAAACCTGCACTTCTTTCGGATGTAGGAGAAACCGGAATATCCAGAGAAAACCATGTGGTCATAAGGAGAATGTACAAATATTGTGCAGACAGCACCCGTAGTCAGGGTCATATCTGGGTCTGGTGCTGCAAGGGAACAACTCTACCGCTGCGCCACCGTGCCATCCCATTAAATTCTTTTTTCTGTAATATTTATTATGGTGTTTATTATGGTCAATAAAAATGAACACATGATTCTGATTTCTGCCCTTAGTTGGATAACACACATCCCCAGTCATTGTGTTTTATGGCTGGTTTTCAACCTCTTCAGTCTGAAGGTCTCGACCCGAAACATCACCTATTCTTTCTCTCCAGAGATGCTGCCTGTCCTGCTAAGTTATTCCAGCTTTTTGTGTCTATTTTCAGTTTAAACCACCATCTGCAGTTCCTTCTTATACTCTTTGTTAAGCGAAACGGGTCCTATTCTCATAATATTATTCACCTCAACTAAGTATTTTTGAGCGTGAACTTCTGTCAAGAGCATGAGAATTTCATGAAATGCGTGACTCGTGCTCAATGCTGTTTTGTCATTTGCCCCAGTTAGAACAATGAACTTGCTGCAGCACAGCGGAATATGGAAACATTGTTCACTGTAAATGATATGATAAACGTGAGAGGAAAAAAAAGTTGATTTCCAGCATAGATCTGTGGAGCATTAGTCTATGAGTGTCAGCACTGGAACTAATGATTTTGAATGCATTCCTGAGTATGGCCTTGCAGTTCTGTATTGAAAGATGCCTTAAAGTACAGTAACAAACTTGTGGCTTAATTGCTGTCAAGTTTCCTTTGTGCTTATTTTTATTTTTGTTCATGTTTATCTCCCAATTGCATCTGATTTCATTGGGGTTTAATTAATATTCATAAGAGTGTAGGTAGTGTTTTTGTATTGTGAATATATGGGATTTCAATTGGCTGAGAGGCAGAGGGCGCAATGAATGGTTGATTTTAGACTCGAGATGTAAGCAGTGTTGTCCCGCAGTGGTTGATGTCTGAAGCATTGTTTCTCATACACTAATGACCTGGATTTTGGTGTACAGAGCATAATTTCAATGGCAAACTCTGAAATGTAATGGACCGTGATAAAAATAGCAGTAGACCAGGATATTGGCACATAGGAGATGGGCAATGTTCATGTCATAGTCATAATTCAGTTTGCACCAATTCTTGCAACAAACAATTGTAGCATTCTTACTTTTTCTTCCTATTAAATCAATTTCTTTCTCTGTCCAATTTTTGTTTTTGAGTGCCATTATTGAACCTATTTCTGCTGGTAGGTGTAATCCAAATCTTAGCATGTATTGCAAAATAAACCTTTCCACGTTTTGACTATGATTCTTGGATGAACTAAATCTGTGCCTTCTCATTATTGAACCAGGCTTTTAGGCTGATATATTTATCACCACCCTTTTTAAAAGAAAAGTCGAAAGCAATTGATTAATATCTGTACTTGTTGCCTTTGACTTAACTATAAATTAAACCAAACCATCTTTTCTACTGATCAGTCTGGAGAAGTGTTTGATCCGAAATGTCACCCATTCCTTCTCTCCAGAGATGCTGCCTGTTCCGCTGGGTTGCTCCAGCATTTTGTGCCTACCCTCTTTTCTACTGTTTCTTATATTCCACAAACAAATTTCATTGTTATATTTAGTTGGCAATAGTGCTCTTTTGCATTTATTTTTGGAGGAACTACCTTCATAAATTTGTCTAAATAAAAAAACATCAATACCGGTTACTCATTACCATGCTCCAAACTCCTTAATCGCATTCCTTTTTAGCTCAACACTCATGTTTTATTTTGTATGTATTATTTAGAGATATTGAGTTCAAGATGTAATTAGCAAGAATTTCTTTATAGCAATTTAAACGAGCACCATCAGTAGATATTTGTTAAGGGTAATCCCACTAATTTAATAACAGAATTCTTGTACACCTAATTAAAGTTTGTCCCAGTTAATCTGTAAACTAAGGTATTCTGTAGGCAGCACAATAGAAATGAATTTTTAGGTAAATCTTTTCATGAAAACTACATGTTCTTATATTTATAAAACAGCAACTATGCCGACATATCCACCTGTTTGGGCTTGTTTTCTGTGACGGCTATGAATTATATTTTTAATTGAAGAAACCATAATGTGGTTTGTCTGCATTACCAGTTAACCTAATGCTAGTGCAGGCAGCAGGTGCTTGAGCTCATTTGCAGTTTGAGGAAATGTTGAGAACTTCACAGAAACTTCCTTGTACAGTTAAATTACTTCCTGGTACATACTTTGCATTTTGATAAGGCCATAGTAAATAAAACTCTTTGCTTTTCTGTTACTGCACTTGTACATTATGTATAGTTTCAACATTGCTTAAAAACAGTTTTGTTCAAAAACTTGTACATTTAAATATTGCAGGTTAAAATGGAAGCTTACATGCACTAATTTAACATGTTGACAATGCAAACAAATATAATGTTTCTTGTCCTCCTCGGCATATTTCAGATTATGTTAACTGTGTCCCAAAATGGAAATGCTTTGGAATTTCACCTTGTGTGGAAGATCGGGGCAGATCTTGTAGTGTTCACATTTACTTTTTTTTAAGTTCAGTCATCTTCCATTACCCGTGTCAGGTGTTTTGAGCGAATAGAGCAGTAGAGATCTAAATGTCCTAAATGTATTAACAGGGCTCTCGCTTAACTTTTTTTTCCCTGTTGCCAGCCGGGCAACCTTGACAGCTTTTTAGGTTGCCAAATGACAGTTTAGGTGGTCATTGAAAAGGTTTGCATGACGCGTGCGATAATGTGCTCGGACGAAGTGCGTAGTAACCAGTCGGAATTATGCTCAATGAAGCATTTCAAGAAGGAACTGCAGATGCTGGAAAATCGAAGGTAGACAAAAGTGCTGGAGAAACTCAGCGGGTGCAAGCAGCATCTATGGAGCGAAGGAAATGGGCAATGTTTCAGGCCGAAACCCATCACCTGAGTTTCTCCAGCACTTTTGTCTACATTCACATATTATTTCTGCTTCAAATAACTCACAAACTAAACATATTCACCAATCAAGACATGATATATACCACAATGACATGCAGCAAAATTATAATACAATATCTCAACTCTTTTTACACATTGCAATTAATGCAATTTCTATGTTCTTTCCACTTCCAAATAAAAATGTGGTTGGATTATTCAGCATATGATCAACTTGTGTCAATAAATCCTGGACCATGGTAACATATATGCTTAACCATACACACTACAGATTGATGCAAGCATGTTTTCTGTGAAGGACCGAAAATTACCATGACATGGCCATAGCATGGGTCATTATTGCTATTGGCACAGAAACACTGGCTTCCCACATAATTTATCCATAACAAAATATAGAGGTCAACCTTGACAGCTTTTTAGGTTGCCAAATGACAGTTTAGGTGGTCATTGAAGACGGTTTGCATGATGCGTGCGATAATGTGCTCGGCCGGAGTGCGTAGTAACCAGTCGGAATTATGCTCAAAATATAGAGGTTGCAAGGAAATTTCTAAAGGCATTTTGTGATAATAGCTGTTAAAACCGACTATACCCATCTGACGGGTTAAACATTACACTAACTGACAAGAGATGGCCATAGGACATAACTGCAGCAAATGTTCTCTTGGTAATATGTTTAAAGGTGTCAAAACAAATAACATTGGGAATTAAAACACATTTGATTACGTTCCGTTATCAAACATAATCAATGTTCGCTCTGAAGACCATGAAGCACAATAGGGTCAGGGTGTGTGTGAATCAGTGCGGGGTTGATAGATGTCGGGACTGGGGTGGGGGGGGGGTTGAGAAGGCAATCGGTGCGGAATGGATGGATTGAGGCAGGTGGATTCGTACGTGTTGGTTGGAGTGTAAAAATATGAGGGGAGAGCACGGGGGACGTCTGGTGTTGAATGGTGGGGGGATCAGTACGGGATGGATGGGGGGGTCGGTATCGGGTGAATGGGGGTTCAGTACAGGGTGATTGGGGGTAGACAAAAATGCTGGAGAAATTCAGCGGGTGAGGCAGCATCTATGGAGCTAAGGAAATGGGCAACGTTTGGGGTCGCGACTCTTCTTCGGACTGTTCCCCCCCCATTCTTCTTGAATAGGGTTATCAGTACTGGATGGATGGGGGGGAGGGAGAAAGAATCAGCACTGGAATGGGGAGGATCAGTGCAGGATGAATGGGTGGGGTCAGGACAGTGTGGATCGGTCCCTTGTCTGGACCTTGAGTCTGAAATAAAGATTATTATTATTATAAAGATAAGACATTTTTGGAGGTTGCATTGAGTTCCATTGGCAGATTTTGGTGATGGATTACTGAGGGAGTAGGATGTAAATTTCTTGAGAAGTGACTTGCATCCTAAGGTCACATTATGATCTGAAGGGAGACAGTTATAGTAATTAATGTGTTGGTTTAATCTTCTGTCTTCATTTCAAAAATTAATTTAAAAAAAATAAAAGCTGTTTTTTAAAAAAAAGTGGGCAGCACAGTGGCACAGCTGGTAGAACTGTCGCCTCGCAGTGCCAGAGACCTGGGTTTGATCCGGACCTCAGATGCTGTCTGTGCAGTGTTTGTACGTTCTCCCTGTGACTGTGTGGGTTTCTTCTTTGTGCTTTGGTTTCCACCCACATCCTAAAGACAGAGAGTGGATGAGAAAGTTGGACTCGTGGTTAACTGTCAACAACTAATTTATTTGTCCTGATAATGTTTAGAAAGAGGAACTGATGGATATGTGAACAATCCTGACTTTAGTCTTTTCGGACTTGTATATGACAATATATTTTAATATATGTAAACATTTTTTAATTTTCTGTTATCTTCATACTTTCAGATGGTACTTTCTAGATTCCATCATTCCTAAATCCAGTTTTGTTCTATGCTACCTGTAAATGAATCTTTCAGTTCACCTTGTCTCTTAAATTAAAACATCTGAATTAAATCTTCTATCGGCTTCCTTGTCCAAAAAAAAAAGGGCTGTCTGTTCACACTCCACATTTAAAATTCTTTGATCTTGGTAATTTCTGTATCCCATCTAATCTGACTCTAATGAGTAAAGATGTATTTATTTTTTGAATCTTCATTTCAGGCACCACATTCCACACCCCACATTCCTTTTATGAACCTATTTCAACTTTCCTTCTATTCTTAATTCCAGTCTTGATCTCTGATCCTATCTTTCACCATCACGACCACCTTGTGTATTGCTTTGCGTTTTTTTGTTTCCCTTCCACAAATGTGTTAACATTTGCCACTTTTCTTGCCACCCAACCAGCCTAGTCCAGCAAGTCAGACCACATAAGTGGAAGGAGAAACACGAGTTAATATTGTTTTGAAATTTATTTATTTGCCTCTGCACTCCACAATTTGAGATTTGTGATAGAAAAGTGCACATTGTCAGATTTTATTAAATCTGTATTTTTTATACATTTTGGTTTTGCCATGTAGAAATTACAGCTATGTTTATACATAGTTTCCCCCCATCCGCCCCATTTCAGGGCACCATAATGTTTGGGACACATGGCTTCACATGTGTTTGGAATTGCTGAGGTGTGTTTAATTGCTTCCTTAATGCAGGTATAAGAGAGCTCTCGGCACCTAGTCTTTCCTCCAGTCTATCCGGCAGCGACGTATGCTGTATGTACAGGCGAATATTCTCTTGCGTAAGTTTGGGGTGTGTACAGGTGTGAAGATGTCGCTGTTTAGAGCATATTGCACACCACTTTATACTGCGCACCTGTGGTCGAACTACGGAAAGACAAGTTTGCAGAGACTAAAGGTGGCCTATAATGATGCCATGAAAACACTGCTGAGGAAACCTAGATGGTTTAGTGCTAGTAACATGTTTGTGGCTGTAGGAGTCAGTACTTTAGAAGTTATTCTAAGAAATCATAGACAATAGGTGCAGGAGTAGGCCATTCGGCCCTTCGAGTCAGCACCGCCATTCAATGTGATCATCCCCAATCAATACCCTGTTCCTGCCTTCTCCCCATATTTAGCATATTTACTTAGTCTTCTAGCTAGTATTTTCGCTAATATTTTTTTATCTGTGTTTAACAACGCAATAGCTCTATATGATCCAGGTTCTTCCACATCTTTATCTTTCTTAAGTATTAATGTGATCGTGGATTCTGCTAATGTTTCAGGTAGTATTTGTTCTTTGAAGGCATAAGTATACATTTTCTGTAGGCGAGGTGTAAATATGTCATAAAAACTTTTATAGAATTCATTACTAAATCCGCCGGGACCTGGTATTTTTCAATTTTTTAATGAGATTATTGCTTCTTCTATTTCCTTATTTGAGATTTGTGCTCCCAATTACTCTTGTTCTTGTTTAGGAAGGTTACAATTATCCAAGAACTCTGTAACTTTGCTGGTGTCCGTTATCGTTTTAGATGTATACAAATTCTTGTAAAATTGTGCAAATCTTTTATTAATATCACTCGGCAAGGTTAATACATCCCCTTTGTCTGATTTAATCTTTGAAATTGTGTGATCCTTTTCTCGGTTTTTTTAACTGACGTGCCAGAAGTTTATGGGGCTTATCCCCAAATTCAAAATGTTCCTGTCTTGTAATTTGTAATAATCTTATGACTTTCTCTGATAATAATTTATTTAATTTAAATTTCAGTATTATTATTATTCTATTATGTTTATCCGTAGTGGGGTCTTCTAACTGTCTTTGTTCGTTCTTATTTTCCTTATTTTGAAAAGCTTGGTATGAAATTATAATGCCTCGAATAAATGCTTTAAAAGATTCCGATAATAGTGTAGGTGATATGTCTGGCGTATCGTTTATTTTGAAAAAAAGGTCCATTTGCTGTTTTATATATATACTCCCTTGCGGGTCTTTTAAAATTTGAGAATTGTACCTACAAAACAGTTTGTTCTTAGTCATTCTTTCCATTTTTAGAAAAAAAATCATTGGGGAGTGATCTGAAATCGTATTTGTGTGGTATTTTGGTTTAGAAGTGTGGGGTATTAGTGTTGTATCCACCAGAAAATAATCTATACGTGAATATGTCTTGTGTACCATTGAATAGAACGGGTAATCCCTGCCGGTCGGATTTGCAATCCTCCAGACATCTGTTATGTGTGTTTTTTATATATGTGTTTAGAAGTTCGCTAGTTTTGAATTTCGTAATACCTCTCTGTTTTGGATTGGATTTATCTAAGTAAGGGTCTAAAACGCAGTTAAAGTCTCTGCCGATTATGACGTTCTGGTAGTCAAAAATGCGGGTTGTCAAAGTTGGGCACATATATGTTTACCAAGGTAATTGGGGTAGCATGGATCTCCTCGGTAATGATCAAATATCTCCCGTCCTTATCTGTTAAGATAGTTTTGGGTTTAAATGGAACGCCTTTGCGAATAATAATAGACGTTCCTCTAGATTTCGACGTGTATGACGAGTGAAAAGTTTATCCTAACCAGTTCGCCCTCAATCTAGCTTGATCTTGAAGTTTAAGATGCGTTTCTTGTAAGAAAGCAATATCTGTGTTTTATGCTTTCAGCTGAGCTAGAATCTTACCCCTTTTAATGCGTTCGCTAACACCCCTAACGCTCCAACTACAAAATGAGATTCCTCCCAGTTTATTTTGGTTATCGTCTTGCATTTTGAATAGATTTAATACCTGCGTGTTTTGCGGTGCATCCATACCTCGGGACTTTAGATATAGGGGGATCATTTACCCTACAAAGCTCAATTAGTAGATTCCCTTTGCGATTGTCCTTGAATTAAAAAAAAACACACATGTGATTAAATGTGGTAATAATTTTAAAAAACTGGTACAAGTGAAAATACAGTGTCCGATCTTGTCGGCACTGTAGCAAGTGACCCACCTGTAGGTGGGAGAAAACATTTTATTGACTTCCGTTGTCGATATAAAGCAAACAAATAGCTCCGTTCCCTCGATTAATCATAACATACTGGAGCGGGACCGGTTTCAAAATCAGATGTATAGTACCCATTTACAGTATATATATCCATTTCCCTAATATTTCCGGATATAACTATCATTTTTATCTACTAAGTATTAAGCGTAAATTTTAATCATCAACTGTTGGTTGAAGGCATTAACCTATTTCTGGCTCCTGGAACTAAGCCAGGAGCCTGCCTCTGCCCCTCACGCCCCAGTTATAAATCTACTTGAAAATTAAGTTAAATTATAAATGTTAATTTGTAAATCACCCTTTCTACATTTCTGATTAGCATTCATTACTTATTCTATGTTAATATTGTTAAAAATGTTAATTCTATACCATTTAGGTCATTCATTAGATCTCATATACAACGGTAATTGCTAAGCCCACAGTCTGTTGTTGAGCTCTTCATTTAGCTGGTTATCTTTTTCTTGCTTCCCTTGGAACAGAGTATGTCCTTGAGTTAGCATTCCGCCGATAAGACGTCTAGACAAAGTTCCTTCTTCTGGCAGCACGCCACCATTCTGGGTGCAATAATAATGAGAGTATCCATAATGTCCAACCTTTCCAGCTAGTCCTTCTGTTCCACGATGGTTAGAGCATATTTGTATGCCTCCTCGGGATTTGTGAACGATTTTTGCTGTTCCTTGTAGGAAATATGCATTCTAGCTGGATAGTAAACACCATATCTAACCTCCTTATGTCCTTGGAGAGCCTGCTTTGCCTTAGCGAAAGCGAAACTGATTTCACTTTTGCATAATTTCATAGGGATAGTCCCTGAAAATGTTTAAAGTTGTTACACCAAACTTCAGAGGCACTCCATATTTGATAGTCCTCATAACCTCTTCCACGTCAGAAATGTCCTTGAATTTCACAATAATCTGTCGTGTACGTTCTGAGCCATCCTGAGATTTGTGTTTAAATCTAGGAACTTGGTGTGCCACTTCAATTTTTGGTAGGTTAGGGAGCTTAAGAGCTTCTTTAATTAAGCCCGCAGCGAACTCGCGAATGTTATCTCTCTCGGCTCCCTCTGGTACACCAACTAATCTTAGGTTTTGGCATCTCGAACGAGCTTCTAGGTCCAGGCATTTGTCTGAAAATTTAACCAGCTGAGTCGCCATCCGTCGTGTAGCAAGGTCTTGTTCTGACCTCATATTCTTCATCTCCTCCACCATTCTTGCCATCTCTTCCTCCATCTCGTGCATTGATGACATACAGGTTGAGACAGTGTCCAGCACAGCACCAAACCTCTTCGTGGTGTCATCTTCACCCTTATCAATTCTCTCCGATAGTTCATCTCTCACATCGTCAATTCGTTTATTAGTAGTGCCAATTGAATCCTTCATAGACTCAATAACATTCTGATTACAAGCAGTCATATATAGCATCAGCTTTTCTATCTTTTCCATCATCACTCCCATCATCTGTTCCATCTTTTTTCCATCCGCCTTCACATCTATCTTTCAGTTCACTTACGGAAAGCTTTAATTCTTCAAATTCTTTGTCCTTGGCCAAATCTGTCTTATATCTTGTAGCCATGTCGTAAAGCACCTTTTCTTCAGAAGCCACTTCAAAAATAAGTCCTTCAGGCTTCGTCTGGCTTCCCCAGGAGTATTTTGTAACTGCTCTCTGAGTGCTCTTACCAGGAGAAGAATTTTTCATTTAAAGTGTTTTAAGCCTCCATTAAATTCACAGTGCTTACTGATGACGTCATCAGTGCAACGTCAAGAGGCTCCGGTAAGTTTTTAAAATCGGTCCCGACCAGTAGACCCGATTTTAACGCAAAAATCGTGCATTTTAGGGAGTGGAGCTATGTGCCGCGTCTGTTATTGGAACATGACGCCACCGGAAGTTTTTTGTATGCAATGTATGCAATATTGATCCTTGTCTGGACCTTGAGTCCGAAATAGTTTTTTTATTTTTTAATTATTATCCATCACCTTTAGAAACATTTACTGCTGTTAATCAACATGAGGACCAAAGTTGTGCCAATGAAAGTCAAAGAAGCCATTAAGAGACTGAGAAACAAGAATAAAACTGTTAAGAGACATCAGCCAAACCTTAGGCTTACCAAAATCAACTGTTTGGAACACCATTGAGAAGAAAGAGAGCACAGGTGAGCTTACTAATCGCAATAGGGCTCTTAAAAATAGCTGAGTCAGTGGATATGCGGAGAAGGCAGGAACAGGTGTACTGATTGGGGATGATCAGCCATGATCACATTGAATGGTGGTGCTGGCTCGAAGGGCCAAATGGCCTCCTCCTGCACCTATTGTCTAAAAGGACCGGCAGGCCAAGGGAGACCTCCACAGCTGATGACAGATGAATTCTCTATATAATAAAGAAGAATCCCCAAACACCTGTCTGACAGATGAAAAGCACTCTTCAGGAGTCAGATGTGGATATGTCAATGACCACTGTCTGCAGAAGACTTCACGAACAGAAATACAGAGACTACATTGCAAGATGCACAACTGGTTAGCTGCAAAAATAGGATGGCCCGGGTTACAGTTTGCCAAGAAGTACTTAAAAGAACAACGACAGTTCTGGAAACGGTCGTGTGGACAGATGAGACGAAGATTAACTTGTATCAGAGTGATGGCAAGAGCAAGGTATGAAGGAGAGAAGGAACTGCCCAAGATCCAAAGCATACCACCTCATCTGTGAAACACGGTGGTGGGGGTGTTATGGCCTGGGCATGTATGGCTGCTGAAGGTACTGGCTTATCTTCATTGACGATACAATTGCTGATGGTAGTAGCATAATAAATTCTCAAGTGTATAGACACATCCTATCTGCTCAAGTTCAAACAAATGCCTCAAAACTCATTGGCCGGCGGTTATTCTACTCCAAGACAATGATCCAAAGCATACTGCTTAAGCAACAAAGGAGTTTTTCAAAGCTAAAAAATGGTCAATTCTTGAGTGGCTAAGTCAATCACCCGATCTGAACCCAATTGAGCATGCTTTTTATATGCTGAAGAGAAAACTTTAAGGGGACTAGCCCCCCAAAACAAGCATAAGCTGGCTGCAATACAGGATTGGCAGAGCAACACCCAGCAACTGGTGATGTCCATGAATCGCAGACTTCAAGCAGTCATTGCATGCAAAGGATATGCAACAAAATGCTAAACATGACTACTTTCATTTGCATGACATTGCTGTGTCCCAAACATTATGGTGCCCTGAAATGGGGGGGGGGGGGGGGGGGGGGGGGGAACAACGTATAAACTGTAATTTCTACATGGTGTGAACCAAAATGTATAAAAATGACCTTTATTAGTGTAGTGCCAGTAATATGTTTGTGGCTGCAGGAGTCATTACTTTAGAAGCTATCCTAAGACACCACATGTATAAATTCATTTGCAGGATAAATGACTAAAAATGTGCTTATTGTGGCCTTGACAAACATAAGGGTTAGCACTACATGCTACGAATCCCAGCTGTGGAGACACTGGTATCGTTGTCTCGTTGTATGACAGTGATCATCTTTTATTCTGGATTTTTAACTTAAGTATTGTGGGTTTTTTAAATATATAAATTATGATGTTTTTTATGTGATTTACCTTGATTTTATATATATTTTTGATATGCAATGCATTTTTAATGTAATGTTGCCCCTTGTCTGGACCTTGAGTGTAATAAAGTTATTATTATTATTATATTAAAATCTGGCAATGTGCACTTTAACAAATGTGATTTTTTTTTTTTCTATTACAAATCTCAAATTGTGGAATACAGAGGCAAATGAATAAATGACGGGTCTTTGTCCTAAACATTATGGAGGGCACTGTATGAGAACCAGAAACGTTTTAATGTGTCTTCAGACTGAAACATTAGATCTATGGATCTAGTCATTGATATTTCCTCACCCGAGTATTTCTAGTATTTTCTTTGATATTATAACCAGCTACCTAACCTATGCCTAATGAGAGTTATCTGTCTGTTAGGGTCAACCTTATATTATGATAAGGTTTGGCTTTGAGTTTGGCCATACTGTGCCAGCCAAGTTCAGTGCCTATTCCGAAGAGGATGAATTCATTGGTATGAAAGCCAAACAAGAAATGAGTGTTTTATGTACATGTATTTGATATCTTGTAATTGGACAGCTCAATTGAGATTATAAATGCAATGATGAGTATGGAGAAAAAAAAACTAAGTACTCTTGTTTATTGGGTTCAGTCTGGCTGTGTTTGGATTCGCCCCGAGTAAATTTCTAGTTCTCATGCTCAATGAGTTTCTTGCAACAGCATTTTTGAACAGTGCAGTGGACAAAGCACAGCTCTGAGTTCTTTCAGATGTCATTACAATTTACTTCAAATGTAGCCACTCTGGACCAAGGCCTTTTAATTGTTTTTAAATGAAAGCAACCAAAGTAGTAAAGGGTTTAGTATAAAGTCTGAACCATAGAGCTGAGAAGATTATATAGCAAGCTCTGGGTGAATGTGGAGTTCCCCATTAGTTATGTAGCATTCACATCTTGGATTTAATTCCTCAAAGACAAAATTCAACAGATTATTGACCAAATTCAAAGGTTCTGCTTTATGTACATAGTTTGAACGTGTGGTGCTTTCCCTGCAGAACGATGATTTTGGAATTGCGATTTCCTTAAATGTCATGCAGTTGCCTGTGTGTCTAAAGTACTGTCTGAGTTTAAAAATCCTGCAGCAAGCAACTCTCCTGAGCTTTACCATTATCTTCGTCAAGAACTTGATGAAATATTGTCCACTTGCATGAGTGGACATGCTGGACCAATAATATTAAGGAAACTTAACACCATGCCGCCTGCCAGCCTGCTTGATTGGTACAACTCCCTAAATATTCATTCCAATCATAGCCATTACATCACAGCTGCAATGTTCACCATTTATTAAAGTATAACTATATATTGCATGCCTTCCTCGTTGATGGATTTAAATCTTCACATAATAGCATATATTGTGGAAATATGTTTAGAAGCGCTTCAGTGTTTCAATTAGGTGGATTACTACCTTGCAGATAATTAGAAATGGGTAATAAATGTTGACAGTGATGTGCTGCCTAAAAAATAAATGTATCATGTTTTGTTCTACAGTGTAGACCATTTCAGCACAGGTGGAAATGAACATCTAATCTAGCTGTGCCCTTTTAATCCAGGAAATCTGGAGCAGTGCTGGAAAAGGGAGCTTTTTATACTGAGTCATTCAATTTAGGAATTGTTTGCTTTGAATAGTGAAATCAAAGGTGAACATGTGAAACATAAAAATGTATGCATGCTTTTCTGAGGAATTTGTTACAGTATTTATTGCTTGCCAAAAAAAGTATCCCACTGGTTGCTCTTTCTATTGTTCTCCCTAGCTCTCAAGGACAACAGTTCGGAATGATTGTATATTCACATGTGAAGCCTAAACTATTTCAACTGAAGTATTTTCATTAATATGCAATTTATTGTGGTAAACTGATTCTGACTTTCTGAAACGTGTAGTATATTTTTGGCATTAAAATTATGTGGCATATTTTTGCAGTATTTGGAGAAGTATCTCTTTGCAGTTTTAGAATTGTACATGAAAGATGCATGTTGATTTAACAAACTTGCTGTAATAATTGTGTACTGGATCTGAAGGATATTTCTTCAGGTCAGAATTTGCATATGTTAGGAAATGTATGTATGAAGATATAGACATTTTTGTTTGGAGACAGCGTTTTGACAAAGTTCCTAATCTTGGGATTTACTAAAATAGCAGGATGAGGTTGATGGAGACAGACTGTGCTATACACACTCTACGTTAGGTAAGAGAATGAGATTAGAATTGTTGATAATCTTCATTTATCTGAATTTCACCAGGCCTGTAATTTATTTATTTTTTGGCTCTGTTCACTTCCTCCTCTCTACTCACAATTGGGAAGCATGCTTTGTCAAATGTCCTCACTAACTTGTGTCAGAAGGAACTGCAGACGCTGGTTTAAAGCTGCCCGTCCCGCTGTGTTACTCCAGCTTTTTGTGTCCTTTCTAACTTATTGCATGACTGAAGTCTGATGGTTTTCAGCTTTTGACATTTTCATCTTTTGTCAGTAACACTGCAAAGCGTTTTAATTATGTTATCCTTATACCCCTCGTTTAAATGAACAACAAATATTAAGTTCCCTGTTCAAATGAAGAGGTTATTTTTGTAGTAAATTCAGTTGTGCTTGAGAATACACTTCACTTAGGTACACATTTTATTCCATCAAATGGAGTATCATTTCTATTTGGGTTGGAGCAAAATCAGGTACAAGAGTTTTAGAAATATTTATTTGATGAGAAGGTAGTTCAATAATTATGATATTCACGTCTGTGCGTAGAATTAAAAGGAGATGTTGTAGTGTTAAGAGTTAAGTTTGTGTTCAGCATTTAATGTATACTTAGATGGCAGTGCTATTCATTCTGATTGTGGTGTTAGTTTCTTTGACGTTTGGACATTAGAATTATAACGGGAATAACATTGCAACAAACTGCTGGTCTTTTAAAACCACACATTCTTTGCCCTGGGGTTAAAAACTCTACCTGCTGAGGGTTATTACAACTGACTGAACAGATAATTAAATTCATGACTTGCATTGAGAAACAGTTTGAAGATTAGCTAAACTCCAATGACCTCCCAGCTAAGCACATGTTGCACATGCAGAACGTAGTGGAAGGAGCACTAGAAGGATCATACAGATTTAGGAATATTTTTAGGATGATGATTAGCAACTAAATTATAGTTTTTTTTCATGACCAATTAGACGTTTAAATACTGTTGAAGTGTGATTCAATTTGAAATTAACCAAATTGATTTTACTGCCTATGTTTTACTAGATATCCTGGATTGCTCAGTAAATAACAGTTTTTGTAGGTTTATGATCTTTGTGCTATAATTTTAACCTTGGCCTGTGAAAATTGGGTGATGGTTAGTAAATAGATGGGGTGGTAGATAAGGCTAATTGTATACTGACCTGAGATAACTCTGGTCACTCCCAGCATATATCATCTATGCCAATGAACAAGATCTTGAAGGCTCCTGCTACAGCTATGAAAATGTAGGCTCAGTTATTAGAATGAAGTGCACAAGTGTCCAGAATTTTTCTTGTTGGCTACTTTTTAGCTTCCTGAACGGAAGCACATGTTCTCTGTTATACACAATTTTCAAGACTCACTGAATGCAACATTGCCTCTATGGAGAATTGGCCATGTGAAATTGCACTCTATATTTGTCCTTTAATTGCCAAAGCGAATGTGATTTACTTTCCATTGGATCTTCCTTCATTTCCTTAATGAGTAATAGTGTCCTAAATTACTCTTGAGATTTGATTTTCATGTGAGATTAATGAGCCTTTAATATGCTCAGGATAATATAAATATATTCAACTTTGCTAAACCAAAAGAATATGAATAGGGCTTTTGAACTCTGAACTGATTTGATCAGTTAGATCGAGCCCAGAAATTAGTGAGCAAAGTAGCTTTAGCACATCTGCTTCTGTATTGGAGGTTACAGGAGGGCACATAACTCAATGAGGGAAAAGAATGTAATTGAGAGCTGGCCACCGAAAATAGCACAGTTTCAGCAGAAAGGAATTCATGAATCTGTTGCACGAGTAAAAAAATGTTTCTGGACCGGAGAGAGTGGATACAGTGCCCTCCATAATGTTAGGGACAAAGACCCATAATTTATTTATTTGCTTCTGTACTCCACAATTTGATATTTGTAATAGAAAAAATCACCCGTGGTTAAAGTGCACATTATCAGATTTTATTAAAGGCCTTTTTAAAAAAATTTGCTTTATGATGTAGAAATTATAGCTGTTTTTATACATATCTTCCCCCCCCCCCCCCCCCCCCACCTTGTCTTTCCTCCAGTCTTTCCATCACCTTTTATTGCTCTTTATTAACATGAGGACCAAAGTTGTGCCAATGAAAGTCAAAGAAGCCATTATGAGACTGAGAGACAAGAATAAATCTGTTGGAGACATCAGCCAAACCTTAGGCTTACCAAACTCAACTGTTTGGAACATCATTAAGAAGAAAGAGAGCACTGGTGAGCTTACTAATCGCAAATAGACTGGCAGGCCAATGAAGACCTGCACAGCTGATGACAGACGGAATTCTCTTTCTAATAAAGAAAAATCCCCAAAATCCTGTCTGACAGATCAGAAACACTCTTCAGGAGTCATGTGTGGATTTTTCAATGACCACTGTCCTCAAAAGACTTCATGAACAGAAATAGTAAGATTAAATGAGAACTTACCAGTTTGAAGTTTGATCCTTATTTTATGAGGAGTTACGATGAGGGATTTCGTGAAGACCCCGCCAGCACGCATGCGCGACATTCTTCAAAGCAGCGGTGTGGAATCACAGATAACAACAATGACTGAAGATAGTAAGATTTAAGAGACCCAATGATAGAGGGTTGGGAGCGGAGGGCACGAAATCCCTCATCGTAACTCCTCATAAAATAAGGATCAAACTTCAAACTGGTAAGTTCTCGTTTAATCTTACTATTTTACTTCGGAGTCACGCGAGTGACTTCGTGAAGATTTCAAAGCTCTGTGATTCCATGCCCTGGACCTCGTCCATGCTCACACACTGCCGTAATTACTGATGGAGGAAGTGTGTTAATGTATTTCATACTTGAACAAGCTGAAAAATAATAACGTATTTGTTAATACAAACAATAAACCCCCAAACTCGGGGACAACCGTTTGGGGAACAGGACTTAAAACTGACTCCGCAAACATTGCGGGAGCGGCCACCGGTTTGTTATAAAAAGGCTGAAAGGTAGTTTCACTGGCCCAGCCCGCTGTTGCGAGGACGTGATCCATGGGTACCTCCATGGTCCTCACCGCTGATGTGGATGCAGCCCTGGAATAATGAGATTTAATAATGTTAATGTCTTGCCTACTGCACCGAATACCACCCTGAGCCACCTGGAGATCGTCTGCACCGTCACCCTGTGATGTGGGTTTCCATGGCTGATTAACAGACCCGTCTCCATACATCCTGATGGTGTGTGTGACATTGATATAATGTCGGAGATAGGTGGCTATACAGAGTCTTACATCAACGAGGTATGGTAGGAATTCCATTTTCAGTCCTGTAGTGCCAGGTCTCTGTTGTTTAAGCAACTCATCTATAAAGAACGTCACTTTATTGGGGATCAAGACCATTCTATTCAGTTTTAGTTTCTGTAGAGTCTGGACCCGTTGTGCTGTGGTCAGTGCCATTAACATCACCACTTTGAAGGTGAGTTAGTCCAGTGGTAAATCCGTCATAGGCGACCAGCTCCTGAGTAGGGTCAACACCCCTATATCCCAGGTAATATTATATCGTGATCGGGGAGGGTTGGAATTGAATACACCCCTCATGGTTTGGATACCAGCTGGTGAGATCCCACTCCAATGTTGAGATAGGATGACAGTGCTCTCCTGGCACTGTAACTGAGGGCCTCATCATAATGAAGGCCCACGAGGAATTCCAGCACATTGGAGATCGTAGCAGAGTTGTAGGTGGTCTTGTCAGACTACTGAAGGCCTCTTATTTCCTTATGTGGGTGAGATACTGTTTCCTTGTGGACTCTCTGCACGATGCTGTTATGATGTCCATGGTTATTGATGACAGCCCGAATTTCAGTAGTGGCCTCTTCAGAACCTGCAACCAACAGGTTCAGATGACCATGGCATGGATGATTTTCCCCTGTTATGGGATTGGTCACCAAATTGGTGCATTTGGTACCTGTGCCCATGGTTCTTTATCATATTGAGGACCACCGGGTACCATGGTTGCGTAGGCCAGTCGAGTATTATCAGCATATCTGTTGCAGAATCTAGTTGATTTTCCTGCAATACCTGACTAATGAGACAGAATGGGGGAAAAGCATAAAAAACCCATTCCCCCAACGTAGCGAGAACGCGTCCATCGCCACTGCCCCAAGACCTGGTTCCCAAGAAACATATGGCGGTATCTGATGGTTCAACCTGGACGCAAAAGGTCGATATCTGGTGTTCCATATTTGGCTATAATGTTAGCAAATATTTGGGGGTTCAACATCCACTCGATGTCGTTATTAAATACTCGTGACCTGGTGTCCGCCACTGTATTGAGCTTACCCGGAAGGTACGTAGCTGATATCCAAATATTTATTTCAATACACCAGAGCCAAATTAAATTTGCCAATTCATCACAAGATATTGACTTGATACCACCCATATAGTTTAAATACGCCACCTCAGTGGTATTATTTATTTGAAGAATGGACATGCGTATGGTGCAGATTAATGCAGTAAGCCCGCAGCCCATGACATGCTCCCAGCATTTCCAAATGGTTACCTTGTCATTGAAGAAGAGTAGACTCGTGCAAATCCCCTCTGCTGCCACAACTGGAATGGTCCGCCTGTCTGGTATGACAGAAGGAGAGACGAGTCGGTGCCGGCCGTCGCAGCGGGGCTCCCCGACATCCGCGTGGGCTTGCCGCCAGTCCCGGTTACACGGGACTGTGACGGCGCATAGTCGCTGCCAGCCGCCTCAGCAAGGCCACACGACCGAAATACACTGCCACCGGCCTGCACTCTGGCAGCCTGCCCTGGTGGTGAGCCGGCACCTCCCGCTCCTGCGGGGCTCCCCGACTTCCCAGCAGGTACATCACCAGTCCGCGATCTGGCAGACATCTCCGGTGGCATGTCGATGCCGCCCGCTTCAGCGGGGCTTCTCGACCTCGGTGCGGCTTTCCCCCTCTGGAGACGTGTAACAGAGGGGAAACAGAACGTGCCGTTGAACGAGGCATGGGTTTACGCACCTGTTTTCCGCTGGCCCGGTGATGTTTGGGCAATAGCGGTAGGGAGTCAGGGTCTTGCCTACCCTGCTCCCGTGCGGTGCTCCGACCAACGTGCAGCTCCCTGGCCTGCTGTGGTGGAGAGTAGGGCCCTCCACAACTCCACGTTCTTTTCCTGGCCCGCAGAGCGGGTGCTGCCGGTGTTGCGGGCAGCTCTGGGGATTGTGGCCGCTGACTCCCATCCAAAGTCCCATGGCCCTTGGAGGCATTGCCTTCATTCTGGTCTCCCTGTCCATCGTTTCTGTAAGCAAAATCTACTACAGAAACTAAGCAACTCAAGGTTAGTATTACTTACCTGAGGGCCTTTTTTGAAGCTGCCGGGGGAGGAGCGCACTCCCCCCCCCCCCCCCCCCCCCCCCCCCCGCTCCCATGGTGACCAGACTCTTATGTGAGTCGGGGCCCCGGCTCTATCTTCGCCACCCGCAAATGGCTGTCTCCGAGCCTGGACTCTGCTGGCTCACAGGCCTACCCGACTTCCGGGTAGCATTGCCGTCAGCCCGCGGTGTTGAGTCGGGCTGCCGCTCTGCCGTCGCTAACTGCGAACGGCGAGTAGGTAAGCCTGGACCCTGCCTGGTCAACGGACTGCCCAACTTCCTGGAATTTTATGCCGTCAGTCTGCGGCCCTGTGGGCTGCGGTGTTGAGTCGGGCTGCCGCTCTGCCGTTCCTACAAACGGCGAGTCTGTGAGCCTGGACCCTCCTGGGTCAACCGGCTTGCCCGACTCCGGCCTATTGCTGCCGCCGCTGACTGCCCACATCGCGGTCCGCAGTCGGTCTCAAAGCGGCCAGTGGAGTACTCTGTCACGCAGAGTCACTCTGATTCCTGTCGGGAAGAAAACCCGACCGCAGGTTTGTTTCCTTATCTGCAGGTCCGTTGCAGTAGAGGAGCGACCCTCCTCCCTGCCTGTCGCCTCGCATGCGGTCGACGATATGTCGTGCATGCGTGCTGGCGGGGTCTTCACGATGTCACTCGCGTGACTCCGAAGTAAAATAAAGGCTGCACATCAAGATGCAAACCACTGGTTAGCTGCAAAAATAGAATGACCTAGCCATAAAAATAGAATGGCTAGATTACAGTTTGCCAAGAAGTACTTAAGAGCAACCACAATTCTGGAAAAAAGTCTTGTGGACAGATGAGACTAAGATTAATTTATATCAGAGTGATGGCCAGAGCAAAGTATGGAGGAGAGATGGAACTGCTCAAGGTCCACAGCATACCACCTCATCTGTGAAACACGGTGGTGGGGGTGTTATGGCCTGGGCATGAATAGCTGCTCTAGGTACTGGCTCCCTTCATTGATGATACAACTGCTGATGGTAGTAGCATAAGGAATTCTGAAGTGTATAGACACACACTATCTGCTCAAGTTCAAACAAATGCCTCTAAACCCATTGGCTGGCGGTTCATTCTATAGCAAGACAATGATCCCAAACATACTGCTAAAACAACAAAGGTGTTTTTTCAAAGCTATTTTACTCCAAGACAATGATCCAAAGCATACTGCTTAAGCAACAAAGGAGTTTTTCAAAGCTAAAAAATGGTCAATTCTTGAGTGGCTAAGTCAATCACCTGATCTGAACCCAATTGAGCATGCGTTTTATATGCTGAAGAGAAAACTGAAGGGGACTAGCCCCCAAAACAAGCTTGAGCTTAAGATGGCTGCAATACAGGCCTGGCACGTTTGGGAAAAGAAATTGGGAAAATTTGCTCTATTGCCGCTCTGAACCCTCCGGCTCCACAGATCCAATTTCGCCTGAAAGCCCCGCACTTTATCCTGTGCATCAATAATGGTAACACTCCTTCCTTGCATTTGAACATTGAGCTAATTTAAATGAGAAAAATTATCTATCGAGTAAGCTAATGCACCAATAAATGTCTTATCGCAAAAGTGTTCGCTCCAAGGGGATTTCTGTTCTCGAAGAAAAATCTCCATTTCAGTCCGCAATTCGAAAACCCGAGACAAAACGAGGCCTCTCGAGAGCCATCGCTCGTCAGTGTGGTAGATGAGGACGGTGTTTTGATCCCACCTGCTCACAGAACACTTTAAAAGGGCAATGTTTGAGAGCTCATGCTCTGATAAAATTCACAAATTCAGTGACATCAAAACAAATTTCAAGTAATCTGGAAGAGTTTTGCTTGCCCTTGCATGTCGATGAAGGTCGCGGAGGGAAGGTACAATGTGTAGTGCTCTTTCTTTCACAAGTGTTGTATACCCAGACCTGGCACTGATCATAGCAGGAGCCCCATCTGTGCACAGCGAGACCACATCATTTCATGAAAGATTATTCCGGTCAAGGAAATTATCCATTTTGTCCAGAATGTCAACCGCTTTTGTCTCGTCCAAATCTTTGCACATTCCTTCAACTGACCAGCATGCACGTATCGACAAAAGACCAGCAATTGTGCACAATTTGATATGTTAGTTCACTCATCCAACAGGAGACTGATTCTTGCCAGACTAGCCTGAATTTCGTCCTTGATCTGACTTGGAATGTTCTGTGATATCTCACCAATACGAGAGTGTATCGTATTGTTCGCTAATGAAAATTTCTGAACTTTCATCCTTGCTTCTTTTCCACAAAGGAGTTCAACCATATGCATGGCACACGAGTTTCACAAGTTCTTCCCCAATTCTATGAGGTTTCTTTTCTTTTGCTATCCTTAGAGCGACCCAATAAGTTGCTTCCAAAGCAGGTTTGTTTTCGGGTGAGAATCCTAGACTGGGCAATGTTCCAGTTGCACGAAATCGAGCGTTTCCGATCGTCATCTGCGTGTGTTGGATGGCTAGAAGTAAGGTGAGCTTTCAGAGTAGAAGGCTTCAGAGACCGATTACCCAGCACTATGGAACAAAAATACATTGTGGTTTCTGAACACCATCTGCAATGATTAAATCAAATCCAAAGTCCATGTATGACTTGAGATAAGTTCTCTTCTTGTTCGACATGAGGGATTGTACGATAATCTGCAGGAAAAAATGTAATGTGAGTTACAACGTTTTTCACAAGAACGATAACATTCAACTTTCGAGAGTCAGACAGGAGAAAAGGAGTGAAATGCAATCATAGAGATGTGGTAACTATGGTAACTGCTCAGGCGCTGTACACGGAGGTGAAATACATTGTCACGGAGAAATGTAACAATGCAGGTTAGCTCGATGTGGAAACAACATTTCTACCTCTAAACAAATTTTTTTTTAAATTTAAATGTACTTATCTAGAATCAACAAATTTACCCCCTGGGTGAGCGAAATTTACCCCAGGCACCGAACCCTTGCACTAGAGTCTGTTAAACATTCAAGAGAAAAGGTTTGAGGAAATATTTGAAATGCTCCTTCTATAGTGGGCCCTTGTGATTTAAAAATAAATCCTTGCAGTTTTATAATTAAAAATTTGTTTTGTAACCATTGGAAGGTAAGTAAGGTAAAGACACAAAATGCTGGAGTAGCTCAGCGGGACGGGCAGCATCTCTGGAGAGAAGGAATGGGTGACGTTTTGGGTCGAGACCCTTCAGACCTGCGTCTGAAGATAAGTACCCTATTTCCTGGCAATGAAGACGCACCTGCGTCGAAGACTCATCCCCATTTTGAGTTGCTAAATTTTGAAACGAGGCTGGCGGGACATAATTTGTCAAGCTCAAAAAAAAAGTTTTTTAAAAAAGTGACAATTCAATTTGCCCAAGGCTTCCAGATCTCCTCCATTCTGAATGACTGAATGGGTGGGGGGTGGAGGGTGACGGCAGGTGGAGAGATGGTGGGTGAAAAACGGGAGTGCTAAGGAACTAGGAAATTCAAACATAAGGATCAGTAGTGCCAAAATGGGAGCGGCTGCTGGGACCGGACGACATCCTCGGGCTGGCAGAAGGTGCTGAGGTGGCAGCCGCTGTCGAGCTACTTTCCTCCCCGGCCACATGCGGTGGTTCCGCTTCCAGAGTGCTGCGGCAGCAGTGAGTGATTTGCTGGCATGATCCCCGACCCCTCCTTCTCAACGCTCCTGCCCATGCTGACCCGGGCCAGACTCCCCACACGCTGTGAAAGGAACTCTTCCCCCACCCCCCCCCCCCCCACCCCCCAGCGGTGCTGTCCTTTTACAGCCGCTTCATACTTTATAGCCGCTTCCCATCAGCTGCCAGCAATGAGGGATAGACTTGGCTATCCCTCAGTACAGCGACATAGTTCTCAATGTTGCTGTACTGAGGGATAGCCAAGTCTAGCTTTCTTGGCTAACAATGTAAGATGGAATTGATAAAGATTTTTACCTTATGTAAGACTACAGGGGGTAATATGATGTGTTGATTGGAAAAAAAATAGGTGGTGTTAACTTTAAAATATGTGACATACTGTATGGATTGAGTATCTACATTTTTTAGCCTTTTAGCCTACGTTAGATATCTGTTGCATTTTCAAGATCAGTTATTTTGTGTTTCAAAATTAATTTTATTTAAATTGTTTTAATAGTGGGAATAATAAGTGAGTTCTCAAGTGTTTTAATTTTGAATATAGTCATACAGTGCAAACAGACCCTTTGGCCCAACTTGCCCAAACTGACCAACATGTCCCACCTGTCTGCGTTTGGCCCATATCCCTCTAAACATATCTTATCCATGTACCTGTCTAAATGTCTCTTAAATGTTGCAATAGTACCTGCTTCAACTACTCCTCAGCAGCTTGTTCCATACACCCCCCCCCCCCCCCCCCCAAACTTATCTTAAACCTTTGTCCTCTGGTTCTCAATTCCCCCACTCTGGGCAAGAGATTCTGTGCATTTACCCAATCTGTTCCTCCCATGATTTTGTACACCTCTATAAGATCACCCCTCATCCTCCTGTGCACCGAGTAATAGAGTCCTAACCTGCTGAACTTCTCCCAAAAACTCAGGCCCTTGAAACCTGCCATAACATTTGATAGCATTTCTTCCAGTTACTTGAATTCCAGAACCATATGTTTGTAATATTGGAGATAGATGATCAGTAAAAGATTTTATGGATTTTTTTTTTCCCTGCAAAAACTGCGGTATTTTCCAAATATACGATGGCACCTATCGCAGCAGTCTGAGAGTTAAGTACCATCTCATTCCGGTTGCAAACACCTGATTTAGTTTGATAGTCAAAAGATGACTCCATTGTGAGATGTATTGTAATCAAATTCTTGTCCATTTTATTAAAAGGGAATCAAGTAAATGTTCATGATAATCTGCAGCTGACATTAATATATCATCTTTGATCATTTACCTGTAGTTTATATGGCTTTTTAAAAAATTGGCTGCTGATTTTTTTTTTCTATATTGAAATTATGGTTACAGTCCAAAAGTAATTAAGTTGGAATTTCTCAGATTGTGAACGGTTAAGCACAACTGCGTTATTCTTTTGGAAAGTATTTTAGTTGAAGACAATAAATCAGCCATAATTTTAATAATTTAAGTTAACGACTCTAGTTAGCAGGTTCTAGTGACATAAACTAATATTGAAGTGTTTCTAACCTTAAATGATGCAAAGATGTAGTGGGAATCCTTTGCAAATAATGTTTACCAAAGAATGCTGCAGCAAGCAAATTTCTTTTTGCCTTTCTGATGAGGTGCTGAGTGCTGAAACCTCTATTTTAGTTGAATTGCTCGGTTGAATTATTTTTATCACAATTTAGACAAATAATTTGGTGTTGTATTTAAGGAAATTATAAAAATGGTTTACTGAAGGTGATATATACATTTGCATATATTTAAAAGAGGAATATCTTCAATTCCTTAAACTGCTGCTCTTCACATGTATTACTGGATAATTTAGTGAAAACAAGATCAAATTTGATTATAATGGTCCAGGAAGGCCCCTTTAAATTGAGCTCAGATGAAATACATCCCTTAAAGAAAAAGGGACACCAAGAGTTTTACATTACATGTGGGAGATCCAAAGCACTTTGGATGGACGCTGCATAATTTTCAGGGGAAAATTGATTCTGTCAAAGTGGCTTTTCGACAGCAGTGTTATTATTGATAGTATTATAGCAGATACTGTGGAAACCAGTGCATGGCTGGGGAAGTGAAGATGGGGTATGCTGATGGTGCTGGATGGTTTGTGGTTATGTTACAGGACTAGTAATCCTAACTTGTAGTACAATGTCTAGAGACCTAATTGTTTCACTAAGATCCTTTTGTACGTTAAGATAACTAATGTACGTTATCTAACAAGTCAACTGGAGATGAAGAACTAACATTGACAGCTACGTCTGTGTCTGGAGAATAATTGAAAAAAAAAAATCTAGCTGGAGTTCTAGTTTTGACAAGGAAGGAAATTGTGAAGGAGAGTGAATATGTAAATATTGCAGGGGGAAGCTGTTTTCTGTCAACGTCAGTTACTTTTGTTCCATATAATGAAAAGATTTCATTGTGATTGGTTTAATGTTGTCTTTTGGCTTCAGATTCCTGATTTACAATTCCCTGGGAACATAACAAATGGAATAAAAAGCATGTGGTATACATATTGTGCATTTTAACATTAAGTTGTGACAAACTTATGGACTTTGTGTACTGAGTTCTCTCCAGCTCTTGCAGTGCACGTGTTTTTAATCATAAAACAGCTGTAAACATCACTTTTGTGCTTTATTTTGTAATACTTCTGAAGCTCTCTTGGGGATTTAAGGATGCATCTGCTATTTAGAAACAATGTTGAAAGTGCTCCTCACCCGTTGAACCAGGCATATTTTTCTATTCTGCTTTCTGCATCTTTTTTACACTCTGGCTAGCTTGTATGGTTAATGTAGTTAGCTTGTGCATGACAAGTTTGTTTTCTGTATTTGAAAATGAAATGTGATTTTATTATCCTGCAGATTTCCAGATTATTCTATGTGTGCCGAGCTCTGTTGAGCATTGGGGCTAATGAAATAAGATTGAGAATGGGTTAAGTGAGCTGGATTTTTTAAAATGCAGCTTTTTGTACTTTGAATAATACTGCTCTCTTTCTAAAACTGAGATGGTTTTCTAGAGCGTTGTATGTTATGTGGTAAAATTCCCAATATGTAGTGCTATCCCCTTATGAAATAAATCACTAAAGGTAGTTCAGCTAAAAAAGTGTATTTCTGATCATACTATCCACTGAAGCCATTAACTGTTTTGGCACACAACCCTAAATGCCTTCAGCTATGTTTAAACAAGTAAAAACCAAGTCATGCTATGTGTAGGTGTCACGGAGAATTAAGGAGCACAAAAGCCAATTGTTGTTCTTTACTGCTATCACAGTTGAGATCAAATCATATAGCACAGATCTAGACCTGCTGAACGTGGAATTTTACCCTGATCTGTAACAACTTTTATATGGATACGTCTGCAGATTAAGAGCAATGTGGACTCAGATTTTCAGTAAACACTCCGCATTGTGCTGACTGAGAGTAATGAATGGTGTTTTACTTATTTAAATTAGATTACTTATTGATCAGAATAAGGATTGTTAAAAGTGCTTTAAACCGGGTGTAAATTAGTGAAGCTAATGGTCTATCCAGAGTTGAATTGCCCAAAGCCACAAATTTGTTATCCTCATTAGCATGCCTGCGTGGGTAGTCATGATGGGTAGCTTGGGCAATTTTTGCTTCCTTGTTGACCATCCTTGTTTTGAAATTCAGCCTGTCAAATAAATTTATCATGAAAACCCAGAAAGGAAGGCAAATTCCTTTTGTAAATGTATCTGTTCGTTGACACATTCATGACTAATAGAGAGCTTGCCTTAAATGAGCTTGTATGACAATGTAGGTAGCACCATTAGTTAGGTTTGCAGATGCCACCGAAGGTGGAGTAATGTAGAGTGAAATAGTCCAGGTTACAATATATTGATCAACTGGGGAAATGGGCATCAGAATGGCAGATGGAATTCACCTTCAATAGGTATGGACTGATGTATTCTGGGAAGTTAAAACAAGGGCAGGACATACACATTGAATGGCAGGTCCTTAGCAATTGTTGTAGAATGGAGAGATCTTGGGGAACATATACATACAATGCGATAGAACTTTATTCATCCCCAGAAGGAAATTGGCCTGCCAACAATCGTAACAAGGTACACAAACTTGAAATGTAATTTAAAAGTGAAAAAAAGAAAAAGACAAGCGACTGTTGGTTGGCTGCCATGTACACAGGGCCTTAATAGGAATGAACAAACAAACGCAGGTTTATCCCCAGGGCAAAGGATTCTAAAACACCCCTCCCCCACACAGATCCCCCTTTGTTCTACCACCGTCCCTCATGGTGCCCCCCCCCCCCCCCCCTCACAACGACTTCTCCCTAGTTCCCTGGAAGTGGTGGCATAGGTACACAGGGTGACAAAGGCTCATGGCATACTTGCCTTTAATGGCTGTGGCACTGTGTAGAAGAGTTAGAATGGAATGTTACAGTTGGTAAATTAGACTGCAGCTCTGATTTTTATGCTGCAGGAAGGATGTGATTTAAGTTGGAGAGTTAGTGAAAAGATTGACAAGGATGTCGTCTGGGATGATATGCTTGTTTAAAAGGAGAGATTGGATTGGCTGGGACTATATTCCCTGTAGTAAAGAAGGCCTAAGGGTGATCTTAGTGATTTATAAAATTGGGGGGGGGGGCATATATTTTTCCCAATGTTGGGGCGGGTGCTCTAAAACTAGCAGGCATAGGTTTAAGGTGAAGAGAAAGATTTAAAGGGAATTGAGGGTCAAGTTAATGGAGGGAATGAACAGATTATGTTTTGGGTCGACCCTTCTTCAGTCAGACAGAAACATTGTCAATTCACTCCACAGATGCTGTCTGACCCGCTGAGTTCCTCCAACACTTAGTTTTTTGCTCAAGATTCCAGCAACTGCAGTTTCTTGTGTCTTTAAGTGTAATATAATGCACAAGGAGAAAATGCGAGAAGAAAAGTATTGCAAATCATTTAATACAAAATTTACAGATAATACAATATTCAGTAAGTAGGTGGATACCAACATAAAGTTTTCTTTTTTTGGAAGGACTAAGGAGAATTTTTCAATGCTGGATCACAGGCAAATGAACTGAGGGATTCTTTTTTGAGTATGCTTTTTGAAATTGTATGATGCATATGATAGAGATTGGAGGCAAGTTTCTTCTCTTTTTGATAGAATAGTTCAAATAACCTGGACAGTGGTTGGAAACGGAATCTAGCAATAACTTAAAGCTTGTGGGAATACATGTAATTGTGTCAGTTCCATAGCCTCTTGGGAAATAGTATTTGGTGACAATGAATTCAATTACATTTATGCGATGTTGGTTTGTGGTCAAAATGCAGCAGGCCCAATATGGTATTAAAAGATTAGCCATGTATAATTTGTATTTATTTAACTGCATGACCAGATCTCTGTGATCGAGCTACAGAGCTAATCCTAGTGATGGGCATTGAAGAGACCATTCAAGAGTGCATTTTGAGTTTCTTTTTTACATCTACATGAAACACTTCTAGAGTGTTACAGCATAAATGTCCCCGTAGTTCAATTTTATTAAGACAATATTTAAAAATAATGTTGGATTGATGGCTTCATTTCCACAGTTTAGTTGGTGTTGAAAGTGAAAACTCTGAATTAAAGCATAATTAAACAGAGAAACAATAAATGTTTCAGGTTGATGATCCTTCAATAGATTTCCAGCATCTGTAGATTTTTGCTTTTTATTTACAGCTGAGTTAAATGTCATCTCTTGAGGAAAACCATATTTTTATCAAAACTGAGCAAAGGTGTTCAATATTGTCCTTCCAAAAAAAATACTGGTCCTAGCTGTAGATGTGCACACATTAGTGGATGGACAGTTGATACAAGTTGTCGCTCAACTGCTCTTTGGGCTTTCTTAAACGTAATTGATATATGAATAAAAGCAAACATTCATTCATAGCAGTGCAGTCACTAGGCCTGAATGACAGTGAAATTACCCATTCTTAACCATTCTTCTGAGAATACCATTGTTTTTGTATGTAGCCGGAAATAGCTTATGTGCAAATAAAAGAATATAATAGCACAATATCATCCTGTTGCCTCAATGGAAGTCTCCTGATTAGCCTTATAAGAAGTGAAATAACTTGTAAGCAGATAACCAGTATACTTACAGAAGTTTGAAATGCTACTGAGCAGCACGTTTAAAAAAAAAAACGAATAGCATTCTGTACATTATCCTGTGATCTAAAGCCTTGCTTCTGGCTGTTCTATTTGTGCTATGATAATATGAAGAAAGCATTGCAAGTCATTCCCAGTGATATGTGACAGGACTGTGGATTGTTTAGCTTTTGTCAGTTTCTTGAATATGCACTGTTGGTTCTTTGAGGGCTCATTTTATAACAATGCTGCGTGTCAGTGTCAAACTGAACTTTATCTGCATTATGCAAAATGAGAATAGATTGTGATTGTTCAGTGAGCTTGAAATGTTTATTTTCTGTTCCAAAATGCAACTTCCCAATATTTCATACAAAACTTGGTATATTATGTTTATTTTGTTAAAAAATCAGTTTCTTAAATTAAGAATTGTAGTGAAGTTCAATTGTATTGAACTATTGCTATAACAATGATTTTAATGTGATTAATGGTACATGGATAAATCTTAAAATCAAAACACTCAGTCTGCATTGAAGAAAAGGAATTTGCTAGAAATCCTCAACAAATAAGAAATTTTATAGAGAAAATGTTAACTTCATGTTGACCTGATGCACTAAAGGTCTCTCCAAGTATCCAATCTAATCTGCTTAGTGTATCCACTGTCTTTTGCTTTTCATCAATTCTGCAATGTACAAAACTTATAAAATTTACAAATGATTCAGACAAATATATAGAGGAACCATGTTTCTTTTTTTTAAAAAAAAGAGAAGCTGAAGACTATAGACTTTGTTTTGAATAATTGAAGAGAAAACTTGTCAGCTTTGGAGGGCTGGTCTTAGGGGTGTTAAATTATTGAGAATGTGTGATAAATTCTTGAGAATCGGCGATCTAACACCAAACAACTGAATGTGTTTACTTTTAGTGTTATTGGGGCATGTTGAGAAAAGAGGAAGAGATTTGCAAATCAAAAAAGTACTAAATGTGTTGAAAATCGAAATACATTCAAATTGTCATTTACATTTTTTTTGTCACCATTCAAAATTATTAATGTGAAACTTAGTACCTGTCTCTCATTAGCCACAGTCGTTGCATTCATTAACTGCACGTACAACTGCTTTGTGGGCAGAGAATGCTTCACTTCCTCTCTTTTTGGTTCTTAAAGGCTGTCATTACCTCTTTCCTGTTAACGACCAGCCTCAAACTAGAGTTGGCCCAGAATAGTGAAGGAAGTTCCCTAGTACAATACACGTTCAGCTTGTAGACAGGTTTAAACCAGCATCTGCAGTTCTATCCTACACACACACATTCAGCTTGTGATGAATTCACTAACTTGGGGGGGAGGTGGGGCTTGAAGGGTGGGGTTACATAGAAACATAGAAATTAGGTGCAGGAGTAGGCCATTTGGCCCTTCGAGCCTGCACCGCCATTCAATATGATCATGGCTGATCAGGTTGTTTACAGGGATGCTAAAAATAGCTTCAGCACCCAATTTTAGGAAGGTTAAAATTGACTAAGATATGTGATTTTGCCAACTGTTCGTGATTCCTGCATATACGATGTTGAAAAGTTTGGAGACACGGTATGAAATGAATAATCAAATGTAATTGCTTAATACGTTTATAAGAAATTCATAGTGTTGTCTGAAGGGAAATTGTGAAAAGGAAGTTCTAATGTTAACTTGTATGTGAACAACGGTTTGTCATATTAACTGTTTTTAATTCCTAATAAGAAAAATTGTTCTGAACATCATTATCTAGAGATTTTTTTTTTTTGCAGACGCCATTTGACCAAGCTGTCATTGATATTCAGTCACATGTTGGCAGAGCTAAAAGCTATATTCCAAAATGGCATATTCATGGGGGATACTTTCAGGATCACAAAAGCAGATGCGGCAGATTTCTGGAGGAAAGCTTATGGAGAAAAGTAAGTCACTTGCTCGTAATTTTGGCATGATTTTCGGTGTGGTGATTTTTTGTGTGACTCTTTCACCCCTCCCTCCGTCCCCCCCCCCCCCCCCCAACAACACACACACACTGTTTTGCTGTAATCAATTCATCATTATTGCTTATTATTTATGTGATGAATACAGTGTCATATAAATTATATAAAAGGAATAGTCTGAGCAGGTCGATGTTGCACGGTGCAGTAACTGCCAATATTCATTTGAACACGGGTGACTATTTTTTGGTTTCCTTGTATAATTTTAGGTTGATTTCCCTTTGTTTTTGCTTTACTTTTATCCTAGTTATTTCCCCAAAGATTTCATTCTTGCTCTCTCTGTTGCTACACAATGATAACCATCTGCTCCCTGTTTTTTTTTCCGGCTCCAGAGATTCTGAGATGGCCTGAGCATGCTTAATATTAGAGATTCCTGTAGTAGTCCATTCTCCAATTAAACTGGGGTATTATTCAAACAACCAAATTTCATATTTCAACATCATCCTCTTTTATCTCAATCTCCAAATATACACTTCTGCTCTTTGTCAATTTTAGTTTGTGCTAATGAACTCATGACAATACATTCTGCCTTTTCTTAGCCCTTTCATTTTTTCAGTCTCCTCGTAAAACACTTAATATCTTTCTACACTCTTCTCCCGTTGTAAACTATGTGCTCATGTCAATCCCCCTCTTTTCATGAAAGCATCCATATCACCTTTTATCTAGTTTGTTTTGAATGCCCACTTCACTGCTATCAGGCTTCAGCAGCCATTATACGACTAGGCTAACCATCGTTTTTCAGTTGCACCAAAATCAGAATCGCTCCACGCTGCCATTCAATGTTTTCCTTGCTTGAGTTTATCCAAGCCCAATATTGTATCTTTCTGCTATCCATGTACATTCAAGGCATCAGAAAGATGGATGCCATCTTAAAAGTCCTGGGTGTATCTAGCTCTGGAAGACTACTAGACTACCTTTGCAGTATTATCCTTCTGCATGTTTACTGCAATCTTAACCTCATTATATTTAAATGCTGTGTTAAAGGCAATGATAAACAATGATTGGGATGAAAGACTTTCACAAGACCATGTTCAAGAAAAAATTTGGGTTTGCTGGATTATTAGCAATGTCACTGTGCAGCCTATATCATCTGATGTAAATGGTGAAGAGCTTGTAGAAACTACACCATTTGGCAGAAGTTGTTACTATTGAAATCTGTCACCATCCTAAAAAACAGAAAATGTCATTACTGTACCCTTTTAGAAGTGTTTGGAAGTAATTGTTAAATAGGTTGCACAAGCTGCTTCCTGGATTTAAGAGCACAAAGCATTCATTTATCCATCAGACTATCCATACTCCCACTCACTATCCTTATACAATATATCACTCCAGCAGCTTGAGGCTTCATTTTGAGTCCTTTATTTATGAGGTAGAACTTTACAGTGACAGACAATGGCATTGTTTGTTTATGAAGTTCTAATAGTGAGTAGATGCCAAACAGTTTGACGCTGGAGAATAATATTTTTTCTACAATAAACTGCATTTGCTGAAACTTATTTTCTTTGATGTTTAATCATGGTACTGACATTTGGACCTAGGAGTCAGCACTAGATCTTTAACATTGTAACCCATAAACTATGGTTGGTGAGGAAAAGGAAAAACAATGCTCCACAATAATTCTTAACACTGGTGCCCTGCAAGGATGTGTTCTTAGCCAGTTGCTGTACCCCCAGTATGCTCATGAGTGTGTGGCCAAATTCAGCTCCAACTCCATTTAACTTGCAAGATGATACCATGTAGTGGACCAGATCTCGGACAATGATGAGACCGAGTAGAGAGTTTAGCAACATAGACAAAAACAACCTCTCTCTCAAAGTCAGCAAAATGAAGGAGCTAGTCAGTGACTTCAGAAACGAGGTGTAGAGTGCATTCCTCATCCATCATCAATGGTGCTGAAGTGGAGATGGTAGAGCGTTTCAAGTTCCTTGGTGTAAATAGTTCAGCAGTGGAGCAAATAATTGCAATTTTGACGGTAGAAAGTATTTCCATGAGAGATTAGATTATTTGTGGAATCCAGCATCTAACCTGAAGGGTTTAAGATGAGGAGGTTGTGAGACTGATCTATATCGGTGAGACCATGCGTAGGCTTAGCGATCGTTTCGCCGGACACCTCCGTTCGGGCCGCATTAACCAACCTGACCTCCCGGTGACTCAGTACTTCTACTGCCCCTCCCATTCCGTATCCGACCTCTCTGTCCTGGGCCTCCTCCACGGCCAGAGTGAGCAACACCAGAAATTGGAGGAACAGCACCTCATATTCCGCTTGGGGAGCCTGCATCCTGGTGGCATGAACATTGATTTCTCACAATTCTGTTAACCCTTGCTATCTCCACCCCCTTCCTACCGCTCCCTCAGCCCTCGGGCTCCTCCTGTTCCCTTTCTTCTCCCCGCCTCCCCCACCCCCTATCAGTCTGAAGAAGGGTTTCAGCCCGAAACGTTGCTATTTCCTTCGCTCCATAGATGCTGCTGCACCCGCTGAGTTTCTCCAGTATTTTTGTGTACCTTCTAACCTGAAGGAGCAGCTACCACATGAGAGGGTGTTACTTTAGAAAGATTGTACACGTATAGAGATATCTAAAGCCAAGTGAGAAATACAGAATGGGTAACATGAAAAAAAAGCTTTGATATAGATGGCAGAATAGGGAAAATATAACCATCAATGTGGTGAAATGCAAACTAATCTCTTAGCCATTGATGGAGGAGATTAAGGAGGCCACAGAACAAATGATATGATGCAACAGCTAAAGCAGGTGAATTACATGGTGGAATAAGACACAGTGATATTGGAGCCGATCCTGCACCATACTTTTACGTGAGAGATGAACTGGACACTCAAAGTGACTTGTCTTCGGAGTTGTAAGGATAATTATTTCAAATCTATGAAGGAATGACACTAAAAGTGGTAACTCGTATCATGGAGTGAATGCCTTCCTCCACAGAATGAGACAAAAAATGTGTGCTACAAGGCTGAGTGAGGAGATTAGCGACCGTATGCAGAAAAGGAACCAATCAAATGAAATGCGTCACTTCTGTGTAATAGTCACGTCCGTCTGATTTATTCTGAATGGGACAATACATCTGATGATTGGATTATTTTTCAGTGTAGATTGTTCACAAAAACTCATTTCCAGGTTTAAAGGACAGTTTGACAGAGGTGGTGACAGATAACGGGCCACAATTCATAATGGGTAATTTTGTAAGATTTGTCGAACTACAATACCTTATTTTGCGCCAGTTAATGGTATGAAACTGTTCAATTTGTTAAATTATCAGTCAGATATGCATTTGATCATACTAGAATATTAAACTTCTCCACTCCAATGAATACATAGGTAAATGAGTAACAAGAAGGCTGCTAGAACCAGACGTGTTTTAAAAAAAAAGTGTAGGAAGGCTATTGAGATGCAACCAAAAGATGACCAACAATGCACAAGAACAGAAGTGCCAAATAAAACTTGTCACTGTTGAGGAAAGAGAATAAGGTTGGAGCCCATATTGGACTGACAGCAGAAGGTAGCGATGACTCAAAACTTTGCACATCCCTGATTATACAAGGTCCAAATAGAAGAGGATATGACATCTTGGGAAGATCCCCAAAGTAACATGTAATTGAAGCAGATGTGGAGAAACCGGAGGTTGGACATATCTGGATATTATCAGCATCAAAGAGACGCTCAAGTTTCAGACGCTCAAGGGTTCAGATGGTTACCAGCGAATTAGACGGAGTTGGTGCCTACAGAGTGGAATTTAAGAAGGAGATCACTGCAGAGTGAAAAACCATAACTTGACAACAGGCCCTGGGATAACTGCACCCAGTTGGACCAGATCTGAAAGAGCAGCCTGTTGACCTAACCTGGAAGCCTTCACATCAAAGTAAAGAATATAGAGGCCAGATAGTTGCTGTTTTTCTTCTGTCTTGTTTTGAATACTGTATCTTAGGTGACATATGCAATATTGATTTGGATCTATATTCTTACAAGGCCAAAGCACTCCATTCCAAAGAGTTTCTGGCAATTACTGCATGGACAAGACTGGAACCATACTTGTGTAATATCACTCGCCTAACTGAAGAGATGTTGAAGATGGGTGCTTTTGTTTACCATGCGAAAAGCTGCAGAGAAGACTAGTTATACTATTATCACATTTATATAGAATATCATTACTTTAACTGTTTTTGATATTGTAGTAGTCATGGAGCTATGTGTACTTAACAACCCACGCGTCACCCGGCTGTACTATGATTATTGACTCTGAATGCTTGAATTCCAGGTAAAATGGTCATGAATTTGTAAGGCTACACAATGTTCATTTATCAGCATACCAGCTGCTATGCAGAATGATAAGAGTTCAAATGTTTCATGATAAGATCAACACGCAGTGAGAAATGTTGCACAGATGTGAGGTTTTTGGGTAGAAAAGGGAAGGAAAGTAAAAATTCAGAAAGCACACCTGTCATTGCTATGTTTATTTATAAAAGTCTTTGTTAATTTGTGTACAGCAGATGTACTTGATATTACTTGTAGTGCTAGGCATGTTTGAAGCATTAACAATTTAAATTTTTGCCTGATCTGTTGATTTGAACAATTTTGTGCCATCTGGTTTCATCTCAGCAGCCAATTTGCACCGTGCACCAGTTTCATACCTCTCATCTCTTGTGCATATCAGCGATAATCCATAATGTACAGTGTCAACTGCTGCAAATTAATTGCCGTGCATGTCATCTTATTTGATTTCATTTCTAGTTTAGGTCGGGCTTCACGAAGTATTACTGCCTTTTTTTCCCCATCGTTAAAGCAAATGATTTTGTCTTTTGGTTACATCCTACTATTTTTCTCGGGTGTAATTTATAAGTGTCAATGACTGTCAGCTGTCTATGGGGGCTATCTGAGTTGATCCAGCTGGAGATCTATGTGCTTTTCCAGCAGACATCATTAGATGCGAGTCAGTCGCAACTGTAAATCGATGACAATTTTCTATTCTTAATCTGGAAGTGCCAAGTTCAATTTGTAATTTTTCCGTTATTACCCTAATGCGATTAATTTAACATGAGACTCTGTTATTTAAAAGTGAAACTACTTCTCCCTAATTTGTATTCATTTGTATTTTAGATGTTATGGCAAATTCTATTGCAGGCTGGAATTTAGGTCTATTTTGATCAATAATTTTTTTGTGCAACAAATTCAGATTTTTCAGTAAAACTCTGTAAAAAAATGTACAATGTCTGTCAGGGTTTTACTTTTAGGGAGAAAAGGGAGATCAGCAAGTAGTACACATGAATGCTTAAAAATTGATGACCTGCTTGCAGAGGGTGGAATATAATTTGAGACGAGTGAATATGATACATTTTACTGCCCTCAAATTCCCTTTTTTGGGATTTTGTTTTCTTGGTCTCTACTGAAGATGTTATTAGCAAGTGCATTTTGAATTTATAATTTAATGGCTTTATAATCTGAGTAATCCCTGAAAGATTTAAGAACTATAATTACAATATCACCTGCACCTTTATGAATAATATAAAGCACTTTTAATATCGTTTGCCAAGCTAACCATAAAGTAGATTGATAATGCCTCTAACGAGGACTGTTAGAATTATTGAATTTTACAATGGTAAACATCAGAATGAAGTCATGCGTGTCTAAAATTGTCTACCTACTATGTTATATGCTGTTGTACTTAACAATTTGTATGCTGACTGGCTTCTCCCTGTTCTAGGACCATCATTCACTGGAAGGTTTTTCGACAGGCCCTGCATGATGTTCACCCAATCACCTCGGGTCTTGAGGCCATGGCCTTAAAATCTACTATTGATCTGACCTGTAATGACTTCATCTCGGTTTTCGAATTTGACATTTTCACCAGACTTTTTCAGGCAAGTACATTTTGTGACAGTATGAAAAGACTACACATTTGATAATCCAATTGTAAATGCACTTGTGAGGACAATTCTGCCCCAAATTTTCAATTTTTAATTATCAATTTGAACGAGGCATTTAACTCCAACATACTTGGGTTAGTAAAAGGTGATAAAAATCAACGAGTGAAATTGCTACTGAATATTACCTGGACAATGTGTACGCTTCCAAAGATAGGGTCAGATTTGTGATATGCTTATGGTGTAATTACTCGGATGTAAAGGTAAAGCACTCTGTAGAATTTTAACTAAGTTGAAATATAATGATTTTATAAGTGGGGTCTGCAAATACAAGGGTTTGTAACTCTTAACAGAGAAATCTAAAGATGTCACCAATTCTCAAATGAGATAGCTGAATGAGAAGAAAAGTCCTAGAAATTATTTATTTTCTTTGATAATATTTCCATGTTTCCTTGTTGAAGAGGAGGCCATACATCGCATAAAATTCAAACAGAGCAAATCCATTCAATAGACAATAGGTGCAGGAGTAGGCCATTCAGCTCTTCCAGCCAGCACCGCCATTCAATGTGATCATGGCTGATCATCCCCAATCAGTACCCCGTTCCTGCCTTTTCCTCATATCCCCTGACTCCGCTATCATTAAGAGCCCTATCTAGCTCTCTCTTGAAAGCATCCAGAGAACCTGCCGCCACCGCCCTCTAAGGCAGAGAATTCCACAGACTCACCACTCTCTGTGAGAAAAGATGTTTCCTCGTCTCCATTCTAAATGGCTTACTCATTCTTAAACTGGTCACTGGTTCTGGACTCCAACATCGGGAACCTGTTTCCTGCCTCTAGTGTGTCCAAGCCCTTAACAATCTTATATGTTTCAATGAGATACCCTCTCATCCTTCTAAACTCCAGAGTGTACAAGCCCAGCTACTCCATTCTCTCAGCATATGACAGTCCCGCCATCCTGGGAATTAACCTTGTAAACCTACGCTGCACTCCCTCAATAGCAAGAATGTCCTTCCTCAAATTAGGGGACCAAAACTACACACAATACTCCAGGTGTGGTCTCACTAGGACTTTGTACAACTGCAGAAGGACCTCTTTGCTCCTATACTCGACTCCTCTTGTTATAAAGGCCAACATGCCATTGGCTTTCTTCACTGCCTGCTGTACCTGCATGCTTAGTTTCATAATTCGCCTTCGCATTCTCTGCAACCTATTATTTTTTAAGTCCATTGTTACCATGTGATTCCACCACTACATTAGCAGTAATTTACAGTAGCTAATTAACCTAATAATCAGCCCTTTGGGATGTGGAAGTCCGAGTATCTGGGAGAAACTTTCAGTAAGAGGGAGAATATAAAACTCCAAATAGACTCCTTTGCAGTTCAGAATTAAACCCTGATTGCTGGAGCTGTGTAGGTATCGTGACAAGAAATGCCATTGGCTGCCCATTTCTTCGTTCTAGTTTATAAAATGTGAAATTCTTTTCTGAAAGATTTTTTTTCTGTGTGACTACATTTGGAAGGAGATTGCTTTTCCGAATATGGACACAAAATTCTGGTATAACTCAGCAGGTCAGGCAGCATCCCTGGAGAGAAGGAATGGGTGACGTTTCGGGTCGAGACCCTTCTTCGAATTTGACCCTTGACCTGAAAAGTCACCCATTCCTTCTCTCCAGAGATGCTGCCTGACCTGCTGAGTTACTCCAGCATTTTGTGTCTATGTTCGGTTTAAACCAACATCTGCAGTTCCTTCCTGCACATGAAATTGCTTTTCTAGCAGGTTGTGTGATTCTAATGATTATTGGTTTGCTACTTTGATACATTTAAGACAGTAGTGGTTCTTGCAAGTTATTTGTAAACTATTTATTTGATAACATGCTGAATTAACATACAAATCATGAGTCCTGCAACGCTACAATCATCATTAATTAACAGCATTTATACACTTCATACCAGTTCACAGCTCAAAAATAGATCCTGCTCTAAATTTGTAATATTGAGAAAAACAAGAAATAGCGATTCACTAACTTTTGATGCAATATTGTTCATATGCAGAGATTTACAAAAATCATAACTCGTAGGGAATGAGCTAGTAAACTTTGAATGTACTTAGTACACACAGATGTTTCATAAATTAAAAAAAAACTTAACTATATATCCAATGGGGAATTCAGCTGAAATGTCTTATTCAAAATAGTTGAGGCAAATAACAAAAATACTTTTGAATGAGATCTAAAAAGGTAAAAGAGAAAATAATGAACTTAAACTGTTATTAAATGGTTTAGTTTAGCGATAGTGTGGAAACGGGCCCTTCAGCTCCCAGAGTCCACGCCGACCATTGATAACCATTTACTGGTTCTATGTCCTACACACTGAGGGCAAGTTTTAACTTGCCTGACCACTGTGTAAAATGTACCCTGATACCTTTCTCACTACTGAGTTGGAAGATTGAATTCAAATATTACTCGAGAGAACATAGAACAGTACACAGTAGAAGTAGGCTTTTCAGCCCAGATGTCTCTGCCACCATGATGCCAAACTAAACTCCCTTCTTTCAATTAACGGTCCACATTTCTTCATTTCTTGCATATTTATGTACCTCAAAACTTTAAGCACTAAAAAGATGTGCACAATTACAGTGTAATAATCAAATATCTTAATTAAGTGTCCATTGGAGGTTAAGTATATCCTTTTACAAAAATTGTTCCCACTGGTGTTCGCCAAATGAATTCTGTTTGAACTGCAAAAGAATAAGAATCCATGCATTTTCTAGCACTTCAGTAAGCATTTCCTACATGGCTTACTTTTAGGATACTTTTCAAAACCAATCTTGATCTTTAACTATTGTTTTCTGTAAATTTAGGGCCAACTTTTTCAATTTTAAAATAAATTACCATTTTGATTTATGGGATAAAAAACAATTTGTTCATGAAATCATTGTGGCTCTCCAAATGGGTAAGCTGGGTTTGCAACTGAACTATGAAATACTGCACTGTTTGGTAATGTATTTATAGTATGTTTTTGTGTTTGTTGGCAAAACATCAGCCCGTTTCCACCTGTAATTGTTTGCGTGTAAGATGAATTATGAAATGGTGTATCAAATGAATATTTTAAAGTACGCAAAGTCAAAGCACATAGGAGCAGAAACATGCCAGCATTTTGAAGAGCTACACAGATCAATTTTGACATAACGTAGAAATTGGCAAGTGATGAATTGAAATTGCAATTTGTTTTTTCGCATTACGCCCCATCCTAGATCTCCATATTCCCTTTCTTCCTCTTTTCCATCTATTGATACACCTCAGTTTTGCCCCTTTTCTATTGCAGTACCTGGCCCAAACTAATTTCTCTTTACATGCTTGCTCCTCCTTTGTTGCTCATTGTTTGCTCTCCCCGACTTAATATGCTTGTTTTCATTTGCCTGTCTGCCTTGACTCCGAGTTCACTTTGATTCATGCAATTCCACCCCAACCCCTTCCATGGCTTGATCCACTTGCCCTAATCTCTATCTAGAAACATAGAAAGTAGGTGTAGGCGTAGGCCATTCGACCCTTCAAGCCAGCACTGCCATTCAATATGATCATGGCTGATCATCCACAATCAGTACCCTGTTCCTGCTTTCTCCCCATGCCCCATGATTCCATTGGCCCTAAGAGCTAAGTCTAACTCTCTCTTGAAAACATCCAGTGAATTGGCCTCCACTGTCTTCTGTGGCAGAGAATTCCACAGATTCACAACTCTCTGGTTGAAAGTTCCTTCCTACACTTTTAGCAAAGCCAACTTTACAGTCATGTCACCCTCGTAGTGTGACCTTGTTTAAAGTTCGACAGTGACTAACACTATCGACCACCCGTTACTGCATGTTGCTGTCTCTGAGAGATTCTCAGCTCCTGTCTTTACCGAGCACCTGTGACTACCAGGCAAGCAGACAGAGTTATGCAACAGTGAGACAGCCTTTACTCTGGTGGTTTACAAAATGTGGGAATCTGCAGAGATCGCAACCCGCGGCCATGCGCTCGTGTGAAGCTGGCAAGAACTACAAGCACAGTTTCATTCACACTTTAACTCGGCGTGAAGGTCGACTCTCAACCTGTATGTGGTTTCTTTAAAAGAGTAGGAGGCTGATGGGTGTGCTGTAAACATCAACAAAACCCACTCCAAACTTGTCCACTGTTCCCCACTTTAAGCTTGTTTGCTCTTCCTATCCCCTTTACCCCAAGTTTTCTCCCCCTTCCACTCATATGCCCCAGCTTGCTCTTCTTGCTTCCTGCAACCAACGTCTTCTCTTACTTGTTCTCACCACTGCTTGCTCTAGCTTAATTTATCTCTCTTCTCCTCCTCTCCCCCCCCCCCCCAAAAAAAAAACACTGCACCCAATTATCATGTTGCACCCCTCCTAACTCCCCTGCTCCATGTATTCCCTCTTGCTCCCTTTTCCCCTTGCACCAGTTTGGGCACCTAGGAATTTCCTGCATTTTATTGAGTTTGGATTATGCAAACATTGTGCATTACAGAAGTTACCTTGTTGGTGCACTGTCCATGTTCCATGTTGGTGCACCATAGAACATGGGAGACCACTCTGTTTCATTGGACATTTTAAGGAATTGCTCCCCGTGGATTGTACCTTAGTTCTGGTCATTGATAAATTTTATATGTTTAGTACTGTTGCATTCTCTCAGCTTTCATCCCTGCACTCTAGTTATCTGATCTGTTTGGCAAGCTGCAATGTCAAACAATTGTGGCGGACAGTTGCTGACGTATGTGACTGATCAGCAATTTCCTTTAATTAGATTTGACTTCATTGAGTCAGGCCCTTCCAATGAAATTTATGAGGAAATCCAAAAGTTTCAAACTCTTTGTGAACCTCTATGTACAGTGCCCTCCATAATGTTTGGGACAAAGACCCATCATTTATTTATTTGCCTCTGTACTCCACAATTTGAGATTTGAAATAGAAAAAATCATATGTGGTTAATGTGCACATTGTCAGATTTTATTAAAGGCCATTTTTATACATTTTGGTGTCACCATATAGAAATTACAGCTGTGTTTATACATAGTGTGTGTCGTTTCCCCCCCCCCCCCCCCCCTTCTCAAATCTGACAATGTGCACTTTAACCACACATGGGTTTTTTTCAATTACAAATCTCAAATTGTGGAGTAGAGGCAAATAAATAAATGATGGGTCTTTGTCCCAAACATTACGGAGGGCACTGTACTTGCATGATAACCCTGGGGAGGGTGCAAGTTGGAGGGAAATGTTTAAAGTTAAAAATATTTTGGTGAGATACATGTGTTGACATGTTGGGCGGTTCTTTAAATTGTTGAGCTTAATACTCATGTTGGTTCTAACTTCTTTAAAATCTGTGACTTTGTTAAACAGCGTTTCTACAGATTTAAATTACCGATTACCAAAATATCTTTGCTAGCATTAATTTTGCTGCCTTTGTTTTTCAAGTTCCTTGTCTAGCATGCCAATAGTCTTACTCAGAAGGGGTTCCCAACAGTTACAGTTATAAAGCAACCATAAGTTACAATTTTGTAAGGAAATGACTATTAGACTATTAGAGTAAATCAGCAGAATTTCATTAAATATACATGATATTTGTTAATCTTTAGAAGTTAAATTGTATGGATCTGGGTTATTTATTCCTTCATTTTAACCATTTTCAAAAAATGATGTTTTGGGTTACACTTCCAACTGGCATTCAGATTGATATTTGATGTTCATTCAAAACCCAATCAAGTAAAATGACCCACTATGTACAGTTAACTGTTAATTTCACTGCCTCTCAAAATCATTTAAGTCCCCCAGCCTTCAGGTATTATATTTAATTGATGTTGTACTACTTATTGCACCATATTTATTCATGGAACTCTACACTAGTGTTCTTCATCACTGATGCTATTAATGTTATAAATGCATTTCTCCTCTTGTTTGCCAGCGTGACCTGAATACTGGACACATCTATGTTTGCACTGTAATGTAAATTGACTTGGGATCAAATCTATGAAGACTAATGGTAACGTTTTGAACTTCTTGATGTCTGCATCATCAGGGAGAAGCACTGCAAGTATTATGTAGTCATTTATCATGAGATCACTTTATCCTGCACAAGTATTGATGGACATTAATGTAGAACTGTGGAAGTACATAATCAAGTTTAGTCAACATCTGAAAGAGGGGTAAAGCTTTCCAAATTTCAGCCCTTTGGCCTAATTTGTTAGTGCCGACAAGATGTCTATTTGAGTTAATCACATTTGCCTGTGTTTGACCCGTATCTCTAGGCGTTTCCTGTCCATGTACACGTCCAAATATCTTTCAATGTAGTTGTAGTTGTTCCTGCCTCGATAGTTTCCCTTGGCAGCTTCTTCCACATACACCACCCTCTGAATGGAAAAAGTTGCCCCTCTAGCCCCCTTTAAAAAAAAATCTTTCCCCTCTCAACTTAAATCTATGTACTGTAGTTTTCGACTTTTCTATCCTTGGAAAATACTGTGTCTACTTATCCCATCTATGCCCCTAGTGATTTTATATGCCTCTGTATGTTCATCCCTCAGCCTTCTATATTCCAGGGAAAACTGTCCTAGCTCATCAGTCTCAAGGCTTATAACTCACGACCTCCAGTCCCAGTGACAGTAGGAATGTGTGTGTGTGTGTGTACGGGGTTGGAGGGGCAGGGGAAAGAGGTGGGGTATAGGGGTATTACTTGAAATGAGAGAATTTGCTGTTCATACCATTGGGTTGTAAGTTAGTACACATGTTCTGAAAAACGGTGTTAGCCTACACTTGGTCTCACCTTTGTAAAGGAGGCCACACCGGGAGCACCGAATGCAACAAACAAGGTTGGAAACATTATATGTGAACCTCCCCTTGCCTGGAAGAGCTCCTCTAGTCCCTGGATGGAAATGAGAGAGAGGGTGTAGGGACAGATGTTACACATCCTGTGGTTGCAAAGGAAAATGCTTGGGGATGGGGCTGGTGTGGTGAGAAATGAACAAACTAATGAGTTATGGAAAAAAAGTGGTCTCACCGGAAGGAGGTGGTGCAGGAAGATGGGACTGATAGTGGGATCACATTGAAGATGGTGGAACTATCAGAGAATTGTGCTGGATGCATAGACATCCTTGCAAAGCTGGGTTACCAGAATTGCACGCAGTACTCCAAATCTGGTATCACCAATGACTTGGAGAGTCCTAATTATTGTACCCATTGTTTGACTGATGAAGGGAGATCTTTCTAAAACGGTATAAAAGATGAGTTAGACCAAATCTATTGCATTGTGTAAATTTCTGATCACCAAAACATCAGGATAATTTATAACAATAGGATGGAAGCACAGGAACTGTGAGGATGACTTCTAAAAAGAGCATTCAATTGCTCTGACCTGGAATTCTGCCTACAAGACAACTCAAAATAAAATGGAAAAATCTTCACGGGAAAAAGATTTCTCCATGGAAGGAGATTATTGGAGAGCTGCGCCAAACAGCTAGCACATGAATAACAAGTTAATTGGCCTCTTATGCTGCTGCTGTATTCCATGATTGTGTTTCATTTAAAAAAAATTACATTAGGAAGTAAATTGCAATCTTCCAAAGTATTTTTTAAATGAATTATTCAAAATTGACTCAATTAGTCAAACACATTTTGGCTTCCAGTTCTGGTCTTTGTAAGTTTTAAAATAGTTGTAGACCAAGATAGATACAAAATGCTGGAGTAACTCAGTAGGTGAGGCAGCATCTCTGGAGAGAAGGAATACGTGATGTTTTGGGTCGAGACCCTTCTTCAGACTGAACAAGATAGACTGGTTCACAAATTAAAGTCCTAAATTAGGGTATGGCTAATTTTTATGGCATTAAATAGGAACTTTTCAAGGTTGTCTGGGAAAGGCTATGAGCAGGCAAAGGGGCATCTGGCAACTGGGAGGTATTTAAAAGTGATATGGAGAGTTCAGGGTCATTTATTCATGTTTGAGTGTTGGGCAAGGCTGAAGGATTAAGGGACCATGCTAGATGAAGGATAATGAGTGTCTGGTTATGTTAACACTGTCTGGCAGCTGGGATCAAGCAAATCCGTTTAGTGTAAAGGATTTAGCAAAATATTTTTCAGAACGAATAAGGGTTTAAAAAAAAAAGACTATATAATCTTGGCAGGTAAGGTAAAAGAGAATCCAGAGATTCTATATAATGAGCAAAACAATAACTAAAGAGGGAATAGATGAACGTGAATCAATGTGGTCGTCTCAGTGTGGAACCTTGGGAGATTGGCAGGATTTTAAATGAATACTTATCATCTGTATTTATTGTGGAGGAGATGATAGAAACTAGGGAAATCAGAGACGAGCACAGTGATGTCATGAAACATTGATTTTATGAAAAGGGGTTTTAACACTATTAACATAGATAATTCCGCTTGTAGGAATTGCTGGGGGCTTGTATCTTACTCAGCTGCAGGTGAGCTGTCAGAAGATTGGAGGGTGGCTAATGTTGAGCCTTTAAGAAAGGCTGCAAGAACAAGCTGGGGAACAATAGGGTGGTAAACCTAACATCAGTGGTAGGAAAATTATCAGAAGAGATTCTGAGCCTAGGATCTATCTGCATTTGGAAAGACAAGGATTGTTTAGTGATGGTCAGCTTCGCTTTGAACGCAATAAATCATTTTGAGCTTTTTTAAGAAATGACTAAAGGGCCTGTCCACTTAGGAGACCTCCACCGCGACTTCTGGCGACCGTTAGCGACTTTAAAAAAAAATCAAGGTTGCGGTGACCTACGACCTTCCACGACTATGTGTACGACCTCCTACGACTATGTTGAAGACCTCCCTCGACGATGAAGAAGACCTCCTTCGACTATGTTGAAGACTGGCTTCGACCATGTACGCTTTACCCGAGGATGGTCTCTGGCAAATTGGTCCGTAAATGAGCACAACCCCCTTCCACCTCAGAGGACCACACCGAAAACCAACAAGGATTAGTGACGAGTGTCTACAGCTCAAATGATCACCTGATAAAATGATGTCATGTCTGCATATTTTTCTCACTAAAAAATGCCTTCCAGGTTTTTTTAAAAATCATTCTGAACCATGCAAGCAAGGAAGGAACTAGTTTGGAGGATATTAGTAAAAAATACAACTACTGCTGTTTGCAGTTGCCCTTTTGCTTCAGCAGCCTTTCAAGACGGGCAGAAGGGGAAGAGCAAGGGTGAAGAGGAAGCACAAGAAGAGGTCTCAACGGGTGAATGGAGATGATGTGTTGGACTGTCCCGATGACTGGAAGAGGTGGAACTTTAAGACCACACATGTGGGGCAATGGATGGCAAGCATGCCATTCTTGTTCCTGTCTCTGTACCCCTCATTTTCCTTATCGTACAGGATGGCATTCTGCTGGAACCATTCCTCAAGGTCCCCCTCCTGCTGCCTGGTGAAGGTGTAGGGCATAACCTTCCTCCAGCCCTCCCTCACCACCAATGGGGCATCCGCCTCTGATGCTGTGTCAGACACAGGAGAAAGGGCTGCTTTGCTGCCTTCAAATGAGGCAGTGAAGGATGGGGTGGTTGTGGGGACATATACTACCACCCTGGTCTCCTCCTCCAGGGGTCTCTCATGCAGGACTATCACCTCCTGTGGCATCACCTCCTGCCACTGCTCCCGGGTGGCCAACACCTGCATGGCAGGTTTATTTGAGGGTTGTGCCCTCCCCCTGCACTGCTGCCTTTTTGGTGCCATCTCAAAAACATTATTCCCCTCTCCAAAAAACTCTCCAGCTATGAATGAACATGCCTTGGAGTGACAGAGGTGACGTTCTTCTGTTTAAATTACCTTTTTCTTCTACTGACCTTTTTTCACTGCGGAGCTGTTACCTTCGACTACCTACGACTAGCATCACGACCTACTACGACTAGACCTACAACTAAAAAAATATCGATTTTTTTTTCCACGATTACCTATTTTTAGTCGCGGCCAATTTTTAACATCTTGAAAAATACGCCGCGACCTATCTGAAGCCTCGACTTCGCGGAGACCATTCTCGACCACGAAGGAGAGTGACGAAGACCTCCTACCACCTCGTGGCGACCTTGCCGCGACTATGGGTCGCGGGCAAGGTCGCCAGAGGTTGCGGTGGAGGTCGCCCAAGTGGAACAGGGGCTTAACAGAATTGACGAGGATGTTGTGTTTGGGACTTCAGCAAGGCTTGAGCATTGAAGTAGGTTTTTAGTCTGCACATTTCTACACTGTACTTAGAGAAAGCAGGGAATATTTCAAATGCAATTAAAAAATATACTGGTAACTTTTGAGTATTCCTGAATCTATTCTGAGACGTGTAACTGAGTTTCATTCTGCTCAATTAAATGACACTGTTCTGAAGAAAAGCAAATTGCAGCACTAAAACAGATGACCTGGTTGTTATCATTAATTTTTATGAGTCTTTGCTATGTGCAAATTGGCTTCAACATTTCTTGTCTTGCAATAGGGATGACTTTTTAAAAATACTTTATTGGCTATAAAACATTTTGCTGAGGTTGTAAAAGATTAGGTGATACGTAAAAGCACACAAAGTGCTGGAGTAACTCAGCAGGCCAGGCAGCATCTCTGGTGACCATGCATAAGTGGCGCCAAGGTCTACTGGATCTCCCAGTTGCTGACCATTGTAACACCCCCTTCCCACTCCAGCTGTCCTTTCTGTCCCGGGTCTCCTCCATTGCTAGTTTAGGGCTACACACAAACTGGAGGAACATCATCTCGTGTTCTGCAACGTATGAATGTTGAATTCTCCAATTTTAGGCAACCTGTAATTTTTACATTCCCCCCCCCCCCCCCCCCAATTCACCACCACACTCCTCTCCACACCCCATGTCCCACCTGGCTTGCCTATTTCTCCACTTCACTCCCTCATCCCCTGACTCCGCTACTTTCCTCCCTCTGGATGCACAATCCACAACTCTTCAAACCTATCTCATGCCTACTGTTCTTATTTTTGACCTTTATTCCAAGCATCTGCCTGTCAGCGCACCCCCCCCCCCCCCCCCGGCTCCGCCATGCTTTCTCCTACTTTCTCCCCCTTCCCAGTTTTCTTCCAAAAGACATCATCTAACCACGTTCTCCGCCTGACCTGCTGAGATACACCAACATTTGTGTCCTTTTGTGTATTAACCGACATCAGCATTTCTTTGTTTCTATGGGGTGATATGTAATATCTCCTTGTATTGCCTTGTTTAATATGAAGAAAATCTGACAGCATATTGGTAACTGGTCAAATGTATTAGAACAACTTGTTTACAGTAATCTTGAATTTTTGTGATGTGTAGGCCAACAAAAGGGACTTTATTAGCCTGGTCTTGTTGCAGCCAAATGTTTCAGGATTTTGCAATTCTGTTACCACCTACATATTTTTGCTGCTGTTCTACCCCACCTCCTCTAATCACTTTCTCAGTTTCACCAACCTCAAGTCAGTCAAGCTCCCTTTTCCATCTTTATTTACTATTTGTTTAAACTTTTTTTAAGTGGATTTTTTGTCTCATCATTATTTAACAAACTGAGAACCAATGTGTTAATGAAGACAGGCACTTCATTGAGTCATTCAATACGGAAGCAGTCACATTAATACCTATCAATCAGACTGGCCTAAAACCTTTGTCTTGAGTATTCAAGTCCAGATGCTAAAATGTTATGAGAGTGCCTCAGTCATAAGATTCCTGAAATTGATAGCACATGAAAAGAAATTACTGAAAAAGACAAACTACGTCTTTATTGGCAAGGGCATAGAAAATAAGATAAAGTTATTTATAAATTTTATAAATTTATCGGTTGGGCCACAGGTGGAGTATTGTGTCCCATTCTGGTCACCATACAGTAGGAAGAATAATATTGCATTCGCGAGGGTGCAGCAAAGATTTGTCGGGGTGTTGTCTGGAATGAAACTTATCTGTTATTGAGTCATACAGTGTGAAAACGGGCCCTTTGGCCCTACTTGGCCACGCCAACCAACATGTCCCATCTACACTAGTTCCACCTGCCTGCGTTTGGCCCATATTCCTCTATACCCATCCTATCCAGGTACCTGTCTAAATGTTAAACATTGTGATAGTATCTGCCTCAACTACCTCCCTTGGCAACTCTCCACATGTCCACCACCCTTTGCGTTTTAGAAAGTCACCCCTCAATTCCCATTAAATCATCGCACTAGATCTAGGGGGCGCTGCACTGACAGCAGCCTCTGCCTGCAGCCTGTTTGCTTTTACATTTAAAAAAATTTTTAGTCCGTTAAAAGTCTGTCTTGCGGGGGAACTTTAACTTTTATATGTGGGGGAGGGGGGCAGGGTAAGGGGGAAACTAACTCCCAGTCGCTTCCTGGCGGGGACACGACTATTTCTCCGAGTCGCGTCCTCACCCCCCACCTCACGGCCTACCTCCTGGATCCGGGCGACCTTTCCTGTCGGGGACTGGGAACCGGATCAGAGCTGCAACAGCGGCGGCGCTGGAGTCACCGCGGAGCGGGCGATACCTACCTGGGTCGCCGTTGGAGCTCCGGAGCTTTGGGCCGCTGCTCCAACATCGTGGAGCTCTGGTTGGGAGAGCTTCCAACGCGGGCGGCGCTGAACTCCATGGAGTCCTGGGGCCCTTTGCCGAGGGCCTCCAGTGTTGTGTCTCCACCCGGCGCGGTCTGCGGACTTTGGGAGCCGCGGACTCCGGTAGGAGGTGGCCGACTCAAGGTCCAGGCCGCTGAGGATGTCCCCCAGCCCCGACGTCAGACTTGCATCACCCCGCCGAGCGGGCCTGAACATCGGGTCGCCCGTAGCGGCGACTGCGGAGAGCTCGGGGAGGCCCCGACCACAGGTGAACAGTGGGGAACATCAGGGGAAGAGACTGACTTTGGTGCCTTCCCTCACAGCGGGAAACTTTGATCCTGCTGTGAGGGGATGTTTTATGTTTTACATTGAATTTCTACTCCATGTTGTGTTCTTTATTTTTTACTGTATGGCTGTATGGTGGTTTCAAGCCCGGTTGCTTAGCCAGATGCAACTAAATTTAAAGTGGCACTTTCTTCCCAATAACCCTCTCTGGCTTAACCCCTCCCTTCACCACCTCCAGTTTAAATTCCAGTTGGAATATTTTGGTGGACCAAGTAACCAAGAAGAAGAAGAACCTCACCTTGAAACGATGTCCTTTGGCTCCCGATTTCCCCTACTGTAGGAATTATGCCTGCCAGTGGAAAGACCTGCAATTTTTGTGGAAGGTGTAAGAAGTATAAAATCATAATTAATTGCACTTCACCCATAGGACAGGTTTTGTGTACGAGCATGGTAATGCCACCTGGTGGTGAAAATTATTGAAATGACCAACTGGGGCCCGATCATGAAGAGTGTTGTGCTAGAGGTTTGGATTCCAGTGTAAAAAATTAAACTTTAAATATTATTTTTGAAATTTAGGTACCCGAGTGGAACATTACCTGAAGAAGAATAGTACGGCACAAGAACAGTTCTTTCAGCCCATAACATTTGTGCCAAACATAATGCCAAAATAAACGAATCTCACCTGCCCGAATGTGATTCATAAACCTCTATTCCCAGCATATCCACGTGATTATTTAATAGACCCTTAAATGCTACGATCGTATCTGCCTCTATCACCACCTGGGCAGCTTGTCCCAGGTGCCCATCACCCTCTAGTGTGTTTTTTTTCTTTAAAGCCCAGTACATCTCCTTTCAACGTTGCCTCTCTCAATTTAAAGCTATTCCCTTTAGTCTACCCTTTCCACCTACATTTCAACATATCGGTACCCACCATCAACAATAGGATCACCTTCATTATACAGATCCAATCTCTCTACACTTCCATCTCCACCAGTGAGGCTTAAAGGTCCTTTGCTTCTTCCTTGAGCAATACTTTGAATGCACTTGTCAACCAAGTCTTCAACTTGAAAACATTATTTATAATTTGGTAATTATCAGTCCTCTCATCTGAGCAACTCAACGACCCAAGGATTTAACACTGGCCTATGGTGAAGTCTCATAAGTCAGCAAGAGCAGCAGAAGGGACAAGAGAAATTACAAAAGAAAGACAGATCAATCAACCCATATTGGTATTTATGTATCTTATAAGTAGATCGTAATTTCAGGTATCTGCCATTTGAAGAGTTCCTGATTAGTGCAAAAGTTGCGAACGTAATGAAACTACATCAGATTTCTGTATCAATTACCTTTCCCTGGGACATTGGGCTCCATTAACCAAAACCACCATCCTTGGAGAGTTAAGTAGTCTTGTGACAATTTATTATTTTGTGACAAAAATTGGAAATTCTGGTTGAGAAATGGAAATAGTGGAACATGAGCAACTCAACTACACTAGGTCTTAGTTCAACCTTTGGTTTTTGCTAAATTAATACAGCTCATAAGGAACAGGAAATGATAGTGTGAAACATAAACGCTAAAACTGAAAAGCGAACTTGTAACAGGATATTTAACTGCATATGAACATACTATATCTGAGAAAAGGAGCAATGAAGGATGTGTTATAGTTAAAAACATGCATTTTAATCCAGTGTTTAAGGCAGTATTTCATTGTTTGGTGCAGTTTTGTAAATGAGTTGCGTTCATTTGGAAGCAATCATGATAAACTTCAAAAATAACTGAAAAATAACATTAAAAGAATTGCTCCTGTGAACACTCACTTTAGTTGGGTCTGCATGTACCTGAATAGCATACAATATAGAGGTGAGATCGAGTAAATGCATTTACTGCTATATACAATTTATAAAATTTGGCCCAACTTCTATTGGTGCCAAATACACCAAATAAATCAGTCTCAAGAAGGGTCTCGACCCAAAATGTCACCCATTCCTTCTATCCAGAGATGCTGCCTGTCCCGCTGATTTACTCCAGCATTTTGTGTCTACCTTCAATTTAAACCAGCATCTGCAGTTCTTTCCTACACACCAACATTTTTTTTTAGTCTGCCTTGTGACGTCAAAACGATGTTTTATCTGTTAATTATAACTAGTTTAATTTTTCAGTCATGCTGAAAAATGTCTGCCTAAGTGTAATTAAGTTTCTTAAGCCATTAAAAATGTATGATCTGCTTCAAGGAGTCATGGGCTGCACCTTAATTAGGTTTGGACAACTAATGATTTTTATAATCCAATAAGCAAAGTAAATAGCTTTTTTTCAAATTAGTTTTTGTCTGTAAACCTTTTGGTAACAGTAGCTGCAATTAAATTCTCTTTTAGAAAACACTAAAATGTCATCTATACACAACTAAAACTCTGATCTTGTGCTCTTCCGGTTTGCGAGGTTTTTCTATTTACGCAAAAACGGTACACGATAGTGCTACGATTTTTTGCCATCTTACTCACCGTTCTCCTGTGCTGCGAGTGCAACAAGTTTCGTTCCGATCGGTGGTATATTGTAAAATTTAGCGAGTTTAAAAATCTTAAAAACCCACGCGTGCGCAGATCGATCTCCACTCCTGCAAGTCAGCGCCACGCAGATAGGTCTCTCCTCCTGTCACTCCGTGGGACGGTCCACCCTTTCCTGCGCCATCGCGTCTTTACTGGAGCTGAGGGACGCTGTGGGTGGTCGGCGGAAGTCTCCAACCGCACACAATTTTCAGAGGGACCGGAAGTGGCGCTGCCATGTCCTGCCCGGCCTGGGAGATGTCGCCAAACGGAAAGCGGAAAATCTGATCCCGGCGGAGGAGAGCGTCCATCGGCCGCTGTGAGTCCCAAACGCACCGCCATCACAACGCCCCGCAGCTCCAGCCCCTTCCCCTCTGATCCCCCTCGGTGGCTCCTGCCCCCCTCCCTACGTGATACCCCCCTTTCGCCCATGGCTTTTCCCCCGTCTTTTCTACGAGCTCTTCCCTCCCCCCCCCCCCCCCCCCCCCACAGCTGCTGGTGCCAAGGATCCACGCCGACGGCTGATGCTCCTCCAGGGGGCATGCAAGAAGAGAGAGGAGCAGTAACCTCGAGATCCTGGGGAGGGAGAGTGGGGTAGTGGGGAGAGGAGTTATGGAGGGAAGAAGGGAGTGACTGAGGTTAGGGGAAAGGAGAGGTGGGGGAGGGTAGGAGGAGAGGGAAATGAGGAGGGAGAGTGGGAGAGGAGGGGAAATAGAGGGAGTGGAGGGAGGTAGAAGTGGGGGAGGTAGAGATTGGGGAATAGAGGGAGAGGAGGGCATAGGGAGAGGTGAGGAGTGGGGGATAGAGGGATAGGAGGGGTGTAGGGAGAGGAGGGAGGGAGCGACTGAGGGTAGGGGAAAGGAGAGGGAGAGGTGAGGGAGGGGAAAGAGGAGGGGGAGAGAGTGCTAGGGATGAGGGGAAATGAACTGTGCCTGTGCAGTTGAGGCTATGGGTGAGTGGTGGGATATTACATGGGAGATCAAGCCTCGTGTGTGACAGGGACCCAACGGGTCCCACTTAGTCTAGTTAAATAACCAAAATAAGGTGACATTTCCTAATTTCTGAATTTTGGTCCTGTTCAATCAGCCCTGAGACATTTGACAGTTGTGTCTATGTAACATGTCATTCACATTATTATGTTAGTAATTTTAATTCCTATTACTTTTTTTTCTCTTCATCTTGTGTTGTTATGGTTTGGCAATTCCCTGGAAATAAACTATTAGTCAGTTACAGGAGGCTCCAGATCTACAGCCAGATGCATTTGCTGAGCCAACATTAGTTTTCGTTCTTTTTTGGTTGTATCTGGTTCTTGCATCATCCAATCCATGCAGGAAGTATCACTTACCAGAATAATTTGAGTGGTGTGGATACAGTGTACCATTAAATCTACAGCACTCTGTTGTGATGCAGTGCTCATCGCTGACAGGCTTGCCTTGAATGAGTCAGAACAAAAAGATTGGTATATCAGTCAGCTGAGGTCAATAAAGCACCTGAAACTGATCCAAAAAGTTATGGCAAAGGGTGGTTACTTCGTAGATACTCATTTACAAGAGTAATTTCAACCACCTATTAATAGTTGTAAGATTTTTTTAAATGTTCCTATGTGGTAAACGTACTGGCGTGGTGCTGGTCAAAATAAAAAGAAAGAGGGTTAAAAGGAAGAGGAAACATTGACATATTTACCGGTACACGGTCTGGTAAATATGGGAATTTATATCCTAGAGTTTGAAGGTTGACCGCAAACAAATCACTTGATATTTGTTTTACTAAAACTAGTTCCACCCTGACCTTTTAAGGACAGTTGTGTGAAGTGGACCCTATTAATTATACATGTCTCACTCAGATATTTCAGCAGTTAAATGGATTTGTGGAGCTTGTAAATTAACTATTTAGAAGCATTAAGCAATCATTTTTTTAACATCATAATTGGCTCAGACAGTAGAATGTTTTGATTGAGACTTGGAGTAGCATCAAGCTATCAGTTTCACAATGATATCTTATTTACAGGCTGTCTAGTAATTAAGTTGTGTAAAGATTTTTCAACATTTGCCATTCTGATCAGAATTTGAAACTATTCCTCTTTATTCCTTAATATGTAAATATTATTTGCAGCTTTCCTTACATGAGAGGGCTCTCTTTGATCCTTTTAATAATGTTTATTTAAATATTAATGATTATAATAACGTACCAGCTGTTTTCAGACAACTGAACCATCCTACCACAAATGGAGAGCAGTCATGAACTACTATCCACCTCATTTGAAGAGCCTTGGACTATCTTTGATCGGACTTTAGTGGCTTTATCTTGCACTAAATTTTGTTCCCATATATATCTGTACACTGTGAATGGCTCGATAGTAATCATGTATTGCCTTTCCACTGACTGGTTAGCACGCAACAAAAGCTTTTCACTGTAACTTGGTACATGTGACAATAAACTAAACCAAGTTGTTATTTGTAACAAACAGTTACCATTTCAGCTCAAAATGCATTGTCAAAACTGGCATTGCAAAAAGGGTGGGTTAAGGTTGGGGAGATGGCTCAGACAGGACTATCTTTGCTAGGATGAGGCGTGAGTTACAGGGTTAAGCAAATTGGTTTCTCTTTTCCAGTTCTCTTAAAGTATTGAAATATTAAATTATATTTCTCCTTCCCTAGATGCTGTCTGGGATGAATTCTCCCAGCACTTTGTTTTTACTCCAGATAGCCAGCATCTGACTTTTGATTTTTCAACAACAGCAAATCCGCTGGGTTTATTGTATCATGTGTTTCTGTTCCATAGCCTTGGTCATCACTGCTCAGGAACTGGAACTCATTAGCTGTTACTCATCCAGGATACATGGCCTTCTTAACTTATGATGAGGTAAAAGCGAGACTCCAGAAGTTCATCCACAAACCTGGGAGGTAAGAAAATAAGTTTTTGGGTGGAACATAAAAAAGAATGGCCCCTCGGTTGCAATGAGGCAAATATATCTGGTAATTGTGTATGCCAGTTCTGGATAATTTATCCCCATTGTACCACATTAAACATCTCATATTTTTACTTGCACTTGACAGATGGTATCATCAGATGTACTATGATGGTAACTTTTTAATTTTTAAATTTTTTATTTTTGTTAGAAGTAAATACAGTAATGTAGTACATACGTACCTGATGCATACAGACATGTTACAATTCTTGTACAACTTCTTATTTTTAATTTAATAATAAAACAGCCAGTATGAAAAGTAATGATAGAAAGAGGAAAATAGTGTCGTAGGAAATGGTGCTAGTTTGTGATATAATAAGAAAAGACAGAAAAAAGAGATAGATAGACAAGAGAGTAGAAATGAATAGCAAGAGACAGAAAGAAGAAGCCAGAGGGAAAAAAAAGAAGGAAATTAGATTAAGAGAGATATACCTATTTAATACCTTTACCCACCCGTCACCCGGTTCTGAACCGTTTAATTTCTAAGGTTATGTTGCACCATATGCTTGTAAGAAGTCGATAAAAGGAGACCAAATCTTTAACAATTGGTCTGCTTTGCCAAATAGGAGGAATCTCATTTCTTCAAGATGTAACGTTTCCGGCATGATGATAACTAGATGCTATTTTGCATCTTGAATGGTGAATTTATTGTGCACAGTTGGTTGAAATTGCTCAAATGCCACAGGAACCCCATGTTTGTGCACTAGATGATAACTGCTGTAGTACTTCAACTGTTGTGTAGAGATTACTATACCTAATAGCAAAACATTGCTGGAGGAACTCAGCAGGTCAGACAGCTTCTGAGAAGGGAAATGGACAGATGGCGTTTCAGGTCGGCATTTTTCTTCAGACTGGACAAATTATATACCACTGTTAAGTTGTGGCAGAAATTCATGAATAGTAAAATCAATTGCACCAGTAGGTGCTGCATTGTAAATGCAAGAGCAAAACTATGTAAAACCCTTTTTTGAGGTCTGAGTTAGAGACTTTTGATGAGGGAGGCTTTGGCAAGGAGGCTGAGCGGTGTATTCTTTTAACCTAGTGGTAACTGCAGAGGTAGATAGGGGCGTCAGAGCTCCTGCAAAATGAGGAAGATCAGGGAAGAAACCACATGTGCCATCAACTACGCTTGCAGGAAGAGCCTAACTGTAGCTCCTCCCAGACGGCATTGATGGGTGGCAGCGGTAATTATACTAATTGCAGACTATACAGAGACAGAAAATATTATAGATAGAAGTTTTCTTGAGGCAGATAAATTCAGAGCATGGAGCGACATACGGGATTGTTATGCTAGCTATTACGAAAATTGAGCAATGTGTTGGACGGCAGCTGCATATTATGGTACCATGCTTCCAAAGTAACAGGTTGAAGTATGAGAGGAATGGGGAGTTGCACTATTGAGTAGGGATAATATCGTAGCAGTACTTAAGAGGTGATATAAGAGGGGATGCCCCGTGAGGCCATATAGGTTGAGCTTAGAAATAAGTGAATGGTGATCACTTTAGATTGTACTATGGACCCTCAAATGTTCAGAATTAGTGGGGCATTCATATTGGGAAATCATAGATTGGTGCAGGAATAATATGGTTGGCACAGTAGGTAAGTATAATGTCTAATATTGGCAGGGACTGCCTTCCACTTTTCTTTATAAATTAAAGCCAGTTTATCTGCAATGTTTTTCAATTCTCATGTAAGGTGTCTTGAAACATTAACAATTCCTCTCTCCACATTGACGATTTGACCCGAGTTATTGCAGCATTTTCTTATTTTTATTTGTTTCCAGCACCCATATCTATTATTATTGCTTGAGTAATGATAGTTTATTTTAACTAATGTATTGTGTGCCCACTTTTTTCTTTCAGCTACATATTTCGGCTGAGCTGCACTAGACTTGGCCAGTGGGCAATTGGCTATGTCACAGCTGATGGCAACATTCTCCAAACCATTCCTCACAACAAACCCCTCTTCCAGGCACTCATCGATGGATTCCGTGAAGGCTTGTAAGTTCACAAATCATTCTTAATGCCATTATTGTATCATCTTGTATATGGTCATCTGCTTTACTTTAGATTGTGCATTAACGTTTATTTTTAAAAATTAAAACACTTTAAAACAGCTTTCAACTTGTATGTTTTTATCTTTGACTAGTATTCGTAGTTTGTGCCAAGGATATTACACTGTCTTTGAATGACAAATTTGCTGGAATTCTTTGAAGAAGTAAATAGCAGGACAGACAAAGGAGAGTCAGTAGATGTTGTTCGCTTAGATTTTCAGAAAGCATTTGATGAGGTGCCACATGTTAGGCTGCTTAGGAAGATGAGAGCCCACAGTATCAAAGGGTAGATACTAGCACAGGTAGCAACACAAAATGCTGGAGTAACTCAGCGGGACGGGCAGCACCTCTGGAGAGAAGAAATGGGTGATGTTTCAGGTTGAAGAAGGGTCTTGACTCGAAACGTCAACCATTCCTTCTCCCCAGAGATGCTGCCTGTCATGCTGCGTTACTCCAGTATTTTGTGTCTGCCTTTAACCAGCAAGTGCAGTTCTTTCCAGCACAGATGGCAGGTTGGCTGGATGGCAAAAGACAAAGTGTGGCAATAAAGGGGCCTTTTTCTGGTTGGCTGCCAGTAACTAGTGGAGTTCCGTAAGGTTTGGTGCTATGGCTGCTACTCTTAGAGTTGTATATGAATGATTTGGACGAGAGGATGGAAGGTTTTGTAGCAAAGTTTGTGGATGATATGAAAATAGGTGTAGGGGCAGGTAGTGCAGAGAAAGCAAGGACTTGGACAGGTTGGGAGAGTGGGCAGAGAAGTGGCAGATAGAATATAAAGTAGCAAAGTGTGGAGTCATGCATTATGGTAGTAGGAATAAAGACAAAGACTATTTTCTAAATGGGGTGAGAATCCAGAAATCGGAGGTGCAAAGGGACTTGGGAGTGCTGGGTGCAGGAAGTCTTTTAAACGAGTTCCAATCTCTTGTCTATTCTAAATACAGTTTGTTTTTTTTTAAGTTGCCAATTAATTCCCTCATTAATTTTATTCTTTGCTTTTAACCATGTGGTGGAGGTTGGAAGTGTTTTCCAAATTCTAGCCTCAGTCAAAATGTGTGAATTTTCTACATCTCTTTATACAAATCATGTCCCTCACTCATATCTTCTGCAGATATACTAATTATTGCTTGTGCTGCTTCTATGAATTAACAGCAAACCTTGTCACTCCCTTCTCTGAACCCTGTCTCATGTTTCAAAATACTGTTAGAAATAAGATCTACAAAAACATAGTACCTTGTCTTCTAGTTCATATTTATGTTGTAATTAAAATAAAGACTTGCACTCCAATGATATTTAAATCTTATTTTTGATTCGGTCTTCCAGTTTGATATAGGCATGTTACAAAACTTACCTTGAGCAGCACTGCAGTTCTGCCGCTCCCCGTGTGCGCGACTTTGGCGCCTTTCAGAGGGGGGCGGGCTTAAAGTGCCCTTTTTCTTCAGACTGGGCAAATCGATCAATGTCGGGCGATTTAGTTGCGGAAGAAAAATCGTTCCGACATTTCATTAATGAAGGTATTTTTAAATTACGCTAGATTATTTATTATCTAGAGTAATTTAAAAATCACCTTCAAAAGCCGTGAGCACCGATAACGGGAAGGATTTTGCGTAGGGGAGAAAAAAAGGTACACAGTTTATTTTTATATTAAAAGTTGGTTTTTATGGAGGCTTTAATCATATTTTCATGTTGCGAAATGGGGTCCAAAAAAAATGTATGAACCGGGTGTATTTTTCATACCGACTTCACAGCAAACCGCAACGTTCCAATCCACCGCATTCCACTAAAACCCACGAGCTAGTTGATTTAAATGGCCATTAATTTACAGGCATTAAACACTAAATTCATTCCATTTGGCCCAGAAATTCATGAAAATTAGATTTAAAAATTATGTTATATTGTGGATTATTGTGTGAATGTTATTTGGACACTTAGGCAATTTTTAAAAAGTTTATCTTTTCTTAAGAAACGGATAGATGTTTAGATCTACTCATTGAATTTTGTAATTAGCTACAATTAAATAACTAACTAATTATATGCTTTAATTTCAAGTCATCCAAGTAAGATTGTTTCATATTTGTTTCAGAATGTTTCAATCTATAATAACTGAAAATTTCATTGAGTTCTCTTAATTTTTAAGAAAGTTATGGGCTTTTAACGGTTTTAGATCACAGCTTTTGAGTTAAGTCAATTGAAAGGCAATGGGGAACAAGATGCTAATTTCCGAGTATGAAAATGGTCATAACTTTCTTAATACTGAAGATATGAAAGTGAATTAGGTGTCAAATTAAACTTCTTTTTATGCTTTATCTGATGGGATAAATTGCAGACTTGATTTTTAAAATCTCAAAATTTTGTAACATTGTTATTTGATATGTTCCCTTAAAGAATCAATTAAAACAGAATGGAGAAGTGAAGATTATGGGAGTACCATAATAATTCAAAAAATCATATTAATTATATTGTTTGTACAGTATTCAAAGAAAATGTTTGACCTGTTTGTTTTGATTTTCTCCTGCTCTTAGTTACCTATTTCCTGATGGACGCAGTCAGAATCCAGACCTGACTGGTTTGTGTGAACCAACGCCACATGATCATATCAAAGTGACACAGGTATAGTAAGTGAGACGTTTAATGCTTAGCTTGGGAAATTCAGTACTGCTTTTGACAAAGTTTCATTAACTTTTGCGATCTCATGTTACGCAATCTTTAGTTCATACTGAATCAAAATGAGTTGAAAAGCTAATTTTGTTTTCCATGGTGCTTGAGATATATTCAGCCCAAACTCTGCACTTTCTATTTGTTTTGACTGGTTGCTGTGACTAATTTCAGATAATGCGTTTCAAGATGTCTCATGTGGTACTTTGCTCGAGTCATTTTCGCCTACTATGCTACTTGTTTTCAGAGTCTACCAATTCTGTGCTTAAATCATGTTCTACTTCAGGTTGATTCCCATTTGCTGCTTCGGTTATCTCTATTTGAAGAGAGCATGGTGTTTGTGCCATTTCTTGTTGATCATAGGAAATATTCATCTTTAGTTTGTGCTTGCTCACTAATTTCAAGCTCAAATGGTTTGGGGAGTGGGCCCCAGTGAGTTTTATAGGGGTGCGAGAACCTGAAGTGTGTGAGCTGAAAGAGGTGTGAGAATCTGAAAAATGTGATCTGATTGTTGAAGGTTAGGATAGCAGATTCTTGTTTTAATGTGTATTAGAGAAGATGAACTTGAAAACCCAGAGCAAATTGTGTCAAATTTAGAACTTAATTTACTGAAAATGACTGTTAGCGCTATTTAGATTAACTTTAATCTCCTTTGTGTATGTTGTTGGCATTTTTCTAAAAGCTACTATACTTTCTCTGTACCCTGCAATAATGTCAAAAAAGGATACGATAAGATTAAATGTCCTGAGTTTGAGATTAATTTGTGTGTCCTTACACGGCTGCTGCAATTTTTGAAAATATTTTGTGATCTAATACCTTGCTTGCATGTCCATGGAAATATTGTGCTTCTTTCCATTTATCATTTTTATACCACATTTCAGCAACATCATCCAAAGACCTGTCATTAGGCTTGAATTGCATACTAAATGGCATGCTATTGTATTGCATCTCCACAGCCACCCAGACCCCGGTGCAGTTGATAATCTGTTGATTATTTGCGCAGCATCAAATGCTGGATGAGATGATATTTCACAAACGTCAATGATGGAAATTTTAAATCAAATTTAAAGCTATATTTTGTTTCTGCCAGTGACTTTAACATCCTTGGCAGCCCTCTATTTTGTATCGCTTTTCTAATAAATGTGTATATCAGAATTTCCAACTGCATTGATGATATGGCCAAGAAAGCACCTCTGTAGACTAAGGAAGTTCAGCATCAGACTCTCAGCAATTTCTATAGATACACTGTAGTAAGCATTCAATGACAGCTTGGTTTGGCAACTGCTCAACCCAAGACATCACAAAATTGTAGAGAGTTGCGGATACAGCCAAGTCCATAACGGAACACAGGCTCCCTCCACACCCCTCCCACCACCCCTCAATCGATTCCATCTACAGATCATGCTGCCTCGTGACAGCAGCCAACGTAATGAAGGACCATTTACACCCTGATCATACTCTCTTCTTCCCTCTTCTGTCAATCAGAAGCATTACCACCTGATACAGAAACAACCTCTTCTCTATTGTTTGACTAATAAGGGTGTAGTCACAATTTTGCAACCTACATCATCATTGTCTTTTTTAATCTGCACTTTCTCTGGAAGAGTGATGTCATAACACCATACATATTCTGTTTTTTTGCACTGCCAGTTATACTTGTATAACTACACGAGCTTGATTGTACTCGTATATGTGACGGTTGGCGGGATAGCACAGATATCTCTATTTCACAATTAATATAACTGAACATACAGATTACCATATTCTTTGCAGAACTATAATGTGCAAATGGTAACATTTTCTACATTCTAAACTGTTAAATATGCTTCACATCTGTAAATTTTAAATTCCATTTCAATTTTCCAAAGCATTGATGTACATGGTGAGTGCAATTCATGTCAGTACTGAACCAAACCCATTGTACATCACTACCCACTATCACCCACTCTAAAATGCTGTGATGGAGTGTTGCTCTGAAATATGATAATGTGTTCAAATGATTTAACATTGAATCTAAAATGCTGCCTAATTTTTGAGGATAGATGATTATAAATTAATTGAACTTCATTGCTTTGAATTAGATGACATTAATTAGATTGATATCTTGTAATAATTTGCAATTACACCCACGTTTCCAATTTTTAAGATAAGCTTATGGTTTTAGAAGTAGTCCAACATTCACATCTAAAACAGCAAAAGCACACCCTCTTTAATGAAAGCTGCATTTCCTGGATTAAATGCCGTTTCAGTTGCCTGTTTCCCTGTTTATATTTGTGCATAATTTCTGGTGTTTCATGCTGGCAATAAAACGAGGAAATTTAAAATATTCACTGGTAGCAAAATATTCACAACACCTTCAAGCTCGTAGAAGATTATTTTTGGGAATAGATAATCCTGCAAAACTGAGTTGGCTCAATTGTCTGGTTGGTAAAGAAAATAAAGTTTAGATCCAAATTCAACCTGAGTATTTTTATTATTAGCCTAATTCCCAATTAGGAAAAGGATAAAATGGCAGAATTGACATGTCTAACCTGTGCTTATTTAGTCCTCTGAGAAATATTTGTGATCAGTGCCTATGGATTTCCTCAATTTATGCCTAACCCCAGAATGCAGGTTTGGATGTGAAGAATAGCCACATGTTAAAAATATTAGAGAGTGTCTGTCATTCATAAAACTTCAAAAAGTTGGGTGGGTGTCTTGAGAGAAAGCTGAAAAGTAAATAATGGAAAAAGAATTGCAGTATTGAATTTCAACAGCACCATAATTTTCATTTTTGGATTTCTCCTCTGCAAGGAACAATATGAACTGTACTGTGAGATGGGCTCCACCTTTCAGCTCTGCAAGATCTGTGCAGAAAATGACAAGGATGTCAAAATTGAACCCTGTGGTCACCTAATGTGTACTTCCTGTCTTACAGCCTGGCAGGTAAGATAATACAATTCAAAAGTTATTTATTCATTGGTTGGAGCAATGTCCTCTTTGAGCATGTTCTGTTGTCACAGCCACTTACTTCCAACTGTGCAGGCTTCTTGTATATAAGAGTATTTTTTAGACCTCGGTGAAAATAGGTCATCAACAAATAGTGACTCGTAGTTGGAAAATCACTTCAAAGGAATTAAGAGTGTATTTTGGTTATAATCTTTCATCCTAAACATTCAGGTCCTCCACAGTTGGCAGAAGGTAGCTGCAACGTACACCATCTGGAACATGCACCAAAGCAACATAATTGAAATCTATTGTAGACGGTGAAAAGTGAGCAGCATTAGATCAGCTGTCAGTTATTTATAGGGCTCAGTATTTAATTTCATTCAATTTTTTTTTCACGTAGAATGGCCAAATCTTGTTTTGAATTGTATTATATCACTCTCCAAAAATGAATTTATACCCCACATTTGTTTAAATGCATCTTTTGTCAAATCTATGTTGAGGAAATATAATAAATTATCAATTGAAGAAGTGATTGATGAAATCTTTACTCATATTTTATCAGGTTATTTGTTGTACATTAAGCAATGCTAATCTAGGTCCAGTAAATTATTACCTATAAAAGGATCAACGTGGTGAAATTACAATGAAGGACTTCATGAGTTTTTTTCACAGCAAAAGCAGCTTGCAGTGGTCGGTGGCGAGCCAGCTGCCCTGCCAGCAGCGTGTTAGTTTTTTTTTGTTTTTTTAGTATGTCCCAATGTGTGTTTTAGTGTCTCCTGGTGTGTCTTGCGTGAGGGGTGGTGTGGAGGGGTAAGGGGGAAACTGCTTTGGTCGCCTCCTCCACGGAGGACAACTTTTTCCATGTCGTCCCCATCGCGGCCTAACACAAAGGATTGGTTCGGCCTTTCCCGGAGATGGGCCAGGGCTTCAGCAGCGGGCGCAGCGTAGACTTTTTCATCGCGGAGCGGGTGAGCCCTCGCCGGGGGTCGCCAACAGGGAGCGCTCCGATCGCTGGCCCGCGGCAGCGATCCCTTCTCTCCAGAGATGCTGCCTGACCTGCTGAGTTACTGCAGCTTTTTGTGTCTATCTGTGGTGATGTCATACTCGGTTGCACATGGTAGTTTTGCAATTAAGCTTGGAGGGAGAGGCTTTTTTTTTTAGTGGTGAGCGTCAACGCAAACATTGAAGCATTTGTAATCATCTCACCAGAAATGCTAAGTAGATGATCCATCTTCATCTCTTGAGATGCCCACCATTGCTCTTCAAGAGCTGAGGCCCTTGGATATAGTAACTGGTTAGGAACTTGGAAAAACTCCTGGCCACTGTGCACCTTTCTCCAGAACTACGAGTCTATAGCCATGATATTCAGGATGGCTACAAACCTGATCATGTGGGGAAACTGCCCAGGTATAATCTACCCAGAAAATCTTAAACAAAATCTGTTTAATTAATGCTCTACTCGGCTATTAAGTGAAAGGCTGACATTTTTAAATCTGATTTTTAAAAATATATACATCTGTCATCCATGAATACTGGTGATGTTACTGTTGACAATGTAGGTATTGTCAACCACCTGATGATGCTTGAAATCATGAACTGCAATCTTACAGCAGTGGGTCAGATAGGTTTGGAGCCCTCGCATGTATCACGGTCAATACTGTGAGCCTTCATATTAGTTCTGAGAAAGCCTTTCTGCCTTTTTCATACCTTCTCTTGAATGCATATTTTGGTGTTAATAGTCTAGTAGAAGCTACAGAATGTATGAATGCTGAATATGTTCATGGGACATCCTGGCCCATGGACGAAAGAGCTGAATTCCAGATTTTTGATATGATTAACACCATCTTGGCAACACTGCTACAAAAATGTTCAAGTTCTGTTGCATAGTCATGGCAATTATTTCTGTATTAGGAATTATAAAGATGAAGTATACATATGGTAAATCACCATCACCATCCTTTGCACTGATTGACCCTTTATAGGTAACCATAGTTGATTCAATTCTCTATGCTCTATTTAGGAATCGGAAGGTCAAGGATGTCCATTTTGTCGTTGTGAAATAAAAGGCACTGAACCAATTGTTGTGGATCCCTTTGACCCGAAAGATGGGCCATGTCAAATCCGACTGGGAATGGAAGCAATGTTATCTCCAAATTTTGACGACGAAGATGATGACCGCTGTGATGAATTGTTTATGATGAACAAGCTGGCAAATGCAAAGGTAACTACAGACTTCTGTGTGTGATAATTAAAAAAAATAAATTCCAAAGCCTATAACAGGTGAAGATTATTGACTGAGCGCCAATGTGCACATAAAGTACTGATTCCAACTTCAGGAGTATGATCCATATACTAGCTTATGGTTTTCAATTAGTTATGCTTAAATAGTCTTCCAAATTGAAGTGCATTTTTATGTTACTGATTTTTAGAAACCTTACTACCAACGCAACAGGAATATGGGAACTGCAAGGTGAGAAGAAGTGTAGTAAAGTTGACATTGACTAATCCACACTTAGGAAATGCCGTTTTCTGTTTGTGTCTTCTGAATTGTGCCAGGAATATTGAGGAAAATCTTATCATTGGTAATTTGAAATGTTACTGTAATGCCAATGAATGATCCAAATTGAGAAATAATTGTGCTTCAAACATAATTATATTCACCACATTCCACAAATAATTGATTTCATTTTGGATTGTTTTTAATATTGCTGCTTGCATCATATTTATTCTGAAGTAGAGACTTCATTAATTATTTCCACTGTTCATTCAAATTGGAAAGTATAACTTTTCTATTTGTCTGCTGTTGAACACAACAATCTGGTTAAGAAAATTGTGCAAGGCCTTGCAGGAAAATATAAAACCCAACAGTAGTGATCTTCAGTAACCTGAGAAAATTAAATATCATTTTATCAACATTAAGTACAAAAGATTTAGTTGTAAACTGCTTCCAGATTACCTATTACCAGATAAAGTGATCGAATTTAAGCAATCCGAGATCAATGACCCCAGCATTAATGCCTTCATTGCATTTATTCAGCTACATTGTGTAGCTTACGTTGTTCTCATGCCCAATAACAGAGTGCTAAAACAGAGCTCTGTAACAGGATATGATAACCAATTGGACAGAGGTGAAGATTCAATGATGCTATTAAAATGTCCTTGGAAAAATTTAAAATGTGCTCTAACTTTTTGGAAAACCCTGGCCCATGATTTCTCAGAGGAAGAGTATTTGGCACTGAGAATCTCAAATCTGTGAATTGGGAGCACCAGGCCCAACATAAGTGACAGAAAGAGTGGTCCACATCATAAACTATCCACCCATCCATCATGTTGGGTACCGCTTCCCTGATCTATAGCCCTTACAGTGTGCTCATTAGTTATCTCAGGATCCGCAGAATTGGAGAGGAAGCAAGGCACCCTTGATCCAGAGCCACTGCCTGATTAGTACATTGAAGAAAATGAACTTAGAGACTTTGTCCCGCTGAGTCACTCCAGGAGAGAGTGGCTGTACAAATCAGTTCTTTATACGTGTTAAAGAAGGAACTGCAGATGCTGGAGAATCGGGGGTTACACAAAAAGCTGGAGAAACTCAGCGGGTGCAGCAGCAATCAAGGAGTGAAGGAGACGGGCGACGTTTCGGGTCGAGAACCTTCTTCCTTTATACGTGTTCCTTTGTGGTTCTGATATATTAGTTCAATTTGTTGTTTTAGTTCCGACTATGAATATTATGACTGCATGCTTTTTTAATTATATTTTCTGGCGAGCACAATTTTTATATTTAATGTTTCATATTTATTGCTTTGCACTGCCTTTTAAAAGTTCTGTGGTACACTTTGTGAGATCTCGATGTGGAAATTATGCAGCTATCAAGTCATAGTTAAACGTTTTAGCTCTACAATAGCACAGTAAAATTATTTCCTCAAAAGACTGGAATATTTCTTATTCAAATGTGAGTTTTCTTCTGCTTGCTGATTTATCCTTTTAATTACTCATAGAACTCTGTTACCTTACAGTCCAGTACACATGAATTCTCCTTGGTGCCCTTTCAACACTTGACCCTAGCATTTCTTGGCCAGATTGTTTTGTACGTTGCAATGCCAACTACAGTGCAAAAGTATAACATAATTTGAAATATTTCCTTGAGCAGTGTTTTCTACACAAATACCCCAGGTTTTGTTTTTATATAATTGAGCAGGTGGACATCTAAACTTGATCCTGATCCCATTTATGCTATTTATGTCTTGGAAGGCATGGTATTTCATAGTATTTCCTTCCCTTTCCTTCATGGTAATATCCTTCCTCCCCCCCCCCCTTGTATAATATCTTGCTAAAAATGTTCACAAACTGAATTCTCTTTAGAAGTACTTCAAACTCAAGTTTAAATTGGACATTAGGTCATTGTCCCTGTTGTCTTAACTCCTGGGATTCTAAACTACTTTTTTTTTCCTCTAACTTCCTCAATTGGCTATGACCGGTAATGGTTCACTGCTGCCTTCTGCTGAGGGGGAAGTGCAAAGACTGATTCCAGGAAGGGCTGTGGGTGTATCCGTCCATAATAGCACACTCTCATCCGAATCCCAATTCAATTGAAATTATTTAACAACATTCAGCAGGAAATGGGAAACAAGTGTGTAATTGTTAACCCATTTTATCAAAATAATCAACTATGCAACGGACTTGATCTGTTTTAAAAAAAAAAGAGTAAATTCTAAGATCTTTCACACCTTTCATTGGAGAGACCTTTTAAAGAAGAACTTAAATGTTTTTCCACGTTTGAAACGGTTATCAAACACTTGAATATTTATTTCCTGGCAAAAGGGAAACAAAGTCGCAGAAGCTTAACATTTTTAATGATATGATTCAACTTTAGAAATTGTGTTTTGCGCACTTCCTGAGCAGAACCCATTAACCGTTTGTTCTCCTAATTATACTTGAGCAAAAACCCATCCATTTCATTAAAAACATAGTTGTTTTGCAGGTATTAGAATCACGCAGCTCCTCAAACTAAGCAGTTGCAAACACAAATGATGCATCTTTAGAAGAACATAGTTTTAACACTAGCTCCTTACTTTATTATCGAGTTACCTGCTTTTATGATCTGATTTTGGGGCAGTGCAAACCTGTTGTTTCTTTCCCCCTATGATACCGAGGTAGTTTTTGCAGTCTTTCCCCTATCAGTGAGGGCAGCACGGTAGCGTAACGGGTAGAGTTGCTGCCTTACAGCGCCAGAGATCCGGGTTCGATCCTGATTACGGGTGCTGTCTGTACGGAATTTGTATGTTCGCCCCTTGACCTGCATGGGTTTTCTCCGAGATACTTCAAGATGTACAGGTTTGTAGGCCAATTGGCTAGGTGTAAATGTAAAATTGTCCCTAGTGTGTGTAGGGTAGTGCTAAGGTGGTTGGGATCATTGGTCGGTGTTGTCTCAGTGGGTCGAAGGGTCAGTTTTCGTGCTGTATCTCTTAACCAAATTAAACAGTGCAAAAGCAATTTCTTCTCAACATCAAGATACTAGAATTCTGCCTGTACAAGGAGTTTGCACTCCTTCATAAAGGCATTTCTAGCTGCTAAGGTCGTGAAACAGACTCTGTTATCGGCTTCAAATATTCATAGTTCATTTTCCCAACTGTTTGGCACTGCAAACAAAAATATCTGATGTTGTTTTGCTTTGGATTTCTTGTTGTAATGGGTTATCTGTTCTTTGCTTTGTCTTTGCTCCCATATTCGAGTATGAATTGTCATGTGTCCCCTTTTTAAGTACTCCCTGGGTGCCAATTTTCAAAATCTAGTCTTTCATGGTAACCTTTGATGGAGAGAAACTACTGCCATCTTCCAATTGTCAGCCTTGAGTCTGCCAGCATCAGCAGATATATTTTCTTCCAGATGGGACATTTAGCTATTAGATACAAGGAACTTGAATAGCTTTCCCTGGTTAATTATTTGTTTTTGGAGTTTTTTGTGTGGGGAAAAAAATATTTCTCGTGGAGCATTCACCAAGACTGCCATTTTAAATTAAATGCATTTTGCAGTAGAGATATTGCGAAATCTTTCTTGTAATTGTTCATTACAATTTGTGTCCCGTACAGATCGAAAGGCCTTCATCTCCCATTGCCCCAGCTCCTAATTCTGCACTTCCACCCGTTCCTCCTCGTTTAGATCTGCTACAGCATCGATCACCCACTGTTTCCAGTGCTTCTAGTCCTTGTGTTTCACCTAAGGTAAGGAGCTATTTCATTGGATTAACAGCATTTTTGCAGACAACATAATACTGGCTATTTGAAGTGTGAAGAATGTTTTATTAATCCATTCCAGAGTCATAGCACATTGTTATCATGAGGTTGCATGATAATGACAGTCATTCTTTCACTTTAAATTAAGTAACAGGGTCAAGAGGCCAGCTTTCATCAACCTGGATTGAGGAAGTTGTGGTGAGGATGTTTATGGCAAAACTATAGCTCTAACGGCCGATGGACGTTTGGTTTGTGATGATGAAAAATACAAAACTGACACATCTGCCTTAAATTACAATTTGAAAATGTGTGACCGTTGCCACTCACTATGTCATGTGTTAAATGTCTGTTGAGAATAGAGGGAAAATTAGAAGGAAATTGAAGCTGCTGCACATCTTGTATAAACATTGCCATTTTTCTTGTTAATTTAGCAGCTGTACATGAGGCTGAAGTATCTGGGGCGACTCGTCTATCTGCAATAAATCTTTATTCGGATGTTAGCTTTTGCATCACTAATACAGTTTATCATTCTTGATGGTATTTTTTCAGTTATGAAGTTCAACGTTCCTTTCCCTATCTATGGGGGGGGGGGGAAACTATGTATAAACACTGCTGTAATTTCTACATGGTGAAACCAAAATGTATAAAAATGGCCTTTATGAACATCTGATAATGTGCACTTTAACTACATATGATTTTTTTTTTTTTCTATTACAAATCTCAAATTGTGGAGTACAGAGGCAAATAAATAAATTATGGGTCTTTGTCCCAAACACTATGGAGGGCACTGTAAATCGGGCCATATTTAAGCAAATAAAACACATGTTCAATTACTCAAAGGGTTTTATTTGTGTTTTCTTTTCCCATATAGGCTTCGTCGAGTGGTTTGCATAAGCAGGACAAACCTTTACCTGTTCCTCCATCTCATCGAGATCTACCACCTCCGCCACCTGAGCGACATCCATCTGCAAACTCAGAATCTCGTATGCAGAGGCGTCCCTTACCATGCACACCAAATGACCTCCCAGCAAGAGATAAGCCACCTTTTGTACCACCTAACCGACCTGGAGAACCTTGGCATTCTCGTCCTCAGGCAACTAAAGCATCTGCACAGACACTTAACCTTGGAGATAGGTGGACAGGCAGAGAGTTGTCCAACAGACACTCTTTGCCTCTACCATTGACTTCTCTGATAGATACCAGGACGGACGCAGTTAGGCACAGTAACTCGCTCGGGCTTGACGATGTCGTGGTAAGAAATACACCAGTGTCATTAGATTTTATTTTTTTTAGGTTGGGTATTTCATCACCAGGTAGTGGGATCTCTGCAAGACAAAATCTTAATTTAGTTTATTATTGTCCTCTGTACCAAGGAACAGTGAAAAGTTTTTGTTTGCGGCTATCCAGTCAAAAAGACTACACATGGTTACAATCAAGTTGGTCATAGTGCACAGATAAAGGTTACAACATTTAACCATATAACAATTACAGCACGGAAACAGGCCATCTCGGCCCTTCAAGTCCGTGCCGACCAACTTTTTTTCCCTTAGTCCCACATACCATAACCCTCCATACCCTTGTCATCCATATGCGTATCCAATTTATTTTTAAATGATACCAACAAACCTGCCACCACCATTTCCACTGGAAGCTCATTCCACACCGCTACCACTCTCTGAGTAAAGAAGTTCCCCCTCATGTTACCCCTAAACTTCTGTCCCTTAATTCTAAAGTTATGTCCTCTTGTTATGTCCTCTTATTCTCAAAGGGAAAAGCTTGTCCACATCAACTCTGTCTATCCCTCTCATCATTTTAAAGACCTCTATCAAGTCCCCCCTTAACCTTCTGCGCTCCAGAGAATAAAGACCTAACTTATTCAACCTATCTCTGTAACTTAGCTGTTGAAACCCAGGCAACATTCTAGTAAATCTCCTCTGTACCCTCTCTATTTTGTTGACATCCTTCCCATAATTGGGCGACCAAAATTGTACACCATTTAGAGCAAGATAAAATCTGATGAAAGATAGTTTAAAGGTCTCCAAGCACTCTCAGCTGCTGAGAGGACCATTCTGTTGCCTGATAACAGCTGGGGGAAATCTGGAAATAACAGCACACCCAGAATCTTTGATACCGGTTTTCATTTCTTGTAGTGTACACAGGGTTTTGATTTGGATAAACATTTTGCCAAGGTATTTGCAAGATTCTTTACTGCTACAGTTAAATTAGGATGTGGAGCTAAAACCCGAAATTTAATGAAACGTTAACTTGAGATGTGCCGTGAAGTTTAATGAATGAATGAATAAGTTTATTGGCCAAATATGTAGACATACAAGGAATTTGCCTTGGTGCTCTGCCTGCAAATAACAATACGACATACAGTAACAATTAAGAATGACACATAAAACATTAAACATTATAGTTTAAACAAGTGAATGAAATAAAATACCAGAGCAAACAGAGGCGACAGACTTTTGGTTATTGAATAGAGCTACTTGGGGAAAGAAAAGTTTTTGTTTGGCTGTGGCAGCTTTGACAGTGCGGAGTCGCCTCCCAGAGGGAAGTGCTTCAAAGAGTTTGCGGCCAGGGTGAGAGGGGTCGGAGATAATCTTACCCGCTCGCTTCCTGGCCCTTGCAGCATACAGTTCGTCAATGGGTGAAGGTTGGAGCCAACAACCTTCTCAGCTGATCAGACGATTCGCTGCAGCCCCCGGATGTCGTGTTTGGTGGCTGAGCAAACCAGACCATGATGGAGAAGGTGAGGAGAGACGCTACGATGGCAGTATAGAATTGGACCATCGTTGCCTGCGGCAGATTGTGTTTCCTCAGCTGCCGCAGGAAGTACATCTTCTGTTGGGCCCTTTTGACTGTGGAGTCGATGGTACCCCCCCCCTCCCCCCCCCCCCCATTTCAGGTCCTTGGTTCCAAGGATGGTTCCAAGGAAAGTTGATGGCAGTTTTCTCAAAATGTAAAGGTTTATTAAACAAAGTGCGGAAATTGGCATAGCAGTGGGAGATAAATATTTATCACAGCTATGTGGAAAAGTGTTGCATATAGCAATACAAATTATTCCAATAGCCAGGTATGATGTTAGGAGAGCTAGTCAAAACCATAGGCCAGGTGTTCATTATGTTTATCTGATAGGGAACTGTATTCAACAAGAATTAGGGCAGCTGAAAAGAGAGAACCATGATCTTGTCACAATGCATCTTAAGCACTCTTTCCTGTTATGCTTACCAAAACACAAGGGAGACATTTCAGTGCTGAAGTTGATACATAGAACCACACTCTATGGCACCAGGATTAAGTTCTAAGGAAAGATTGAGTTTTGCAGGATGCATTTTTTGAAGTAATCTTATAGTAATGCAACTTAGTAATCTGTGAAAAAGATGATCTGGAAAATTGTCAAGTGTAAGTTGAGTTGTACAAAGGAATGTAGATTCCGACTAATAAAAAAAATAAGATCTTTGTGGAGTGGTCTTCCATGAGTACAGAAACTGAATGTTCTAATTTCTAGTCAGAAACTGACTAGCTCTCCCCCTGAAGTTAATGTGGTATGGTGAGAAAGGGGTCAATATTATAGTAACAGATTTTAATTAAATACTTTACAAGATGATGCTGGTAAAGGTATGATTCAAGAAAGGTATTTCTGAAATATGTAGCATTTAGCATGAGATCCTCTAATTAAGCACTGGAATCTGTGAAAAACAATTGGATTCTGCAGTAGGCACCGTAACTTGGATGGATAAGCTGCATTTGACTTTGCCGTGATTATCTTCAGCTAATACCTGTAAGAGCAGAAATGAGATTAACCCAAATGCACAGGTTTGCAAGTTACTTTAATGGTAATTCATCACCAATAAAGCACAAGCCACAAACCCGTGTTCAATTTTAAATGGAAGTGGCCAAGTCATCTCATCATTTAAATTTTTGTACTAAAAACAGTCCAATATTTCCAACCTGCCTTCTATACACACAAACACAGTTATCTTGTAATTATTGCAGGTTTTCGGTGGGGCCATGAGTGATGGTTCAGAGCACGACAACTCCAAAGTGAAACCCTCTGCATCAGCGAATGCTATTTACTCTCTTGCTACACGGTAATTACAGCCTTAGACTAATGCTGTATGTTTATAGTTTGTAGTACTTGTATAAATTGTTTATAGGGAAGTGAAAACTTGTTTTGATGCATCGATGACATATTGCATACTGATATTACTTCCCTTATGTAGCCTGTATTCTTTTTCTTCAGCTGTTAATGTTACTTGCAATGTCTTGCAAAGAAATAAACACTTTAAACATGTTCCCAACATATTAATAGACACTGGTTTGATTGATATATCATGGATCATGGAAACTTTATTGTCATTCAGACTTTTCAGTATGAACAAAATTTTGTTGCCTTGCAGTCATACATATAATAAAATAACAAAGCACACAATAAACACAAATTTAACATCCACCACAGGGTTCAGCAGTCGCCTCCTCACTGTGATGGAAGGCAAAAATCTTAAGTCAATGCATAATTTTTTCAGTACAGATTAATCTGTGCAATTCTCTATATTTAATACATTATCTATATTTAATCTATTATCTATTAATACATTATCTATTATGTTGTGTTTACTGCATTTGTATATTTTAACACTCACTTCTGAAAATGTTTAATAAACAGCAATAAACTGCTGTCATGATTTAATGGTAGAATTTAGAATTCATATGGATTATGTTGATATTGTGCATAATTTTGTACGTAGAACAGGACATCTTGATTCTATTATAAGCTCATCTTTTTTTACAGACCCCTGCCAAAGCCATTCCCATCAGAGGAACCTTCAGAGAGCAGTGATGAGGATATTGATTACATGACCCCATCTTCATTGCCTGTGCATGCTCCTCTCTGCGCCACCACCTCCTTAGATTCCAGACTTCCGCTGCAAACACAGAGCAGCCACCACGCAGAGTAAGAAAATGATGCTTCAAGTATATTTTAATTTAATTACCTAGACTTGTTAGATGTGTGATACTAATGTGAGCCGGTTTCAAACTGATCACAGTTGGGTTAATCTGTGGCAGTAGGTAACACAAGACAGTCTTCTGTTAGAATGTATTTGTAATTGGTCACAAGAGGTGTGGCTAAGTAGAATTCTATAGGACGACACTGAATGTAAATACATGGGTGCCTCCTGAAGTTTCTCTGTCCTCACTTACTGATTTTTTTTGTATTGAGCTTCTCAACTTGGTGCTTGGTGAACTAACTGAAAAATATTAGCAGAGAAACCAATTCATTTTACTTATTGCTATTAATATTTCTTCCTATGTTTTAATTAGAACTTTAACTGAATCTGATCCATTGAGACTGATGTGTGAGTCAATGTTTTCATCATCTCTGGCCGCAAATGTAGATTTGCCACACGTTGTGTCAGGTAAGATGCTTCTACCTATAAAAATAGAAATACTAGAATTGCTCAGCAGGTTAGCAGGCTTCTGTGATTTTTTTTTTTCTTTCCACTAACCCAGACTATTGGGAAAGTCATCCAGCACTACATTTAAAACCTCTCCATATTCCATTGCCTTGCTCTCTTTCTAACTGCTTCAACATATTGCTCTTGTTTCACTTTTCCCCTCTAATTGCCCCCACTAACCCATCAACCAGATGACCTCCACAACTCATGAACTGAGGTATTTCTTATCAGACATAATCCCTTTGTCCTTGTTAAACCACTCACCACCTTCTCTGAAATTCAAAACTAACTTGTTTTCTTTCCCAGTTCTAATGAAGAATTTACAACCTGAACTGTTATGTTTCCAGAAAGGTGTTCTGACCTGCTGAGAATTTCCAGTATTTATTGTTTTCATTTCAGATATGGCAGCATCTCTCATTTTATAATTTTGCTTCAACACAGCTACTTTTATCATTCTCAAAATTACTTTGTTATGTCATTCATTGAGTTGCATTTTTGTAGACAATGGTGATTCTGCCATCACTGATGGGGCTGAACGTGATGAGAGTGAAGGTGAGGAAGATGCATATGATTTCCCCAGACCACCTGTACCACTTCCTCCAGCTCGCCGCACTCTCTCCGACATATCTTATACCACTTCAGCATTTGCCAGTGCACCTGCTGAACAGAATCTACCTGGCCCCAATGCACATGCAGAAGGTGAGACGATCAAATTAGTTTTGAAAATCAATGTCACTAATAATGCTGTCAATTGTGGTTCATGCAGTCACCCTTAAAATTGAGTTTGGGCGTTTTATCCAGAGAGTATAAAGCTTCTTGAGTGTTGTAACTACACATACAATAGGAAATTCAGTATGTGGAAGGCTTTATAGCCATAGGAATTGAGGCAGTTACCACAGAAAATCCTGCTCCAATCAGCACAGCATTAATGTGATTAATTCTGTTAGATTTCCAGTTAGTCGTGATCCCTAGATTCTCAAACAACATACTAATGTCCAAGTATTTTCTGCTACATTACGACTGCATTGAGGCTGCCTGCTCACCCATTTCACTAACTTTACCACTAGCTTCCACCCTACCCTCAAATTCACTTGGACGATCTCTGACTCCTCTCTCCCCGTTCTTGATCTCTCTGTCTGCATCATGGGACACAGACCATCGTCTACTGCAAGCTACTGCCATTCCCACAGTTATCTGGACTGCAGGTCCTTCCGCCCTGCCACCAGCAAAGATGCTATGCCCCTTCTCACAATTTCTCTGCGTCTGCCAAATCTGTTCCCATGATGAGACTTTTCATTCTAGGACATCCGAGATGTCTTTTTATGAGTGAGAGTGGCTTCCTCACTATGGTCATAGATGGATCCATCATCCACGCCTCCTCTGTATCCCATAGTTCTGCTCTCGCTCACCAATCCCCCCCCCCAGACAGAACAAAGATAGAGTTCCCCTTGTCTTCACCTTTCACCTCACCATTCAACACATTATCCTCCAACATTTCCACGATCTCCAACATGATCCCACAACCAGTCACATCTTCCCATCCCTATCGCTTTACACCTTCTGCTGAAACTGCTCCCTCCACAAAACCTTAGCTCACTCATCCCTTCCCACCCAAACCACCCCCTCCCTGGGTAATTTTCCCTGCAACCACAGAAGATTTAACACTTGTCCTCATACTTTTTCCATCATATCCCATTTAATTTTGAGTTTGTTGCCATGCTTTGGCTTTTGTTTCATCGCTTGGTTTTTAGTTGATAAGCCCAGATGAATCGCAATGCATACGCAGCACGGGATGACTAAATGGTAAAGGCTGAATAATCAATAACACTGAGATATTATAAAAAAATCTGTAGATTGTAGCATGAAAGGGGATGGTACTATCTATGTTTTGATTTTGACACATTGAGGAAATAGGGTGGAAGAGCAGTGTGAGAAATAACAATGGATTAAAAATAATGAAATAATAATATTATGGCAACTTAAGTGAAGCAAGAAAGAAAAAAAGTATTAATGCCACAAGAGGTATCGTCATAATATCAAGGTTAGAGTCAAGAGTGTTTTATTGTCATATGTCCCGGATGCAGCACAACAGAATATGTGAATATGTAAACATAGTACGTAATGGGGGAAGGGGAAAAAAAAGTTCAATAAATAACAAATATAGTGCAATAATAAGTCTTTTGCAGTTCACAGCTCAGAGCTTATTTGTTGTAGTGTTTAATAGCCTGATGGCTGTAGGGAAGAAGCTGTCCCTGAACCTGGACGTTAACGTTTTCAGGCTCCTGTACCTTCTTCCTCATGGCATTTGGTGAGATGAGTGTGTGGCCAGGATGGTGTGGGTCTTTGATGATTTTGGCTGCCTTTTTGAGGCAGCGACTACGATTGATCCCTTCGACGGTGGGGAGGTCAAAGCAGGTGATGGACTGGGCAGTGATCACAACTTTTTGTAGTCTTTTTCGTAATGTAATGAGCAGGCATGAAGTTGGAGGTTAGAAAATAGTCAATGTTTCTTTTGTACGAGTCTCTTGTACAAGTGCTAGGTAAGCCAAAGTACCAAGAGTAGTGTGCAAGTTTTGAATAGATGGTCTTTTTAGATAACTGTTGAAGTTTTTATTTAGTTTTTTATTCTATTAAGTTAGATAACTGTTGAAGATGGTTTTTATTTGAAATGAATTCACCTTAAATTTATTTAAATTTAGGAATTAGTTAGATTTAATTTTGTAATGGGTATAGCAATAAGGAATCCATAGTCTTTTCAGAATGCTAAATGAATTCATATAAAATTACAAATACTGAGAATCTTGGAGTTAATTCTAGTTCCTTCAAACTTGCTTTAGTTTCCTTTTAAGGAAGCAAGTCTTAAATACTTGCTTATGATCTAGTAGTAAAAGAACCAACAAGAGATATTGACCTGGAAAGTTGCACATTCATTCCCCAGTATATGCTGAGTTAGCTAATGTCAAACTGGGAAATTGGAAGGGATACATGTTCTGCAGTCATTAGTCTGTATTGAATGAGTAGTCTCCCAAGTTTGGTTAATAGATGAGAAATACCCCCTGCAGCATGTTATAGCATTGGTTGCTGTATGTTAAGCTGAACTCTAGCAGTAGTCACCTCTCGAAAAATAAGATAACTTTTATAAATCAAGGATAAATATCTAAATTGAATATCTGGGGGGGGGGGGAGCGCAGAATTTTGATTCCTATCTGATACGATAGTTACTGCCTTTAAACCTGTATGAATTGGTGTCTTCAGGAAAGCACCTATGAAAATCTCAGATTATTGTGTCTCTTAACTTTTATTTAAATTTCCACAGATTCATCTGCGCCTGAAAGACCCCCCAAACCTTTACCTCGCAGAATCAACTCTGAGCGCAAATTCAGTCCTAATCGATCAAACAGCTGTAACATGTTGCTACCGCAACAGCAGACTCTGTCAGCTGAGATCAACAGCCTCTTGAGCCAGGGCTACTCGTATCAGGATATACAAAAGGCATTGCTTATTGCACAAAATAACGTGGAAATGGCAAAAAATATTCTTCGTGAGTTTGTGTCTGTTCCTTCCCCTCCACATATCGCAACGTAACCACCCTTCAGGACATTGACTCTGGCAAGTCAGTGCTCACGGGTTGTGTCTAATCTGAGTTTTGGCTTGAGTGATGCCGTGCCTCATGTAACCCTACCACCTCATCAATTTGAATAATCAGGTCTGTGCAATTACTGATACACTGAAGGACGGTAGGTAGCTCCCTGCCTTGTTTCCATTCCAACTGTGGGCTTTAAAAAACAAAGTTTATATTTGAAAGTATCATAAGATACTTGACCTTGACAAAGTTACATTCTTAAGGGCAGTGATCATTTAGCAAGAAGTGTTACAATCCATTACAATATGATTTCAATTGGTTCATTCTTGTCTGATTATAATAAATTATTTGAATATAATGTGAATTCCCTTAAATTCTACATCAAATGCTACATCATGTATGGATGTCACTATTTTCACACAAACTGTAGCACAAATTTGAAGTATGGAATGTATGATATTGAAAGACTTATTCTATGCTGTAACAAGCCCTTCTCTACATGTGCACGCTTTGTGTAAATTAAGTTTAAAGTGCTATAATAGTTAGGATTCAGAGTCATGGTACCAGAGTAATGAGCTTTAACATGGGCACCTACTTGCTGTTCCTCGTAAATGCCTGCTGCTACGATGTGCAATTATTGTTGTGGACCTAGGTTAGCACTTGTATCAGACTGCCATTCAGAAAAAAGGGGTCTATTTTTGTACAAACATTCCAAATTTAATTAACAAATTGTTTTTATGCGGTAACTTGAATATGATAATTGAATTCCAAATCATATTGGTTCAAAAAAGGAAAGTCGTAGCCAATGGTGCAAAGTCGTGCAGCAGCTAGTTACATCAGTAGTGGCAAGAAGGCTGCCCCTTGCACCTTGTGAGTTGTATATTCCCTTTTTGAAATACTTGTGCATAAAATGTGACTTGAATGTAAAAGTTAAAAATCGAAGATGCAATTTGCTGCAAAGTGACCACTCCACTGGGTAGATTTTAAGGCAGTTTATTTTATGTACCGCTAACCCTTGAATCATTCCTGGTTTACCATTGCTTTCAACAATAGTTGGTTTATAGCTTAAAGGGCCTGTCCCACCAGCATGCAACTCCATGCGATTAGCGCGACCTAACGTGGTCGCTTGAGCTGTCCGGCATCGCGGGGCCGGTCCCACTTCGATCACCGGAGCCGTGCGGAATTGTGCGTAGTTCGTCCCGACACCGCGCGGGGCTCCGCAAAACCGACTATGTCCAAAAATTCTGCGCGGCAACGGCTTGTCGACGCGCAGTCGCCTCGACATTTACACACCGCCCGGACATCGTGCCTCCGTGAACCTATTTGTAAGTGCTTCCGTGACCCTCTATGTGTGTGGCTCTGTGGCCCTGTATGTGTGTGTGCCTCGGTGCCCCTCTCTGTGTGCCCCTCTAAGTCCTGGCAAACTTACGTTGCGTTGCGCCACTCACCCAACCTCCGACCGGCCCCTGCTGCCGGTTTAGTTGCGCTTGCCGCATGCAGGCGCATGCTGGTGGGAACGGCCCTGTACAGGAGATCACCCGACCTCCGCGCGGCCCCCGCTGCCGGTTTGATCGCGTTCATCGCATAGAGTTGCATGCTGGTGGGACAGGCCCTTAAGATATCACAGTGCATTCAATGACAAGTACATGAGGAAAGTCAGGATTGAAAAATTGCAGCTTGATCCTTAAAATTATTCTCATACATTAATCATGCCCTTATAACATGACATATTGGACTTGCAAACCATATATACTCAACAGGTAAGGCAGCATCAATGAAGAGAGGATCAGAGTTTTATGTAGGGAAGCTCTTATCAGAGCTTTGTTTTGACAAAACATAATCTATATTTTGCCCATGTGAATTTTCTTTCTTTCTCCATAGATGTTGCCCGATCGGCTGAGTATTTCCAGGATTTAAAAAAATTATTTTTGTTTCACATTTCCAGCGTCTAAGTTTTTATTTTTGGCACATTCAGTTTCCAATTAAAAATAAATACTTGTACCTCTGCTCTTAGGAAATTAGTTAATGTTTTTGCACTGAATTGTGATTTGAACTGATTTTTTAAAAAACACATTGAAAGTGTCTTATGTTGGATTAAAAATTGTCTACATTAAGATTGCACAGGAACGGCAATGGATCTGTACAGTGGATCTGTAACTATCATAGTACAGTAGCCTAAGTTTATAAGATACTGTAAGTCAGTATCGTTTGAGAGGAAAGTGAAACATTTGAAGACAAAACATGATAAATTGGATTAAGAGCAGTTTCATCTTCATTTAATTTCTATTTGTTCTATTAGTCTATTTGTTCCTGTTCTGTGCAAGTTGATTTGGGCAATATTGAGTCCAATGTGCAGTTCTTTACTTCCCAATAACTAGAGTTTGCTCAAATGTCGGAGGCCAACTTTGTCTGGTATACTTTTAGCATTATTTTTGATCAAATGTAGAGATGGTAAAAAAAATGTGCTTTTATTTAAACCTAACAAATCAAGATTTAAAAAGCAGCTATGTAATGACAGTTCTGGTGTACGTGACATTTCTTACCATATAATATTAGTTTTATGGTAATATTGGATGTAATGGATGTAATTTTACCTTACTCTTGTGCTCAACAAATTAGGTGTAATTTAGCCTGATGTATCGAGAAGTTATTGTAAAATTGTGTGATAAATTTAACACCAGTAGTAAATAATTGTGTGAAAAAGGACATGTCATAATTTAAGGTCTTGAATGCTCTTGTTCTCTCATCTTCCAAGCTTGGAGTAGTGTAAGCTAATAAGAATAGATTCCTGGTATACCATGTTCAAGCAAATTCACAGAGGTTCAGATGAAAGATTATCAAATGTTAACTCTTTTCTCTTGCCACAGATGCTGCCTGATCTGTTGACTAATCCAAAATTTAGTTTTTAGTTTTAAATTTCCAGAATCTGCAGGTTTTTTTAATTTAAATTTAAAAGATCACTGCTATGAAGTAGCATAGGTTAACTGCTGGAAACGCTAATGATCTTGGGTTGTCCCCTTCACCTCTGACCCCAATCCCCCCCCCCCCCCCCCCCCCCCAACGTGCTCTCCTCCTACTCCAGCTCTGGCAAGCTCTGTGAGCATGTGTGATTTAAACCCGACTGTTTTTGCAAAATAGTGGGTCATCTGGTCATTCACTTCATGCAATAGTTTGCAGGATAGCACTTTCATACTTTGCACACACAATCTCTTTAGTATCTTTCATAAATTTATTTGATAAAGGAGGAATCTGCTGTGATCAACATTTCCGATGCATGGTGTGCTTCCAGTAAATTGTGCATTCCATCCGGATATCTTTAATGGAAAGGCAAGGTTGCAGTGTCAGGAATTCCATGAGTTCTCAGTGGTTTTCAACATATTTAATTTTTATTTTATCTATTGAGGATCATTTAACAGTCGCATAGAATAATCTGATCTGATCATTCTGATCATCCGATTATGCCAATGCTTTGGAAAATTGATCCTATCAATTCCACTCGTTTGTTCTTTTCCCTATATTGTTTTGGTTATTTATTTAATTCAATTTTTAATATTGCCTTTAAATCTGTTTCAACCACCCACTATGGCAGTGTACACGTAGTTCCTCTAGACTGCGTTATTACATTCTGCAAGTTGGATATAATGTGAGTGATGAATTGGGGAACACTATCTGTTTTAAACAGGCTGAATGGGTTATAACACCTTTCAGTTGAGAACTGGAGAACCACATAAAAGTTACTCAAGCAGAATTTTCTTTATCTTGCAAAAATATATAGTTGGGAAAAGAACAACCACCCAGCAGTAATCAGACACCGTTGTCTAATAAGAACACAGTCTCTCACTTTCACCACGGGTGACAAATGACATTTATAACTAATCGCTTCCATTGATACTTGTACATTGATTAAATTATGTAACATACAGCCTTTAGTATTCTTAGCTTGCAGCAACAAAAATAAACTTGTAACGTTTCAAAAGATTTTGTTTCAAAATCCTGCAGGAAAAACAACTTTGTTATTGCGAGTCTGAAAAGCTCTAGCCCTATCCACCTTTTCTCCATTGACACAATTGTGTTTATAATGAGGTTTTCTATAATGCAAGTTTTCTTAGGAGTGCAACTACTGCCTTGTAGCAGAACTACCTGAATTTCAAATTGTAGCAGTTGGTGTTTGTTTAAAAAAAGAGCATTGTTACATTGTCTGAAGAAGGATCTTGACCTGAAACGTCACCTATTCCTTCGCTCCATGGATGCTGCCTCACCCGCTGTGTTTCTCCAGCATTTTTATCTACCTTCGATTTTTCCAGCATCTGCAGTTCCTTCTTAAACATTGTTACATTATCTGGTTCTTTGTCAGTCACCTTACAACAAAGTCCTCTGTTAGGAATGGTTTTTTTTTCCTTTGTTCCTTCATTACATTGTGTAACTGTTACCATATCTGGAACCAACCTTAACCAGATTTTTCCAGTACCTTTACTTACCTGAAGTTACTAGGCTCAGACATTCTAGTAAAGCTGTGCTTCATAACCAAGGCCACCACCTTGTTGAAAGTTTGTTCAGATTTGAACTTGTACTGGGTTTGTTGTATAGTTTTGGCATAAAAGTCAAGGCCCCTTCTAATTTTTGTTAAACAGATACTTTAGCTTGCCCTGCCTTCTCCAAAAAAATGTGTGCATACATCTGCAGTGTTACAGATAGCCAAGTGTGGGGCTTGAATACCTGAACCATTATTATTAGCTCCACACAAGCTTTCATCTCATCATATTCCATACTGTGCATCCCTAAATAAGACCCTTCAGATCAGTCTGAAGAATGGTCCTGACCTGAAATGTCACCTATCCATATTACCCAGAGAAGCTGCCTGACCGATTGAGTCACTCCGGCAATTTGTGTCCTTTTTTTATACCTTTCCTTTTTCTGAACAAGTTCCCACATGCATAGACAAATGTTTTCTCTATTGATACAGATATAGATTGACTGTCTGAAATACATTTTATTGATCTCTTCCCTTTGAGATCTCTGAGTTTCAGTCCCAGCTTTGAATTTCTATCGTATTGGCGATGAATTTCTTGATCCATAATAGTTGGCAGGATGGTACTGTAGATACTTGAACGATTTTATTTTAGAAGCAATAAAAGATTCTGGGATCTGTTTCATTGCATGCACACTATTTTCAGTGAAACACCAAATTTTATACCCTGAAATATAATTTTTACATGCTATGGAATAGGAAGAGGTGATTGGGGTATTCTGGGCCATGCTTGCTCCCAACAGAGCAATCCCTTTCCTCTTTATTTCCCTATGGACTTGCAGCTTGGTCTCTTCAACATGCCAATCCTGCTCCCTTTTGAATCCTGTTGGCAATTGCCTACTGTAGCCAATTGATCTACCACCACTTCTTTGTGGGAGGAAATCATAACATTTGGCAGAAACCCCACACACTCACTGGGAGAGCATAGAAACCAACGCTATAAATCCCTCCATTACAATTCTGGTGTAATAGTCTAGTAGAGTGATATCCTGGTATGACCTTGACCTCGAACTATATAGCACTGGAACTAGCCCTTCAGCCCCTGTTGTCTGCTGACCATGATACAAATTGTGATTAATCCCATCTTCTTGCACATGGTTTACATCCCTCCATTCCTGTACATGTGCCCAAGTGCCTGTTCATGTGCTTGTCAAAATGCTTCTTAAACATTCCTATCATATCTGTTACTACTTCCCTTGGCAGCACATTCCAGGCACCTACCACTCTCAGTGTCAAAAAAAGACTTGAGCGTAAATCTCCCTCTCACATTTAATCTAAGGTCTCTAGTATGTGACACATACATCCTTGAAAAAAGACAATATCTATACCTATCATAATTAGACATACTTGTCGGGCCAACCCCCAACCTCCAAAGATTTAGGTAGAAAACAAACCAAGTTAAGCCGACCTCTCCTTACATCTAATACTCACTAATCCAGGCAACATCCTGGTGAATCTTCCTCTTGCAAATCTCAGCTGCCCTGCTCCCAAAACTTTAAAATCCCCACTTAAGTGATCAAAGCTATCTTTAGGCTGACCCTCCAAAAATGTTAAATTGCCAAAACGAGATTTTTAATAATCCTACTATCTGAACTATGGTCAGCAATATTGGTGTTGTCACTACTAACAGCTCTCCTACCACTATCACTAATGGATAGACTAAGCGTACAATGAAACTATATATACTTCTAACTGAATAATTCTGAATTCTAAGTGATTAACCTTATCTTTCACTTCATTTGCAAGGTTGAAGATATTCTTGTAGGGAATAACTTGTTTTCACTTGGGAGTTACAAAGTGTCTTAATTTGCTGCCGTAATGTTTTCAAAACTTGAAGAGTAATATTCATCTTGTTGAATGCAGACAATTATGTTTATACCTGAGAATGGAAAGTTGGCTATTATCTATTTCCTGAACAAAACTTGTGGTCTCAATATTGTGATGTCAGGTAGGGCTGAACACTGGATGAATGTGTCTGTGTGATCATACTGATGAAATGGGTAGTATAAGAAAAATGTACTTTTTTTTTAATGGCCTGGTCATCTCGTAATTTTTAACCCAGTTCATCTTTCTAAATAGATAGTTGGTAGTAGTTTCCAGTTGAAGATTGCCATGTATGTTGCATAGTTTAACGGGCAGCTTGTGACTCTTAAGAATACCAGGTATATTTTACTGAAGGAGTTGCTGGTATATTGAGCTACAGATAAGAAATTACGGTGGTTAAATCACTGGTTTTGTTATTATATATTTGAATATGTAACCGTAAGTAGACAAAAATGCTGGAGAAACTCAGCGGGTGAGGCAGCATCTATGGAGCGAAGGAAATAGGCAACGTTTCGGGTCCAAACCCTTCTTCAGACTAATCAGTCTGAAGAAGGGTCTCGACCCGAAACGTTGTCTATTTCCTTCACTCCATAGATGCTGCCTCGCCCGCTGAGTTTCTCCAGCATTTTTGTCTACCTTTGATTTTCCAGCATCTGCAGTTCCTTCTTAAACATGTAACCGTAAGTTGTGACTTATAACTTGTTGTTAATGTTGGTTGCACCATTTTACATTAGTTTGACTTGTTTTCTGTTAATGTCATTTATAATTATTGGTAAATATCTAGAATTAATATTCGGACCTCATTCACCTGAAAAATTGTTAACAAATTGTGAATGTTGTACTTGTGTGGCTGTAATTAAATAATATGCAAAAATAATTTTAATTAAATTATTAACCAAAGTGATACAGTTTTGGTTTGCCAGGTTGTGTGCAACTCATAAGATAAATAATAGCCTTCAGAACATTGTGCCAAATATTGTGCTCTTCAGGAACATTAGCAGGAGAGTGATGTGCAATCTTTGATTCACTTTCCCCAAAAAGGAAGGTTTGAGTTCAAACAAGACTCGTGTCTTTGTTATATTCTATTTTGGAATTAATTTCAAGACTTCAGTAGCAAACACAAAATGTTTGCCATGCTTTTAATTTAATGATAAGTTGCTTAAAAATCTTAATATGCTCCCCCTCAGTTATGCTTGGAACCTATCCTGCCGTTGAATTGTCTTTTTGGAATACTGCAAGCTGTGTGACATTCTGGTGATTTTTATTTCCTTTTTTTCCACCACACGAATTCTTCAGGCAATACTTCACTTTGTGGCCACATGAAGTGATAAATTAAATGGGAGTACGCTAAGCCCTAAAAAGGATAGTTAATTTCACATTGAGGCAGAAACCTGATCGCGACATGACACTGAGCAGTTGAGAATGGAGCACATTGCATTGTTCCACTGACCTATGTAATGGGTCCATCCCTTAACACATTCAGGGAGGTGGGACAGTATTATCAGTGCATTAGTGATTATTTTATTTTCAACATGAATAGGAATCTGGGCAGTCTGAAGAAGCATTCCAACCCGAAACATCACCCATCCTTTTTTCTCCAGAGATGCTAGCTGACCCGCTGAGTTACTCCAGCACTTTGTGTCTATCTTGGGAATCTGGGTGAGCAATTTCTGTTTAATGTTGCTCCATCTCATTTAGAAATTCAGTCAAGTAGGGCACACGGTAACCCAAGTCAGAGATGAAACATTCCAATTCATTAGTGCTTTCGCCGGCCGCAAAGAGTGTCAAGAAAAATATTGTCTTTTGTGGCTTGGTGTGCATTGTATGCTGGAGATTATTTAAATTAATATTCATTGCTTATTCAATAAATATTTGTTCTTGAAAATATGTTTTTAATAATTAACTAAATAAATATGAAAATTTAATATTTAAAATAATTGTATAATTGACAGATTTAACCAGAAGAATAGTTTATTCATTTTTATGGGAAAGCAAACGGCAATCTATCAACAGATAATATTGCATCATAAAGCTAGTGATCGGCCATGAGCATTGAGATATGGCGCTCTAACTCAAACACGGGGTTTATGCAATGTGGCCACACACAGGCCTATCATCCTCTTCAGTCTCTTGGTTCCATTTACTAAATCTAATCTGTGAGCCATGATGTCTGGCAACTGACCTTTTGAAGAAGCTTTTTTTAAAAAAAACAAGATTAATCGTGTTGTCTGTAAGTTGTGCATTATTGTTAAATATAGATTTGACTACGATATTCTGAATTTAAAATTCACAAAAATCAATTCCTGAAATTTCTAAGCATATTGCATTTGTAATTAATTGTAATTTGGGAGGGATTTTGCATGTGAAGCTACCAATGCAGACCTTAGTGTTTGAGAGATGAAAGTAATGTAATGATATCTGCAGCATGATGTGAAAGGTGTCGCTGTCTCCCTTTGTCGTCACACAGCTGACCGCAGGCTGCAGATTTTTGAATGGAATATATGCCTTAGTTCTGTTTGTATTGTTTTATGCAGTTCAAAATGTAGACTTGATTCACTCACTAGGTTTACAAACTCAAAATCTGTTTTCACATCCTCTAATTATGAGGTTGTATTGAAATTAAGGCTTGAAATTTCTTGAAAGTTAATAATTCGTGTTCCTACATTGATTGGCAAGTGTTCGGCTAATATTGCATTATATTTTCAGATCGGGGTCATTTTTGCATACAAACAATAAAAAAAAAAAGCCCTTATTCCGTCTAAATCTCTTGAGTTTGCAGTGGCAACATGCATCCTATTTTTTATCCACAGCCTGCTTTTATAGTTTTGCCTTTGCCTATCCTCACGCACTCTTCCTCTGTAAAAAATAGGGTTAGATTTTGACTAAGGGAACATGTTTATTTGTACACTGTTTATTATTTTTCTGTAACATCCGATATTTAGTTCTTTCCTCGGGATTTCAGACAGAGTTACATTTAATCAGTGCAATGTCTGATTGTTCCAATCTTTGGCAGACCTCCTAAGCAACAAAGAGGGTCATTGTGTCTATGATGGATGTAATACAGAAATGATTCAGAGTATCAGGGCATATGATTCAGATTATTTATGTCAAGCTTTCTAATCCATTTTAAATCATTCAATAAAATAAGGAACATTCAGTCCACAGGAATGGCACTGAATGATATACGACTTTTGATAGGTTTTGTTTCACGGTGATAGTGCGAACATTGTTGGGCTCTATTGATGTCCGTGGATGTCTCCAGTGCAGAAGCACATTGCAGAGATATGCTCTTAGGGAGCAAAAAAGGCATGGATAATATAGCACCTTGTATGTCTAAGAAATGTCTATACTTCATTTGATCTTTTACTTTTACTGACTGTTAAGTAGGTAAATATAAAGTATTTCTGTACATTGTGGATGGCTCAATTGTAATGTATTGTCTTTCTGCTGACTGGTTAGGATGCATCAAAAGCTTTTCACTGTACCTCGGTACACATGACAATAAACTAAACTCAAATTAATTTCAGTTTAGATTATTGTCACACGTACTGAGGTACAGTGAAAAAGTCAAGTGCTTTGCACACAAGAATCCACAAATTGCAATGAAATCAATGGTCATTTGCTGTGGTTATCGTTGAGGAAGAAATTGGGAAAAGGGATCAAACCTTTTTCTTGAGGGGTGTAGTGAGATTAGTAACATCCATCTTAGTGAGCAAACGGGCTTTATTTCATTGGGGCCGTGACTACCAAGAATACAACAGGTCCTCACTGTGTATTGGAGCTTCATCTTTGTGTATGAGCTTTGGCCACTTGTACGGGACGAACATCCATAACTAGCTCGAAGATGGACATGCTACCGACTGAGCACAATCGATCAAATAGCTGAACTTCACAGCAGATTGACTATTTTTTAGCGATAAATAACATCTAATCTTCCATCGGGGAACTCTTGTAATGAATGAATGATTCTACACAACGTATAAGAAGAGAATAATTCCTTCTAAGAATTATTGAACTGAGATCCACAAAAATAAATTGAGTAATGGGGGGCTCGGGTTTGAATTTATTTGGAACATTACTGTTTCCTCCAAATTGAACATGGGACTGTGCTTTGTATGAGATGTGATGACCTGAATAATTGGGAGACTTTGCAAATTGAGTATCACTTTTTTCTGTATGCCCCAGTTTAATTTTGCCATAGTGTTGGATCTGATATTGCCTGCTGTAGTTTGCTAGCTTGGTATTGAAGATAAATGTAGGAGACAAATGCTGTGGAGACAACATAGCCACACATAACTTTAGTGAGGAGCTACCCAAAGCTAACATGTTTCTGAATGGCTCTCAATATTAACCCATTTGAGTACTCAACAACTTTCCAAATATGCACTTGCTTTGCCTCATAGCCTCTGAGAAAAAAAATGTAAATTTCGTATGTTCAATGTTATAAATGTAGAAATGTACAGAGCTGAAGGACGTTTAAGTCATGGTATTTTTCTTAAATACTGTAACCTTAAGATTTCAATTTTGGTGAAAATGCTACTGTGAGAGATGACTCCAACACTTTTGAAATATTGGAAGTTGAGTCTCACCATTAAGCCCACACTGGTCTGTTTCAGTGTCTGTTTCGAGCAATGTGTTCGTCTCCTGAGATTTTTTTATTTTTTATTCTGCACTGATGTAGAACGATCTTTCACTTTGTTCAGGGTTTTTGTGCTTGCAATATGTAATTTTTTAAAACTCCTAACCTCATTGCAGATTTGGAAAGTTCTGTGCAATTAATTTATATTCATTTAAGTGCTCTCTGACTGTTGGTAAGTGTTTTAAAAAATGATAAATGGAAAGTGCTATTGTGAAAAATTGTATTAAATATGTACTGAAATCACAAATTTGTTTGCTGTTTTTTATTGAGGGATATAAATAATGGAAGGGGTGAGGGGAAACAAATCAAGAACATCAAAAACAACAACTGATAAACTAGAGTTCGCTTACATGAACTTTCCATTTGTTGGCTAATTCTCTACCTGTTACCGCCAAATGTCTTTATAAAGAGTCATGGAGTCACACAACATGGAAATGGGCCCTTCGACTCAACTTGCCCATGCAATGTGTCCCATCTACACTCGTCCCATCTGCCCGAATATGGCCCATATCCCTCTAAACCTTTCCTATCCTTGTCTTTATCCCATATATTTTGAATCAACAATTTCTCTCGCGTAAAGACAAGATCTTCTTCTGCCTTGTCTTTCAAATAGATTTTTTTTTACCTCCAACCTAATTTTTTTTCTTTTCTGTTTTTGATCACTCTCATCGATGCATTTATCACCAAATTCACTTGAGTACTAAATCCCTTATTTTTCCTAAACGCTAATACATGCAACTGCTTGGGCATTGCTCCCTAAGGTCCTTTATTGATAATTACAGGATCACGAAGTGGGAGAGGAATAAATAATTTGGTGTCTGCACTCACAGCGAAATATAAAATACCCCAAAAAACTGGAGAACAGGATTCAGTGCAATTGACCAAAAATAATAGCATTAGTAAAAAAAAAAAAATGCTGTTAAAAAAAGTTAATGAACGTCAAAGCTGATAAATCCCAGTGACCTGACTGCAAAAGTTTTGATAGAAATAATATTGATGTAGTGAATGGTATGATTATCTTCCCAAATTATTTTGGGAGTCTAAGACCAGAGGGCACAGCCTCAGAATAAAAGGACGTACCTATATAAAGGAGATGAGGAATTTCTTTAGCCAGAGGAGAATCTGTGGAATTAATTGTCATAGAAGGCTGTGGAGGCCGTCATTGGGTATTTTTAAAGTGGAGTTGACAGATTTTTGAATAGCACGGTGTACATTCTTGTGGAAATTGTATAGATTCTGAACTGGTACCTGCTGATTGGAACTGTGACCCCATTACATAAGGAAGTAGAGAGAAAACAGGGAAAATATCTGTCAGCTTATTATGAGTAATGGGAAAAGTGTTGGTTGAGCATAGTCAACATAGAGTTAGGAAATATCAAAAAATCCTCAAACATATCTAGTAAAACAAATATGGATGTATTTTTGAAAATTTGGTTACAGTGCATTGGTCAGTGTAACAGTATATATCTGAAGAAGGGTCTCGACCCGAAACGTCGCCTATCTCCTTCGCTCCTTAGATGCTGCTGCACCCGCTGAGTTTCTCCAGCTTTTTGTGTAACCCTCGATTCTCCAGCATCTGCAGTTCCTTCTTTAACAGTATATATTGAGCATTGGTTAACAGGTTAAAAAAAACAAACAGGAATGAATGAGTCAGTCGGCTTGGCAGGCTATGAGGTAATCTGGGTTCCATACTTTGGGCTTTGTTATTACAATCTATGATTTGGCTGAGGAGGGCAAGTTTGCTGATACCACACAAGTAAGGGATGTAAATGGTAATGATGCAAAGAAGCTTAAAGGACGTATAGACAACCAACATTTATGATATTTCATTCTATATCTTTCTTTGAGACTTGAAAGGACAAACTGTTTAGTTTTTACAACAGGAACTGGCGTGCAAATAGTGTTATTCTATAATTCATGAGATTGCACCTGGCGTGTGTGAAATTTTAAACTTTTAATAATCAGCTCTTCTTCGCTTGAGAAGACAGCTGAGAAATGAGAATCCTTTAACTTCATGTGATGGAAGGAAGTGGCTGACGTTTCATGGAAGTAAATCACATAAAACTGAATACAGGCATGTTGGCTCTATGATTATGATTAAACATACATATGAAAATGACTGAGACCCTAAGACTTTTGCCTTCCACCACAGTGAGGAGGTGTTTGGTGAACTCACTGTGGTGGATGTTAATTTTGTGTTTATAGTATGGTATTGTATTGTTGTTTTTTTAATATATGTATGACTGCAGGCACGAAATTTCGTTCAGACCGAAAGGTCTGAATGACAATAAAGGTATTCAATTCAATTCAATTCAATTCAATACTGAGTGTTCAGTGAAACTGGAATGAAATACCTGTCTATGGCTTGCCACAATGCATCAATGGCCTCATAGATGTAGAGGAGGCCACATCGAGAACACCAAATGCAATGGATGAAGGTAGGGGAGGTACATGTGAATCACTGCCTCGTATAACCATATAACAATTACAGCACGGAAACAGGCCTTCTCGGCCCTTCCAGTCCGTACCGACCATTTATTTTCCCCTAGTCCCATCTACCTGCACTCAGACCATACCCCTCCATTCCCTTCCCGTCCATATACGTATCCACTTTACTTTTAAATATTAAAATCGATCCTGCCTCCACCACTTCTGCTGGAAGATCATTCCACACAGCCACCACTCTCTGAGTAAAGAAGTTCCCCCTCATGTTACCCCTAAAATTCTGTTCCTTAATTCTCAAGTCATGCCCTCTTGTTTGAATCTTCCCTACCCTCAATGGGAAAAGCTGATCCACGTCACCTCTGTCTATCCCTTTCATCATTTTAAAGACCTCAATCAAGTCCCCCCTTAACCTTCTGCGCTCCAAAGAATAAAGACCTAACTTGTTCAACCTTTCTCTGTAACTTAGTTGCTGGAACCCAGGCAACATTCTTGTAAATCCCCTCTGTACTCTCTCTATTTTGTTGACATCCTTCCTATAATTAGGCGACCAAAATTGTACACCATACTCCAGAATTGGTCTCACCAATGCCTTGTACAATTTTAACATTACTTCCCTACTCCTATATTCAATGCTCTGATTTATAAAAGCCAGCACACCAAAAGCTTTCTTTACCACCCTATCTACATGTGATTCCACCTTCAGGGAACTATGCACAGTTATTCGTAGATCCCTCTGTTCCACAGCATTCAATTCCCTACCATTTGCCATGTACGTCCTATTTTGATTTGTCCTGCCAAGATGTAGCACCTCACACTTATCAGCATTAAACTCCATCTGCCATCTTTCAGAACACTCTTCCAATTGGCCCAAATCTCTCTGTAGGCTTTGAAAATCTACTTCATTCTCCACAGCACCACCTATCTTAGTATCATCTGCATACTTATCCAATTTTCCACCCCATCATCTAGATCATTGATGTACATGACAAACAACAGTGGACCCGACACAGATCCCTGAGGCACCCCACTGGTCACCGGCTTCCAACCTGACAACCAGCCATCCACCATTACTCTCTGGCATCTTCCATTCAGCCACTGTTGAATCCATCTTGCTGCTCCGCCATTAACACCCAAAGATTCAACCTTCTTAACCAATCTTCCATGGGGAACCTTGTCAAAGGCCTTACTGAAATCCATATAGACAACATCCATTGCTTTACCCGTATCAATTTCCCTAGTAACCTCTTCAAAAAATTCAAGAAGGTTCGTCAAACATGACCTTCCGGGCACAAATCCATGTTGACTGTTCTTGATCAGACCCTGTTTATCCAGATGCTTATATATATTATCTCTAAGTATCCTTTCCATTAATTTGCCCACCACTGACGTCAAACTAACAGGTCTATAATTGCTAGGTTTATTCTTTGAACCCTTTTTAAACAATGGAACAACATGCGCAGCACGCCAATCCTCCGGCACTATTCCCATTTCTAATGACATTTGAAATATTTCTGTCATAGCCCCTGCTATTTCTACACTAACTTCCCTCAATGTCCTAGGGAATATCCTGTCAGGGCCTGGAGACTTATCCACTTTTATATTTTTCAAAAGTGTCAGTACTTCCTCCTCTTTGAATCTCATCGTTTCCATAGCTACTCTACTTTTTTTCCCTTACCTCACAGAGTTCAATATCCTTCTCCTTGGTGAATACCGAAGAAAATAAATTGTTCAATATCTCCCCCATCTCTTTTGGCTCTGCAGATAGCTGTCCATTCTGGCTCTCTAATGGTCAAATTTTATCCCTCGTTATCTTTTTGCTATTAATATAGCTGTAGAAACCCTTTGGATTTACTTTCACCTTTCTTGCCAAAGCAACCTCATATCTTTTAGCTTTTCTTATTTCTTTCTTAATATTCTTTTTCCATTCTTGATACTCATCTAGCACCTCATTTACTCCATGCCTCCTATAATAATTGTAGATATCTCTCTTTTTTCGAACCAAGTGTCCAATTTCCCTTAAACCATGGCTCTTTCCGATTTTTACTATTTCCTTTCAACCGAACAGGGACATAAAGATTCTGTACTCTTACAATTTCCCCTTTAAATGTCCTCCATTTCTCTTCTACATCCTTCCCATAAAACAAAATGTCCCAATTCACTCCTTTTAAATCATTACGCATTCCCTCAAAGGTAGCCTTTCTCCAATCAAAAATCTCAACCCTAAAAACTCATCTGGAAGAGTGGCTTGGATTTTGAGAATTGGGTACAGGTGTATTTCCTGTGGTTGCAAGGGGTAGTTCCTGGAAAAGTGGGGGGGGGGGGGGGGGGGGGGGGGGAGAAGGAGATGGATGGGGAGTCAGAGAGAGAGCATTCCCTGTGAAAGGCAGAAAAGGGTGAGAAAGGAAAGATGTCAAACATGGGTTGAGGCTGGTGGAAATGTCAGAAGAGTCACTACTGGATACGAAGGCTGATGAGATGAAAGATGAGGACCAGGGGAACTCTATTCCATCTAAGAGAAAGTAGAGTGAATATTAAATTCTATAACAAGGTAACCTGCACCTGAATACCCACAACCCCCACACGAAGCCCTCCATCCACACCTCTGCGCCTTAATGTGGGGGGATCTTATAGAAACATATAAAATTATAAAAGGACTGGACAAGCTAGATGCAGGAAAAATGTTCCCAATGTTGGGTGAGTCCAGAACCAGGGGCCACAGTCTTAGAATAAGGGGGAGGTCATTTAAGACTGAGCTGAGAAAAAACTTTTTTACCCAGAGAGTTGTGAATTTGTGGAATTCCCTGCCACAGAGGGCAGTGGAGGCCAAATCACTGGATGGATTTAAGAGAGAGTTGGATAGAGCTCTAGGGGCTAGTGGAGTCAAGGGATATGGGGAGAGGGCAGGCATGGGTTATTGATAGCGGACGATCAGCCATGATCACAGTGAATGGCGGTGCTGGCTCGAAGGGCCGAATGGCCTCCTCCTGCACCTATTTTCTATGTAATGTACCCTTCCCACTCGTGTACCTTCCTCCTCGTGCACCACATCAGCACAACACCTAGACATTCTTCTCTTCAGACTTGTTCCCATTTGCCCACCGCCTCACTTTATCTGTTGTCATACACCACTAGATTCCACCATCTACAGTTCCTGGTTAACTCTACTTTTCATATCCCAGCATGTTATTCCCTCACCTCTTTTCCTCGTATCTCTCCATTCAACAATCTACCCCATCTCACCTGGCTCCACCTATCGCCTACTAGGTCATCCCCCCCCCCCCCCCCCCCCCCCAAAAAAGCTCCCAAATCATTTGTAATAACTGTGTCTCCTCTACGCTCAATCTTGTGGAAGGGTCTTGAGTCGTGACATTGATTGTTCATTTTCATTCACAGGTGCAGCCTGTCACACTGAGTTCCTGCACCAAATTGTTTATTGCCTAAGGTTTCAGCATCTGCAGTCTCATATCTCAAGAGAGTCAAGTGTGTTTTATTGCCATATGCCCTGAAACGGAACAATGAAATTCTTTTTTTGCAGAAGCACAACAGACAGGTAAACAGTACTTTGCAAAAACAACAAAAAGAAGTGCAGTATAAATTTTATTTTTAAAGACAAAATAATAGTGGAAGAACAAAAACAATGCCCTCCAAGTCTGCAGCACAGTGGCGCAGCGGTGGAGTCATGGCCTTACAGCGCCAGAGACCCGGGTTCGATCCTGACTATGGATTCTGTCTGTACGGAGTTTGTACATTCTCCTCGTGACCACGTGGGTTTTCCCCGGGTGCTCCGGTTTCCTCCCACACTCAAAAGACGTACAGGTTTGTAGGTTAATTGACTTTGGTAAAAGATTGTAAATTGTCCCTAGTGTGCAGGATAATGTTAGTGTGTGGGAATTGCTGGTCAGCACAGACCCGGTGGGCCAGAGGGCCTCTATCCGTGCTGTATCTCTAAACTAAATGAGTCTGAAGAAGGGTATCGACCTGAAACGTCACCCATTCCTTATCTCCTGAGATGCTGCCTGTCCCACTGAGTTACTTAAGCATTTTGTGTCTATCTTCGATTTAAACCAGCGTCTGCAGTTCCTTCCTTCACATCTAAACTAAATCTGTTCTGGCTCCTCATTCTACACTATATACCAATTACTCCTTGTGCGAAAAATTTACCTCAAAGCTCCCATTAAACCTTCCCCCCCCCCCCCCCCCCCCCCACTTTAAATCTATGCCTTCTAGTTTTAGACCAACCATGAGAAACAGACTGTGTTTATGAATACATTCTGTGTTTATTCTAAACGCTATTCTTGAACCTGTCTTATCTCCAAGGAAATTATGTGGTGGTAGCTGATATTTTCCATTTCCTTGTTGGATTCTTTGTATTAAGCTGGAAAATGCACACACCAGCTGACTATTAAGAACTTCAGTAAGACAAACCCAATGAATATATTTCAGTAAAAGCATATGCAAATATTTTTTGAATAAACTGCTTAATGGAATACCATTGTCCTACCCATGCCCTACACCTAATTATCCTTTCAAGATTTTTTTGCATAAATGCTCAACATGGGTTTGTTACTGACAATTGCCCATTATGGCCACACTACATCAAAAACATATCCTTGACCTCCCTGTTAATTCTTTTTGTAAACACACATTTGTGCCACCTTGTCTTTTCTTCCAGCTGAATCACAATGTAGTTTAGAGATACGGTGCGGTAAAGGGCCCTCTCAGCCCAACGAGTCCACATCATCCGGCAATTCCCATATACTAGCACTGTCCTACACACATGCGGGGCAATTTACAATTTTTACCATACAGGATTAACCTACAAACCTGTATGCCTTTGGAGTGTGGGAGGAAACTGGAAAAACCCGTGCAGTCACGGGGAGAACATACAAACTTGGTATAGGCAACACCCGTAGTCAGGATCAAACCCAGATCGCTGGCGTTGTAAGGCAGCAACTCTACCGCAGCACCACCGTGCCGTAGTAAATAATCCACCACAAGGTTTCCATGACCCCGTAAATATCAAATGATAACTTATTTTGCCAAGAAATTGCTGTTAATCGAATAACTGGCCTGCTCCCATATTTGCCCTTCTGTCATATTCTCAGTAGTCAGCAGAGGGAGTAGTAGGTTAATAAATACACCCCTTTTTCACGTGTTTTCAATTGAATGTTTTGTAACGTCTAAAGACTGTCTTCTCCTGCTTCCGACGTTATTTAAGTTTCTCAGGCCTGCAAAACAAACGTCACCGAATAACGACATAAAGAGCTAACTTACACCTTTATAGTCCACTTTACAATCCCAAGATGTCCCAAAATATTTCACTGCCATAAATGCTTTTGAAAGTTTGGTTGTCACTACCGAAGGGAACCTGTGAAGCTATGCAAAACATTTAGTGCTGATAGATGAAATGTTTTATTTTTAGCTGAAGGTTAAATTGTGACCAGGCGCTCCCAGCCTTTGAATATTGTCATAAGATCTTCATCTCCTGAAAGGGCGGCACAGTGGCTCATTTGGTAGAGTTGCTGCCTCACAGCGCCAAAGACCCCCGTTTGTTCCTGACCATGGGTGCTGTCTGTGTGGAGTTTGCACGTTATCCCTTTGATTGGGTGGGTTTCCCCCGGGTGCTCCAGTTTCCTTCCGCATTCCAAAGACCTGCTGGGTTGTAGGTTAATTTGCCCTCTGTAAATTGATACCCTAGTGTGTAGGGAGTGGATGAGAAAATGGGATAGCATACAACTAGAGTGAACAGGTGATCAACTGTTAGCATGGACTCAGTGGGCTGAAGGGCTTGGTTCCATGCTGTATCGCCAAACTAAACGAAGGAAAGAAGCTCCTTTATTTAGTTTCTCATGTGAAGGACTGCACCTCTGCAGAGCACCACTCTATCAGTAATAATATAATTTGGAAAAATAACTCTTTCATAAGTTCCATTCACCTGTTGAATAATGTCAGTGCTTAGCGTAGCTTAAATGGGCATGGCATTAATCCTAATAACAGGATATGAGACATTGTGATCTCAGTCACCATTAGCTCTTCACTTTCCTACACAATCCTCAAATTTTCTTTCAATGAACACAATGAACACCCTTCTGTAGAAGGATCTTGAACCAAAACGTCACCCATTCCTCTTCTCCAAAGATGCTGCCTGACCCGCTGTGTAACTCCAGCATTTTGTGTCTACGGTTTAAACCAGCATCTGCAGTTCCTTCCTATACACAGTGAACACCTTATTACTTTTCTATAGCTGTGTAATTTTTGAACAGCCGCAAAACAATTTTTATTTTGACGATTGAAGTTTGGTTTGACCTGTGAACATAATCATCAGGTTCAAGAATTGGCTGTGAGCATCTCCAAATATTGCCAAGTTTCACAATATTTCATGTGTAGGAAGGAACTGCAGATGCTGGTTTAAACCGAAGATAGACACAAAATGCTGGGGTAAACTCAGCGGGACAGGCAGCGTCTCTGGAGACCCGAAACGTCATCCATTCCTTCTCTCCAGAGATGCTGCCTGTCCTGCTGAGTTACTCCAGCATTTTGTCTCCCAATATTTCAGTATAGTTTTCTTTCCCTTCCTAAAGGTGCTGAGACACTGAGCTGTGTATTTTCCAGGTGCCACCTACCCCTAATATTTTAGCCAAGCCGCTGATTTTTGTTTTGAACCAAGACAATGAGGATTTGAGGGGGGGGGGGGGGGCTGATATTGGGCTACTATTCAATCAAGCACATCTATTCCTTGCCTGATGTTCCACAAACCTTTGCTATATCAATGGTATCAGGAAGCTTGAAAAGATAATGTGTGTCAGCCATCTAATGGGCCTAGTCATGCTGTATAGAAACAAGCCCTTCCATGCCAACCATCATGTATCTACCTATAATAACCCCATCTATTCGCACTTGGTCCGTAGCCTTCAAGTGCTTGCCACGCGCTGCATCTCGGACAATGTGCTCTTGATTGTAACGGCCCTCTGAATAAAATAACAATTCTTCCTCAGACCCTCTCTAAACAGCTGACTGCTCACCTTATAGCCATGTCCCCTGGTCTTAGATATCCGTCACAGTTTCATACGATGTATCCTATCTGTGACTCTCAAAATTGTGCATCCAGGAATTGAATGACAATGTACGGAAGATGACTTGAAGAGAAAAACAAATTGTATTCAGCACATCTCGTAGCTTCAGAAAACTTTAGATTCGTAATCAATATTATTTTTGGTTTAGTTATTTGTTGCAGTTTATGTTGTTGGTTAGTCTGGTTAAAGGAAAACTCTGAAAGTAATAGGAACGGGACTTGGACAGTGTTAGGGTTCGGACATAATTGTGAGAAGATTGGAGGATATCCGAGATAATGATCGGAGGGCAGACTATGTTTGGCAAGGGGAAAGGCATATCTCTGTATGCTTTCAATGTCCCTTTCAGGATGTCCAATGTTGTTTTTCACAACTAGTGGAGTGCTTTGGAAGTGTGGTCATTGTTGTAATATGCTAAACCTGCTCTCACATGTTCCACAAAAGTCATTTCTATTTTGGAAGTGTTGAGAGATAGAGATTTACTTTTTTTTTTAAATGGTGCCTTGTAATCTTCAGCATCCACTTAAGGGAGTGTACAGAGCATTGTTATGTGTCTCGTGGGAAAAGCAACATTTCTGCTGTGTCGCCTCCCTCATCGCTATACTGGAGTATAAAAAAACTTGATTGATTTCATCCAGAATGTGACTCGGGAAAGAATTGCCCACTGAGTCATAGAAAAAGGTGCTTCGGTCCACCATGACCTTTTCACCCAGCTGCACTAATCCTATTCGCCTATATTAGTTGTCGGGAGTTATGGGGAGAAGGCAGGAGAATGGTGCTGAGAGGGAATGATAGATCAGCCACGATTGAGGACGATTGAGGAGATCAGCCATGATGGCGGAGTAGACTTGATGGGCTGAAAGGCCTAATTCTGCTCCTCTACCTTATGAACGTATTAGGTCTGTATCTTTCCATGCATTGCCTAATTGGGTGCCTGAGTAAATGTTGCTTAAGCTTCGTGCTTATCACAGACTTCATCATCACTTCTGGCAGACCGTTCCAAATTCACCTTTCTGTGCAAAAGTTAAACTTTCCCCTCAAATCCCCTTTAAAAGTCTGTCCTCTCCCCTGAAACTGATGTCCTCTCGTTTTTGATACCCCTGCCATTGGATAGATGATCGATCATCTTCTTGTCTGTGCCTCTTTTTTAAAAAATATACCTCTAGGTCACCCCTTAATCTCCCTTATTCCAATATCTCCCCATAACCAAAATCGTCCAATCTGGGTAACATCCTGGTGAATCCTGTCGGCACCTTCTCTAGCACAGCCTTATCCTTCTTAAGCTGTGGCAACCAGAACTGCAACCAGAACTACAGTCGTCAGTGTTTTGTAAAGTTGCAACATAACACCTCAACTTTTATATTAATTGCTCTGACATATGAATGCTAGCATGCCATGTGTCCGCTGCACCATCCTATTTACCTGCGTTCCCACTTTCAAGAATATTGACTTGAAACCCAAGGTCTCTCCGTTTGTTACGGTTCCGTAGTGCCCTATGCTTGACTGTAAAAGCTGAGGTTTTTGGGTGGGAGTGGAGATTGGCTGCAGTATCGGGTATGACGGCACGGTGGCGCAGCGGTAGAGACGCTGCCTTATAGCGTCTGTAATCCCGGTTCGATCCTGACTACGGGTGCCGTCTGTACGGAGCTTGTCCATTCTCCCTGTGACCTGCGTGGGTTTTCGCAGAGATCTTTGGTTTCCTCCCACACTGCAAAGACTTCTAGGTTTGTAGGTTAATTGGCTTGGTATAAATGTGAAATTGTCCCTAATGTGTGTAGGATAGTGTTAATGTGCGGGGATCGCTGGTCGGTATGGATTTGATGGGCCGAATGGCCTGTTTCCGCACTGTATCTCCAAACTAAACTAATCTAAAGGAAACCAAGTTCTTTGTCCCACTTCCATGTCTCTTTCCTGCCCACTCTCCAAGTGCTGCCTGGTTCACTGAGTTACTCTGCACTTCATATTTTGCTAGCGTTTAGTGCTGATTGTACAGGTGGGAGGACTGAAAGGTCACAGAGTCATTGGATTTGGAGAGTTGAAAGGCACATGAGGGAGTTTTGTTAATTTAGTTTACAGCGCGGAAGCGGGCCCTTCGTCCCACCGGGTCCGTGCCGACCAGCGATCCCCGTACACTAGCACTATCCTACACACCAGGGACAATTTACAATTTTACCGAAGCCATTAACCTACAATCCTCAAAAGTCAAGTGTTTTATTGTCATGTGTCCCAAACAGAACAATGAAATTCTTACTTGCCGCAGCGCAACAGAATATGTAAACATGGTATTCTGTAAAACACATAATAAATGACAAAAGTTCAGTATAAAAATGAATCAAATAAATAGACAATAATAGTTTTAGTTTAGTTTATTTTCACTAAATCATAGAGTTGTGTCGCACAGAAATAAGCCCTTGGTCCACCATGTTAATGTATGTCTGTCCACGCTCATGTACAAACCTGCACGTCTTTGGAGTCTGGGAGGAAACTGGAGCACCCGGAGAAAACCCACGCGGTCACAGGAAAAACGTACAAACTGCGTACAGACAGCACATGTAGTCGGGATCAAACCCGGGTCTCTGGCGCTGTGAGGCAGCAACTCTACCGCTGAGCCGCAATGCCGCCAAAATCCATGAGGGAAGAGTTAAAGTGGTGTGGAACTGAGCGATGGTAGCAGGGTGGTTTTTGGTGTTGGGTATTTGTAAAAATCAGTGAATTTGTAAACTGATGCCTCTATCTTGACCTTTCAATGAACAGAATCAAAATCAGATCCCAGAACCTCACTTCCCCTGAAATACAATTAAGTACAGGATATTTTCAAAGGCAGTACCCTGTCAGGAAAGAGGCTGCATTCTCTGGAGAAGAAGGCAAGGAAGGCACATTCAACGCCTGCATTTATATCAAGAGGACTGGAATACAAAAGCAGAGATGTAATGCTGAGGCTCTATAAGGCCCTGGTCAGGCCACAGAGTACTGTAAGCAAATGTGGTTCCCATATCTGAGGAAGGATGTGCTGGCTCTGGAGAGGGTCCAGAGGAGGTTTACAAGAATGATTCCAGGAATGTGGGTGAGGCACTGGGCCTCTACTCGCTGGAGTTTGGAAGGTTGAGGGGGGGACCTCATTGAAACTTACAGAATAATGAAAGGCATCGATAGAGTGGATGTGGAAAGGATGTTTCCACTGGTGGGAGAGTCTAGGACAAGAAGTCGTAGCCTCAGAATTAAAGGGCGCTCCTTTAGAAAGGACGTGAGGAGGAACTTCTTTAGTAATCTTTGGTCAGAAGGTAGTTAATATGTGGAACTCATTGCCACAGGGGGCTGTGGAGGCCGTCAATGGATATTTTTAAGGCTGAGATAGACAAATTCTTGATTAGAATGGGTGTCAAGGGTTATAGGGAGAAGGCAGGAAAATGGGATGAGGACACAGAGATCAGCCATCATCGAATGGTGGAGTAGACTCGATTGGCCGAATGGCCTAATTCTACTCCTATAGCTTTGAACGTGGTGCACTCCAGATTAATCCTTGCTTGTCTGCCTTTCATTAATCTGGTGCAAGTCACCCTGTTTAACTACTGAGTACTGCATCGTTAGATGAGCAGTGGGCTGTAATGAGGTTCAACTGTAGTTTTAGTTTAGTTTAGAGGTACAGCGTGGAAACTGGCCCCTCTGCCCACCGATCAGCGATCCCCGTACACTAACACTATCCTACACACGCTAGGGACAATTCACAATTTTACCTACAAACCTGCCCGTCTTTGGAATGTGGGAGGAAACCCAAGCTCTCACGGGGAGAACGTTCAAACGGTCAGCACCCGTAGACAGGATTGAACCTGGGTCCCCGGCGCTGTAAGGCAGCAACTCTACCGCTGCGCCACCGTGTAGGCTCCAGTTACACAGCCTGTGTTTACTTTAATTCCACCTGTCAACAGTGAAGTTTGCTGCTTCCTGCTGTCTGACCCCCTGTGTCAATACCTTGCTGTCTGGGATGTAACTGTGACACCAGCTACCGGGCAGCTACTCTCAGCAATGATCGCTTCACACATAATTAAAATTCATTTGTTATTTTAAACATTACAAACTACTGAGGGGCTTCAAATTAAGTATAATGCTTGGATTTTTCTGTTCCCTGTGGTAACTGCCGTTTCCAAACCAATTTTTTAAATTTAATCCATAAAATGTTATGTCTTGAAAGCAGAGCAGTTAACTATTTTTAAATTTCCTGGCCAATCACAAAACACTATGGACTCTTGCCTAAAGTGTCAAGACATTATTGTTTTCTAACTTTTGAAGGACTGGGTCATGTTTTGATATTTATTGCATATTTTATTGTACAAAGAATATTCCTGTGAAAATGTACAAAATCATGAGAGGAATAGATTGGGTAGATGTGCAGAGTCTCTTGCCCAGAGTAGGGGAATCAAGAACCAGAGGTTTAAGTTGAGGGGGGAAAGATTTAATCAGAATCAGAATGCGTTTTATTGTCACTATACACATGTACAATGAGATGAAAAGCTGCTCCTACTCAGTGCAAAACAAAACAAAAAGGGGTGGGGGGGGGGATAAGGTGCACAGTTTCTGCAGCGCTATATACATATCTATAAAAAGACAATGGATAAATAGAATGGATAATAGGATTCCTATATCCAGTGTGGGTTATTGCACATATTGGAAATTACAGTTACAGTACAAATTACAGTAGGTGGATAGATAAGTCCGGGGGTTAGGCTGTGAAGTCAATGCATGTGTGAGTTCAGGGAGATAATGGATTTTGGAAAGAAACTGTTCTTGAGTCTATTTGTCCTTGTGCTGATGCACCTGTAGCGCCTCCCTGAGGGTAGCAGGTTGAACAGGCCAAATGCAGGATGGGAGCTGTCCTTGATAATGGGAACCTGAGGGGTTCACTTTTCACACAGAGTGGTGGGTGTATGGAACGAGCTGCTGGAGGAGGTAGTTGAGACGGAAGCTATCGCAATGTTTAAAAAACAATTAGACAGGTAAATGGATAGGACGGGTTTAGAAGGATATGGGCCGCAGGCAGGTGGGACTAGTGGAGATGGGACATGTTGGATGGTGTGGGCAAATTTGGCCGAAGGCCCTGTTTCCATGCTGTACAACATGACTCTAGAGATCTGGGGTGAAGGTTGGCGAGTTATTTATCCTTGGAAAAGCACTTTCATTCCACTCTGATCCTTATTTTTCTATTCCATGTCTACTAGTCTGCAATCTTGTGTGCTGGACTAAGTGTAAGAATAGGAATTAAGAGCAGGCACTGGCCTTCTGGCCCATTCAGTGTGCTCTGGCATTCATCAACATCGTGGCTGGGATTCAATTTGTTTTGTTTAATTTGGAAATACAGTGTGGAAACGAGCCCTTCAGCCCACCGAGGCCGTGCCATCACCCCGTACACTAGCACAATCCTACACACTAGGGACAATTTACAATTTTACGGAAGCCAATTAACCTACAAACCTGTACGTCTTTAGAGTGTGGGAGGAAACTGGAGTAGCTGTAGAAAACCCACGCGGTCACAGGGAGAACGTACAAACTCAGTACAGGTAGCGCCCGTAATCGGGATCGATCCCGGGTCTCTGGCGCTGTAAGGCAGCAACTCTACCGCTGCGCCACCATTCCACCCTGTAAAATCAACGTTTTTCTGATTGAAGGAGCTCAGCTCATGGCTGGCAAACAGTTGCTGAGCAGCTAAGTCAATGCTTTGTGGTTGCTTTCCACATGGAGCTGGTCTGGACTGTTTCACCAGCTCACTGACTCAACATGGGCGAGCTCAGTTATAATGCGCTGTAAAAGCTGGTCGGCATTCACGTGAAGAGCTCTCATTCAGCAAAGATTTGAAGGATCTTTGCGGATGTAAGTAAGGAAACATTATTTCTGGAGTGAATGAGGAGAAAGAAAAATAGTGTCCTAGAGAATCTTAGTGTCCTTGAGGGGTGGCCAAGTGTCGCAACAGTCGAGTTGCTGCCTTACAGCGCCAGAGACCCGGGTTTGATCCTGACTATGGGTGCTGTCTGTACGGAGTTTGTATGCTCTCTCCGTGACTGCATTAGTTCTCCACAGCTCCTCCAGTTTCCCCCCACACTCCAAATATCGTACTGGTTTGCAGGTTAGTGTTGCTATCCCCTGTATGTAGGATAGCGCCTGTTTAATAGGGATGGCTGGTAAACACAAAATAATAGCAGGACCACTCAAGCCCACCCTGCCATTCAATATGATCACATCTGGTCTGCCCTAGGACTCATCCCTTCTATACCAGCGATCACACTCTGTGTGATGAACTTTGTATCTGTGGATCTCAATTTAAAATGATTGTACCTAATCTTGGAGCCAGGAGTCTGAGATTCTCCTGTGAGTGAATCACCTCTCTACCCACATTCGCATGTCCTCTAAGGGTCTCGGCTGCTTCTATAAAGCCATCCCTCATTCTTCCTGGGATTCCGTTAAACATGTCTGTCCTCCATGAAATTTCATAATTACTAATACGGGGCTCTCCACACTGTTCCAACTCTGTTATGGGGTGAAGGCAGGAGAATGGGGTTGAGTGGGAAGGATAGATCAGCTATGATTGAATGTGTAGGGAGGGACTGCAGATGCCAGTTTAAACCGGACAGTCGCAAAAGGCCGTAGTAACTCATAAATTCATAAGTGATAGGAGCAGAATAAGGCCATTCGGCCCATTCAATCATGGCTGATCCATCTCTGCCTCCTCCGAACTCAGCGGGTCAGGCAGCATCACTGGAGAAAAGGAATGGGTGATGTTGAAGAAGGAAGCGCCCTTTTCTCCAGAGATGATAGAATGGCGGAGAAGACTTGATGGGCCGAATGGCCAAATTCTGCTCCTATGATTTCTTCTTCTTCCTCGTGTCCGGCCATCTTCTATATCACGGCTTTCCTGTCGGTCAGTGGCGGTTGACGGTCGGTGGTTGCAGAATTGGCTACTGCAGTCATCACTGAGGTACAGTTCCTGTCGTCAGCATTGCCCGGGATGTGCCACGTGGAGGCTTCTGCTTGCATCCCCTCCTATGACTTATGAACATGAACTACTCCCTCCATGAACCTCCCTCAGAATCACCATCTCTGTGATCTCCAATCTCTGAAACGTTAGAAGTGAGAGGAGAGGCCATGGGCCTTGTGTGCAGTGGAATGTCAGGGTTGTTCTGCAGCACGAGCAGGTGTTGCCAAGGGCCACAACTTTGGAAATCCTTCTGCTCGGATGTCAAATGCCAACAGTTCAGCCACGAAGCGCTTGAATAACTTTGCAATAAACCAATAACAATTCTAAATCTTACCTGAAGGTATTGTGTTCTCTTCATGAACAGGCAGCCCCTCAGTATACAAGTGACTCATTGTTCCCTCACTAACAGTACCTGGATCTGAGCACCAACTGGACGATGATTTTTGCACCCCAACAGCTGTTGGGTCGGCTTTCAACGGCGTACGATTTGCTTCAGCTGAGTTAGCAATTATGTCGGCAGCTGGTGGGGGAGACTACTGTGAAAAATGTTTGAATGCAGTGGAGTTGCAGCTTCCTGCTGCCTCAGAAGGCTGTGTAGAATCTGACAGAGTGCTGAGTGAAGCCACATGCCTGCGATTTGTTTTGAGAATAACTATGTTGACAAGTGTCCTGCTGGAGTCTGACTAACCATAAGCGGTAAATCACAGGACTGCTGTGTGTGCAGTGTACAAACTCCTGACACTTCACCTTCAGGTCACCTGAGGTCACAGTATTCAACACCGCATAACAAATTTGATGAATTACATGAAAACTACTAGTGAAAACTGAAGGGTTACACAAAAAGCTGGAGAAACTCAGCGGGTGCAGCAGCATCTAAGGAGTGAAGGAGATAGGCGACGTTTCGGGTCGAGACCCTTCTTCAGACTGGTCAGGGATCAGGGAAACGAGAGATATAGACGGTGATGTGGAGAGATAATGAACAATGTATGAAAGATATGCAAAAAAGTATCGATGATAAAGGAAACAGGCCATTGTAAGCTGTTTGTAGTGTGAAAATGAGAAGCTAGTGCGACTTGGGTGGGGGAGAGATAGAGAGAGAAGGAATGCCAGGGCCCGAGGGCTGAGGGAGAGGTGGGAAGGGGAGGAGGCAGCCAGGGTTAACAGAATTGAGAAAATTCAATGTTTAAGCCCAGAGGATGCAGACTCCCCAAGCGGAATATGAGGTGCTGTTCCTCCAACTTGCGGTGTTGCTCACTCTGGCCGTGGAGGAGGCCCAGGACCGAGAGGTCGGATACGGAATGGGTGGGGGAGTTGAAGTGCTGAGCCACCGGGAAGTCGGGTTGGTTAACTCTCCTGATAATAATTAGCTGTCGGTTACAACTTTATGATTAGCACCTTAAAGCTTGTTCCTGCCCTGTTCCTAAATAATTTTATTCCACTTCCATCACCTGTTCCTCCAGCAGTTTGGTTTTGTTCAGTTAGTTTAGATTATTGTCATCTGTACCGAGGTATAGTGCAAAGCTTTTGATGCGTGCTATCCAGTCAGTGGAAAGACATGATTACAATCGAGCCGTTTACAGTGTATAAATACATGATAAGGGAATAACGTTTAGTGCAAGATAAAGCCAGCAAAGTCCGATCAAAGATAGCCCCAGGGTCACCAATGAGACAGATAGTAGTTCAGGACTGCTCTCTGGTTGTGGTAGGATGATTCAGTTGCCTGATAACAACTGATTCAAGATTCCAGCATCTGCAATCTCTCGCCTCTCTATTTTACTGTTCCACTGCAAAATTTCTTCAAAGTATACGTACTCTGTAAAGATTCTGTGGGAACCTCTCTCACTGCTCCCCCTCTGTGTTTCCTGCTTGTGATCAGTTTGAAGAAGGGGGCCGTCCAAAAAGCCATCAACCATTCCCCCCACTGATGCTGCCTGCCCAACTGAGTCCCTCCACTGCTTTTCTCTTTGCTCTTCTAAAATGTCCGGTTGTCACTAATTTTGACACGTTCTTCAGTCAGAGAGTGGTGAATCTGTGGAATTCATTGCCACAGACGGCTGTGGAGGCCAAGTCAACTGGCATTTCCAAGGCGGAGATTGACAGTTTCTTGATTAGTACGGGTGTCAGGGGTTATGGGGGGAAGGCAGGAGAACAGGGTTGGGGGGAAATTGATCAGCCATGATTGAATGGCGGAGTAGATTTGATGGGCCGAATGGTCTAATTCTGCTCCTATCACTTATGAACTTATGAACATTCAAGATTCTCTATGTAAAGTAATCTGTTAAATACAAAGCTCCAGGAATAGAGAAGTAATTTGTTCTGGTGAATGTACAGGGGCATTCTCTGCCAGAATATCTTGCTATAATCCAAATGCAGTTGTACAATCCAAAAAAAGAACAGCTTCTACAGTAGTCGCCTGTGTTTATGACTCAACAGCTATTTAGAATTGTTCCTCCCAGTGGGCTTAAGTCTTAATCCCCTGCCAAGGTTCCTCCTTGAATTGGCCCTGTTGGTTCGGCTAAAGGTTCGACTCTTGAGCAGCAGTTACTGAGTTATATCAGCCAGACCTTCTCTTTGTTCATGCTTCTATGCATTGCCATTCTCTGCTGTTTAAAGTTCGCAGTCATACCATACAGAAACAGGCCCTTCGGCCCACTGAGTCCATACTGACTATCAACCTGCCACTTAGACTCATCCCCCTGAATTCTCCCCAGTTCATAAGGTCACGAGTGATAGGAATAGAATTAGGCCATTCTGCCCATCAAGTCTACTCTGCCATTCAATCATGACTGATCTACTGTTCCTCGTCCTCCTAGCCCCATTCTCCTGCCTTCTCCCTATAACCTCTGACACTTGTACTAATCAAAAATCTATCTATCTCTGCCTTAAAAATATCCACGGACTTGCCTCCACAGTATTCTGTGGCAAAGAATTCCACAGATTCACCACCCTCTGACTAAAGTTCCCCTCAACTTGCTCCCACCCCCCCCCCCCTCCACTCACCCCACCCCCCCCCCCCTCTACTCATCCAAGCTAGGTCAGCTTTACTGTCATCTTTTGAACATGGGGGAGCCGGAAGGAAATTCACATGGTCACATGGAGAACATACAAACTGCACAAGGCGCAGGGGCAGTCTTGTGGAGATGCTGGGGAGTGGAAGATTTCACTGTGTACAAGGTCAAGTTTCCTGAGCTTTGGGGGGGTTGATAGTCAGTATGGACTCAGTGGGCCGAAGGGCCTGTTTCTGTATGGTATGACTGTGAACATTAAGCAGCGGAGAATGGCAATGCATAGAAACATAAATATAGAGAAGGTCTGGCTGATATAACTTAGTAACTGCTGCTCAGTGTAGAGTTGGACAAGGGTCGAACCATTAGCTGAACCAACATGGCCAATTCAAGGAGGGACCTTGGCAGGGGATTTACTGCTGTTGAGAGTGTTAGTGTTGGGTACTACCTTTGAGTGGTAGAGCTTTGTAGCTTGTCTTTTGTATTGTTGGCGAGTCCATTGTCAGAGTCATACACTACAGAAGCAGAGCCTTTGGTCCCCGAGTCCATAAAGCGCCATCCATGACGCACGACCCCAGTTTTAATCTCCACACGTTGCCGTCAAGCACCGTTCACCCACAAACCGAGGAGGTTCTACGTTGGCCAACTAACCAACCTACCTACCTGTGCATCACTGGAATGCAGGAGGAAGTCCGAATACCTTGGGAAAAGTGGGCAGTACGGTGGCGCAGCAGTAGAGTTGCTGCCTTACATTGCCAGAGTCCCCGGTTCCATCCTGACTATGGGTGCTGTCTGTGTGGAGTTTGTACATTCCCCCTGTGACCGGGTGCTCCCTTTCTCTCCCACACTCCAAAGATGTAAAGGTTTGTAACATAATTGGCTTCGGTTAAGTTGAATTTTGTGCCTAGTGTTGAGGATAGTGTATGAGATGATCGCTGGTCGCTACGAGCTTGGTGGGTTGAAGGGTCTGTTTCCATGCTGTATCTCCAAAGTCTCTAGTCTAAAAGACATGCTGTCGCATGCAAACTACACACGGACCAGGGGTCAGGATTGAACCCAGGTCACAGGGGCTGTGAGGCAGCAGCACTACCCTCTGTGTCACCCCACATTAAGCTGGCTGCATTTATACAGCAGGTGATGGAGCTCGATTAATTTCAGTCACTGTGAATACAGTCGCTATTATGTTGGCTGGGTGAGAAATGAGTGAGTGTAAGGAGCTGACTGAAAAGGCTTTGCACACTTGCTGACTAGGCTATATATATATATATATATATATGGCCACAGACAATGAACTGTAGCACTTTTCCTGAATAGTACAGGTGTCAAGGGTTATGGGGAGAAGGCAGGAGAGTGGGGTTGAGAGGGAGAGATAGATCAGCCATGATTATATGGTGGAGTAGAATTGATGGGCCGAATTCTGCTCCTATCACTTATGAACTGTTGAACACTCAGCAACTAAAAATTCAAAGTTAGAAAATTGCACACTGACAGCAGATTAAACATGGATATCCCTCGGTAATTTTACACATTCGGCTCTGAGAGAAACCCATTCCAACTTGTTAATCACAAAATTAAACAGATGGAAGGATTAGTTCTCCGTAGAAATGTTCCGTTGGCCGATGCTTCTGGAGTGAGATGCGTGCAGGATGAGCTCCCTGAGATTCACCCCACAACTGGTATGAACGGTGCAGCTGCGAGTCTGACTCTGACGCACCCTCGTGCTGCAGGGATGCAAGGAATGTGGCAGGATATTTCTCGTGACCTGACAGCATCTGATGCCACAAGAAGACTGTGTCTGTCTTCAGTAACTTACAGCTGCAAATACATAGAACATTTAAGATTTTGCAATTCCCTAACTGAATCTTATCTCCACATTGTGGGCGGTTAATTACTTTTCTACTTAATAATTCCTAAATGACTAATTCCCTTCCCTCTGTGTCAGAAGGAACTGCAGAAGCTGGTTTCCACCGAAGATAGACACAAAATACTGGAGTAACTCAGCGGGACAGGCAGCATCTCTGGAGAGAAGGAATGGGTGACGTTTCGGGTCGAGACCCTTCTTCAGATAGAAGTCTGGAGTTTGGAGTCTGAAGAAGGGTCTCGACCAAAAACATCACCCATTCCTTCTCTCCAGAGATGCTGCCGGTCCCGCTGAGTTACTCCAGTATTTTGTGTCTCCCTTTGTTAGTTCTGATGTTTCTGATCTACATCAGAATTTCACTTCATCTACATCAATGATTTGGATGAGAACATACAGGGCAAGATTAGCAAGTTTGCAGTGACACAAAAGTAAGTGGTTTCGCAGATAGTGAAGATGGTTGTGAACGATTGCAGCAGGATCTGGATCGATTAGCCAGATGGGCAGAGGAATGGTTGATGGATATTTAATACAGAGAGGTGTGAGGTGTTGCATTTTTGGAAGTCGAACAAGGGCAGGACCTACACAGTAAATGACAGGCCTTAGTTCTTGGTCTCTTAAATTTAGTTGCATCTGGTTGGGTAATTCCATGCTTTCATTGTGCGGGGGAAGAACGAATTGCTGTACACACCTGTCTTGGTAGTTGGAATCACAAATTGGATCGAATGCCCTTGTCTGCTCCTAATTAGTTTGGTTTTGGTGGAGGTCTTGAAATCTATGTCGAGCTGGCCATTTAACATTTTGTAAAAACAGGTCAAACGGTGAGCTTCACGTCTGTCTTGGAGAGGGTTCCACCCCAGAGAATTCAGAAGTTTGGTGACACTCGCTTCTCTCTCATGGGTGTTAGTAACAGATCGAGCAGCCTGTCTTTGGACACGTTCGATGGAAGAAATGTTTTTATCTGTGTATGGGTCCCATGCTGCAACTGAATAGTCCAAATGAGGTCTAACGAGGGTGAAGTATAGCTTCTCCTTGAAAGAAGTTGAACAATGATGAGCCTCTGGGGAGTGTTGCAGAGCAGAGGCATCTAGGAGTGCAGGTGCATGTTTCCATGAAGGTCGAACCGCAGGTAGATAAGGTGGTTAAAAAGGCTTTTGGCACTTTGGCCTTCATCAGTCAGAGTATTGAGTATAGAAGTTGGGAGGTCATGTTGCAGTTGTATAAGACATTGGCGAGACCTAGAATATTGCAGTTGTATAAGACATTGGTGAGACATTAGAATATTGTGTTCAAGTCTGGGCACCATGTTATAGGAAAGATATTGTCAAGCTTGAAAGGGTTCAGAAAAGATTGACGAGGACGTTGCCAGGACTGGAGGGTGTGAGCTATGGGGAGAGGTTGAGAAGGCTGGGTCCATATTCCATGGAGCGTAGGAGAATGAGGGGAGATCTTATAGAGGTGTACAAAATCATGAGAGGAATAGATCGGGTAGATGCACAGAGTCTTTTGCCCAGAGTAGGGGAATCGAGGACCAGAGGACAGAGGTTCAAGATGAAGGGGAAAAGATTTAATAGGAATCTGAGGGGTAACTTTTTCACACAAAGGGTGGTGGGTGTGTGGAACAAGCTGCCAGAGGAGGTAGTTGAGGCTGGGACTATCCCATTATTTACAAAACAGTTGGACAAGTACATGGATAGGACAGGTTTGGAGGGTAATGGACCAAGCGCAGGCAAGTGGGACTAGTGTAGTTGGGACATTGTTGGCCGGTGTGGGCGAGTTGGGCCGAAGGGCCTGTTTCCACTCCATGACTATGACTCTAGAGTAAGGAAGTGAAATTTTATCCGTAGGATCTGACCTAATCCTAATCAGAGTAAAGATGTGTTGTATCCCAAAATTGGATGTCCCCCTTGCTAACCCCAAATCACTTCTCCCCCTCCTGTAAATACTGATGGTTGTACATTATTGTAGGTGGCGTACAGTTATACAGGGACAACAGTGTACAGACAGCACCCGTGGTCAGGGTCGAACCCGGATCTCTGGCGCTGTGAGGCAGTAACTCTACCGCTGCACCAACGTGCCACAGCCCCCCAATTCTGTCTATTGAATTCCCACTCCTCCATTCCTTGAAACCTGGAGACTTTCTATATTTGGAAAAAAATCATTCGGCTGCCAAAAGGCAGGGGTCGGTGCCACTTGCAGGGCTACGGAACAGGAGGAAGAAAGAATCACATTCAGCTGTGGGGCTGCAAGTTCTGGCTGCATTCCTGCGGAACCAATTCAGCTGACTCCGTTGATGAATGAGTGTTTTATAAGAACATTTAGACAACGTTTCTCTCCCTCTCGAACATATGTAGTTGCAGTTACTGGAATGTGGAAACACAGAAATGATACATGTAATATGAGAGAATACCCAGGTTATCGTGATTTAAAATAAAACAAAACGTTGCTTTTTGCCAGTTATTATTTCAAGGGTTTCATCGTTTCTGACATTCTATATAAGCAGTTGTTTCTTGAATATTTACCAGTATTGTAGTTGACCAAAGACCCATCTTTAGTCAGAGGGCGGTGAATCTGTGAAATTCTTTGTCACAGAAGGCTGTGGAGACCAAGTCAGTGGATATATTTAAGGCAGAAATAGATAGATTCTTGATTAGTGCGGGTGTCAGAGGTTATGGGGAGAAGGCAGGAGAATGGGGTTAGGAGGGAGAGATAGATCAGCCATGATTGAATGGCAGAGTAGACTTGATGGGCCGAATGGCCTAATTCTACTCCTATCACTTATGAAGGTCCTCCACAGATGCTGCCTGACACACTGAGTACTTCCAGCCCTTTGTGTTTTGCTCAGGATTCCAGCATCTGCAATCCCGCTAAAATATATTTAAATGACTATGATTGAATGGTGGAGTAGACTTGATGGACCGAATGGCCTAATTCTACTCCTATCACTTAAGATCTTATAGATGGGGGGGGGGGGGTTTCTGGAGATGGGGGTGGGGGGGAGGGGAGGGGATGGGGGTGGCAAGGTTGTATTTAAGTCCAAGTCCTCTTCTGGATTTATCTTGGAACCACATGCAGTTTACAGTAAAGTTGTTGACTATATATCGGTACATGTAACAATAAACTCAATTAAACTAGTGAAACTCATACTAAACTGTATACAAGGATAAATTTCACTGTGCCTTGGTACATGTGACAATAATATCCCATTGAAAGATCATTTGACAGGTAAATCTAGGATTACTCCCACTCTAAAGGTAGACACAAAGTGCAGGAGTAACTCAGTGAGACAGGCAGCATCTCTGGATAGAAGGAATGGGTGATAAGTTGGGTCGAGACCCTCCTTCAGACTGATGGATGGTCTCGACCTGAAACGTCACCCATTCCTTCTCTCCAGAGATGCTGCCTGTCCCGCTGAGTTACTCCAGCACTTTGTGTCTATCTTCGGTGTAAACCAGCATCTGCAGTTCCTTCCTACACAATACTCCTACTCTAGTTGTCCAGTTTACTTTCACTATTCGTATACAAAAGTACACAAATGGATACGTCTGGCACGATTTAGTCTGGCACTTATCAATCCCCTTTAGCGACACCATATCTATTAGTTCTGATAGCTTGCACCCTTCCCTTCTCTCTCCCACGCCTGCTCTGTGCCTTGAGATGTGACGCAACGGTCTTGTTCAACACTCAGTTACGTTAAGGTCACAGCCAGTTCTGCAGCAGACTTCACCAACCTTTCGCTCTCAATACTTGAGATAGAAGCCAAGTGCTGGAGTAACTCAGCGGGACAGGCAGTATCTCTGGAGAGAAGGAATGGGTGACGTCTCAGCTCTGGACATCTGCAGTTCCTTCCTACACTACTCTCGCAATGCTTACTTTGGGACAGGCCAGAGATGGGAAGGAAAGCTGGAATTGTGGATACTCGATCCCAACCCTCCGTGGATGATTGACAAGTTGTAACAAGCACATACGACAAAGGAACTCTTGGCTTATTTTATCCAAAGGAATGTTCTACTCAACTGCAGAATACTACAAACTGAAGCAAAATTGCAACAACATTTTTTTATTTGGCATTTAATCACGCATAAAACATATTTTTTTACAGTTGCAGTACAGTGATGTAACTCTCACTATGTTTGATCCAAAGTACAAGTTTCATACTTACAGAGAATGCTTAAAACATACAGTGCAGCCGGATGGTGGCTTTGTAGCTCCTGGCTGCAGACAACAGAGTTGGCGCCACATTCAATAATGAACAGACTTGCCGTATTGCGTTCAATACTAACCAGAAAAGGAACAGTTCTACGTAGAGTGATGGGAGAGATGCAGCACAAAAACAGGCCCTTCGGCCCACCAAGTCTATGCCGACCATCAACCTCCCACTTTCACACTGATTCTACCCTGACTCATTTTATCGTCCCCAGGTTCGACCACCTCCTACACGTTGGAGACGTGTAATCACCCGCGGCCGATTAACCCACCAACTCTGATGAGGGGGGAAGCCCACGCAGTCACGGGGAGAACCTGTAAGCTCCACACACAGTCTGCATGGGAGGTCAACATCAAACCCGGGCCTCTGGCGCTGTGAGGCAGCAGCTCTACCTGTAGAACCACTGGGCCTTCCAGTGACCTGGCCGTGCCCTCCTGCCTTGGCTTCGGATTGAGGTGATGTTCTTTGCATGTGTCTGTATAAACCTTGGAGCCTTAAATAGGTGGGTGACTCTTGCTGAACATGTTGTCCTGGTTGGATGTGGTTTTGATTAAATTCCAGAACCACCTGTATTTAATTTGGAGTTTCATGAGCTTTCATCCCACCATCCTCTACTGAGGTTCTCAGGAAGAAATGATAAAAGCCACTTAGTTTAGTTTAGAGATACAGCATGGGAACAAGCGTGAGTCCGCACCGACCAGTGACCCCCCGCACACTAACACTATCTTACACACACACTAGGGACAATTTACAATGATACCAAAGCCAATTAGTCTACAAACCTATTCCTCTTTGGAGTGTGGGAGGAAACCGGAACATCCAGAGAAAACCCAGGCAGGTCACGGGGAGAACGTACAAACTCCGTACAGACAGCACCCGCAGTCAGGATTGAACCCGGGTCTCTGGCGCTGTAAGGCAGCAACTCTACCGTTGCACCACCGAGCCGCCCACTTCAGGCAAGCAGGCATCTGTGGGGGAGGGAGGGGGGGGGGGGGGGGGGGTTGGTTCTAGGCAATGCGGTTTACAGCACCTTAAACATGGTGAGGACACCTCATTCATTGTGACAGCCAGCTGCCGAAGAAAAACAACTGCGTCGCTTCACCAACCCCAAGATCAAAAGCACACCCACATACCCAGAACAGTCCCAAACATTCATCATTCACGCGGCTTATAACAATCAGGAGTCACCCTTCCACGTCTAAAGAACGTCTGTGAATCTGCTATTTATTTGCAGCAGGTTAAAACTATTCAATATAACTTTAACTACTTATACTTGAATGCAACGTCAATATCTTAGCAATGTTTCAACACCAGTAACAAACAACAGCAAGTTAACAAGGCGAGATATAGAATGTGTTAACATCTTTGAAGATTCCATTGTGAATGGGTCAGTGGGCATGGAGTGCAGTCAGTAGTTCTGTATCAGTCAGACAACTCTCATTCTTTACATTGCTCCTATCTTTTCCTTAAATTTTCAAGCCCAGTCTGGAACTCTTAGCAGTCTGACGATGCGTGGAGCGATAGGTTACATAGATTACACCTCATTGATGTAATTTTCGAGGACATTACTGGTAAAGTCTCCCCATTGATGCTGTAACCATGAAGAACGTTCTTCGAGTTGTTACTGCAGCGTGTGAAGACTGATAGTCTAATGGGTGAGGGAGGCGGGTAGGGTCATCATGAGCTGTGGTCATTAGCCAGAGAACAACTCTGTTTCGTTTAGTTTAGCAGAGAGATATGCGCGGAAACAGGCCCTTCGGCCCACGATATCCGTGCCGACCAGCGATCCTCCGCACACTAACACTATCCCATCCACACTAGGGACAATTTACTTTTTTACCTGAGCCAAATTAGCCCACAAACCTGCACGTCTTTGGAGTGTGGGAGGAAACCCACACAGGGAGAACCTACAAACTCCGTACAGACAGCACCCGTAGTCAGGATCGAACCGGGGACTCTACTACCGCGCCACCCAACTAGTATCATCTGATCACTCGTGTTCTAACAATCCCGCATTGCCAGCTGCTCAAGCCAATGGTTGAAGAGTTGAGAAATATTTAGCTTTCAAAAAAACCTTTCAACCAAACCCTCCGATTCCCTCCTCTCGTACACAAACGCACACATGCCCTGACATTCTATCCTCACTAAATACAATTGTCCCAACAATGACCTATGAATGGTTGACTGTGAAACTTGGTGTGCTGCACCGCTGATGTTTATTTCCTCTTAGGGCCACTCAGAGTTGAGATTACGATTAGCTGCACACACGTAACGTAGCCTCATTCATCAAAAGGGACCCCGAAGATGGAGTGTGTGTGCACAATATTACACCCAGCTCATCTATTGTCCGAGCGGTGAAGTCCGAGTTACTACTTTCAGTGTCACTGACTAACACAGACCTGGCCTGCGAAATGCAACAAGTGGAATCGGCAAAGTTTACTCATATTTAATCTATTATACAACAAGCTAAGCCAGGGTCACAATGCACACGTAATGTGGGCCCTCCGAGCAAATGGACTGAAACTTTTTCTGTGTTCTCGACTGATCGACCTGATCCTAGAATGTATCCTGGACGTTGTGAATCTGTGGAATTCTCAGCCACAGAAGGCAATGGAGGCCAATTCACTGCTTGTTTTCAAGAGAGGGTTACATATCGCTCTTAGGGATAACGGAATCAAGGGATATGGGGAGAAAGCAGGAACGGGGGACTGATTTTGGATGATCAGCCATGATCATATTGAATGGCGATGCTGGCTCGAAGGGCCGAATGGCCTACTCCTGCACCTATTTTCTATGTTTCGAAGTTGTTAACAGTGAGAACCCAACGTTCAACTCCATGGTTTCTGCTTGTGTACAGTAGACATACACCTTTGCAGTAATACTTGCACTGTCTTATCAGACAGCTGCATTCTTGCCCATTGATCTTACTGTAACATATACAAAAATAAAATTCAGATTCCTATCCAAGAGTAAAAGTTCACTTGATAAAAATTAAAATGGTTCCATTAATAAAACTGCTTATGATTGAGGACAGTGTGTGAAGTGACGATGGATTATAGACCCTGGATGTGTGGGAACACAGACCTTTCAATGCGTGGACATGCAAGAACAGCCACTCATCAGAAACAGGGGGCTGCCTACGCTGGTGAAGACAGCAGCTGATGACATGTTTGCGAATGAACAAAGATGGTGACGAGATCATTCTCATTTCATTTTTTGCACCTGAGAGAAATATCTGATCCTAATATGAAGAATTTCAATTTGGAGGAAAAGCCTGATTGGTAGAAAGCTGTGAAAGAATCACAAACCATGGTGTGTAGGAAAGAGCTGCAGGTGCTGGTTTAAATCGAAGATAAACGCAACATGCTGGAGTAACTCAGCGGGACAGGCAGCATCTCTGGAGAGAAGGAATGGGTGACGTTCCGGGTCGAGACCCTTCTTCAGATTGATGGGGTCTGAAGAATCGCCAACCATGGTGAGTTTAATTTGCAGTCTGTGGACAGTAAACCTCACACCAGTGTCTGGTTGATAGTCTAATCCAAGAAACAGAACCAGCCTCAGCAAATATGCAAAAGGACTACCGATGTAAAGTCAAAGCTTTATTCTACAAAGCAACGTGGAACTAATTAGTCAACTAAAAATTCTCTCCCATCAATAAATCTGTCCTTCTTGCTCTGTGTCACCAACTAAAATCATTGTAACTTAGCTTGGCAGTAATCTGCTAGGAATTGTTTAAAATGCTTGAGTTAAAATGGACACGAGTATTTTATCATAGTCTAGTGGAAGGAGGGAATGTTGATTTAAAAAAAGGAAACACAATAAAATCCATTGATATCATCTCTAATTTTTTACAATAAAATTGTATAATATTTCAGCTTAATTCATGGTGAGTCACTTAGACAATGAAGGCAATGTTTTGAAATTTCTCTTTGAGGAGACCTGTTGTGATGAGGGGTTCTTGCGTCTGTAACTGCTGGTGTGGCGGAGCAGTGCTGTGTAGGAGTCTGCAAGCAAGATTGGATTCCATTGATGGACATTGAACAAAACATCAGGACGCTGTTTGATGGTGGAGATTGATAGGCCATGCGTTCCTCTCAGTAAGGTGTTTGGTGGTTCCCAGTGAAGGAAGGTCTCCAGGAATGGGTTGGACTTGCTTCAGTGTAGGCGCATATGCAGCATTTGTCAAAGGCAAGAAGATTTCATGTCACACAGTCATTCCTGTGGAGTCAGGCACAGGCTGGGAGCTCTGGTGACATCGCTTCACTCTGAAGGTCCGCATCTTCCTTCCTCTCCCATCACTGGGAAAGCAAAGGGAAAACAATGCCAACATATTAACATCATGGCAGCCAGAACTACGCACAAGCAGTCGAAATGTGCAGGAAGGAACTGCACATGCTGGTTTAAACCAAGGATACACACAAAAAGCTGGACTAACTCAGCGGGACAGGCAGCATCTCTGGAGAGAAGGAATGGGTGACGTTTCGGGTCAAGACCCTTTTTCAGACTCGACCCGAAACGTCACCCGTTCCTTTTCTGCAGAGATGCTGCCTGTCCCGCTAAGTTTTTTTGTGTGTATCTTTGGTTTAAACCAGCATCTGCAGTTCCTTCCTACATCTAGAACATGAAGCCATATTCACCCTCACACTTTCCGGCTCCCAGTCCATACCTGATGGTTGGGTGGCTTCTTGTCTCCATTGACTCCCTGCAGAAGCACCGTCTCCTCAGGAACCTTCTGGTCGTTCTTCACTTCCACTACAATGTTATCATGGACTTCAGCTTGTGTGCTAAAGAGACAGACAGACAGAACTTTAGTTACTCCACCCGTGGCTGCCTGCACTTCACTGACTGGGTCAAGCTGAGATAATGGCATTGACCAGAGTTACAAACCTTATATAGAAACATAGAAAATAGGTGCAGGAGTAGGCCATTCGGCCCTTCGAGCCTGCACCGCCATTCAATGTGATCATGGCTGATCATCTAACTCAGTATCCTGTACCTGCCTTCTCTCCATACCCCCTGATCCCTTTAGCCACAAGGGCCACATCTAACTCCCTCTTAAATATAGCCAATGAACTGGTCTCAACTACCTTCTGTGGCAGAGAATTCCACAGACTCACCACTCTCTGTGTGAAAAATGATTTTCTCATCTCGGTCCTAAAAGATTTCCCCCTTATCCTTAAACTGTGACCCCTTGTTCTGAACTTCCCCAACATCGGGAACAATCTTCCTGCATCTAGCCTGTCCAACCTCTTAAGAATTTTGTAAGTTTCTAAGTTGTAATATATTCCTACACTACAGGGTAAAGTGGCTGTACACATGGGAGTAGTCAACTCCTGATTAGCCAGCTGTGGGTGGTCCAGGATATGTATTAAATACACTGGCCCAAACCCTCACAGGTATCAGCCCACGGTCGATCCTCCACTCCACTCTGCAAGATGCCCTCTCTGGGCAAATGGCTCGTTTCCAATGGCAAGAGGACCAGGGTAGATGGCCAGTCTCCCCGTCTGGAGCACATGTAATCACAGCACTCTCTCAGTTCAGCTGAGAAATCCGCTCGAGACAGGTTGCATAAACAATAAACGCGGGGTTCACGATGCAAAATGTTGGATGCCATAATGTCGTTTGCATCACCTTCCATTACCCTAGACAACTGGGAGTTGACTAAACGCAGAATTATACAGGTCCATGCAGAGTGAGATCTGGACATGTGTAAGTCTGAACATGTGCTAGAAACAAAAAACATATTAACATCTTGCATTCGGTCTCTCTCTCTCTCTCTCTCTCTCTCTCTCTCGCACCCATCCAGCCACGCCCTTCAGGTGCACGCACACATGCGCGCACACACATGCTCCCATGCGCACGCACAGACATGCACACGCATAGACATTCATACACACACACACGCATAGGCACACACACACGCAGACATGCACACGCATGGACATTCACACGCACACACGCATATGCACACACACACATGGACATTCACACGCACACATGCATATGCACACACACATGCAGACATGCACACGCAGAGACATTCACACACACCCACATGCATACACACACACGCACAGACATTCACACACACCCACATGCATAAGCACACGCACGCACAGTCCAGGAATGCAGACACACTTGTGCTGCAGACTAAAGTGTAAGGAAGACCCACATGCTTTGTTTGCCAGAACGACCGCAGGGTATCTTTCCTTTCTTGTAGAGGAAATAGAGGACGGCCCCCAAGATGGCGAGAAGTAGGATACACACAATGATGACGACTATCACCACTCCGCCACTGCTTTTTGCTTGAGCCACACCTAGACAAACAGAAGAGCGGTTGAGGCATTAAAATCCACATTCGCAGCTCGACCCAATGTAGACAGACACAAAATGCTGGAGTAACCCAGCGAGCCAGGCAGCATCTCTGGAGAGAAGGGTCGAGACTCTGAAGAAGTCTGAAGAAGGGTCCCGATCCGAAACGTCACCCATTCCTTCTCTCCAGAGATGCTGCCTGTCCCGCTGAGTTACTCCAGCTTTTTGTGTCTATCGCCGATTTAAACCAGCATCTGCAGTTCCTTCCTACACATTATTTCCCAATATCCTGACTGTGAACCATGTGAAATGCTGTTGACCTGAAACTCAATCCGTATCAGTGATGCAGCTGAGGATTGTGTGATCATGTGTGTGTTGGAAGTGTCTGAATGCAGAGGTCCGGAATGATTTGCAACACATGTCCAAATACCTCTGCGCCACTGTGTCTTTACCTTGATCATTTAAAATCCATCATTAATAAAGAATTCTCTCTGCAAATCGTTCATAATGGACCGTTCATTAACAAAATCTGAAGATTTTGGAAGAATAGCAAGAGAAGACTTTTTGAATCCTTTGGTGGTCTGGGGAATGAATTTCCTGACTAAAGATAAGCACGGAGCTCGATGTCGATGATCCACATACGGTCACATACTTCCAGCTGAGAACGGCTGCCACTGCCCCCAAACAATGCCTGCTACAGTGAAGAAATGAATAGCTGTGCTATTTCTGTCTGAAAGGGGCTGTGTCCTCCAGCAGTGTGTAATCTGTGACAGCGAAATGACGTGCTCACGATGAGGGAGTTACATAAACTCTCGATCAATCAACTGATTAAGTGGAACAGGAAACGCGGGGCGGGCTGTAGGAAATGCCAGCCATTTGTGGAAGAGCTCGAGTACCAACACCAAATACAGAAATGGGACATCCTGAATAATCTGCTCGCAAGTGACCTCCTGATTATTGTCCCGCTGAGTTACTCCAGCATTTTGGGTCTATCTTTGGTTTAAACCAGCATCTGCAGTTCCTTCCTAGAAACACAGAAAATAGGTGCAGGAGGAGGCCATTCGGCCCTTCGAGCCAGCACCGCCATTTACTGTGATCATGGCTGATCGTCCCCAATCAATAACCCGTGCCTGCCTTCTCCCCATAACCCTTGACTCCACTAGCCCCTAGAGCTCTATCTAACTCTCTTAAATCCATCCAGTGATTTGGCCTCCATTGCCCTCTGTGGCAGGGAATTCCATAAATTCACAACTCCCAGGGTGAAAAAGTTTTTTTTTCACCTCAGTCTTAAATGACCTCCCCTTTATTCTAAGACTGTGGCCTTCCTGCACTGTTTTACATTTGTTTGCTTGCTTTTTAACATACGTATTTCTGAGACCTGAGCGTCATCCAAACCTCCAACAACTTGCTGATTGATAATGTGCTAGAAATCTGTGGCTCTTTGATCATCAGCTCAAGTCTGCATTGTGCACCATTCACCAGTCCTTTTAGCTGCCGTAGTTTCTACCATTTACACTTGCAAAAACTACTCGTGAATTTGAATCTGTTTTCACTGCTGAGTGAACTGAGATTGGAGGAGTTGAGAAGGAAGATGCTTTGAGGGTCTCTCTCCATCATGAGGTAGACATTGAGGAGTGTGGGGGAGAAACCGCACGGGGAACCTTTGGGAAAAATGCGTCACGTGATGCCAACTCTTCAATCTACTCGGGGCCAACCTGGGACCAGACGCTCACCTCCTTGCACGATGAAGGGATACCCATCGTTGCCGTGGATGTTTGTGCCATTGCAGGTCACTTGTAGTTCCCCCGTGGGGAGGGGCAGAATCAGCTCACTCACAACGTAATTCTTTTGGCGATGATACCTTAACGTCTATGCACAGGGAAACAAAAACACAAACTTATCTGAGTAACTGTGGCAGCACAGAAAATGTTCCCGAGTCTAACATTCATAGGTTCAAAGTGAAGGGGACAAGATTTAACAGGAATCTGAGGGGTAACTTTTTCACACAAAGGGTGGTGGGTGTATGGAACGAGCTGCCGGAGGAGGTAGTTGGGGCTGGGACTAGATTCAAGATTCAAGATTCAAGAGAGTTTGTTGTCATGTGTCCCTGATAGGACAATGAAATTCTTGCTTTGCTTTAGCACAACCAGACTATTGCAACATTTAAGAAACGGTTAGACAGGTACATAGGAAGGACAGGTTTGGATGGATATGGGCCAAACATAGGCAGGTGGGACTAGTGTAGCTGGAACATGTTGGCCGGTGTGGGCAAGTTGGGCTGAAGGGCCTGTTTCCATGCGGTGTTAATCTATTCAATTTTTCTCTCTAAGCTGTGAAGAGTGAGTGTGACCATGAGTATCCATGCTTCAGAGGATCGAGGGAAACAAGCATGAAAGGGTTAATGAGGCAGAGACACGAGGAAATGCAGACGCTGGAGGCTGAGAAAAAAATGCAAGGTGCTGGAGTAATGCAGCAGGTCGGGCAGCATCTCGAGATGGCACGGATTTTGAGTTTGAGTTTAGTTTATTGTCATGTGTACGGAGGTACAAAAGTGAAACGCTGTTGCATGTGAACCAGTCAGCGGAAAGACAATACATGCTTACAAGTGGGACAGCCACAGTGTGCAGATACATGATAAAGGGAATAACGTAAATACCGTTTAGTGCAAGAAAAAAAACAGTAAAGTCCGACCAAAGATAGTCCACGGGGTAAAGTAAGAAATGTTGCTGCAGGATTAGACATTTAAGAGTGGAGCGTGATTGTAGATCCACTTGTGTGACCAGCACACAAGGAGCCGTCTGGCATAGGCGCCATCTTGGTAGAACAAGGGATCAGTGACGTTTCAGGTTTGGACCCTTCGGGCTGGAAAGCTGTGAATGCAGCCCCACTGTTTAAGAAAAGAAGTTAAAAAGAGCAGGGAACCAAATGCCAGTTGTTGACATTAGAAAGAGGGAAGGTTATTGTGTAGGAAGGAACTGCAGATGTTGGTTTAAATGGAAGATAGACACAAAATGCTGGAGTAACTCAGCGGGACAGGCGGCATCTCTGGAGAGAAGGAACGGGTGACGTTTCGGGTCGAGATCCTTCTTCAGACTATTGTGATTATTGTTAAGGAATATGGCAACCGGTCGTCTGGCAAATTATGAGCAGAGAGAAGCAAAAGAGTTGATCAATCCGTGATGAATTTTTGGAAATATAACTTGCAGAGCGTACAAAAGTAAACAGAATACTTGGATTATTCAAAAGACATTCAAGAAAGTGTCACACAGTCTTGATAAAGCACACAACTACCGGATGTGATTCATTAATGTATTTCGGAGAAAACTCCCATTCTCATCCAAGATGTCCCATTTCTAGTTGTATCTCTAAACTGTGTGGCGCCACCCGGTGGTTAGGCCACTTGTTGGGCGAACCCTCGGCCCTAGGACCTAGGTTTGGGGGGGGGGGAAGAGGTTGCCACCTGACTTAGGGGCGTGCCCTGTTATTATTTTTGTTTTTTGAATTTATTTTATTAGAAGCAATTGTACAAGAATGAAGCAATCGACATTGAAATTCAGTGAAAAGGTGACCATGTTTTGAAAATTGGTCTGTTTTTTCAGGTACCATGTTATTATAAAGGGCTTTGGGAGAACCATCCCCAGTTGTGTGTGAACTGTTCTTCGTTCAACTCAATCAAGATCACTGTTTAACATTCACTTGCCTCGCTATAACGGAACTGAACTAAACTAGACTGTAAATTGCAGCAAGACCTCTGGGACAGTCTGGTTCAGAACAAACAACGCAGTGAGAGGTGAAACCAAATTGCGGGGGCACGAGAGAGAGGAAGAGAAAGATACACAAGTCAAACCCAGCAGGTCAAAGGAATCAAGACCTTTGAGGAAACTTGCATTGACATCATGACCTGATTTGGTAGCCTTGCTCTCCTGAATGTAAAGCTGCCCAGACACAAGGGAGACCCTTGTCCCCCTTTTTATAAAGGGACCCTTAACGATTGAGAACAGGATTTCCTTGACTTTTTGCACAACCCTTGTGAAATCCTCGATTAGTAAGATGGATGTTAATAATCTCACTACACCCCTCAAGAAACAAAGATCTGACCCCTTTACCTGATTTCTTCCTCAACTATAACCACCGCAAATGGCCATTCATTTCATTGCAATTTGTGGATTCTTGTGTGCAAAGCACTTGACTTTTTCACTGCACCTGACCTGAACTGGGTTTGAGTTTAGTTTATTGTCACGTGTATCAAAGTACAGCGAAAAGCTTGTGTTGCGTGCCAACCAGTCGGCGGAAAGACAATACAATCAAGCTATCTGCAGTGTACAGACACATGATAAAGGGGATAGCGTGAATAATGTTTATGCAAGATAGAGTCCCGTAAAGTCCCGTCAAAGATAGCCCAAGGACAGTCCGAGTTCTTGGATAAATCTTAGTGATGAGACATTCACGTTGCTCTTCAGTTGTGTTTGTTCAATGTGTGGGCCTTACATTGGGAGCCTTGTTCATTCCTTGACATGCTTTAACTGATATTAGAACATGGAACATGGAACACTACAGCACAGGTATGAGCCCTCTGGCCTATAATGTCTGTGCCAAACGTAATACCAGGGCAAAGTAATCTGCCTGGACATGGCACATCCCCCCTCTATTCCCTGTGTATCCACGTGTCTATATAAAAGCCTCTTTAACACCGCTATAGCACCTGTCTCCATCACACGTTTCAGACACCCATCACCTTCTGTGTAAAATACATGCCCCACACATCTCCTTTAAACTTTGCCCCTCTCACCTTAAAGAATGAGAGGGGATCTCATTTAAACATATACGATTGTTAAAGGCTTGGACACACTAGTGGCAGGAAACATGTTTCCGATGTTGGGGGAGTCCAGAACCAGGGGCCACAGTTTAAGAAAAGGGAGTAAGCCATTTAGAATGGAGACGAGGAAACATTTTTTCTCACAGAGAGTGGTGAGTCTGTGGAATTCTCTGCCTCAGAGGGCGGTGGAGGCAGGTTCTCTGGATGCTTTCAAGAGAGACTAGATAGGGCTCTTTAAAAATAGCGGAATCAGTGGATATGGGGAGAAGGCAGGAACGGGGTACTGATTGGGGATGATCAGCCATGATCACATTGAATGGCGGTGCTGGCTCGAAGGGCCAAATGGCCTACTCCTGCACCTATTGTCTATTGTCTATTAAAGCTAGTCTTGACATTCCACCCTTGGAAAAAGGTTCTGACTGTCTACCCTATTTGTGCATCTCATAATTGTATATAGCACAATATAGACAACGTTACATTTACTTAGGGCCAGAGAGCTGGTTTGCTCACTATATACATACCGGTTCCTTGTCTGCGTTACACGTGACCACCGGCATCGGTTCACCGTGGAACACACATGTCAGGTTCACATAGGGTCCATTCTTCTGGAATATCTCAGTGGTACAGTTGACGTGTGGTGGTCCTGCAGGCAGAGACAGGGACAGTCACAAGTTGCCTCCGTGGGCCACCGCATCAACACACCAAACCCTACACAGCCTAGATCGACACCAAATGCTGGAGTAACTCTCAGCGGGACAGGCAGCATTTCTGGAGAGAATGGGTGACGTTTCGAGTCTTGATCAGTTAAGGTGTCCGAGGTTACGAGGACAAGCAGGAGAACGGGGTTGAAAGAGAAAAATAGATCAGCCATGATCGAATGGTGATGCATATTCAATCGGCTGAATGACCTAAAGGGCCTGTCCTACCAGCATCCGACTCCATGCGATGAACGCGATCAAACTAGAAGCGGGGGCCGCGCGGAGGTCGGGTGATCCCCTGTACAGGGCCGTTCCCACCAGCATGCGCCTGCATGCGGCAAGCGTAACCAAACTGGCAGCGAGGGCCGCGCGGAGGTCGGGTGAGTGGCGCAACGCGGTGCAAAGTGAGTCGAACTTGGAGCGAAGTCTTAAGGTAAGTTCGCCAGGACAGAGAGGGGCACACAGAGAGGGGCACAGAGGCACACACACACAGAGGGCCACGGAGCCACACACATAGAAGGTCACGGAGGCACGATGTCCGGGTGGTGTGTAATGCGACGAGGCGACTGCGAGCCGACAAGCCGTTGCCGCGCGGTATTTTTGAACACGGTCAGTTTTTCGGAGCCCCGCGCGATGTCGGGCCGAACTCCGCACAATTCCGCACGGCTCCGGCGATCGAAGTGGGACCGGCCCCGCGACGCCGGACGGCTCAAGCGACCACGTTAGGTCGCGCTCATCGCATGGAGTTGCATGCTGGTGGGACAGGCCCTTAACTCTGCTCCGATGTCATGCCCCCATGCACGCTCTGCTGGTGATGTTACACGCAGGTTACACGCACCATTGACCACAATACTGATCGTCTTTTGCCGGCTCAGGCTGGGCACACCGGGCACGGTAACTTTGCAGCTGTAGTTTCCAGCATCATCTAATGCAACCATGGACAGTTCGAGCCATTTTCCAGTGCTGATCACTGTCCTCTGAAAGAGACCGTTAATAAAGAAAGTGAATGGGATATCATTACAATGTTAAAAATGCTCTGTGTGAAATAAATGCCCCTCAAGTCCCCCTGTAAACCCCCCCCCCCTCCCCCCTGCTTCAGCAACGAACATGGACCTAGATTGAGTGGATGTAGAAAGGGAATTTCCAGTAGTGGGAGACTTAAATTATTAGTGTTTGTAGTTTATTAAGCCACTAACAAACCAAACCTAAATGAATCCATGGGACACAGGTTTAAGGTGAAGGGGAAAAAGATTTAATGGGAATCTGAGGGATGACTTTTTCACACAAAGGGTGTGGGTGTATGGAACGAGCTGCCAGAGGAGGTCGTTGAGATGGGGACTATCCCAGTGTTTAAGAAACGGTTAGACAGGCACATGGATAGGACACAAAATGCTGGAATAACTCAGCGGGACAGGCAGTATCTCTGGATGGAAGGGATGGGTGCCGTTTCGGGTCGAGACCCTTCTTCACTTTATTTGAGAAGCTTTATTCCTACCTTGCGTTTTGTCCAGACCACAGTTGACTGTTGTGATGCTGTTGCTTCACAGGAGATGCGCACATTTTTATCACCCTCTGTGTAAACGTAGGGACCTTTTGGGGTCAACACAATGGGATCCAGATCTGTTTGAAGAGAGCACAGGAAACAGAGATGCTCAAAATCCATGTGATAGGAGCAGAATTAGGCCATTCGGCCCATCAAGTCTACTCCACCATTCAATCATGGCTGATCTATCTCTCCCTCTCAACCCCATTCTCCTGCCTTCTCCCCATAACCCACGACACCCGCACTAATCAAGAATCTATCTATCTCTGCCTTAAAAATATCTGTTGACGGCCTCCACAGCCTTCCATGGCAATTAATCCCATTGGTTCACCACCCTCAGACTATAAAAATTCCTCTTTATCTCCTTAAAGGTACGCCCTTTTATTCTGAGGCTCTGGCCTCTAGCCCTAGACTCTCCCACTAGTGGAAACATCCTCTCCACATTCACTCTATCCAGTCCTTTCACTATTCTGTAAGTTTCAATGAGGTGTCCCCTCATCCTTCTAAACTCCAGCGAGTACAGGCCCAGTACCGTCAAACGCTCATCGTATGGTATGTTAACATGGCTGCACTAATGGCATGCAGTCAGGAGCATTTGGGAGAGGAGGAAGAGGAAAGAAAAATAAATACCCACAGTTGACTATTATCGTCTTGTTGCTAACAAATTCGTTAAACATCTCCAGGTCCAAAACCTTACAGCCGTAAACTCCGCTGTCCTTTCGACTGAGTTCTGTCACCACCGCCTTGTTACCTTCGCTCGTGAGATCCATCTCAGCACCATCCTGTTTATCAGAAGGGAAAACGAGATCCTGTTAGCAAGATTCAATCCATCTCTTTAGTCTCAGAGTGCTTACAAGACCATAGGTAGACAGAAAATGCTGGAGAAACTCAGCGGGTGAGGCAGCATCAATGGAGCGAAGGAATAGGATGACGTTTCGGGTCGAGACCCTTCTTCAGACTGATGAGGGGGTGGGGGGGGGGGGGGCGGGGGTGGAAAGAAGAAAGGAAGAGGCGGAGACAGTGGGCTGTGGGAGAGCTGAGAAAGGGAGGGGATGGAGGGAGAAAGCAAGGACTACCTGAAATTGGAGAAGTCAATGTTCATACCGCTGGGGTGTAAACCTCCCAAGCGAAATATGAGGTGCTGTTCCTCCAATTTGCGGTGGGACTCACTCTGGCCATGGAGGAGGCCCAGGACAGAAAGATCTAAGGTCTAAGGTCAGTTTATTTTAGTTCAGTATTTGATTGGTATCATGACGTCAGAAGCACAGGCCTGACCATTAATTCGGGGTGCAATCACACCAAATGTGAGGTGCAAATAGCTTATAATTTCTGCAGGATTCTACCACTTATTCTGTCAGAAACTCAGGGGGAGAAACTGTGGAGTAGTAACATCGGGTGGAATGTCATGGGAACTGTGATACTGAAAGGAAATGAACACCAAACAAACGCAAGACAATAATTAAACTCCATTTAACCTCGGCCTCTGGTTATTTAGCAATGAACCCTGTTGTCTTGCAAAGGATATACTGTAATTCTACTTTGGCAACAGGATCTTGCTTTTATCACCGCCCAGAACACAACGCAAAGTTAAGGGAAGATAGCTCAAATCAAATACAACATTGCACATTAATTGAGGACGAGGTTTAAATCTCAATCTGTATTGAATTACATGACCTATGTGGTTACGAAGAAGTGTCTCGACCTGAAGCATCATCCATTCCTTCTCAACAGAGATGCTGCCTGTCCCGCTGACTTACTCAAGCATTTTGTGTCTATCTGTGTGTTTGTAATATTGGTTCAGGTATTCTCGATGCCTGGTTGCGATCAATCTGAGTGTTTTAGCATTAGGCAGGAAACATGCTCCCGATGTTGGGGGAGTCCAGGACCAGGGGCCACAGTTTAAGAATAAGGAGTAAGCCATTTAGAACGGAGACGAGGAAACACTTTTTCTCACAGAGAGTGGTGAGTCTGTGGAATTCTCTGCCTCAGAGGGCGGTGGAGGCAGGTTCTCTGGATGCTTTCAAGAGAGAGTTGGATAGGGCTCTTACAGATAGCCGGAGTCAGGGGATATGGGGAGAAGGCAGGAACGGGGTACAGATTGGGGATGATCAGCCATGATCACTTTGAATGGCGGTGCTGGCTCGAAGGGCCGAATAACCTACTCCTGCACCTATTGTCCATTGTGTAATGTTTCATTTTTAAATAACATTTATTTCAAATTCTTTCCATGGAAAAAGATTCAAAATTCTCTGACCGCAGCTTCAGGGACCTGGGTTCAAATTGTGGCCTTGGGTGCGGTCTGTGAGGAGTATGCACGTTCCCTTTGTATGTGTTTCCCATGGAATTCCAGCCAAAACCAACGTTAAAATTGTATCTATAATTGTAAACGACGCAATTGTAATCATGCATTGTCTTCCTGCTGCCTGGATAGCACGCAACAAAAGCTTCTCACAGTACCTCGGTACACGTGACAATAAACTAGACTGAACTGTAAAAGATATTGTAGATGGTGAAATTAACTGTAAATTAGGTCGTTATGTTAGCCTGGAGATTTACAGTAGATTACGAAAGGTCACTTCTGAGATAACCAATTGGATTCAAAACTGGAACACAGAACAGTACAGCACAAGATCAGGCCCTTCGGCCCAGCATGTCTGTGCCGTACATGATGCCAAGACCATTTCTTATCTTGCTGCCCATTACCTGTGTCCCTCCATTACCCGCATATCCAAAAGTTTTTTAAATGCCGCATTCATATCTGCCTCAACCACCTCCCCTGGCAGTGCATGCCAGGCACTTACCACCCTCTCACCACATGTCCTTTAAACTTTTCCACTCTCACCTTAAGCTGCGCCCTCCAGTATCTGACTTTCCAAGGAAAGGTTCTGGGAAAAAGGTTCTGACTGTCTACCATATCGAGCCTTTCATAATTTTATATACAGGAGTCAGGGGGTGGAACTGGGGTTCTGATTGGAGCCTCGTGACCTGTGCTTAGTTTAGTTTACAGATACAGTTCTGAAACAGGCCCTTCGGCCCGCCGAGTCCGTGCCGACCAGCGATACACTAACCTTATCCTACACACACTGTGGATAATTTACAATTTTACAGGAGCCAAATGAAAGAAGGAAAGACATCCTTGCCATAGAGGGAGTACAGAGAAGGTTCACCAGACTGATTCCTGGGATGGCAGGACTTCCATATGAAGAAAGACTGGATAGACTCGGCTTGTACTCGCTGGAAATTAGAAGGTTGAGGGGGGATCTTATAGAGACTTACAAAATTCTTACGAGGTTGGACAGGCTAGATGCAGGAAGATTGTTCCCGATGTTGGGGAAGTCCAGAACGTGGGGTCACAGTTTACGGATAAGGGGGAAATCTTTTAGGACCGAGATGAGAATATCATTTCTCACACAAAGAGTGGTGAATCTGTGGAATTCTCTGCTACAGAAGGTAGTTGAGGCCAGTTCATTGGCTATATTTAAGAGGGAGTTAGATGTGGCCCTTGTGGCTAAAGGGATCAGGGGGTATGGAGAGAAGTCAGGTACAGGACACTGAGTTGGATGATCAGCCATGATCATATTGAATGGTGGTGCAGGCTCGAAAGGCCAAATGGCCTACTCCCGCACCTATTTTCTATGTCTATGAACCTATAAACCCGCACATCTTTGGAGTGTGGGAGGAAACCGGAGCACCCTGGGGAAAACCCACGCAGGTCACGGGGAGAATGTACAAACTCCGTACAGACAGCACCTGTAGTCAGGATCGAACCCGGGTCTATGGTGCTTGAGGCATCAACTCTACCGCTGCGCCACCATGCTGCCCTAATGTGAGATGCAACTGGGATCTGTGCCGGGGCCAGTGTTGTGTCTCATCTGTTTCAATGAAGGGGATTATAATTCAGTTCACGTGGTTAGTAAATTTGCAAGTGACTCCAAAATTGGTTAAATGGTGGACAGAGATATATAAGGACCTGGGTCCATGCTCTCTGGCTCCAACAAGTGGCAAAAGGAGGGAGTTGCAAGGAGCTAGGAAAATAGACATTGGTGGAAGTGGAGTAGGACCATAATTGTATAGGGAGCAGGTTTAGCTCAATGGGCTGAATGACCTGTCTTCTACAAATAGCCACTGTGCCGTTATATGTTGAACAACTTTGTTACATTTCTTAGAATTTATTGAACAATTACCTTATAGCGGTGTATAAAATTATGAGAGAAATAGATCGGGTAGACTCATAGAGTCTCTCGCCCAGAGTAGGGGAACCGAGAATCAGAGGACATAGGTTTAAGGTGAGAGGGGGAAAGGTTGAATAGGAATCTGAGGGATGACTTTTTCACACAAAAGGTGGTGGGTGCATGGAATGAGCTGCCAGAGGAGGTAGTTGAGGCTGGGTCTATCAGAACGTTTAAGAAACAGTTGGACAGGTACTTGGATAGGACAGGTGTGGAGGGATATGGAGCACACGCAGGCAGGTGGGACATGTTGGCTGGTGTGGGCAAGTTGAGCCGAAGAGCCTGTTTCCACACTGATTACTCCACGACACAGCCCAGGCCCCATATGGGATCTCACCAGGATTTTGAAGAAGGTGTAGTCCACGCTGGATGTCCCATCGGACTGGCACTCCATGGTCATGTTGTCCATCTCCTTCAACACCTTGGGGTGAATCAGAAACTCCGCGTTCTCTGGTGGATCTGGCGATGGGACAAACGGAACACAGTTTATGCGCTGGATCTGGACCACGGACTCACTGCAGGAACTCCCCACTGCAGTGGGACACAGTGACAAATAAACTCACTGGTACAAATTCAGCCTGTATTTGCATGTTAGCTTCTTTACGTGGCATTGAATGCGCTAGAGTCTTTAGACTTTTACTTTGGGGCGCAGCAGTAGAGTTGCTGCCTTACAAGCGCCAGGAACCTGGGTTCGGTCCCTACCACAGGTGCTGTCTATGTGGAGTTTGCACATTGTCCTGGTGACTGTGTGGGTTTTCTCCGGGGGCCCCGGTTTCCTCACACATTCGGTGTGTGGGGATCAGGCACAGAGGAGGAATTGGTGTTGAGGATCAAATGAACACCATCGTACTGGAATGGGAGGCATTTAAGAGGAGCTGAGATTCTTATTCATACTCCGTTCGTGTCCTTGTGTCCTTACGTACGTAGAAGGCAAGTGCTCTGTGAGGCGGGTCTGGGCACTGTACGCAAAGGACACGGTGGGCTGTGGCCTGCGGCCTGCATGGGGGAGGCCAGCCCTGCTTGTCCCCTGGAGACCAGAGAGGAGGCTTCCACCCCCCGGGGATCAAAAGTGGACCAAAGCCTGGAGGCCCTGTAGTAGCCTGGGGCTCACCTGGATAAGGCACTGCTCCATAAGACCCAGAGCGCAGTCTATGAAACTATCGGTGGACTATTTCTGTACACTTTGTCAATCGGGGATTGTGCATAAGTGTGGCGACACTTTACTGAATGCAATAAAAAGGAATCACCGTGTTTTTGCACATGTGAGTCTATCAGGCAACAAAACACTTTTTCTCACAGAGAGTGGTGAGTCTGTGGAATTCTCTGCCTCAGAGGGCGGTGGAGGCAGGTTCTCTGGAAGCTTTCAAGAGAGAGCTAGATAGGGCTCTTAAAAATAGCGGAGTCAGGGGATATGGGGAGAAGGCAGGAACGGGGTACTGATTGGGGACGATCAGCCATGATCACATTGAATGGCGGTGCTGGCTCGAAGGGCCGAATGGCCTACTCCTGCACCTATTGTCTATTGAAATCATCCTACCACAACTAGAGAGCAGTCCTGAACTATGTGTGTACGAAGGAACTGCAGATGCTGGTTTAAACCGAAGATAGACACAAAAAGCTGGAGTAACTCAGCGGGTCGAGGCGTCTAAAGATTGGTCACGACCCGAAACACAATCTGTTCTTTTTTTTCCGGAGAAGCTGACTGACCCGCTGAGTTACTCCAGCTTTTTGTGTCTATCTTCAGTCCTGAACTACGATCTATCTCATTGGTGACCCTTGGACTATCCTTGATCGGACTTTACTGGCTCTACCTGGTACTAAACATTATTCCCTTATCATGTATCTGTACACTGTAAATGGCCCGAGTGTGATCGTGTATTAAGGCCATAAGTAATAGGAGTAGAATTAGACCATTCAGCCCGTCAAGTCTACGCAATTTAATCTTGGCTGATCTATCCCTTCCTCCTGATCCATTCTCCCCCCTTCTCCCCATAACCCCTGACACCTGTATTAATCAAGATTCTATCAATCTCTGCCTTAAAAATATACATTGACTTGGCCTCCACAGCCTTCTGTGGCAAAGAATTCCACAGAATCACCACCCTCTGTCTAAAGAAATGTCTTATCTACTACTTTCTTTTTTTTTTCTTTTTTGTTAAAGTTTTTTATTAGTTTGAAGCAATTACATAATTAAAAAAAGGTACGTGTTCATTCTTGACATAATAAAAATCATTTTGTTCTTTGTAGATATACATAATCAGTATTATTTATGTTAATCCTTGCTTAATAATTGTGCTTCTATATTATTTTTTTCCCCATTTTTTATAAAGGTAGAAAATAGTAGAAAAACATTAAACATAAAAAATATTTTATTTATATTTAATATTAAAAAATTAATATTAAAATTTTGGAAAAGCTCTATCACCCCCACAAATTTTTTTTTTTTTTTTTGTGGGGGTGATAGAGCCTTTCCAAAATGTTAATATTAATTTTTTCCCAGTTATTAAACTATAATCAATAAAAATTCTTTGATTCGAAGTAATGAATTGATTTGGTTCCGTTATTCCCATCTCTACTCCTTTCTAAAGGAACGTCCTTTAATTCTGAGGCTGTGACCTCTAGTTCGATACTCGTCCACTAGTGGAAACATCCTCTCCACGTCCACTCGATCCAAGCCTTTCACTATTGTCTTTCCACTGCACGGTTAGCCAGCAGCAAAGGTTTTTCACAGTACCTTGGTAGACGTGACAATAAACAATTTTTTCGGCGACTGCCAGCGTCGTATCAGGTTCGCCAAAAGATTTTGAACATTTCAAAATCCAGCAGCAACAAAAAAAATGTTGCGACACTTGCAAAAACACGGCGCGTCAATATGTTGTCACGCTGCGAATTTTTTGGTGATCCTGATACGTCAGTCAATGATGTTGACAGTCGCTGAAAAAATCGCCAAGTGGGACAGGGCCTTAAAGCACCACTGACAACTCACTTCAGATTGTAGTTTGCTCGGTGATGCTGGCCAATAATCACAATCATACTTTATTAGCCAAGTATGTCTTGCAACATATACGAGGAATACTCACAGCTTATGGAAATGTTAATCTTTTCCGACTCCTTCATCTTGTCTATTCCTGCTGGCATCCTGTAGCTCACCTCACAGTAAAACGTAGCGTCCTTGTCCTGTTTCACCGGGAGGTAGGACAGCATGCTCTTCATGGTGTAAAGGCCGTTGGCTTGCATAGTCCTCAGCAAACTCTGAAAAGTCTCTAAAGGAAAATATTTAATCAATGTGAAAAATATACATCTTCTAGATGCGCTGGGACGCATCCTCAGTGATGTGACCTGGGGTCACCGGGTGTTTCGGGTCTCACTACATCAGACACCCTCGCCCAGGCGACCCAGCCGGGGTTGATCAGGCCCCGACTTGCGTCCCAGCGGCAACCGCCCACGGATCAGCCATCTTAGTAACCACTCTGCAGGGGTTGGGAGACTCTAGTGCGTGGAGGGACTGGGCTCTGTGGGGTGACTCCCGGCCGGGCTCCTCCTGCGTCTCACCAGGTTCAAGGCCTGTGCGTGCGCTGCACCTCTTTCTCCTTCTCCGAGCATTTCATTCTCGCCTGATGGATGTTTAGGCCACGGTGGTTCATTAGGCCTTTCTGTAGCTTTGTTGGGTGTCTTTCTCATGAAAGACACAGACTGGGGTGCTAACTGGTTGGAAAGAGAGCAGATCTTTATCTTTTTGCTTTCTTTCTTTCTTCTTTTGTTAACTCTCTACTTTGGGAGTTCTATTTCTTGTTCTTTCTCTTTTCTTTTCCCTTCTTTTCAAGTTAAAAGGTTAAAATTGAAGCTGTACATTAATTGTATAATTTTATATGCCGAATGTATTATTTTTGTACAATTGCTTCTAATAAAAATAATTAAAATGCGCTGTGTCTCTAAACGAAACTAAAAAAAGAGAGCAGACCGCAAGATTTGACGTCACGGTGGCGCAGCGGGAGAGTTGCTGCCTTACAGCGCCAGAGACCCGGCTTCGATCCTGACTACGGGTGCTGACTGTAAGGAGTTTGCACGTTCTCCCCGTGACTAGTGTGGGTTTTCCCCGAGTGCTCTGGTTCCCTCCCCCACCCGCAAGACGTGCAGGTTTGTACGCTAATTGGCTTCGGTAAGATTGTAAAGTGTGTGTAGGATGGAGTTAGTGTGCGGGTTTAAATTTGTGTTCAACCATTCTGCTGTTGAAGAAATTCAGTGAACGGAGACCATGTTTTAGAGACTCTCTCTGTGGCAGTGAGTAACAGACTCTCTCTGTGGCAACTACCCTCTGTTGCAGTGAGTTCCAGAGACTCACCACTCTCTGTGTGAAAAAAATCTTTCTCATCTCGGTCTTAAAGGATTTCCCCCTTATCCTTAAGCTGTGACCCCTTGTCCTGGGCCTCCCCAACATCGGGAACAATCTTCCTGCATCTAGCCTGTCCAACCCCTTAAGAATTTTGTAAGTTTCTATAAGATCCCCTCTCAATCTCCTAAATTTTAGAGAGTATAAACCGAGTCTATCCAGTCTTTCTTCATAGGACAGTCCTGACATCCCAGGATCATCCAAAGAAAGAAGCTGTTCCTGGGTCTGGTGGTGTGCGCGCTTTCAAGCTTCTGTGTCTTCTGCCAGAGGGTAGCAGAGGGAAGAAGGAATGGTCAGTGTGGCGCAAGTCTGTGGACAACGCTGGCTGCTTTCCTGAGGCAGCGATAAGTAAGTGTAGATGGAGTCAATGGTGGGAAGTCTAATCTGTGTGTCGGACTGGGCCAGATCTACAGCTCTGCAGTTTATTGTCGCCCTGGACAGATCTGTTCTTTTTTATATGTTTATTTTATTAGAAGCAATTGCACAAGAATAAGGCAACAGTTATACAATGTTCGTACAGCTTCATTTTTAACATTTTATAAATTGATACATAAATCGAGTAGAACAATTTGGTACATAGATCGAGAAAAAAAGAATAAATCGAGAAAAATACAAAAAAGAGGGAAGAAAAAAACCCTGAACTGCCGAAGAAGTGCACGAAGAGAAAAAAACTGAGATATGTCCCACTGTTCCCCCCCCCCCCCGCTCACCCCCCCCCCCCCCCCCCCCCCCCCCGCTCACCTATCCCAAGCATCGGGTTTAAATTTGTGTTCAACCATTCTGTTGTTGAAGAAATTCAGTGAAAGGAGACCATGTTTTAGAGAGTTAAAGAAGGAACTGCAGATGCTGGAGAATCGAGGGTTGAATGAGTCTGAAGAAGGGTCTCGACCCGAAACGTCGCCTATCTCCATCGCTCCTTAGATGCTGCTGCACCCGCTGAGTTTCTCCAGCTTTTTGTGTAACCCATGTTTTAGAGAATTGGTCTAATTTATCAGCCAAGAACAGAAGTTTTTACAAAGACTCACAATATACCCTTGCTTTTATATCCTAGTCCTCGTGTCTCTAGTATCAGACCCCCACTGGGTGCCGACACTGATTAAATGCATCATACATGTAGAGAGTGTGCAGTCTCCCTGTGTTCTCAGGTAGCACTTGCCAGAGATAACAGGATTAGGTAGCGGAGATAGGATTGTGACATAAAATGTTACGTACTGTTGCGTATCAGAGGGTCAGCCTGAAGTGGGGTGCGATCTTTATACCAGGTGATGTTGGGGGCAGGGTAACCATTCCTGGCGACACAACTTGCAATCTAAAAGAGAAAGAAATATTTCGTGACAAATCTAAAAAAAAATACTAAACCATCCACATTTCATTTCGGAGTCACGTGAGTGACTTCGTGAAGAGCCCGCCGGCGCGCATGCTCGACATATCGTCGTACCGCGTTGCTGCGACGGCTGGCGGTGGAGCGCGCTCCTCGCCAGCCCTTCAGAAGGGGCCACGGAGGTAAGTATTCTACCTTTAGTTGGTGGTCCTTGTTGTTGGTTTTGTCTTGCAGCAAGGACATGGATGGGAGTTCCAAGGGCTGGAGGACGTCAGGACGAGTTCGCCGGTCAACAGTTCCGGGGCCTTTACCATCGGCAGTACCTGCATCGCAGGCCGGGACTCAGGCGGAGATGTGGGTAAGCCCTGTGTTTACAGGTCCAGATCTGCCAGCACACCACAGCTCGGAGGAGTTCGACGAGGAGGAGTGTGGTGTGCCGCCAGAGCAGGGGGACCCTGCCATGGCAGTCAGGTCGTCAGCGGGCTCGCTGGCGACCTCGAGCTGGGTGCGTGCGGCTGCACGGCCTGTTCCACTCCGAGAAGGGGAAGGGCAGGAGCCCAGAAGCCTAACCCTACCAGGGCTAAGGCATTGCCTGACACGGAGGAGCGGTCAGGTTCCAGGGAAAGACCCGGGGCGGCTGTGAGGTCCAGCCGGCACGCCCCGACTCTCGACGCCGGGACGGGTCGGTCGAGTCGGGTCTCGTCACGGTCGCCGAGCCCCCCATGGATGGGTGGGCGAGACCATGCGTCGGCAACGTCCACGATGTGGGCAGCCGGCAAGACTGCGCGGGCCCCAGGCAGCCATGCTTCGGCTGGTGCCGACACCTCGCCGCAAGTGCCCTTAGTGGCAGCGGCTTCAGCTCCCGCTAAACGGAGGCGGTTGAACACGCCCGCGCAGGAATCGCGCAGTTCGCCTCGGCGGCTGTTAGCGACAACTACCGGCACCGGCAGGGCCTCGACGAGGTGCGGGCCGATGACAGGAGCCCGGTTTTCTTTTCAGAGCCGGAGGACTCCGACCACCTGACTGTTCAGGGTGAAGGGCGTATTGACCGTATGGAGCGGCTGCTGGAGCTCCTGCTTCAACGTCAACAACAGCAGGGCAGCAACAGGCACAGGGCGTCTTCACAAACATCTACTATCAGCCTGGAGCAGCAGGAAGAAGTCCTCATCCAGGCAATGAGCCGTCACAAGGCTCCATCCAATTGCAACTCCCTCAACGTGCCTGTGGTCAATACGCCGATATGGGGCAACATCAGTGCGGCTATCCGTCAACAGGAGGTAAAACTGCAGCGGATCCTGAAGCTCCTCATGGCCGGTATTACCGCCTTTGTGCGGTCGGTGGACGGGGACGAATTGAATTTGGACCAGGGAGATGCCCTGGCCCTCCTGTGCGCGACCCAGCACGAAATTAACAGGTTTCGCAAAACCAGCATCCGCCCAGCGCTCAATCCAAAGTTTGCAGGAGTGTGCAAACCACCGCCGCCGCCCCCGCCCCGTCAGCTCTTTGGGAAGGACCTCTCGAAGAGAGTCAAAGAGCTTGACGAGCAAGCCAAAACGGTGTGGACCATGCGCCCTCAGAGTGCCCCCACACCGTCAGGCTCAAAGTCTCCATACATTCGATCACGAGGGTCTGCCAGTACCTCGACGAGGACCCACCCTCAAGCTCCACAACGACAGCAACATCAGACCCAGCACCAGGGGTCTTTTTTAGGACAGGGTCGGCAGAGACCCTGGTGGAAAACGAAGACGCCGCGCCCTCAAGCCAACCCAGCACCTCCACGTCCACACACGCGTGTCAAGGACCGCCGGTAACCACGGAGGTGAGGGGGTCTGGTTCTCTCTTTTCTCTCTATTTAACTTCACATGTTGGTGGTCACCTTCGGTGGTTTTTTGGGTGCATGAGGTAATTTCACTGGTGACGAGTATGTGTTGCAGAATATTCAGGGGCATAAAATTGAGTTTATTAATGGCGACATTCCTCCATCCCAGCACATGCCCGCTCGAACATTTAAAATTATCTGCTGCAGAACAGGCAGCCGGCTATAAGGAATTGTTAAGTCTTGAGCAAAGGAGTGATTAAGAGAGTGGTGCATGAGCCAGTTGAATTTGTTTCGAACATATTCACCAGACCTAAGAAGGATGGAAGTTGTCGTGTCATTATTGATCTAACCCGTTTGAATACTTTTGTAACATATTCTCATTTTAAAATGGATACGTTGAAACAACCAAATCATTGATTTCTCATGGTTGTTTTATGGCATGCATCGATTTAAAAGACGCATATTATTCCGTATCCGTCCAGAAATGTGACAGAAGGTTTTAAAATTCATCTGGATGGGGCAACTCTGGCAGTACAAGGCTTTGCCTAATGGGCTCACCACAGCCCTAGATTGTTCACTAAATTAGTGAAGCCAATTATGGCTTATTTGAGACAACGACACCATATAGTATGGCCTATTTAGATGATGTCTTAATTGTGGGCCACACCCTGGAATTGGCTGAACAGGGTGTTGCAGCTGCAGTCAATATATTTCAACAATTGGGGTTTATTGTCCATCCAGAGAAATCAAAGTTCTACCCTGCCCAGGTGATTAATTACCTAGGGTTCACGGTGAACTCTATAAGCTTGAGGGTTACCATTCCAATTAACAAGATTGAGGAGGTTACCCAGGTGTGTCAAGATTTAATCCGCACCAATATACCATCGATTCGGCACTTAGCTACAATAATTGGGAAGCTGGTAGCTTTGTTTTCGGCAGCGCGATATGGACCTTTGCATTATCAGAATTTGCAAAGAGCTAAAATTGCTGCGTTAAAACAGAACGCTGGTCATTATGATCGGTCCATGCAGCTGCCGCCCGAAGCGATAAATGAGTTGCAATGGTGGGTGTGTCACATTAGCAACTCATTCAAGCCTATTAGGGAGGCTAATCCGGTGGTATATTTGCAAACTGATGCAAGCTCCAATGGTTGGGGATCCACGAATAATTGCTCTAGTTGTGGTGGCAGATGGGACACCCTTGAATCAACGATGTTGTTAACTCAAGGGATTAACTATTTGGAGTTGCTGGCAGCATTCCACGGACTTCGTGCGTATTGTTCTAAGCTTGTTGGAGCACATGTCCGTCTCCAAATAGACAACACCACAGCAGTAGCATATTTAAACCATATGGGTGGTACCAGGCCAGTTTCGTGTGACAAATTGGCAAACTCAATTTGGCTCTGGTGTGTTCAAAGAGACATTTGGATTTCAGCTACCTATTTGCCAGGTGAGCTTAATACTGTGGCGGACACCAGGTCACGCAAATTTAATGACAATATTGAATGGATGTTGCATCCTGAGATCTTTTCTAAAGTCACAGCCAAATTTGGTAAACCGGACATTGACCTCTTTGCGTCACGGTGGAACCATCAGGTACCAACCTACGTCTCATGGGAACCAGATCCTGGGGCAATAGCGCTAGATGCATTCTCGCTGGACTGGGGGAAGTGGTTTTTCTATGCCTTCCCCCCATTTTGCCTCATCAGTCGGGTATTGGGAAAGATTCAGGCAGATGCTGCCAAGGGCATCCTTATTATACCCGACTGGCCCACACAGCCTTGGTATCCGGTGGTCTTTGACATGCTCAACGAACCTTGGGTCCTTTTGAAGGGTTGCCCACAATTGGTTACTCACCCTGTCTCAGGGGAGCCGCATCCCTGCCATGGCTATTTAAATTTGTTGGCTTGCAGGTTCTGAACAGGCCGTTAGTACAATACGGCCTCTCGGCTCGGACCATGGATACCACCGGGGTGTCGTGTCGAGAGTCTACAAGGCGAAGATACCGCTCGCATATTAAGAAGTGGGAAGCCTACTGCAGCCGCTCTCGCATCACGTACGATGACGTGACAACAACCGACATCCTGGAATTCCTCGCGGGGTTGCACCATGATGAACACTTAAGTTACAGTGCCATCAACAGCGCCAGAAGTGCGCTATCATTCTACCTCAGTTTGGAGGTAGGATCCAACAGGCTAGTGTCCAGACTCATGCGGGGTATATTCAATATGAATCCGCCTACACCACGCTATAATATCACCTGGGATGTCAGGGACGTATTAACCCTGCTCAGGACGTGGTCACCCATGGAAGGGCTCCAACTGGACCAACGCACCATGAAGCTGGTGATGCTACTAGCGCTGACTTCAGCTCAGAGGGTACAGACACTACACAAACTTCGTGTCGACAGAATGACGTCTACCCCCACAGAAGTAGTCTTTTTCATTGACGAGCTACTAAAGCAGCATAGACCTGGGTGCACAGGGCTGCAGCTGAAGTTCCCGGCATACCCCGCAGATGCTAGGCTATGTGTAGCCTCACATATCCGCCACTATGTCAAGGTGACGGCACGCATCAGAGGAATGGAGAGATACCTGCTTGTCACTCATAAGAGACCTCATCATCGAGTGACAGTCCAGACGATATCCATGTGGCTTCCAGTCGTTTTGGGTAAGTCAGGTATCGACACTAATGTGTTCAAGTCTTTTTCCAACAGGGCTGCATCGACGTCAACGGCGAGGGTCATGGAGGTGCCCATGGACCAAATTCTCGCCACAGCAGGATGGGCTAATGAAGCTGTGTTCCAGCGTTTTTATAACAAGCCTGTTGCTGCTCCTCTACAGTTTGCAGAAGCCGTGCTGAATGCAGGTCACGAACGTGGAGATGTCCCCGCATGAGGGGTTTTGATTTGTTATTAATAACTCTGCTCTTGTTTTGCAGTATGAACTATTGAGCAAGTTTGTTCCTCCCATCCATCCCTGGTAGTGGTGTGTCAGCATGGACGTGGTCCAGGGCGTGTAATCACAGAAGCTTTGAAGTCTTCACGAAGTCACTCACGTGACTCCGAAATGAAATAGTAAGATTGAACGAGAACTTACCAGTTCGAAGGTTGATCTTTATTTTATGAGGAGTCGAAGTGAGGGATTTCGTGCCCTCCTCGCCCAACCCTCAATCACCTTCATCTGGTAATCTTAGTCACTTCAATCTTACTATGCGAAGTCATTTCTTTGTTGGTTTCTGTGATTCCACGCCGCTACTTTGAAGTATGTCGAGCATGCGCGCCGGCGGGCTCTTCACGAAATCCCTCACTTCGACTCCTCATAAAATAAAGATCAACCTTCGAACTGGTAAGTTCTCGTTCAATCTTACTATTCTACTGCATCCGGTCGGCGTTCCCGATGTGGGCTCTTGTAGGTTTGAAACCTTTGTTTGAAATCTTTCTCAAGATTTTTAATCATTGTGTTATGGCATCGGCGAGACCAAATTAAGACTCGGTGAGCGTTTCGCTGAAGGGTAACCATGGTGGAGTTGCTGCCTTACAGCGCCAGAGACCCCGATTCGATCCAAACTGCGGATGCTGCCGGTACGCAGTTGGTCCGTTTTGCCCGTGACCTGCGTGGGTTTTCTCCGGGTGCTCCGGTTTCCTCCCACACTCCAAAGGCATGCAGGTTTGTAGGCTAATTGGCTTTGGTAAAGCTGTAAATGCCCCTTGCGTGTGCAGGATAGTGTTAGTGTACGGGGATCAGTGGTCAGCACGGACTCGGTGGGCCGAAGGGCCTGTTTCCACGCTGTATCTCTAAACTAAATTGAACATATTCACAAAATGACTTCATTGCCTGTAAACGACTGGAACTTCCAGATGTTTTTAAAAGAGTTTGATTGCATCTTTTCTCTATCTTTCTATCACTAACTCTGTGTGAATATTGGAATGATTTTCTGGGCTTGCACACAGGCACAAAGGGTTAATCTGCGGAAAACAGCAACTGGTCAAAGCCACAAAGCTCGTCAGTGAGAAGGGTGGATGGTCCTTCCGTCTTTACACGGCTGTTATATTTTAAAGCAAATAGGTTTAAAATATTTGAAACATTAAAAGTAAATTAAAATTGAGCATTATTGGAAGAGGGCCCATGCAAAATCATTGGCCCTTTTTTATTTTTTAAACTATGATCATCTGCTAGAAACTTCACGGCACCTGGATTTCAATAAATGATATTGCTTTAGGTTTACTTCATAAGTTCCAGGGGCAGAATTAGGCCATTCGGCCCATCAAGTCCACTCCGCCATTCAATCACGGCTGATCTATCTTTCCCGCTCAACCCCATTCTCCTGCCTTCTCCCCATAGCCTCTGGCACCCGTACTAGTCAATCTCCACCTTAACAATATCCACTGACCGCCCCCACAGCCATCTGTGGCAGTGAATCCTACAGATTCACCACCCTGGTGGGTGGGCTGAAGGGCCTGTTTAGAGAGGGTGCAGAGGAGGTTTACCAGGATGCTGCCTGGATGAGAGGCTTTCAACTACAGGGTTGGATAGACTTGGATTTTTTGTTGGGAACATCGGAGGTTGGGGGGGGAGACTTGACAGAAGTGTAAACAATTATGAGCGGCGTAGATAGGGTAGACACTCAGAACCTTTTTCCCAGGGTGGAAGTGTCCAACACTAGAGGGCGTAGCTATATGGTGAGAGGGGGAACGCTTAATGGAGATATGTGGGGCAGGTTTTTAACACACAGAGTACTGGGTGCCTGGAACACATTGCAAGGGGTGGTGGTGGAGGCAGATACGATAGTGAGGTGTAAGAGGCTTTTAGATAGGCACGTGGAAGTGCAGGGAATAGAAGGATGTGGTCGTCAAAAGGGAGATGAGATCAGGCTTCATGTTGAGCACAAACATTGTGGGCTGAAGGGCCTGTTGCAGTGCTGTACGATGCAGCCTATCTTACCTCCTTTGGTCTTGACTCCAATAACGAGAAGATCCCTGGACTTTTCTCGATCACAGGCGTGTCCGGAGCAGCTGCCGAAGGGTAGAGGACGTCAGTGAGAGAGGGGCACAGACACGTTAAAGCCGTCACACAAACATCAACATTTAGTCTTGATGATCAAAAACAAAAACTGCAAATGTTTCAGATCTCAGAGTGGGTCGGCGCGGGGGTAGCATTGCTGCCTTACAGTGCTTACAATGCCAGAGATCCGGGTTCGATCCCGACTATGGGTGCTGTCTGTACGGAGTTTTACGTTCTCCCCATGACTGCGTGGGTTTTCTCCGAGATCTTCACTTTCCTCCCACACTTCAAAGACGTACAGGGTTGTAGGTTAATTGGCTTGCGTTTGTATACTTGGTATAAGTTTAAAATACAGATTGTCCCCAGTGTGTGTAGGATAGTGTTAATGAACCTTCTGAACCTTGCAGTCGGCAGGGCAGTACTATGCATATCGCCAACTTGGACAATTTTTTAACATTTTATCGAGCCAATTATACAAGCCTACAAACCTACAACCCTGTACGTCTTTGGAATGTGGGAGGAAATCGAAGTTCTCGGAGAAAACGCACGCAGATTATGGGGAGAACATACAAACTCCATACAGACAGCACCCGTAGTCGGGATCGAACCTGGGTCTCTGGCGCTGCATTTTGCTGTAAGGCAGCAACTCTACCGCTGGGCAACCGTGCGGGGATCACTGGTCGGTGCAGACTCGGTGGGCCGAAGGGCCTGTTTCTGCGCTGTACCTCTAAACTAAGCTAAACTAGACAAAGTCTGACAAAGGATCTCGGACTTTGAGCTAAACACAAGTGCTAGAATAACTCCACAAGTCAGGCAGCATCTCTGGAGGGAATGGATAAGTCCATAAGTTCTAGGAACAGAATTAGGCCATTCAGCCCATCATGTTTAGTCTGCCATTCAATCATGGCTGATCTATCTTCCACTCTCAACCCCATTCTCCTGGCATCGCCCCATAACCCCTGACACCCGTGCTAATAAAGATTCTGTCAATCTTCGGCTAAAAAATATCGATTGACTTGGCCTCCACAGCAGTCTGTGGCAATGAATTCCACAGATTCATCACCCTCTGACTAAAGAAATTCCTTCCCATCTACTTTCTAAAGGTACTTCCTTTTATTCTGAGGCTATGGCCTCTGGTCCTTGACTCTCCCATTAATCCCCACATCCTCTCCACATCCACTCTATCCAGGCCTTTCGGTAAGTTTCAATGAGGTCTCCGCTCATCCCTCTAAACTCCAGCGTGTACAGGCTGAGTGCTGTCAAATGCTCATCATATGTCAACCCATATGTTTTGGGTCAGAATCCTTCTTTAGACTGATTGGAGTGGGAGGGAGAAAAATGGGAAGGAAAGATGTGGGGGGTGGGGGGGGTCCAAACCTTGGGAAGTGATAGGTGGATACAGATAGGGGGGGGAGGGGATGAATTGGTGGGTGGGTGGAGTAGGTGATGAAGGGGACAAGGGGTTTTAGATAAAGATGGGAGAGGGGTGAAATGTAAAGCCAGAGGAAGGGATATAGATGAACGGGGATGGGAGGAGAGATGGTGGGAAGAACAGTGTGGAGTTTGCACGTTCGCCCCGTGACCTGCATTGGTTTTCTCCGCGTCATCTCCCCAGTCTTAGAATAAAGGGGAGGTCATTTAAGACTGAGGTGAGAAAAAACTTTTTCACCCAGAGAGTTGTGAATTTGTGGAATTCCCTGCCACAGAGGGCAGTGGAGGCCAAGTCACTGGATGGATTTAAGAGAGAGTTAGATAGAGCTCTAGGGGCTAGTGGAGTCAAGGGATATGGAGAGAAGGCAGGCATGGGTTATTGATAGGGGACGATCAACCACGATCACAATGAATGGTGGTGCTGGCTCGAAGGGCCGAATGGCCTCCCCTGCACCTATTTTCTATGTATCTATCTATGTGTCTCCATGCCACAAATGCACAGGTTTGTAGGCTAATTGGGTTTGGTAAAATTGTAAATTGTCCCTAGTGTGTGTAGGATGGTACTAGTGTGCGAGGATCGCTGGTCGGTGCGAACCCTGTGCTAAAGCGGTGCTAAAGAAAACAGAACTAAACTAAACCCACCAGCCATCAATATAGCAATGCAATTGTGAAGTCAATCCACTGATCTAAGCAGGACAAAGTATTTGCAACAGAACTGGAGAAAACACAAATAATAAACGTATGAGGCAGAATATAGTTATGATCTGGACTGCACTGCTTGTAGGAAGGGACACTCCACACTCTGCCTCGAACAACTCTGTATTTAACGTTTAACGAGTCTTCATGGAGAAAACCTGGGAACATTTCTCCTGTAATCAAAAATAGTTAAAGCAAAACCAATAGAAGAGATCCGCATGAATATCTGAAGGGATTCAAAAATACAGGTCCATCACAAGATAGCAAGCACCTCTCTAGTTCAAAGCCTTTGCAGATATAAAACAAGACACAGAGTGCCGGAGTAACTTGGTGGGTTATTGAGAACATAGGTAGGTGACGTTTCGGGTTGGGAGTAGACTCGATGGGCCGAATGGCCTACTCCTGCTCCCATGACTTATAATGTTTAAGGAGGAACTGCAGATGCTGGAAAATCGAAGGTAGACAAAAATGCTGGAGAAACTCAGCGGGTGAGGCAGCATCTATGGAGCGAAGGAATAGGTGACGTTTTGGGTCTGAAGAAGGGTTTCGACCCGAAACGTTGCCTATTTCCTTCGCTCCAGAGAGAGGGTCCAGAGGAGATTTACTAGAATGTTGCCTGGGTTTCAACAGCTAAGTTACAGAGATAGGTTGAATAAGTTAGGTCTTTATTCTCTGGAGCGCAGAAGGTTAAGGGGTGACTTGATAGAGGTCTTTAAAATGATGAGAGGGATAGACAGAGTTAATGTGGACAAGCTTTTCCCTTTGAGAATAGGGAAGATTCAAACAAGAGGACATGACTTTAGAATTAAGGGACAGAGGTTTAGGGGTAACATGAGGGGGAACTTCTTTACTCAGAGAGTGGTAGCGGTGTGGAATGAGCTTCCAGTGGAAGTGGTGGCGGCAGGTTCGTTGGTATCATTTAAAAATAAATTGGATAGGCATATGGATGAGAAGGGTACGGAGGGTTATGGTATGAGTGCAGGCAGGTGGGACTAAGGGAAAAAAGTTGTTCGGCACGGACTTGAAGGGCCGAGATGGCCTGTTTCCGTGCTGTAATTGTTATATGGTTATAACCCATGATTTATGATCCTTCTTCAGTCTGAAGAAGGGTCCCGTCCTGAAACGTCACCAATATATGTTCTCCTGAGATGATGCCTGACCGGCTGAGTCACTCTGGGACATTTGTGGGGTTTTTTGGGGGGGGGTAAACCAACATCTGCAATTCCCTGTTACTTTGTTGCAGATATGATGGGCTGAATGACTTATTTCTGCGGTACATTGTCCCGGGACTTCAACAAAACTCCTGTATAAGAATCCTTACCGAAAACCTTCAGCTGGGTTTTGGCCTCCCCGCTGCCCACAGGGCCAGCACCAACCTGGCAGTGGAAGGTCCGCTCGTCCATGGGCATGACGGGGTCGATGGTCAGCGTGTACATCGTATCCACACTGATTCGATTCGTGTAGTCAGTGCCATCATCAATAGTACTGTTCTCCATGTCCTGAAAGTAGATCCGCTGGCGAACGTTCTTCTCCATCTGAAAGCAAAAGCAATTTCGGAGTTTCAAAGTGCCCAGGGGCAATGCTGGGGACTTGACTAAGTTCACAAGAGCAGTAGACAATAGACAATAGGTGCAGGAGTAGGCTATTCGGCCCTTCGAGCCAGCACCGCCATTCAATGTGATCATGGCTGATCATCCCCAATCAGTACCCCGTTCCTGCCTTCTCCCCATATCCCCTGACTCCGCTATTTTTAAGAGCCCTATCTAACTCTCTCTTGAAAGCATCCAGAGAACCGGCCTCCACTGCCCTCTGAGGCAGAGAATTCCACAGACTCACCACTCTCTGTGAGAAAAAGTGTTTCCTCGTCTCCGTTCTAAATGGCTTACTCCTTATTCGTAAACTGTGGCCCCTGGCTCCGGACTCCCCCAACACCGGGAACATGTTTCCTGCCTCTAGTGTGTGCAAGCTCTTAACAATCTTAAGCCATTCGACCCATCAAGTCTCCTGCGCCATTCAATCGTGACTGATCTATCGTTCCCTCTCAACCCCGCTCTGCTGCCTTCGCCCCTTAACCCCCAACACCTTTACGAAACTCGGCCATAAAAATATCCACTGACTTGGTCTCCACAGTTAGAGTTTGAGATTAATTTATTGTTACGTGTACCCAGGTAGTGAAAAGCGAGTGTTGCGTGCTAACTAGTCAGCAGGAAGACAATACGTGATTACGTCTGCCACAGCTGTCTGTGGCAATGAATTCCACAGATTCACCACCCTCTGACTAAAGAAAGTCCTTCTCATCTCCTAACTAATGGTACGTCCTTTTATTCTTGCCTTAATTCAGTCCACCTCTGGCCACTGGCAAGACCCAGTCTGAACTCTGTCCTGCCGTTTCTCTCAGCTGCTACACGATGTTCTCCAAGAATGTGCACATTGGGTGCCAACTCTTTGTGCTAAACAGCCACAAAGGAGAAGCTTGGTGCTGGAGGCCACGGTGTAAGGTCAGGAATCGGGACGGGCTCTCAGGGAGAATTGGGAAGCCATCACATAGATGACCTTGGCTTCAATCCCTCGTGAAACACAAGCCATGGGTGGAACTAATGCTGAACAACTGAGCACTTGTTTCCAATCTCCCAGTCACGGACATTTTGGATCAGGAGATACCTCTCCATCAACCAATCTCCAATGAATGCAACATAGTTTATCTGTGACACATCCTCGCGGCCCACATTGCCAATAAAATGTTAACCCACGTTCCAGCAAAATACATCCTTGGAACCTTCATTGTTTCTGACTATGTGGGGCAGCACGGTGGCGCAGCGGTAGAGTTGCTGCCTCACAGCGCCAGAGACCCGGGTACGATCCTGAGTATCGGTGCTGTCTGTGCGGAGTTTGCACGTTCTCCCCATGACAGCATGGGTTCCCTCCGGGTGCTCCAGTTCTCTCCCACATCCCAAAGACGTACAGGTTTGTAGGTTCATTGGATTTGGTTGTAAATTGTCCCCTAGTGTGTAGGATAGTGGAAGTGAACGGGGATCGCTGGTTGGTGCAAACCTTGTGGGCTGAAGGACCTCTTTCTGCACCGTATTTCTAAACCAAACTACTGTGTCAGAAGGAACTGCAGATGCTGGTTTAAACCGAAGATGGACACAGAATGCTGGAGTAACTCAGCGGGACAGGCAGCAACTCTGGAGAGAAGGAAAGAGTGACGTTTCAGATCGAGAACTTTCTTTAGACTGTCTAAACTAAACTACTTGTCAATTGATGGATAGAAATAAATATTGTCTGTCTGCGAATGTAAAGGGCTCCTCCAGCACCCACAGCAGCTAGACTAAGATGTCAACCTTTTACTGAGCTGCAGACTCCACCATCCAAGGCGGGCAGTCAGCCACACAAGAATAAAGCTACACTATCGACCGTTATTATTGTGGGATTGGTAATGAGTACAAAACCAGGTACAGGGGGTGCAGTGGGACAGTTGGCTGAGACCCCTGTTCGATCCTGACCACTAGCGCTGTGCGTACGGAGTTTCTACATTCCTCCTGTGTCCGGGTGCTCCGGCTTCCTCCCACATTTTAAGGACGTGCAGGTTAATAGGCTTCTGTAAATTGTCCCTAGTGTGCAGGATAGAACGAGTGCACGGGTGATCTCCGAGTCGGCGCGGACTCAGTGGGCCGAAGGGCCTGTTTCTGCGCTGTACCTCTAAACCACGTTGGGGCAGGTTGTACAAAGATGAGCTGCCCCGTGTATGGTGACGAAGGTCGACGCAAAATGCTGGAGTAACTCAGCGGGACAGGCGGCATCTTCGGAGAGAAGGAATGGGCGACGTTTCAGGTCGAGACCCTTCTTCAGACTGATGTCAGGGGACTGGGACGGGGGGCAGGACAAACATAGTGACATATAGAAATTAGGTGCAGGAGTAGGCCATTCGGCCCTTCGAGCCTGCACCGCCATTCAATATGATCATGGCTGATCATCCAACTCAGTATCCTGTACCTGCCTTCTCTCCATACCCCCTGATCCCCTTAGCCACAAGGGCCACATCTAACTCCATCGTAAATATAGCCAATGAACTGGCCTCAACTACCCTCTGTGGCAGAGAGTTCCAGAGACCCACCACTCTCTGTGTGAAAAAAGTCCTTCCCATCTCGGTCCTAAAGGATTTCCCCCTTATCCTTAAACTGTGACCCCTTGTCCTGGACCTCCCCAACATCGGGAACAATCTTCCTGCATCTAGCCTGTCCAACCCCCTAAGAATTTTGTAAGTTTCTATAAGATCCCCTCTCAATCTCCTAAATTCTAGAGAGTATAAACCGAGTCTATGCAGTCTTTGTTCATAAGACAGTCCTGACATCCCAGGAATCAGTCTGGGATCAGTCAGAGATAGAATGTAGGCGGAGACAGTAAGACCGGTGGGAGAACTGGGATGGGGAAGGGGATGGAGAGGAGAGAGAAAGCAGGTAGGGAACAAGTTGATCATACTCACAACAAACCACTGGAGGTATTTCATTGTGTTTGGGGTGGAAATCGACGGGACACAAGGAATGCTGATGGCTTTCCTGATCTCTGCCTCCAGTACAGGTTGTGTCGAAACTACAACAGTGGCGATTATTCCTGTGAACGAAGAACAAAGACATTTGTCTCCAGAATATTTTCTCTGCAGCTCTCAATTTCCTTCCTGCCTTGGAAATAAAGTTTGTCTGCACAATCCCATTTATCATGGTTGTAGTTCTTAGAATGGCACGGTGGTGCAACGGCAGAGTTGCCCTGGAGACCCGGGTTCGATCCTGACTACGGGTGCTGTCTGTACAGAGTTTGCACGTTCTCCCTGTGACCTGCGTGGGTTTTCCCCGAATGCTCCGGTTTCCTCCCACACTCCAAAGACGTGCAGGTTTGTGGGTTAATCAGGCGAGCTGGAGACGGTAACAGTTCAGTTTCAGAAAAAAGAAAGGACTTACGTGCATTTATAGCACCAACACAATCCTTGGAAATCCCAAAGCCTTTCCAGCTGTGTAAGAAATTTAAATATCGGCCTTTTTATAAATCAATTCGTGCACAAGCTCCCAAACAGTGTGATAAGGATCAGGGAATCTATTTTAGAGATCTTCCGAGTCCACTGAGTCTGCGCCGAACAGCGATCCCCATAGACTAGCACTAACCTACACACTAGGGGCAATTTACAGAAGCCAATTAACCTACAAACCCGCACATCTTTGGAGTGTGGGAGGAGTGTGAGAATAAAGAGGAGGTCATTTAAGACTGAGGTGAGAAAAAACATTTTCACCCAGAGAGTTGTGAATTTGTGGAATTCCCTGCCACAGAGGGCAGTGGAGGCCAAGTCACTGGATGGATATAAGAGAGAGTTGGATAGAGCTCGAGGGGCTAGTGGGATCAAGGGATATGGGGAGAAGGCAGGCACAGGTTATTGATAGGGGACGACCAGCCATGATCACAATGAATGGCGGTGCTGGCTTGAAGGGCCGAATGGCCTCCTCCTGCACCTATTTTCTATGTTTCTATGAAACCGAAGATCTCGGAGAAAGCCCACGCGGTCACAGGGAGAACGTACAAACTCCGTACAGACTGCACCCGTAGTCAGGATCGAACCAGGGTCACACTAGCACTGCGCCACCGTGCTGACCCTTCTTTCGGTCCATCTGGGAGAGGCAGTGATCCAGTGATTGGGCTGGGGAAATTCTGATCTCTTGCCTTGTAAAGCACATTAAATCCCCAAACAGAATTTGAAGGAAAAACCTGAGAAACTAAAGGGCCTGTCCCACTTGGCGTTATATCAGTGTCGCCAAAAGATTTTGAACATTTCAAAATCCAGCGGTGACAAAGAAAATGTTGCGACACTTGAAAAAACACAGCGTGTCATTCGTCATCACGCCACTAATTTTTCGGTGACCTGATATATCAGTCAATGATGCTGGCAGTCACTGAAAAAATCACCAGGTGGGACAGGCCCTTAAGGGTTGGACAGAAATGGTCGTTTAGAGTAGATTAAATAAATGACCCATTGAGTTGGCCACACTCATACACACTCACACGGATGGACACGCGTGTAATGCATGGAGAGAAACATGCATGCACTAATACACGTACACACATAGATACGGCACATGGATGGACACACACACACAGACAAACATACAGTGCCCTTCATAATGTTTGGGGCAAAGACTCATCATTTATTTATTTCAGTCTGAAGAAGGGTTTCGGCCCGAAACGTTGCCTATTTCCTTCGCTCCATGGATGCTGCCTCACCCGCTGAGTTTCTCCAGCATTTTTGTCTACCTTCATCATTTATTTATTTGCCTCTGTACTCCACAATTTGAGAAAACAAATGCCTTGAAATGGGGGAAACTATGTAAAAACACAGCTGTAATTTCTACACGGTGAAACCAAAATGTATAAAAATGGCTTTTTATTAAAATCTGACAATGATTTTTTTCTATTACAAATCTCAAATTGTGGAGTACAGCGGCAAATAACTAAATGATGGGTCTTTGTCCCAAACATTATGGAGGGCACTGTATGCACATACACACACGTGCCCAAACACTCTGATACAGAGGCAACCACGCACTCACACACAGTCGATACAGCTGGATCCAGATGTTACCAATTAAGGACATGTGAATCTGTTCAACTGGTACCAGTTGCAGGAATGTACGCCTGGCCACCCTCTCCCCGCCTGCTCTCCATTTGTTCCTTGACAGGAGATTTTAAGTGAGTCTCACAGCCTGTTTGGAACAAAATCAGCCTTGACATTTTTGGCAGCGAGCTCTCAATAGCTGCATTCATGGTGTTTATCCTCACTGGCTGGCAATCAGCTGATTTGCTCTCAGCATCAAACATGTTGTGTACATTGGTGTTAAGGTTAAAATTAGACACTGGCAAAGAGATCCGTTAACCTTTCCACCATCCGCAGCAGAGCTCAACAAAACCTGCAGCGATGTGTAGCTAGTAAAGATGCAAACCCATCGGCAGCAGATTGGTCAGGACCACGGCTGGTCCCACTGTGGCGGGCTAGCAGCAGCACCACTCCAGTGGGGCCGAAGGGCCTGGTTCCATGCTGTATCTTTATGATTATCGGGCACAGCGATAGAGTCGCTGCCTTACAGCGCTTGCAGCGCCAGAGACCCAGGTTCCACCCCGACTACGGGCGCTGTCTGTACGGAGTTTGCACGTTCTCCCTGTGACCTGCGTGGGTTTTCTCCGAGATCTTCAGTTTCCTCCCACACTCTTAAGACGTACAGGTTTGTCGGTTAATTGGCTTGGTGTAAATGTAAAAATTGTCCCTGGTGCATGTAGGTTAGTGTTAGTGTGCGGGGATCGCTGGCCGGCGCAGTGGGCCGAAGGGCCTGTTTCCGTGCGGTATCTCTGAACTAAACTAAAGTACGACGCGGTGATTACTCAGTCGCTAGGTGGAGGGACTGAAGGCAGCCGGGGTTTGCAGAGTCAAGTACTGATGAAGGAGAAAACCGATGGGAAATTAATATTGTCCAGCAGGTGTTCCACAGACATGACCAGCGCTCCAATGTGCGGAGAACCTCCCCACTGGTGTGGGGACAGACGTGAGGTTTAAGCGTTAGAGATACAGGGTGGAAACTGGCCCTTCAGCCCATCAAGTCCGCGTCGACCAGCGATCACCCCGTACATAGGTTCTATCAGTCCAACTCGCCCACGCCTACCTTGCCCACGCCATGCCAACTCGCCCACGCCGACCAACCAACATGTCCCATCAACACTAGTCCCACCTGCCTTTTGCACACGCACAATATTAGAACCATTAGTGATACTGCATGGATACAGGCCCTTCGGCCCATCCTGCTCACACCGACCAACATACCCCATCTACACTAGTCCCACCTGCCTGCCTTTGGCCCATATCCCTCTAAATCTGTCCTATCCATGTACCTGTCTAAATGTTTCATAAACGTTGCGATGGTATGTTGGGATGAAGGTGAGCGGATGTCTCCATGGCACCTCCACCCCGACAGCCGACACAGCCTTTGGCAAAACCTAACGCACGCACAAAGTGGTGAGAGTTTATTGTCACGTGTACCGAGGTAGAGCAAAAAGCTTTTCGTTGCGTGCTAACCAGTCAGCGGAAAGACTATACATGATCACAATCGAGCCACCCACAGCGTACAGACACAGAGACAAGAGACACAGAGCACAAACGTCCAACAAGACACAAAAAGCCAGCGTAACTCAGCGGGTCAGGCAGCATCCCTGGGTCTTTTTTTTTTTAAATGAACCAGCATCTGCAGTTCCTTGTCACGACACACTGAAAATATCAAATGTGGTTTCAGTGGCTGCAAAGTTGTGCCTATTCTCTGCTCTGTGTCACCACTAACTTGGCAAAGTACTTTGCTTGTTTGATTAATTGTACCCACTAGGTATTTTAAATCTGCAGATGGAGCAGAAGTGTACACAGGAATATATGCTTGAAGTGTTCTATACTTGTGAATGTGCTGTGTGTTATAATTGGGCCAACATTGGGATTTCTGTGTTAATTCCGTTTGTGAAAAGGAACACCGCGCCAGAGGTCCGTGTTCACACTCTCCCCCATGCTCCACATTCATACACTCAGTCACACAGTCGTACAACGTGGAAACAGGCCCTTCGGCCCAACTTGCCCACAGCAACCAAATGTCCCATCTACACTCGTCCCACCTGCCTGCGTTTGGCCCACATCCCTCTAAACCCGCCCATTCCATGTACCTTTCTAACTGTTCCTTAAGGGCCTGTCCTACCAGCATCCGGCTCCATGCGATGAGCGCGATCAAACTAGAAGCGGGGGCCACGCGGAGGTCGGGTGATCCCCTGTACAGGGCCGTTCCCACCAGCATGCGCCTGCATGCGGCAAGCGCGACCAAACCGGCAGCAGGGGCCGCGCGGAGGTCGGGTGAGTGGCGCAACGCGGCGCAAAGTGAGGCGAACTTGGAGCGAAGTCTTAAGGTAAGTTCACCAGGACAGAGAGGGGCACACAGAGAGGGGCACAGAGGCACACACAGAGAGCGCCACGGAGCCACACACATAGAGGGTCACGGAGGCACCTACAGATAGGTTCACGGAGGCACGATGTCGAGGCGGTGTGTCATGCGTCGAGGCGACTGCGAGCCGACAAGCCGTTGTCGCGCGGAATTTTCGAACATAGTTAGTTTTTCGGAGCCCCGCGCAATGTCGGGACGAACTCCGCACAATTCCGCACGGCTCCGGCAATCGAAGTGGGACCGGCCCCGTGACGCCGGACGGCTAAAGCGACCACGTTAGGTCGCGCTCATCGCATGGAGTTGCATGCTTGTGGGACAGGCCCTTTAAACCTTACGATAGTCCCTGCCTCAACTACTTCCTCTGGCAGCTCGTTCCACACACCCACCTTTGCATGAAGATGTTACCCCTCAGGATCCTATTAAATCTTTCTCCCCTCACCTTAAACCCATGTCCTCTGGTTCTCGATTCCACTACTCTGGGCGAGAGAGTATGTGCATTTAACGATCTATTCCTCTCATGATTTTGTACCCCTCATCCTCCTGCGCCCCAGTCCCGTTATGATGCTACTTATAATCCACATAGAATTCTGAGAACCATCCTTGAACTTCTGAGAAATAATTCATATAAACTTGGTGTCGAGAATCTGGCTGACCTGCAGTGGGGAGGCAGATAAGATTGTGGCGTTTAAGAGGCATTTAGAGAGTCGGGGGAAGTACAGGGAATAGAGGGATATGGGTCGTGTACAAGCAGAGATCACGTTGACTCAGCATCATATAGGGCTCAGATATGGGCTGAGGGCTGATCATCTAAAATCGGTACCCCGGTCCTGCATTCTCCCCATAACCCTTGATATCTTTAGCCCTAAGAGCTAAATCTAATTTTTAGTTAAACCTGTCCCACTTAGGAAACCTGAACGGAAACCTCTGGAGACTTTGCACCCCACCCAAGGTTTCCATGCGGTTCCCGGAGGTTTTTGTCCTTCAACTAGCATCGCAACCGGCTTCGACTAAAAGATTACAGATTTTTAAAACAGAAACCACTTTCGACCATTAGGGAGACTGACAAAAACCTCCGGGAACCGCACGGGTGCAGCGCAGTCTCCAGAGGTTTCCGTTCGGGTTTCCTAAGTGGGACAGGGGCATTACTCTCTCTTGAAAACATCCAGTGAATTGGCCTCCACTGCCTTATCTGTGGCAGAGAATTCCACTGCGATATTCTATTACAAAAGTCCTCCCAAGCACAGCAGGGAAGTGTATCTAAAAGCAGGCCTGGTGGTCAGAAAACTAGAAGCAGGTCAAGCTTTGGATCCACACAATCAACGGGAAATCTCTGACCAACATTAGAGAGAGCGAGACCCTTAGTGTAAGGATCCCCAACCAGAATAACACAGGAAATGGTGGGGCCACAGGGGAGAGCAGTAGTTGGCTGTCGCACTGTAAGACTGGGAACTGTGACTTGTTTTACTAGCATGGAAAGTTAGTTAAAAAATAGATGAACATTAATTGCACAGTAAAACTGCCTCTCGGCTGCGCTGCGATACTTTCATTAGGTGTCTGAACTGCGGGGGGCTAGTGAGCGAGCCAGCCAGCGGGGTTTATGGAAGTAGAACTCTTAAGCTGTTCCTGGCCAAATAGACTCCAATCCTTTCAAATCAAAGAGGCCCACTCTACCTGCACACTGACAGCAGAACCATGGTGGGAGTCACGGAAACCAGTTGAGTTTGGGAGGTTTGGGAAGGCCGCCTTTCTCTACGATCCTTTGGGCCAAGGGTGCGTCTTTTTTTGTTTTTGCAAACCAGCGCCTGCAAAAACCACCTTTGTTTTTCAGAAGTTCATAAATTCATAAGTCCTAGCAGCAGATTTAGGCCATTCTGCCCATCTAGTCCACTCCGCCGTTCAATCACGGCTGATCTATCTTTCCCTCTCAACCCCATTCTCATGCATAACCTCTGACACCCCACTATCAAGGTTATCTCTGTCATTCCACGGACTGGTGCAGTGCAATCAGTTGCATGGTTTTCTTTCCCATCTTCTCCAGAGGCGCTGCCCGACCAGCTGAGTTACTCCAGCACTCTGCATCTTCTTGGTTGTAAACCAGCATCTGCAGATCCTTGTTTCTAGAAAGAGAGGGCTGGCTCCTGTCCTCCATCCATCCGGGCCACGCTACATCAGTGTCGGGAGGTTGCTGCTCCACACTTGAGTTTGAGTTTAGTTTAGTGTCATGTGTACCAAGGCACAGTGAAAAGCCTTTGTTGCGTGCTAACCAGTCAGCGGGAAGACAATACGTGATTGCAACGGAGCCTTCTAGTGTGTGGGGGATGAGAGAGTGAGAGAACACGACACTGGTTAACTGGGTAATCAGTGGTCGGCACGGACTCGGTGGGTCGAAGGGCCTGTTTCCATGCTGAACCTCTAAACTAAACCACAGAATGACCAAAGTTGTAATTATCCCCTTCATAGTCTCAGCCTTCAACAGCCATTGAAGTGGTCACTGTCTTGATGTGAAAATCATTGGAATAAGATAACTGGTCGTTCTGTGAAAAATTGTTAAAATAATGCCATTGGAGAAGGAATCGGAAATGGGCATGTGCCTGGCAACAACATGATAACCGTTCGAGGACAAGGGAATTGGTACATGGATGGGAGAGGGATATGGGCCAGTCCAGGCAAGTGGGAATAGTTGGCTGGAGCTACTTGGTCAACATGGAATAGTTGGGCTGAAGGGCCTGTTTCTGTATTGTAAAGCTCTAACTCCATGGCAAGATAATGAAACTATTGCAACAAATGTTAACCACTCACTTAATGAACATAGTATAGGACAATACGTTTTTTTTAACCTGCCGCCAACACACTCACCCTCTTCCTAGAAGGTAAACTGGTTTTGGTCGCTCATAAACAAGAGTGAATCGGTCACAGAGGAGACACATCAATTGATAAATATTTGTTTGGTCAAGGTTGGCCCGGTGATGCAGTGATGGTGTTGCTGCCTTACAGCGCCGGAGACCCGGGTTCGATCCTGATCTCCGACGTTGTCTGTACGGAGTTTGTACATTCTCCCTGCGACCCGCGTGGGTTTTCTCTGGGAGCTCTGGTTTCCTCACACTCTCCAAAGACGTACAGGTTTGCAGGTTAATTGGCTTTGGTAAAATTGTAAATTGTCCCTAGTGTGTAGGATAGTGTTAATGTATGGCGGTGATCGCTGGTCGGCGTGGGCTCGCAGGGCCAACGAGCCTGTTTACAAGCCGCACCGCTAAACCAAAGTAATCTCAATTAGCACCTACACCGAGCTGTTCCTCAACCAAGATCCGACCAGTTACTTCGCAATTTCTAGTATTTGCCCAAGACCAGTTTTATCCCGACCGGCACTCCCTGGGTTACGTAACTGTGGTCACGAGCAGAACAGGCGCACCTTGCCCAATGGCCACGTCCTGCTTCCCCAGGCAGGGTCCTCCACCTTCCCACCCACCACCAATCCCAGCCCTTCACCTACACTGGGACCACCAGCTACACTGGAGCTACCTGCTACACTGGAACTTCCCTTCCCCAACTCAGGACTACCTCCTGCTGTGGCCCATCTCTTACCCCCTAATACCACTCCATCTTTCACCCCCCCCTTGCTGTGCATCCACCACAGTCCTCACATGAGTACACATTCATCTCCTCCCCTCATTCTCCTCTCCCCTTCTCACATCCCATCTTCTCTTCCCTCCTCTCTGCTCACTCCTCCTCTCCTCTCCCCTCTTGGCTCTTCTCTACCTCTCCTCCCCTCCATTCTTCCCTCCATCCCCTCCTCTCCTCTCCACCTGTCTCCCCTCTCATCACCTCACCTCTCCTCCCATCTCCCCTCCTCCCCTCTCTCTTCTCCCCTCCACTCCTCTCCTCCTGTCTCCCCTCTCATCACCTCACCTCTTCTCCCCTCCCATCTCTCCTCTCTTCCCATCTACCCTCTCTCTTCTCCTCTCCTCTCCTCCTGTCTCCCCTCTCGCCCCCTCCCCTCTCCCCTCCCCTCCCCACTCACAAGCTGAGACCAATTCATTTCTGAGCAGTGACATCACAGGAGGCTGAAGTTCTTCTTTGTGTAGAACAGGAAGTGGAATATTAGCTCTAATCACCAGGGCCTGGTATCCAATTAATCTCTGCTTTGTAAAAGCAGCTGTGCCTGTTTGATCGTCCTTGATATCTATTCAGCGTTCCACTCTTGCCCTGTTTTAACAGGATGCAGTCGGCCTTCAGTTGCAGCTCCAGTCTAAGTGATTGTTAAAGAAGGAACTGCAGATGCTGGAGAATCGAGGGTTACACAAGTCTGAAGAAGGGTCTCGACCCGAAACGTCGCCTATCTCCTTCGCTCCTTAGATGCTGCTGCACCCGCTGAGTTTCTCCAGCTTTTTGTGTAACCCCCAGTCTAAGTGATGTTGCTTGCACCCACCGCACACTGTCCTGTGTATGATGGGCGCCTAACCCAACATCACATCCCTACACAGACACACAAAGCTGGAGTAACTCACCGGGACCGGCAGCATCTCTCGAGAGAAGGAAAGGGTGACGTTTCAGGTCGAGACCCTTCTTCAGACTCGAAGAGTCCAGACTAGCTGCCTGGTCTGTCCCGCTGAGTTACTCCAGCTATTTGTGTCTATCTTCAGTTTAAACCAGCATCTGCAGTTCCTTCTCACACACCACATCCCTCGAGGATGTTTACAAAGAAATGCAACCAGGGTGGACAAATATCACGTGAACTTGTGTTTACGTGTTGCTCAAAGTTGATCTCCAGACACGGGTGCTATTCAAAAGCTTTATATCTCGCTCTGAAATCAAGCCCATACTAATCAGAGGGTCTATAACTTTCTTGGCCCTTTCTCTTGAAATGCGGAATGGGTGTGTGGGAGAGTCGAGGACCAGAGGTCATAGCCTCAGAATTAAAGGGCGCTCTTTTAGAAAGGAGGAGAGGAGGTATTTCTTTCTTCAGAGGGTGGTTAAGGACTGTCTTATGAACAAGGACTGCATAGACTCGGTTTATACTCTCTAGAATTTAGGAGATTGAGAGGGGATCTTATAGAAACTTACAAAATTCTTAAGGGGTTGGACAGGCTAGATGCAGGAAGATTGTTCCCGATGTTGGGGAGGTCCAGGACAAGGGGTCACAGCTTAAGGATAAGGGGGAAATCCTTTAGGACCGAGATGAGAAGGACTTTTTTCACACAGAGAGTGGTGGGTCTCTGGAACTCTCTGCCACAGAGGGTAGTTGAGGCCAGTTCATTGGCTATATTTAAGAGGGAGTTAGATGTGGCCCTTGTGGCTAAGGGGATCAGAGGGTATGGCGAGAAGGCAGGTACGGGATACTGAGTTGGATGATCAGCCATGATCATATTGAATGGCGGTGCAGGCTCGAAGGGCCGAATGGCCTACTCCTGCACCTAATTTCTATGTTTCTATGTTAACCTATGGAACTCATTGCCACAGAGGGCTGTGGAGGCCAAGTCAGTGGATATTTTTAAGGCAGAGATAGACAGATTCTTGATTGGAAGATTAGGTGTCAAGAGTTTGGGGAGAATGCAGGGATTAGGAGACAGAGAACAGGCATGATTGAATGGCAGAGTGGACTCGATGGGCCGAATGGCCTGATTCTACCGCTACCACTCATGAACCTGTGAACGGACAATTAATTCTTTAATGACATTTTCCTAAAGATTTACAGTTTTGAAGCATCAGTGGCAGATGCGGAAACAAAAATAAAAAAGGGATTATTAAAGTCAAAATAAATAGAAGTTTTTCTAGTTGTTGACCCTGCCGCAAGCAGCTTAGCAGTGGTGAAGATAGACACAAACTGCTGGAGCAACCCAGCGGGAAAGGCAGCATCTCTGGAGAGAACAAATTGGGTGACATTCAGGTCAAGATCATGGTCATGGTCCAGGGGTAAGTAGGAGGAGGTGTCCGAGAGTTGGCACGTGGCCTCCGCTTTGTAGAGATCGATGCGCCAGACTACCATGGCACCTCCCTTGTCGGCGGGTTTGATAACCCAGTCTGGGTTGTTGCGGAGTCAGTCTGAAGAAGGGTCTCGACCCGAAACATCGCCTATCTCCTTTGCTCCTTAGATGCTGCTGCACCCGCTGAGTTTCTCCAGCTTTTTGTGTAACCATTAATCATAGAAGACTTGGCTTCGCTAAGGTGAATCTTCGTGGTGTTGTCTCCAGCGCCTTCAAGTTCGGCTGCAGGCCGGCGTTTCCCCCAGGACACAGAGTTGGTCGGGTGGGCGAGGAGAGGGACGTGAGTTGGCGGGCCGAGCCTATTGAGGGTGACGGAGGAGGCCCTGTAGCAGCCTGGGGCTCGTCTGGATCTGATGCTGCCCTAGTACATCGAGCACGTGGGCCGGACCTTGGACTTTTTGTAAAAGGCACTAAAATAGGACGACTCACGCACGTGTGAGCTACGCATATAAATAATGTTGCCGTGCAGTGCACGCCTGACATGAAGGAACCATTGAACCAAGAGGTGCTGAGGGAAATTACAACATTCTTGAGGCAACACAGCCAAACGAGCAGAGGTGTTCAGAGTGCAGAAGTGGAGCGATCTCTTTACTCAGCGGGTGGTGAATCTGTGGAATTCCCTCCAGGTTACCAGCTGGCACTCTCTTCTGCGTCAACATTTCTGGGTTCAACTTTTGGTTTTTAGTTGTAGAGATACAGCATAGAAACAGGCTGTTTAGCCCACTAAGTCCGTGCCGATCACCTATACATTCGTTCTCTCCTGCACGCTAAGGGCAGTTCACACAAGCCAATCAACCTACAAACCTGACATCATTGGGATGTGGGAGGAAACCGGAGCGCCGGGGAGAAAGCCACGCGGTCATGAGTTTGCACGTTAATTGGCCTCTGTAAATTGCCGCTAGTGTGTAGGGAGTGGATGGGAAAGTGGGATAACAGAGCACGAGAGTGAACGCGTGATCGATCGCTGGTCAACATGGGCTCAGCGGGCCGAAGGGCCTGTTTCCATGCTGTATATCTAGAACTAAGCGCAGGAGTGTTCCGACACTATTGAGCTCACCTCGGCAACACGCAAAGGGCGTCATACTTCTGGTGCCGACAGAGTTACAAGAAGTTAATAGAACAGTCTTACCCTTCTCGCTGGGGTGACCCCGGCCTGCCGCTGCACGTAGGGTCGCCAACCTTCTCTCTCCCAAATAAGGGACAAAAAGTCAAAATATGGGACAAATTCCCAACGGCAATTCGTTGACCGACTCGGCCGTGGCTGGGTGAATGATGAATTAGCCCGGGTGCTGGACTGCACACAAAGCCCAGCTGAGGAGTTTTGGCCCGGGCCGCGCGACGTTGCGCGCCCCATCCAAGTAATGAACCGCTGATCGGCCACGAGAAGGATGGGTGGTGGTGTCGGAGGTAAGCGAAGGTCCGAAGGTCGGACAGCTGGCCGGGCTGCCGACCGACCGACGGGGCCACTGGCGAGGAGCTGCTGCTGCACTCCACGGGCTGCACTACGTCGGGACGGGTGAGGCGGGGCCGGACGCGGCGCTCCGACCCAACAGTCCCGTCGACCCGAGTAGTAGCAGTTAAATACGGGACAAGGGCGGTCCCGTATGGGACAAACCAATTTAGTCCAATATTGGGGATGATCCGGCTAATACGGACAGTTGGCGACCCTAGCTGCTCGTGACTGCAGCCGTACAGCACCGTGTCCCCCTTTGATCTCGCCGCCCCCACGCTGAATCCACCGTCGGTGGCCCTATCTGGTCAATATCACCTTCCTGTGCGTGAAGGTTTACAAAGCACGGGGTTGGCCGCTGAACTCGCTACATTTCAACAGTAACAATACTTCAAAGATATTTCATGGGCCGTAAAGTGCTTTCGGGATATCCTGGAAACAGCCAAAATAAAACCATATTAGCAATTCTGAAGTGCCCTTAAAGTTCCAACGGAATACAATGCAAGTGGCTAAAAATACAAAATCCTCTGTGACATGCAATGTATAGAAACATAGAAAATTGGTGCAGGAGTGGGCCTTTCTGCCCTTCGAGCCTGCACCGCCATTCAATATGATCATGGCTGATCATCCAACTCAGTATCCCGTACCTGCCTTCTCTCCATACCCCCCGATCCCTTTAGCCACAAGGGGCACATCTAACTCCCTCTTAAATATAGCCAATTAACTGGCCTCAACTACCTTCTGTGGCAGAGAATTCCAGAGATTCACCACTCTGTGTGAAAAATGTTTTCCTCATCTCGGTCCGAAAGGATTTCCCCCTTATCCTTAAACTGTGACCCCTTGATCTGGACTTCCCCAACATCGGGAACAATCTTCCTGCATCTACCCTGTCCAACACCTTAAAAATTTTGTAAGTTTCTATAAGATCCCCCCTCAGTCTTCTAAATTTTAGCGAGTACAAGCCAAGTCTATCCAGTCTTTCCTCATATGAAAGTCCTGCCATCCCAGGAATCAATCTTGTGAACCTTCTCTGTACTCCCTCTATGGCAAGAATGTCTTTCCTCTGATTTGGAGACCAAAACTACGCAATACTCCAGGTGTGGTCTCACCAAGACCCTGTACAACTGCAGTAGAACCTCCCTGCTCCTATACTCAAATCCTTTTGCTATGAATGCTTACATACCATTTGCCTTCTTCACTGCATGCCTACTTTCAATGATTGGTGTACCATGACACCCAGGTCTTGTTGCATCTCCCCTTTTCCTAATCGCCACCATTCAAATAATAGTCGACCCTCCTGTTTTTCCCACCAAAATGGATAACCTCACATTTATCCACATTATACTGCATCTGCCATGCATTTGTCCACTCACTCAGCCAAACCAAGTCACCTCAGGAGACAGCTGCTTGTTGCATCTCCTGTCCCCCATTGTTTAACGGAGACACAAAATGCTGGAGTAACTCAGCAGGTGCGGCAGCATCTCTGGAGAGAAGGAATGGGTAACGTTTCGGTGGGGTAATCTTTGGGTGGGTTCCCCGCCAACTCCCCTGACATCAGTCTGAAGAAGGGTCTTGACCCTAAACGTTACCCATTCCTTCTCTCCAGAGATGCTGCTGCACCTGCTGAGTTACTCCACCATTTTGTGTCCATCTTCAATTTAATCCAGCATCTGCAGTCCCTTCCTACCCATTGTTTAACTTTCTGATCAAGAAGGAACTGCAGATGCTGGAAAATCGAAGGTAGACCCAAAGTGCTGGAGAAACTCAGCGGGTCAGTCTGAAGAAGGGTTCCGGCCCGAAACATCACCTATTTCCTTCGATCCATAGATGCTGCCTCACCCGCTGAGTTTCTCCAGCATTTTTGTTTAACATTCTGAACTGAGGGGGAACCTCAGGAAAAGAGGAAGAAAACTAAGTAGGAGACTTAACCCTTGCTTTCCCTTTCTCTCCGTCCCATCCCCACCCTAGTTCTCCGACTCGGTTCACTGTTCCTCCCGAATTTTGGTGATTGCACGCCTCGTTGCCACCTTCCCCTCAGATAACAATGAACCATTGTACATTTCCTTGACCATCGTCCGCTTTGATCTTCCGTTTTCACACCTCACCCATCCACTTCTCTATTGTCTCTCTCTCTCTCCCCCCTGATTCTCAGTCCGAAGAATGGTCTCGACCCGAAACATCACCCATTGCTTCTCTCCAGAGATGTTGCCTGTCCCACTGAGTTACTCCAGCATTTTGTGTCTATATTAAGTAGGAGAAGTGTAGCCTGCTAACCTACTGACTGGAAACAGCCCGGGAAGGAATTAAACTGGCCTGACCTTGCCAGTTTAAAATATCAGCAGGAAATGGGGCCCTCTCCCCATAAAATAATGAGAGGACTAATGAAAGGCTTATTATTTACTCTCAATCTGTTGTGAGGCTCTTTGCCAGATGGCACAGAGATAAAGATGCATAAAACTCATATTTCATGTGAAAGGGAGTGATCCATTGCAAGTCACTTGGACCTGTAAATCCGTTTGATCCCAGTATACATCTTCGGTATTGTGCTGAATTATTATTGTCACGTGCACCAAGATACAGTGGAAAGGGCCTGTCCCACCAGCATGCGATTCCATGCGGTGAGCGCGACCAAACCGGCAGCGAGGGCCGCACGGAGGTCGGGTGATCCCCGTACAGGGCCCGTTCCACCAGCATGCGCCTGCATGCGGCAAGCGTGACCAAACCGGCAGCGAGGGCCGCGCGGAGGTCGGGCGAGTGGGTCAACGCGGCGCAAAGTAAGGCGAACTTGGAGCAAAGTCTTAAAGGTAAGTTCGCCAGGACAGAGAGGGGCACACAGAGAGGGGCACAGAGGGCCACGGAGCCACACACAGAGAGGGTCACGGAGGCACCTACAGATAGGTTCACGGAGGCGCGACGTCGAGATGGTGCGTAATGCGTTGAGGCGACAGCGAGCCGACAAGCCGTTGCCGCGCGGAAGTTTTGAGCATGGTCAGTTTTCCGGCGGCCCGCGCGATGTCGGGACGGCTCAAGCGACCACGTTAGGTCGCGCTCATCGTATGGAGTTGCATGCTGGTGGGACAGGCCCTTAACACTTTGTTTTGTGTGTTATCCAGGCAGATTAGTTTAGTTTACTATCAAGTGCACCGAGGTACAGTGAAAAGCTTTTGTTGCGTGCTAACCAGTCAGCGGAAAGTCAATACATGACCACAATCGAGCCGATCGCAGTGTACAGATACATGACAAGGGAATAACGTTTAGTGCAGGGTAAAGCCAGTAAAGTCCGATCAATGATAGTCCGAGGGTCACCCATGAAGTAGGCAATAGTTCAGGTCTGCTCTCTGCTCTGGTAAAATGGTTCAGTTGCCGGATAACAGCTGAACATCACACCACACACACACACACACACACCACATACACACACACAAGTGCAATCGTACCGTACATGAGTACAAGAGGCAGTGCAAAAACAATTGTGAATACAGTGATAGAGCTGCAGGGAAAGTGCGGCTAAAAAAAAGTGAAAGGGTTGCATCGAGGACGAGGTGGATTGGAAGATCAGGAAAACATCTTTAGCACATCTTGTCTGAATGTGGACCATAAGCCAAAAAAAAAATCCAGGGGCTTTAATATACTTGGGAGACAACTGCAGCCTAAATGAGTTTGTTTTACAGTCACGTGTACCATGTACAGTGAATAGCTTTTGTTGCATGCAGCCCTATGATATATCAGGTAACGATGGTTCTTAACTGGGAGTATTTATCATCTCTAGAGTCGAGAGTTTACAAAGAATGGAATCAACGCACAAGCAGTGTTAGACAATAGACAATAGGTGCAGGAGTTGGCGATTCGGCCCTGCGAGCCATTCACCGTGATCATGCCTGATCATCCCCAATCTGTACCCCGTTCCTGCCTTCTCCCCAAATCCCCTGACTCCGCTATATTTAAGAGCTCTATTTAACTCTCTCTTGAAAGCCTCCAGAGAATCAGACTCCACTGTCTTCTGAGACAGAGAATTCCACAGATTCACAACTCTCTGGGTGAAAAGGATTTTCCTCATCTCCGTTCCAAATGGCCGACCCCTTATTCTTAAAACAAGATGGTTGCTTTAAGGGAAGGACACTGGAGATACTGGGAGTGGGAGTGGGAATGTGGGTGGGAATATGGGTGGGAATGGGAGTGGGGGGGGAATGGGAGTGGGAGTGGGGGTGGGAATGGGATTAAAAGTGGGATTGTGGGTGCTAATGGGGGTGCGAATGGAAATGGGAGTGGTAGTGGGAATGGGTGGGAGTGGTAGTGGGAATGGGTGGGAGTGGTAGTGGGAATGGGTGGGAGTGGGAATGGGTGGGAGTGGGAATGGGAGTGTAGTCAGTAGATGGTGAAGTAAAGCTTATTAAGCTCACACAAGAACATCCTGAGAAATGATTGTGTAAACAACATTACATCACGGCAGCCATCACAATGGATTTCCTAACTGTTCCAAGTTAACAATGGGTTCCACAATTACACCTCATAACTGCAGCCCCCTTTTGTTCCGATGGCAGCTGTTCGTAAAGATCCTGTTATGACCATTTCAACCTTCTCTAAACGCATCTGTTCACATCTCCATTCTCTTTTGCCTCGCACAGTTGTTCCTTCGGTCATTTAACCTCTTCTGGTCCTCTTTTGTTCTTTCCTCCTCCCCACCCCCCTTCCCCGCCCTCCGTTCTTGTATAAAACCGGTTACATTTCTGGCATTTTGCTGCATAAATGAAACGTCGTAACATTTTCATCAAATGCAACTTTTTCATTTCCATGGTTTTGAAACTTCTGCAAAAAGCTCCTTGGAACTGAAAATGATGTTAGCATCTTTTAACATCAACAAATTTATGTCTGAAGAAGGGTTCCGACCTGAAACATGACCTATTCCTCCTCTCCAGAGATGCTGCCTGACCTGCTGAGTTACTCCAGCATTTTGTGCGTCTATCATTCTTTCAACATAATTTTCTTCAGTGCAAGTTTTTGACTCTGAATGAAGAAAGCATCTAGCTTCCTCCCACATTCCAAAGGCATGCAGGTCTGTAGCTTAATTGGCTTCTGTAAATTGCCCAGAGTGTGTAGGGCAGGGGTGAGGAACCTGCGGACTTCTAGGGCATTAAGTGCAGCCTTTTGAATGAATCCAAGTTTTATAGAACAAATCTTTTTATTATCATTAATATATTTTCGTTCATGTTATATTATTTTTATTTTTATCTTAAAATTAACCTATTTAAAATACCAGAGAGTAAAAGAAGATTCAACGAAATAATCCTCCCCGACTGACGGCCACAATTAAAACATTAGTAAGTCATAGAAACATAGAAAAGAGGTGCAAGAGGAGACCATTCGGCCCTTCGAGCCAGCACCACATGTCATGAGTGTTTTTTTAACAAAATAATGTACATTTTGAAGTATATCTAATTGTAGTTTCTTGGAAGCGGCCTTGTTAGATTACAGCTAATTTAGTGCGGCATTCCAACGTCCCCCAGCCCTGGTGTAGGGAGTGGATGAGAAAATGGGTGAACGATGGTCGGAGTGGACTCAGTGGGTCGAAGGGCCTGTGTCCAGATTCTCTAAGCTAAACTAGAAGGGCGGCACGGTGGCACAGCGGTAGAGTTGCTGCCTTACAGCGAATGCAGCGCTGGAGACCCGTGCTCCATCCCGACTACGTGTGCTGTCGGTACGGAGTTTGTGCGCTCTCCCCGTGACCTGCGTGGGTTTTCTCCGAGATCTTCGGTTTCCTCCCGCACTCACTCCAAAGACGTACAGGTTTGTAGGTTAATTGTCTTGGTAAATGTAAAAAATGTCCCTAGTGTGTGTAGGATAGTGTTAATGTGCGGGGATCGCTAGTTGGTGCGGACCCGGTGGGCCGAAGGGCCTGTTTCCGCGCTGTATCTCTAAACTAAACTAAATAGGCCGAACTAACTAAGCGAGAAACTTGTAAATGTTTTAATTGTAGTGATTGTATGTATTTTCGTAGTTTTCTGGGATGATGCAACAAAAGCTTTTCACAGTACCTCAGTACAGTGTACAAAACTAACTAAACTGATGAAATGCACTTTAAAAAATATAGTTTTTCATAAAAACATTAATTTACAGTTCATGAATCGCCCCTCGGGCCTGGGCAAAGCTTAATAACCAGCCAGGCCATGGGTACACAAGGTCAGCAATGTACCTGAAGGAAAAGTCTATCACTCCACCCTGTCAGTCATCACCTAACGGTTTAGCACCACTGCAGGGCATACTGTCTACCTGCCCACAGCAGGGACACAGAAGTAGTTAAAGCAGCAAGCTTGCCACAATTATCCCCGCACCACACACTGTCAGCAGACTAACAGAACCGCCTGCTGAACCACCAAGGATAACGTCAAAAGCCCTCTTGGCGATCACTGAAAACTATTAACGGGAGGCAAAAATGCTGGAGAAACTCAGCGGGTGAGGCAGTATCTATGGAGTGAAGGAATAGGTGACGTTTCGGGTCGAGACCCTTCTTCACCTATTCCTTCGCTCCACAGATGCTGCCTCACCCGCTGAGTTTCTCCAGCATTTTTGTCTACCTTCGATTTTTCCACCACCTGCAGTTCTTTCTTAAACATTTTAGTTCATTGATTAGTTTACTTTAGTTTGGGGATGCAGGCCCTTTGGACAAACAAATCCACGCTGAGCAGCGATCCCCGTACACTAACACTATCCTACACACACTAGGGACAATTTACAATTTTACCAAAACCAATTAGCCTACAGATCCTGCATGCCTTTGGAGTGTGGGAGGAAACCGGAGCACCCGGAGAAAACCCACGCGGTCACGGGGAGAACGTACAGACTCTATACAGATGGCCTCTGAGGTCAGGATCGAACCTGGTTCTCTGGCGCTGCAATAAGGCAGCAAATCTAGCGCTGGGCCGCTGTGTTAATACACAGAGCATTAAACAATGCTCCAAGAGACAAATCCTTTAACAACGGGGCTTGGTTCTGCTTTTCCTGGATCCACGAGACATTCCAACATCTGCTGCCCAGCAGCTGTGTCACTCAAAGAATGTTAATCCATGCCTTGGAAATTTAAAACGACACTTGATGCTTTCACCTTCCAACCTCCCCCACCTACATTCATTAAATGCACAATGCAGCATTGTCTGCGATGGATCGCGGGGCTTCAGGATATCAATGTTCTTTTCCCAGGTCATATCATCAAGGACACCAAGCTATCTGCAGTCTCAGCCTTGACTACTTGGCAATACATGTTGGTCTTGTCAATGCCCCCTGTCTGCATCCCGTAAATGAGTGAATGGAATAAAGGGTTAATTCTCGCAGATGTTCGAGGGGACACGAGCAGACTGAGCGAGGATTGTTGCTGGGGTTGTGGGAACCCTGCAACTTCCCCGAGAGCAGAACTCGGTCATCTGGGGCTTTCAGGAGCGAGATTCCCAGGGAGTCTGTGGAATTCTCTGCCTCAGAGGGACGGTGGAGGCAGGTTCTCTGGAGGCTTTCAAGAGAGAGCTAGATAGGGCTCTTGAAAATAGCGGAGTCAGGGGGTATGGGGAGAAGGCAGGAACGGGGTACTGATTGGGGATGATCTGCCATGATCACATTGAATGGCGGTGCTGGCTCAAACGGCCGAATGGCCTACTCCTGCACCTATTGTCTATTGAGTTAGATGCCACACTGGAGCATTGTGAGCAGTTTTGGGCCCCATATCTGAGGAAGGATCATCAAGCTTTGGAGAGGGTCATAAGGTCATAAGTGATAGGATTAGAATTAGGCCATTCAGCCCATCAAGTCCACTCCGCCATTCAATCATGGCTGATCTGTCTCTCCCTCCTAACCCCATTCTCCTGCCTTCTCCCCATAACCTCTGACACCTGTACTAATCAATTCCACAGATTCACCACCCTCTGACTAAATGTGGACTAAAGGGTCCAGAGGAGGTTTACAAGAATGATCCCAGCGATGATTGTGTTAACAAATAATGAGTGTTGGACGACACTGGGCCTCTACTCGGTGAAGGACGAGGGAGGGGAGGGGGGGGCCTGATTGAAACTAGTGAAAGGCCTGGATAGAGTGGATGTGGAGAGGATGTTTCCATTAGTGAGAGAATCTATGACCAGAAGCCACAGCCCCAGAATAAAAGGATAGCCCTTCAGAAAGATGAGGAGGGTGGTGAATCTGTGGAATTCATGGCCACAGACGGCTGTGGAGAACAAGTCAATGGATATTTTTAAGGTGGAGATTGATGGATTCTTGATCAGTACGGGTGTCAGCAGTTATGGGGAGAAGCAGGAGAATGGGGTTGAGAGGGATACATAGAACAGCCGAGATTGAATGGCGTAGAAGACTTGAATGATGTAGAAGATGGGCTGAATAGCCTCATTCTGTTCCTTGACCGTATGAATTTATGAACACAGGGGTCAAGATTGAGATTTAGTCCAAGGCTAGTCAGTGCGGAGAGGGAGTCCTCTGGCATTGAGTTTTCCTCTGTTGCCCACCAGTCAGGGGGTCAGGCAGGTGGGAAGGATTCGACAGTTGTCTAATTTCGTTGTCTAATGCATTTCGTTGTCTCTGTACTGTACACTGACAATGACAATTAAAATTGAATTTGAATTTTGAATTTGAATCAGTGTTGGAGCCATTTATGCTAAGGTCAGTTACTGTCAGTATTTCAGTATTTCTGTACCTTTGTCCCAGCTTGTGGGTGAGATTATATACGGAGCAGGGGGTGTCGACATTTTTAGGAGGCTAGCGCACTCAGAGATTGGGTTGTTAGTTTGCCTCGAGGGACGGTGAGGAGAACAGTTTTTTTCCTTCACGTTCACGTCACGAGACGTCACATGGAGAAGCAGCTAGTAAGAACGATTTAGACAATAGACAAAAGGTGCAGGAGTAGGCCATTCGGCCCTTCGAGCCAGCACCGCCATTCAATGTGATCATGGCTGATCATCCCCCAATCAGTACCCTGTTCCTACCTTCTCCCCATATCCCCTGACTCCGCTCTTTAAGAGCCCTATCTAGCTCTCTCTTGAAAGTATCCAAATTATTTCATTGTTTTGTATTACTTCAATAAAAGACCAATTAATCAAGAAACAATGACTGGAAGATTTGTTTTTGCTATCTGTGAGACAATAGACAATAGACAATGGACAATAGACGCAGGAGTAGGCCATTCGGCCCTTCGAGCCAGCACTGTCATTCACTGTGATCATGGCTGATCATCCACAATCATGTGTGAACTAAATCTCCACCACATCCCCGAGTAGTAATGGCAATTAAAAGTTGGACATTGAAAAGTTAAGAAATTAATATAACAGACAGCGATGAGCACAGATGGCATTGAGGGTTTAACTGCGTGCCCTTAGCACCCAGTCTATAGTGGGCAGCATTAAAATGGGGGGCAGGGATCTCAGAACATGGCAGAGCACAAGGAAATAAGGAAGGTCAACATCACGAAAACTTCCAAAATAAGAATTAAAATTTTAAAATGGAGGCTTTATTGGGCAGGGAGCTAATGTTACTAAAAGCCCTGTCCCACGGTGCGAGTTCATTCCAAGAGCTCTCCCGAGTTTTAAAAAGATCAAACTTGTGGTAAGCACGGAGAATGAACGTAGCGGGTATGTCGGAGCTCGGGGACGTCTCTTAGCGCTAACGGCAGGTACTCGGGAAGACTCGCTAATGGCAGGGAAGACTCGTGAAGATTTTTCAACCTGTTGTAAAATGTCCACGAGAGCCCCGAGTACCGACGAGCGGCCATTACCGTAAATCTCCGAGTTCGAATCAGGGCAAACTCGGGAGAGGTCTTGGAATGAACTCGTACCGTGGGACTGGGCTTTTACTGTGAAAGGTGTTGAAGGGAGCTTGTGTTATCAACCAGGCAACAGAATGGCTGGATGTCAAATATGTTTTTCAGCACATAATTATTAGTGGTATACTTAAGCCAATTAATTCAGCGACAGCTGCAAGTCACTTACCGTACATATTAATGGCTAATGCACCCTGCAGTTATAAAAGTAGGATTGTGCCTCAAACAGCTACTGAGATTGATATCCTTGTCAGACGCCGCTGTCTTGTATAACTTACACTCCAATTCCTGGGGCTGTTCTCAAATGCTGAAACTCTTTCAAATCCCAAACACCAGGGGGTTTAAGATCTGCCTCTGCACACACCTGCCTCCAATAAATCACTTGAAAGACATGACGTCTGCCTCCATAGCAACCACTATCTAAAATCTGGGTAAAATCGCAGCTCTAACCTTATTGTTGGACAATCTCGGGATCGAGTTGACAGGTGCGTGCGGAGGAGAGGGAGCACTGGAACCACAGTGTGCCAACTACAGTGTTAACCTATCCAGCTTCTGTTCTCCGTCCGTAATTTGTAATCTATTCCGACAACATTACTTTCATGCCTGTCTGCTTTGATGTTTGTAGCTGGTAGAGTCGGCCTTCTGAGCCTGAGCTCACGACTGTATCACCTGTGTTGGAAGGAACTGCAGATGCTGGTTTAAACGGAAGATGGACACTAAAGGCTGGAGTAACTCAGCGGGACAGGCGGCGTCTCTGGAGAGAAGGAATGGGGGATGTTTCGACCCGGAACGTCACCCATTCCTTCTCTCCGCAGATGCCGCCTGTCCCACTGAGTTACTCCAGCATTTTTGTGCCGACTATTGAATATAGTGGCTGGACCCAAAATTGCTTCCCAACAGTCGCAGCGAGAACAACGTTCTCCAGCACGTTCCTGGCACGGTACCAAAGCGCCCATCCCCTTGACGATTCCAGTCATCCCGCTGAGCGGCAGAGGAGCAGATTGCCTGGATATGCTCAGAGTGCAGAGGGAAATCAAAGACCTCCATCACCAGAGTTGCTACCTCACAGCGCCAGGGACCCAGGTTCAATCCTGACATGGGGTGCTGTCTGTACGGAGTTTATACCTTCTGAACCTTCTAATTTTGTGGTCGGCAGGGCAGTACTCTGCATATCGCCAACTTGGACAATTTTCCATTTTTACCAAGCCAATTAACCTACAGACCTTTACGTCTTTCGAGTGCGGGAGGAAACTGAAGATCTTGGAGAAAACCCACGCGGGTCACAGGGAGAACGTACAAACTCCGTACAGACAGCACCCGTAGCCGGGATCGAACCCGGGTCTCTGGCGCTGCATTTTGCTGTAAGGCAGCAACTCTACCGCTGCGCCACCGTGACCGCCCTAATACATAGAAACATAGAAATTAGGTGCAGGAGTAGGCCATTCGGCCCTTCGAACCTGCACCTCCATTCAATATGATCATGGCTGATCATCCAACTCAGTATCCCCTACCTGCCTTCTCTCCATACCCTATGATCCCCTTAGCCACAAGGGCCACATCTAACTCCCTCTTAAATATAGCTTAAATACGCTCTAACTGTGACGCTCGTGGATTTTCTCAGGGTGCTTTAGTTTCCTCCCACACACCAAAGACGTGCAGGTTTGGAGGTTAATTGGCTTCTGTAAAAAAAGTTAATTGTCCCTAGTGTGTGTGGGACAGTGCTGGTGTACGGGGTGATCACTGGTGGGTGAGGATTCGGTGGACTGAAGGGCCTGTTTCCACACTATATCTCTCACGAAATAAAATGCCTAGGTGCAATGAAAGATGGTTTTGGTGAGACCACACCTACACCACAGTCAGTGAGCAGTTTTGAGCTCCATATCTAAGAGACACATAGAAGCAGCGTTGTGTTAGTTTATTACATTGAATCCTGGAATGAGAGGGTTGTTTAGTTAAACTTAGTTTAGAGACACAGCGTGGAAACAGGCCCTTTGGCCCACTGAGTCCACGCTGACCAGCGATCCCCGCACACTAACGCTATCCTACACACACGAGGGACAATTTACAATTAACCGACAAATGTGGGAAGAAACCGGAGCACCTGGGGAAAACCCACACGGGATCACGGGGAGAACGTGCAAACTCTGGTAAACAGCACCCATAGTCAGGATCGTACCCGGGTCTCTGGCGCTGTAAGTCAGCAACTCTACCACTGTGGCACCATGCCGCCCCGTAACATAAATGCACTAACGTTTTGAAATGTCTTTCAAAATGAGCATGAGGAGCCGGACATGCTCCTGCACGAAGTGGCGTCGGGCGATGAAGTCATCGCGCAATAACACGCGCTAGGCATATGCCATCAAGGCGCTACGTACGGCCGCAATGCGCCTGCGTGCCGACAGGCCGCTGGCGCGCGAAGATTTCGGCCACTGCAAGAATTTCTGAACCTGCGCGATGTCGGGACCAGCCCCGCACAACTCTGCGCTTCTAAGTGGGACCGGCCCCTCGTGGCCATAAGGTGCCCGTACGCCGCAAGCGACCACGAGGTCGTGTAATTTGCAAGACGAGGTCGCGTATGTGGGACAGGCCCTTTAATAACCTACAGCATCAGCGGAAGCACAGGAACTCCTACAGTGGTCGCAGAGACGTCGGGAACTGGTACCACTTGGAATGATCTCTCTGGGACTGGCCCCATTATTGCTGGCAGCCTAGTTCAATAAAGATTCCTTTCCCACAATCTTGCCAACCCTAAAATGTCTTCACTATGTTCAGTCTCTTGAAGATTTCTCTTTCAAGTTTTATTTGCAAGCGTAGATTTTGGGAATCGAGCTAGAATTACACTTGATGACTTGGAGAACTTTTACAAGATACAGAATTCCACATTTCAGCAATCAGCATTTCCCCCCCTAAAATTGCAGCTGATTTGAAACATAAATGGATTCTGATATTTCTATTGACGTTAGGGTTTAGTCTTTTTAAAGATGAACCCGAGGGGCAACTTTTGCCTCACTAAGGGAAGTGGGTGCATGGAACGGGCTGCCAGAAGTGGTAGTTAAGGCAGGTACTATCACAGCATTTAAGGAGCATGTGGGTAGGAAAGGATTGGAGGAACATGGGCCAAATGCAGGCAGGTGGGGCGAGTGTAGACGGGGCATGTTGGTGGCATGGGCAAGTTGGGCCGAAGGGCCTACTTCCATGCTGTATGACTCTATGTAACATGGGCTAGGATGCTCCAATCTTTCCACGATGCGTCTGTAAATTGGTTGCTTTATCATCCATCTGAAGAACATCACGCTGCTAAAATGAGACTACATTCTTTATGTCAATATTGGCATCAACGTGGAAACTAAACATCTCTGTGTGAGGGGGGAAGAGGGTGGGTCGTTTTGTGTCTAAGCTCTCTGAAGCCAATGGGCAACATGGTGAAATGGTGATTACCAAACTCCAGAGCTCCAGCTGTGAGGAGAGGTGCCTCATGCTCACCACTGTGGCCAGGTTCAGATGTCCATACGTTCTAGGAGCAGAATATAAGGCCATTCGGCCCATCAAGTCTACTCAATCATGGCTGATCTATCTTTCCCTCTCAACTCCATTCTCCTGCCTTCTCCCCGTAACCCCTGACACTCTTCCTGACCAAAAATCTGTTTATTTCCACCTTAAAAATACCCATTAACTTGGGCTCCTCAGTCAAATTCCACAGATTCGCCAACCTCCGACTAAAGCAATTCCTCCTCGTCTCCTTTCGAAAGGTACATCCTTTTATGCTGAGGCTATGGGCTCTAGTCCTAGACTCTCCCACTAGTGGACAGGTTCTCTCCACATCCACTCTATCCAGGCCTTTCACTGTTCGGTAAAAGCTTCAATGATATTCCCCCTGATCCTTCTAAACTCGTGACATGATGCAATATGGCAGCCGAGTCACAGTCTCACCGACGGTTTGTCTTGGCTTGGGTCAGGGTAGTTTGTTGCAATGAGCGAGAGGAAATTAAGTCGGAGGGTCTTAAATGTGAGTTTGAACTGTGGAAATTGAGCTGGGAAGGGGTGGTGAGAAACTGAAGGAATTAAAAAACCATGGTCGGGTTGAATACAAGTTAGAATGATGCTGTTGGTAATTTGGAAAACATTTGAGGATGTGGACCAAATGAGACTGAATTAGATGGGCATCCTGGTCGACATACATGAGTGAAGACCCTGTTTCCATGCAGTGTTAGTCTGTGACAGGCTACGAGGATAACATTGAACCATAGAAAATAGGTGCAGGAGGAGGCCATTTGGCCCTTCGAGCCAGCACCGCCATTCAATATGATCATGGCCCATTAAAAACTGGGCCTCCTCCATGGCAAGAGTGAGTCCCAGTGCAAATTGGAGGAACAGCACCTCATATTTTGCTTGGGTAGTTTACACCCCAGAGGTATGAACATTGACTTATCCAATTTCGCCCTCCTTCCCCTCCCCTTCCCAGCTCTCCCACAGCCCACTGTCTCCGTCTCTTCCATTTCTTCTTCCCGCCCCCCCCCCCAACCCCACATCAGTCTGAAGAAGGGTCTCGACCCGAAACCTCACTTATTCCTTCGCTCCATAGATGCTGCCTCACACGCTGAGTTTCTCCAGCATTTTTGTCTACCTTCCATTGAACATCTGGCGTGGTGTGTTTGGTTGGGTGGGTGGTGTGTGACTAACTGGTGCAGTGTGGAGTTGAGAGGAGAACTGACCAGCTACTACATGCGTACAATTTCAATAGCAAAGCTAATTTTGAGCTATTTCTGTGGATTTTCTAGTTTAGTGTATAGTTAGTTCCTTGTTCCAGGGAAGAATGTTGACTCCAGTGTTCTGTCAGTACCAAACGCAGGACATCTAACTACAAGCTGCCACTCTATCTATGTGTGGGAATCATTTAATGAAAACTTTGTTAAATGTGCCTCTGATGTGAAGAGCGGAACCAGCTGCGGCTATAATGTGCATGTCAGTCACGGTTCAGAGTTCAAGGAGAGGATATTTCTTTCAGGGAAAATAAATAATGAGGTGTGTCCATGATACATGACATCTGGCACACAAGGTGGCCACTTGTGCAGCCTCATCAGGCGAGATAGATGCCCAGTTGTGCACTTGCCAACAGCCCCACGATTCATCCGCATGGGCACAACGCCTGCCCACTCGTTCTCGACAAGCCAAAGTGCGGCACGGTGGCGCAGCGGTAGAGTTGCTGCCTCACAGCGCCAGGGACCCGGGTGCGATCCTGACTACGGGCGCTGCCTGTACGGAGTTTGTACGTTCTCCCAGTGACCTGCGTGGGTTTTCTCTGGGAGCTCCGGTTTCCTCCCACACTCTAAAGACGAACAGGTTTGAAGGTTAATTGGCCCGGTAAATTTGTAAATTGTCCCCAGTGTGTGTAGGATAGCCTTAATGTGCGGGGATCACTGGTCGAAGCAGACACGGTGGGCAGAAGGGCCTGTTTCCGCGCAGTATTTCTAAACTAAACTAAATTAAACAACCCTCTCATTCCAGGAATCAACCTAATAAACTCACACCACACTGCTTCCATATGCCCTTTGGACGTGGAGCTCCAAACTGCTCGCTGTGATGTTGGTGTGGTCTCACCAACACCTTATATCATTGCACCTCGGCATTTTTTATTATCTTTAGAGATTATAATGTGGAATCAGAGCCTTCAGTCCACACGCACCAGCGATCACCCCGTACATCAGCACTATGCTTCACACTAGGAATAATTTACGCCTCTTCCCGAAGCCAATTAACCTACAAACATGTACGTCTTTGGAATGTGGGAGGAAACCAGAGCACCCGGAGAAAACCCACACGGCCACGGGAAGAAGGTACAAGCTCCGTACAGGCAGCACCCGATGTCAGGATCAAACCCTGCTCTCTGTAAGGAAGCAACTCGACCGGAAATCTATTTAAACCCCACAAGTGGAGGTTACAATCGTTCGCAGAGCATCAAGGTCAAGAGAGTTTATTGTCACGTGTCCCTGATAGGACAATGAAATTCTTGCTTTGCTTCAGCACACAGAACATAGTAGGCATTGACTACAAAACAGATCAGTGTGTCCATATACCATTATATAAATATATACATACATGAATAAATAAACTGATAAAGTGCAAATAACAGATAATGGGTTATTAATGTCCGAGCCAAGTTTAATAGCCTGATGTCTGTGGGGAAGTAGCTATTCCTGAACCTGGTCGTTGCAGTCTTCAGGCTCCTGTACCTTCTACCTGAAGGTAGCGGGGAGATGAGTGTGTGGCCAGGATGGTCTGGGTCCTTGATGATACTGCCAGCCTTTTTGAGGCAGCGACTGCGGTAAATCCCCTCGATGGAAGGGAGGTCAGAGCCGATGATGGACTGGGCAGTGCTTACTACTTTTTGAAGTCTTTTCCTCTCCAGAGCGCTCAAGTTGCCGAACCAGGCCATGATGCAACCGGTCAGCAAGCTCTCTACTGTGCACCTGTGGAAGCTAGAGAGAGTCCTCCTTGACAAACCGACTCTCCGTAATCTTCTCAGGAAGTAGAGACTCTGATGAGCTTTCTTGATAATTGCATTAGTGTTCTCGGACCAGGAAAGATCTTCACAGATGTGCAAGCCCAGGAATTTGAAGCTCTTGACCCTTTCAACCATCGACCCGTTGATATAAACGGGACTGTGGGTCCCCATCCTACTCCTTCCAAAGTCCGGACTTCTTAATGAGACACAAAGTGCTGGAGTAACTCAGCGGGACAGACAGCATCGTGGGAGAACATGGATAGGTGACGTTTCGGATCGGGACTTGTATTGGGGGGGGGGTGAAAGCTGGAAGAGAGGTGGGGGTACCATAAAGCCTGGCAAGTGATATGTGGATACAGGTGAGTGGGGGGGGGGGGGGGGGGGGGGGTTGGGGAATGGCTGGATGGTTGCATTTCAGAATGGGTGGATTGAAGTTTCAGTGAATGTTGCAAGAAACTCGAACATAAATCCGGTAGTAAATGAAACACAAACATCAACATTTACATTCATAACCTCTCATCCAGAGCACAGGAACAGGTCAACAAACAAGAGGTCACCTGCGGCAATGTTTCCTCTAAGGAGCTCATTCACCAGAGTGGAGTATTTGCACTGTGGTCACTGAATAAAATAAATAATCTGGGATGCTGTGAAGTTACACAGCAGTTTGGACGCCAAGGAATTATTAGGGAGTTTTCACCATGGGGAACATCAACCCGACTTCACACCCCATCCCTTCTCCCCCATCAGTAACAGCTCGAGGAGAATGAAGAGCTGCCAATGTCCACTGCTCAGTATCCATGCAAAACTCGCTCTCTGGGCCAGAGAGATATCACACTGAATTACAGCCAAGTCCAATAAAATCCAATGACGGACACAAAAAGCTGGAGTAACTCAGCGGGTCAGACAGCATCTCTGGAGAAAAGGAATAGGCGAGGATGACTCGGGTCATGACCTTTCTTCCCATCGTCCATTTTCCACTCCTGCAGTGTGGGCTTTCAATTTTACTTTAGATTCTACGGATTCAGCGCGGAAACTGGCCCTTCGGCCCACCTAGTCCGCGCCGACCAGCGATCACTACAAACCTGTGGGAAGAATCCAGAGCACCCGGGGAAAACCCATGTGGTCATGAGGAGAACGTACAAACTGCGGACAGCACCAGTAGTCAGCATCGAGCCTGGGTCTCTGGCGCTGTAAGGCAGCAACTCTACCTCTGCGCCACCGTGCCGCCCTCATTTTATGCCCAATGACTGCACTGTACCTTAGTGGGCAAAGCCTGGTTGTAAATAAACAATGTTCATGTTCATGAGTGATAGGAGCAGAATCAGGCCATTCGGCCCATCAAGACTACTCTGCCATTCCATCATTGGTGATCTATGTCTCCCTCTCAACCCCATTCTCCCCGTAGTCCCCGACCCCCATACTGATCAAGTCAACGTAACTGTGCCAATCCCATTGGAAGCCACGTCGCTGGTTGGGATCGTTCTAATTGCAGCGCATGCATTGAGAGTGGCACTCCATTCGTCCGGCACTAACAGAGGTCAGTGATTGTCATTAGAGAGTACTAGCTATGACGGCACTTTGGACAAATGTATTATTTCCTCAGGGGCCGTTGGAAGTTGAAGGGAGACCTGCGGGAGTAGAACCAATGATGAGAGGCAGAGATAAGTCCGAACCTTTGCTCCAAGTTGGAAATGTCAAAGACTAGAGTGCACAGCTTTAAAGCGAGAGGGGCAACGCTTAAAGGATATGTGGTGAGTGCCTGGAACGCGCTGCCAGGGGTGGGGGTGGAAGCAGATACAACGGTGGCATTTAGGAGGTGTTTAGATTGGCTCGTGACTGTGCAAGAAATAGAGGGACAGGGATTACATGCAGGCAGAGAAGATTAGATTACCGGCATAATGTTCAGCACATTGTGGCTTGAAGGGTCTATTCCTGGGCGGTATTGTTCTTAGTTCTAAACTGGGGTTAAACATATGCTTATAAAATGCTCTAAAGAATTCTGCGGTACTATATCAAAGAAGAACGTGCAAGTTTCCCAGGATCTTGATCAATATTTATCCCTGGGTAATATCCCTGTGACACATTCTCACTCTGTTGGAAGAACATGATACATAAACTGGTTTCCCCGACTCTTATATTAAAACAGTGATTGGACTTCAAAGGTACTTGAATTCATATAAAATGATACGAGACGTCCCAAAATAGTCGTGAGAGGTGCTCTGTAAAGGGCCTGTCCCACTAGCGCGCGATTAGACGTGACAAGCGCGACCTACCGTGGTCGCTTTAGTCGCCCGGCCTCGCGTGACCCTGTCCCACTGCGATCGCCGGAGTCTCGTCGAGTTGTGTGTAGCTGGTGTCGACATCGCGCGTAGTGTCCAAAAACCGACACTGCTTAAAAAATTACGCGCGGCAAAATCCTGTCGCGCAGAACGTGATTAACGTGATGACGTTTTGACATTGTGCGTCTTCAGCGTGGCGTTGCGTGATGACGTCACTGCCCGACGTCGTGCAACGCGCATGCTCATGCGCATCGTCACGTGATGAAAAATAACGTCCTTCCTTCGGACGTCGCGCGTGTAATCGCGCGCTAGTGGGACAGGCCCTTCACTCGCACCGGGATCGCCTGACCCCCACGCGACCCCCGCGTCCGAATTTGTCGCGCTTGTCGCGTCTAATCGCGCGCTAGTGGGACAGGCCCTTTACTCTGCACCGGGATCGCCTGACCCCCACGCGACCCCCGCGTCCGAATTTGTCGCGCTTGTCGCGTCTAATCGCGCGCTAGTGGGACAGGCCCTTCACTCTGCAAATCTTTTCAATTGAACGGAACATAATATTCTAGTTTAGTTCCGAGATGCAGCACGTGAACAGGCCCTTCAGTCCGCGCCGCCCAGCGATCCCCCCTACTTCTAGTTCTATCCTACACATTGGGGAGAATTTACAAAAGCCAATTAACCTACAAACTCGCTCATCTTTGGAATGTGGAAGGACACAGAGGCACCCAGAAAAAACCATGCGGTCACAGGGAGAACGTACAAACTGTGTACAGACATCACCCGCAGTCAGGATGTGGACCTGGGTCTCTGGCATTGTAAAGCAGCAACTCTACCGCTGTGCCACCGTGCCGTGCCGCCCATTAAAGTCTTTAGTAAAAACAGAAAGTTCTGGAAATACTTAGCATTTGTTCTAAGAAAAGCAGTGTTAATGGCTCAAGTGAATATTATGTCAACCCAACAGCTCCAATGGAGGGTCATTGAATCAGTAAAGGGCCATGTCCCACCAGCATGCGATTCCATGCGGTGAGGGCGACCAAACCGGCAGCGGGGGCCGCGCAGAGGTCAGGTGATCCCCGTACAGGGCCGTTCCCACCAGCATGCGGCAGGTGCGACCAAACCGGCAGCAGGGGCCGCGCCGTGGGCGGGTGAGTGGCGCAACGCGGCGCAAAGTGAGGCGAACTTGGAGCGAAGTCTTAAAGCTAAGTTCGCTAGGACAGAGAGGGGCACACAGAGAGGGGCACAGAGACGCACACACAGAGGGCCACGGAGCCACACACACAGAGGGTCACGGAGGCACCTACAGAGAGGGCCACGGAGGTACGACGTCGAGGCGGTGTGTAATGTGGCGAGGCGACTGCGAGCCGACAAGCCTTTGCCGCGCGGAATTTTTGAACACGGTCAGTTTTTCGGAGCCCTGCGCGATGTCGGGATGAACTCCGCACAATTCCGCACGGCTCCGGCAATCGATGTGGGACCGGCCCCGTGACGCCGGACGGCTCAAGCGACCACAGTAGGTCGCGCTCATCGCATGGAGTTGCATGCTGGTGGGACAGGCCCTTAACTGTTTCTCTCTCCAGAGATGTTTGGTAAAGATTGTAAATTGTCCCTAGTGTGTAGGATAGCATAGTGTACGGGGATCACTGATTGGCACGGTCTCGGTGGGCCTAAGGGCCTATATACACACTGTATCTCCAAACTAAATATGGCTCGTACATTGTTACATTCTTGCTCAGGCAAGAAATCTGAATTCACGCATGTTCTCAGCAGGCTCATTGAATGCAAGACAATACCTCACTGACACGTAACAATGTGGACAACTGCAACTGTCGGTCGATCGGTGGTCTCTCCATCCGAGTGGAATTGAAAAGTGAAGCTTTGATCTCATGGCTACTTGAGTAAACTATACAACGTTCTACTCATGGACCGTCCCCTGTGTTAAAGACACTGTATGGTCACCCATTGCATTGCCAACACGGTGGCGCAGCGGTAGAGTTGCTGCCTTACAGCGCCAGAGACCCGGGTTCAATCCTGACTATGGGTGCTGTCTGTAGGGAGTTTGTACGTTCTCCCTGTGACCACTTCCCACACTCCAAAGACGTGTAGGTTTGCAGGTTAATTGGCTTCGGTAAAGATTGAGAATTGTCCCCGGTGTGTAGGATGGCATGGTGTGGGTGGGACCACTGGTCGGCACGGTCTCAGTGGGCCGAAGGGCCTATTTCCACGCTGTATCACTAAACTAAACTAAAAGATCTGAAAAAAACTGAAGAAGGGTCTCAACCCGAAACGTCACCCATTCCTTCTCTCCAGAGACGCTGCCTGTCCCGCTGAGTTACTCCAGCTTTTTGTGTCTATAAAAGATCAACATGTGGCTCGTACATTGTTACATTCTTGCCGAGGCAAGAAATCTGAACACATGCATGTTCTCTGTTAAAAGAGTGGGATTAGGCCCAGGAATCTAACACCTCAGTCTCTTTTACACCCTATTAAAAAAAAAACTAAATCACAACGCCTCTCTAACATTTAAGAATTGCATTTCCTGTCCTTGATCCCTCTAAAGTACACACATGTTGCATATATTTTCTCACCTTGCATCTTGAAATTTTTAAATCAAGTCATCCTTTTCCATATCTCTTTCCATAGAAACATAGAAAGTAGGTGCAGGAGTAGGCCATTCGGCCCTTCCAGCCAGCATCGCCAATCAATATGATCATGGCTGATCATCCAGAATCAGTACCCCGTTCCTGCTTTCTCCCCATATCCCTTGATTCTGTTAGCCCTAAGAGTTATTTCTAAACATCCCTTGAAAACATCCAGTGAATTGGCCTCCACTGCCTTCTGCGGCAGGGAATTCCACAGATTCACAACTCACTGGGTGGACCTCGAAACCATCAGACTCCTCATCTACCTCAATTCTGCCTCCCCCTGTAGTTTCTGCATCCACGTCTCTCATCGGCAAGAAGACCAAATATACAGTAATGAATCCTGGACCTAAGTACACAGATGGCTAAATCTGAATCAAAGTAAAATTATCAACATGTGGCTCCAATTAGACATGAAAATATTATTTCTCACTCCTCTTGTTCACTGCCAAAACTCTGCAAACTTCATAGACTGTCAGAGGTTAAATTCAAACTAATTCTCCGTTCAGGTAGTGAGGGCTCATTTGATTCCATGGTAGAAGTTTAAAAAGTTGTGCATCAAGTCCTGCTCTTTGGTGGCATAGTGGTAGTTGCTGCCTTAAAGCGCCGGGGGCCCGGGTTCAATCCTGACTCCGAGTGCTGTCTCTACGGAATTTTCCTTGTGACCTGTGCCGGTTTGCTCCGGAATCTCCGGGTTCCTCCCACACTCCAAAGACATACAGGTTTGAAGGTTTACTGGCGTGGTATAATTGTAAATTGTCCATAGAGTGTGTAGATTCATGTTAATGCACGGGGATCGCTGGTCAGCATGGACTCGGTGGGCCGAAGGGCCTGTTTCCATGCTGTATCTCTAAACTAAATGTAGGATATAGGCACCTAATAGAGGCTGGCAATAAACGGCACTGAGGTAATATGCTCAGGTATGTAGTTTCCCCGATGAACTCAAATCCAAGCTGGAAGGAATACAAACAGCTGATGCATGGGACATATACCATCCTTCCATCAGGGGATTTCTAGGCATTTGCTTGCTGCCAGAAGAACTTTGATGTGAGCAAATGGACAAGTTTGGGTACACATGAATCAGGGGTAGACATCATTCATTCAATATGAGGTCAGTTGGGGTTTTCTGGGTTGGGTCAGGCGTCATATAAATGCATTTTCAGTTTAGGTTGGTTTCGAGGTACAAAGCCCTTCGACCCACCGAGTCTATGTTGACCATCGATCACCCAGGTGATCCCACTTTCCAGTCTACACCCTGCACACTAGGGCCAGTTTCACAGAGGGCCAATTAGTCTACAAACCCGCACGCCTTTGGCATGTGGGAGGAGACTGGAGCAGCCGGAGGAAATCCATGTGGTCACAGGAAGAGCCTGTAAACTCCACACAGACAGGTCAGGATCGAACGCGGGTTTTTTGGCGCCGTGAGGCAGCAGCTCCACCCGCTGCAACCCGTGCCACCTTAAAACTAAAATGCATTTTATTCATCTTTATTTCCCCCAAGACTGAAACAAACAGCCACGGATAACAGAAACATGCACCGTTTTCCAAATGCTGAATGCTGAAAGGACAATAAGAAATAAAATATGTCTTATCACAGACTAATTTTAATTAAAAAATTCTCTTCCACTTTAGTCCCATACAAGAAACAGAGAGGCTCATGGTTTTGCTTCCAAAGCAGTAAATTCCAAAGGAGAATGTATTTTTTTCCAAACTGCTCCATATTTTATGCATGGAAGAACCAATCTCCTTCCATTTGATTCCTTCAATACGAGTCTGAAGAAGGGTCCTGACATGAAAAGTCGCCCATCCATGTTCTCCAGAGATGCTGCCTGACCCACTGAGTAACTCCAGCACTTTGTCTCCTCCCCTCAATTTAATCCTCATCTTTGGAGTTTCAAAGGACTAAATTCTCCATTCATCCAGACTTTAGAAGCAAAATGAAAACAGGTCGAACCGCTGTCCAGTAGAACGCAAACGCATAGAGGAAATATCACAGACTTAACCAGCTCAAATGTACAAGAGACAAAAGCATTTCATACTCCAATTTGCAGATCAAGGTCAAAGTTATTGAGGATATAGAGGGCAAGATCGATCAGTCATGATTGAATGGCGGAGCAGACTTGATGGGCTGAATGGCCTAATTCCTCTTCCTAGAACTCAAGAACTTATCCCACTCCGCCATCGGGAGACACCAACAACTTGTCAAGAGTTCCACAACACGTTTTTTCAATGGAAAATTTATGGAGATAAGGAATAGGTGACGTATCAATAGACAATAGGTGCAGGAGTAGGCCATTCGGCCCTTCGAGCCAGCACCGCCATTCAATGTGATCAAGGCTGGCAGGTTCTCTGGATGCTTTCAAGAGAGAGCTAGATAGGGCTCTTAAAAATAGCGGAGTCAAGGGATATGGGGAGAAGGCAGGAACGGGGTACTGATTATCATCCCCAATCAGTACCCCGTTCCTGCCTTCTCCCCACATCCCTTGACTCCGCTATTTTTAAGAGCCCTATCTAGCTCTCTCTTGAAAGCATCCAGAGAACCTGCCTCCACCGCCCTCCACCGCCCTCTGAGACAGAGAATTCCACAGCCTCACTACTATTGGGTTGGAACCCTTCTTCCGACCCATAAAAATCACTTATTCCTTTTGTCCAGAGATGCTGCCTGACCCGCTGAGTTCCTCCAGCCTTTTTTGTGTCCATCTCCGGTATAGACCAGCATCTGCAGTTCCTTCCTACACCTTGGGAAATTTATGTCCGAATTGCTGATCGTGGACAATAAATATGAAAGCAGATGGACCAAAGTCACGAGAGGCTCATTTCATGAAAGGAAAGCACAGGAGACTTTCCACCAGCACTCTAGCCGTGGGCAGCTGTGACACTCTACACAATACACAGGATATCCCCTTGGTCTCTGCCTCTTTCCTAAACGGGGGGGGTGATCTCAGGTCTTGGTTTATTTTGGTACATGGTGCATGATTGTGTGCATGTATTTTGCAAATGATCTCACTTCATGCAATTACTGTTAAATTCAATTTAAGCTTCTCATGACAGAACCAGATGGTCAACAGTTTGTGCGCTATTGAGACAGCCCAGTTTAGCCAAGGCACCAACTGGGCCACTACAGCTCACACGCAGTTGAGGAAACACCGGCCATCATTCCCATACCTATTCTCACACCAGGTGAGAACAGGATGTAATAACAAGGCACGGTGGCGCAGCGGTAGAGCTGCCGCCTAGCGACGCCAGAGACACGGGTTCGATCCTCACCACGGGTGCTGTCTGTACGGAGTTTGTACATTCCCCCAGTGACCACGAGGGTTTTCTCCAGGTGCTCCGGTCTCCTCCCACATTCCAAAGGTGTGCAGGTTTGTAGGTTAATCGGTTTCTGTATAGATAGAGCTGGTGTACGGGTGATTATTGGTTGGCCTACGGACTCGGTGGGCCGAAGGGCCTGTTTCCACGCTGTATCTCTAAATCTAAAGCTAAGACTAGCAGATGTTGGTTTATGCAAAAAGAAAAATACTAAATGCTGGAGTAACTCAGCGGGTCAGGCTGCATCTCTGGAGAAAATGGACAGGTGATGTTTTGGGCCACCTCTCCATTTTGTGTCTTTTTTTGGCATAAATCAATGATGTCTCCCTCAATAGTCCTTGAAAAGGTAAATTTCACAGAGGATTGTGTAGCTCTGCACGACATTTTAACTGCAAAAAGACCGAATAACAAGCTAATATAAAGTTACAATGTAAAGGAAGTTTTAGAAGACAACATTGCTCAGATTCTTAAAATAACACTGACTGGGGCTCAGCCCTGTGGTCAATATTTATTGCAGGGTGACCAAAGGGCTGGTTGGCAAGGAAGGAAGATGCCTTTTGCTTCAAATCAACCGCCCACATCTGCCCTGCGGCAACAACAGAGGAGGTCACAAGTAACAGGGTTTGGGGGGAGGCAGAGACCCGGGTTCGATCCTGACCATGGGCGCTGCCAGTACGGAGTTTGTACACTCTCCCCGTGACCTGCGTGGGTTGCCTCCGGGGGCTCTGGTTTCCTCCCACACTCCAACGACATGCAGTTCTTTTAGGTTCATCAGCTTGGTAAAATTGCAGACCGTTGCCAGTGTGTGTAGATAGTGCGGGCGTGGGCTCCAGGGAGTGTTTCTGCGCTTTATCTGTAAAATAACATAAACTAAACTAACAGCTTCAAAAAAAATGCAAGCCCTCGGGAAATAACTGGGATTGTTGTCACCTCAGGGGAGGATAGTGGTTTTTGGAATGGAATAGCAGAGATGGGATCTTGTTAGCTGAGGACAAGTAATTAAAGCCAAGAGTAATCACAGTTAGCTTGACAGCATTGGAATGGTGCCAGAGACTAAGGAAATTACTGAAATAGAAACATAGAAAATAAGTGCAGGAATAGGCCATTCGGCCCTTCGAGCCAGCACCGCCATTCAATATGATCATGGTTGAATCAGTACCCCGTTCCTGCTTCCCCCCCCCATATCTCTTGATTCCTTTAGCCCCAAGAGCTAAATCTTAGGCTAAGAGCTAAATTTACATAGGAAAGGCCACGCCCAAGATGGCATTTGAAAATAACGACAGGAATTTATAAATTATGGATTTACTGAACCTGGAGTCTGTCTGGGTTGGTGAGCATGGTTTAGAGCCATTTATTATCATGTGTACCGTGTTACAGTAAAAAGCGCAGAAGTGAAAGCGACACAGAGACAGTACAGGGTGCTGAGTTTGCATGATCGGTCATCAACGTATAGAATGGTGCAGCAGGATCGATGGACCAAATGGCCCACACCTGCTTCTATTTTTTTTAAATGATGTTATGCTTCTATTGCATTAATAAACGTTGAAATCAGATTTAAATTAATTATGCTGATAATCAGACTTCACACTTTACGCAGGTTTCCGATCAGATGGAGGAAGGCGAATGGCTAGTCCCCAGACTAACCCCAGTTTTCTGAGTGAAACTAATTCAGGCTAAGCCAAGGGTTGCAGTTGCAATCTTCTTGGTTTGCGTGGCTCAGGTCAAGGTCACTTCATGGTGTGATCAAAGCGCTCTTTAGATCATAACTCAAGCTCACACAAAGGCTTGTACCCACTGATTGTGAGGAGTCTTGCAGCTACAAAGTCTGGTGCCAGGGCCGTTAACGTTGGCAGCTCCACGTTTGGGAGTTGGCGGACTGAGTGCCCTCCTCTAAGAGCCATGGTACCAGACGTGCCCACAGCTGCTGGCAGCTTCAAACATGTTAACAAGCACAAACCCCTAGTGGGGATTCAACACAGCCTTGCGTCCGCATTCCCCCTCTTTATGCGCTCCAGCTCCACTGGGTAACACCCTCAAAGCTTCCACCATCTTCCAGCCATTCACCCAAGATTCAAAGTTCCTGTCAAAGCCCCACTCACAATGTGGGCATCACTCTGACACACAGCCCCAACGTGCCACAATCAACAACATCCGCATGGTGTAACAAATATACACAAACTACAGGGGTGGAGTTGAAAACATTTACCAGGGCAGCAGAGTGGCGCAGCGGTAGAGTTTGTGCCTTACAGCGGTTCGATTCTGACTACGGGTGCTGTCTGTATGGGGTTTGTACGTTCTCCCCATGACCCGGGTGCTCCGGTTTCCTCCCACATTCCAAAGACGTGCAGGTTTGTAGGTTAATTGGCTTTCTAAAATTGTAAATTGTCCCTAGTGTGTGAAGGATAGTGCTAGTGTACGGGGTGATCGCTGGTTGGCGCGGGCTTGGTGGGCCGAAGGGCCTGTTTCCGCGCTGTATCTCTAAATTCTAATGTTCAAATCAGTAAAAACAATGCGGGTATGTTTAGGAGGGAGGATTGTGTCATCAATTGTACCAATTACGATTTTTGCTCAAAAAAACAGGCTGGAAGTGCCCAAGACTGGAGGACACAGCTATACGGTGAGAGGGGGAAGAGCTGAATGGAGATGTACGGGGCAGGTTGGCTTTCCCACAGAGAGTAGTGGGGTATTGGAACACATTGCCAGGGAAGGTGGTGGAGGCAGATACGATAGTGGCGTATCAGAGGCTTTTACATAGGTGCATAGACGTGCAGGGAATAGAGGGATAGGTATCATGTACAGGCGGGTGAGATCAGTTTAACTTGGCATCAAACATTGGGGGCATTACGTTTATGTGTATATTGAGCTGAACTGTTCTGTATTTTTGTTTACTATGCTCTGTTGTGCTGCAGCAAGCAAGAATTTCATTGTCCTATCTGGGACACATGACAATAAACTCTCTTGACTTGGCTTGAAATGGACTGTTTTACTGCGCTGTACTTAAAAGCAAAAATATAGATGCAGGAGTAGGCCATTTGGCCCTTCACCGCCAAACAATGTGATCTAAAATCAGTACCCCGTTCCCGCCTTTTCCCCATATCCCGTGATTCCTTTAGCCTTAAGAGCCAAATGTAAAAGATCCAGTGAATTGGCCTCCACTGCCTTCTGCGGCAGAGAATTCCACAGATTCACAACTCTCTGGTTGAAAAGTACTGTTCTGTTTGATGGAAGCAACTTAAGGGGAACAGCAGGGGGAGGGTTGGACAATCATCGGGTGAGGCCGACATGAAAGAAATTGGTCCGAGGCCAACCGGGAATAAACGCCGTGTTGCAGGCTGCCCATTAAGCAATGGGAGGTGGCCTCCAAATAAGACCCACGTTGGTCATGGAGTCTGCACCCTGCACAGCGCTCGACGTACACAAACTAATTCTGTAACTGTCGTCAGGGTGTGCAAATGCTGTGTGAGAAAGAACTGCAGATGTTGGATAAAATCAAAGGTAGACACAAAATGCTGGAGTAACTCAGCGGGCGAGGCAGCATCTATGGAGAGACCCGAAACGTCACCCAATCCTTCTCTCCATAGATGCTGCCTCATCCGCTGAGTTACTCCAGCACTTTCTGTCTACCCATGCAAATGCTTGGCATCTTGAGGTGAGAGGGGGAAAGATTTAATAGGAACCCGAGGGACAATTTTTCCACACAAAGAGTGGTGGGTGTAAGGAACGATCTGCCGGAGGAGGTCGTTAAGGCAGGTACCGTCGCAACGTTTAAGAAACATTTAGACAGGTACATGGACAGGACAGGTTTAGAGGGATATGAGCCAAACGCAGGCAGGTGGGACTAGTGTAGATGGGGTATGTTGGTCGGTGTGGGCAGGATGGGCCGAAGGGCCTGTATCCACACTGTATCACTCTACGGTTCTATTACTGTGCGTGTGCAGAGGCCCTTGTTTCTACGTTCATCATCAGGCATGGTCCGAGGTCAAATTGCCAGAAGCGCTCTCTGTGAGTGCACGCATATTACGAACCCTTCAACACAAAGTGATCACAACAGTTAAAATTCACTCAAAGTGATCGCATCTTACCTAAAATTTCCCAAAACAATGGACAATAGGCGCAGGAGTAGGCTCTTCGGCCCTTCGAGCCAGCACCGCCATTCAATGTGATCATGGCTGATCATCACCAATCAGTACCCCGTTCCTGCCTTCTCCCCATATCCCCTGACTCTGCTCTTTAAGAGCCCTATCTAGCTTGCACCTTTTAAACGTTTTTTTTCCCCTGAAGTCTATGTTGACTTGAGCTTAGAAGATTAAGGGGTGACGTAAGAAGGGAGAGTCTAGGACCAGAGGGTGCAGCCTCAGGATAAAAGGACATATCTTTAGAAAGGAGATGTGGAGGAATTTCTTTCGTCAGAGGGTGGTGAATCTGTGGATTTTTTTGCCACTGACAGCTGTGGAGGCCAAGTCATTGGGTATTTTTAAAGGGGAGATTGACAGGTTTTTAATTAGAAGGGGTGTCAAAGTATATGCGGATAAGGCAGGAGAATGGGGTTGAGAGGGAAAGATAGATCAGCTGCGACTGGATGGTGGAGCAGACTCGACGGGCCGACGGGCCGAATGGCCTTAATTCTGCTCTAATGACAAAAACAGATAACTAAAGGGTATGCTGATTTGCTGTGGGAGGGGGTTGGGGGGGAGAGGAGAAGGAGAACTGGTCAGAGAGTTGTGATTCTTGGACGAGATCGAAAAGCACTTGATCAGGCAAGGGGCGTCGGACATCTGCAATTTTACTTCCCCTAAAAGTCCGAGGAACTGAATGTCAACTGATTTCAATTTGGAAATTTTCAATTAATTTTAGGTTAAGTGGCTGTGACTCAGATGCAGATCACATTAAGTGATAAAACTGCTACCCCTCATGAGGGTTTGGTTCCGACTCACCCCCGTGAGGAGTGCGTAAGAAGGAACTGCAGACGCTGGTTTAAACCGAAGACAGACACAAAAAGCTGGAGTAACCCCTGGAGAGAAGGAATGGGTGAAGAAGGGTTTCGACCCGAAACGCCGCCCATTCCTCCTCTCCAGAGATGCTGCCCGTCCCGCTGAGTTACTCCAGCTTTTTGTGTCTATCTTCGGTTTAAACCAGCATCTGCAGTTCCTTCCTACACATCCGTGACATGATTTATGTTAAAATGAGAAATATGAGAAAATTAGGGTTGTCAACATTAATGCTTGAAGGAATGCATGAGGATAGTTCCTCATTAATCCATGAGGAACTATCTCTGTAATCTTGCCTGACACATGTTGACGGTTATTCTGAGGGTTCATGACACACTAGAACCATTAACCACGAGCTAAAGCGAAGACCATGGGGGAAACTTGACGATTATTAAGTCCATACAAACAAGACTTTTAATGACATATTTTTCTTATCAGCAATGAATGCCATTAAAAAAAACCCACGAAAGCTTCATAAAAAAAAAGCAATTTTGCGTCATTGAATTCTGGGATAACAAAGTAATGAAGTAAACTGATCACAAGGCAGTGGTCAGATGCTGCCGTCCCGTCCCCTGTGGCTCTTCTGGCATTCACACAGACACTCGCCGCTCAGAGGATTGCCTGGCCCACCGAACCGTGTTACTTTGCAGGGACCCCACTCATTCACCGAGTTTAACCCCACTGTGACTGAGATGAGATGCATCCATCCTTACAGCCCCCCCCCCCCCCCCCCCCCACCACCAAACCATTTGCTCTGCAGCCAGAACTGTCATGTTCATAAGTTCTAGGAGCAGAATTAGGCCATTGGCCCATCAATTCTACTCCACCATTCAATCATGGCTGATCTATCTCTCCCTCTCAACCCCATTCTCCTGCCTTCCCCCCCCTATATCCCCTGACACCCGCACTAATCAAGAAAATGTCAATCTCTGCCTTAAAAATATGAATTGGCCTCCACAGCCATCTGTGGCAATGAATTCCACAGATTCACCACTCTCTGGCTAACCAAGTTCACAAGTTATAGGAGTAGAATTAGGCCATTCGGCCCATCGAGTCCACTCTGCCATTCAATTATGGCTGATCTCTGCCTCCTAATCCCATTTTTCTTTCTCCCCATAACCCTTGTCACCTATTCTAACCATGAATTTGCCTTAAAAAACAAACCTAAATAAATAAATGTTTCTTTATCTCATTTCTAAAGGTACATCCTTTTATTCTGAGGCTGTGACCTCTGGCCCTGGACTCTCTCTCAAGTGGAATCATCCTCTCCACATCCATGCCTTTCATAATACAGTAAGTTTCAATGAGATTCCCCCTCATCCTTCTAAACTCCAGCGAGTACGGGCCCAGTGCTGTCAAACGCTCATCATATGTTAACCCACTCATTCCTGGGATCGTTCTCATAAACCTTCTCTGGGCCCTCTCCAACCAACTCTCCAGCACATCCTTCCTCAGATATGGGCCTAAACCCGCTCACAATACACCAAATGCGGTCTAACCAGTGCCTTATAGAGCCTCAGCATTTCTGTCCTGTTTTTGTGTTGTAGCCCCCTTGCAATAAATGCTAACATCGCGTTTGCCTTCCTTACTACCGATTCGACTGGCAAATTAACATTTTCATAATCCTGCACCCAGCACTCCCAAGTCCCTTTGCAACTCCGATTTCTGGATTCTCTCCCCATTTAGAAAATAGTCTTTGCCTTTATTCCTACTACCAATATGCATGACTCCACACTTTGCTACATTATATTCCATCTGCCACTTCTCTGCCCACTCTCCCAACCTGTCCAAGTCCGTCTGCACAGTCCCTGCTTTCTCTGCCCCTCCACCATCATCTGCAAACTTGGCCACAAAGCCTTCAATCCCACTCATCCAAATAATTTAATATACACCGTGCAGAGCAAAGTTCCTATAGCGGAGCAAGATAGATCACTCGACGAAAAAGACGTAGTACGGTCATGGGCAAATTCACGGGTAATTTTCGGCCCCATTTCCGTAACCGGCTTCCGTCTCCGCACCAGAGATCCCGTAGCGGAGCAAAGATACTAGTGCGGAGACGGAAGCCGGTTACGGAAACATCCTCGTAAAAATAAAAGATCTTTGGTAAAAATCTTCTCCTCATTTTCAGAATTATAATTTATTAACACAAACTTTTCCCCCGCAACGTTGATCACACTGCGAGTCGGGTCGGGTCGGGTTACGGAAATGGATGAAAAAAAGGCCCACGTTCCGCTCCGTTGCGTACTACACGTCAGCCCATTGCATTTAGCAGGAGTGGTCCATCTTGCTCCGCTGTAGGATCTTTGGTGAAGACTAGTGGCCCCAGCATCGACCCCTGCGGAACCCAGTTAGTCATTGCAGCCATCCAGAAAAAGCACCCTTTATTGCCATTGAGATAAACGCTAGCATTGCATTTGCCTTCAGCCACAGAAAGGGCATGTCTCCCAGCTGAGCCAGCAGCCTGGGCAGAAAGCTGTTACATACAGCAAGGTGCTGTTTCCTGAAGGGAACTGAGAAAGGAAGGGGGGGGGAGCAGGATTTTGATTGTGAACAGAAATTCAGTTGGACCGTTACTCAATCGCAGCCAAAGCCCTTCTGCAATTTAACGATTACATCCGTCTCGGAGATTGTTAAGAGTCAGCTTCCTGTGTGACTGCAGATTTAATATAAACACTTTCCCTCTTCCAGAAGCAAGTGCAGCTAAATAATAAACAGCCAGCAAACAGGACAATGGTCTAAGAACAGTTCCCTTGCCAAACACCCTGAAGAAGGGTCTCGACCCTAAGCGTCACCTATCTCCTTCGCTCCTTAGATGCTGCTGCACCCGTTGAGTTTCTCCAGCCTTTTGTGTACCCTGAAACTAACCTTAGTTTTAAGCAATATAGTTTAACTTATTGGTGTTGTCACATGTACCGAGGTACAGTGAAAAGCATTTTTATTGCATGCTTTCCACACAGGATTACAATCACTCCGTCACGTCTACAGATAGAGGATAACGGGTATATTGTTTAGAGCTAGATAAAATCCAATCAAACATAGTTCAAAGATCTCCAATGAGGTAGATGGGAGGTCAGTACCCCACTGTAGCTGGTGAGAGGACGGTTCAGTTCCCTGAATGAAACTGTCCCTGAATCTGAAACCTTCTGTTCCTCCTGCCCAATGGAAAAGGGGAGCAGCGGGAATGAGACTGGTCCTGGATAATGCTGGCGGCCTTGCCCTAACGAGGCAGCGGGAAAGGTAGTCCATGGAGTCCATGGTTTGCGCGATGGGCTGGGCTACGTCCACTAATCTCTGCAATTTCTTGCAGTCTTGGATGAGCTGTTCCCAAACCAGGCTGTGATGCGTCCTGATAAAATGTTTTCTACGGCGTATCAGTAGAATTGGGATGTTAGGGATGTGCTGATCTTCCTGAGCCTTCTAAGGATATAGAGATGTCGGTGATCGCTTCGATGTGGCCGGTCCGGGACAAATTGCTGCTGATTTTTCTTCCAAAGAACTTTAAGCTTTCGATCATCTCCACTTTGTTGCCGTCAACATCTACCTGGGCGCGCGTTCCGCTTTGCTTCCTGAAGTCGATCAATAGGCTTGTCGATTGATTGACTTTGATAAAATCGTACATTGTCCCTAGTGCATGTAGGACAGTGTTAGCGTATGGGGTGGGGGGGGTGATTGCTGGTCGGTGCGGACTCGGTGGGCCGAAGGGCCTCTTTCCGTGCTGTATCTCTAAAGCATAAAGTAAACTCCAAAGAAAGCAGAAATACATCCCGGCAATCCATGACTCCAAAAGATCCAAACCAGGGGAGGTCACGATCAGGATGTAATATAAATGCTGACACGCTGTACATGCCACACTCTCGCTTTCATTTCCTCCTCATGTTCCAACTATTCGTAAGTAATTAAAAAGTAGAAACATAGAATCATAGAAAATAGGTGCAGGAGTAGGCCATTCAGCCCTTCGAGCCTGCACCGCCATTCAACATGATCATGGCTGATCATCCAACTCAGTATCCTGTACCTGCCTTCTCTCCATACCCCCTGATCCCTTTAGCCACAAGGGCCACATCTAACTCCCTCTTAAATATAGCCAATGAACTGGCCTCAACTACCCTCTGTGGCAGAGAATTCCACAGATTCACCACTCTCTGTGTGAAAAATGATTTTCTCATCTCGGTCCTAAAAGACTTCCCCCTTATCCTTAAACTGTGACCCCTTGTTCTGGACTCCCCCAACATCGGGAACAATCTTCCTGCAGCTAGCCTGTCCAACCCCTTAAGAATTTTGTAAGTGTTTTCAAAGAATTTCCTGTTGCCGTCCTATGTCGCAATTATTCCTTTCAATTAGTAGAACGTTCCAGAACAAGTGGGATGCTTCGCTTGCTAAATTCTAACGCTGCATTTCAAAATAACTTCAGTCCCTCAAAATTGTGAACGGCAGAGTGTAAAGGCGAGCTTCGCCTAACGTGTTGGAGAACCAGGTGAATAAATCCTTGGGTCCATGGCAGCAGCTTCATTCCTTTACCATCTGCAAATCAATGCTTGTATCTGTGGAAACTGGAGCAGTTGGATTACTGATGAGATTATGTTCTTGAGTGTGAGTTTAGCTTATTGACACACATACCCAGATACAGTGAAAAGCTTTTGTTGCATTCTAACCAGTCATGGAAAGACAATACATGATTACAATCGAGCCACGCACAGTGTGCAGACGCATGATAAAGGGAATAACGTGAATAACGTTTACTGCAAGATAAAGCACAATAAAATCTTATCATAGTCCGAGGATCTCCAATGAGGCAGATAGTAGCTCAGGACTGGTCTCTGGTTGTGGTAGGATGGTTCAGTCGGATAACAGCTGGGGAGAAACTGTCCCTGAATCTGGAGGTGTGCGTTTTCGCACTTCTGTACCTTTTGCCTGATGGGAGAGGGGAGAAGAGGGGGTGGCCAGGGTGCCAGGTATAGACATTTCTGGTTTCATGCATGTGTAACATTTCCAGGTCGTCTGTTGCTCTGAAGAATTGGCCTTAGAAGTTCAAGTAATCAGTACTAGCATTCCTCCAGCTTGTGCACAAATATACTGTCCCGTACAAACACACACAGTGGTATTTATACAAAGACAGATTGCATAGCGGTACAGCTGATGCCTTGGGTTCGACCATGACCAGGGGTGCTGTCTGTATGGCGTTTGCACGTTAATTGGCTTAGTATAAAAAACTAAAATGTAAAATTGTCCCTAGCGTGTGTAGGATAGCGTTAATGTGCGGGGATTGCTAGTCGGTGCGGACTAGGTGGGCCGAAGGGCCTGTTTCCTCGTTGTATCTCTAAACTAAACAAGACTTATTTATACCATACTTGTGAAAACTTCCCATGCTGGTAATTTATCCCACCGAGCCCATGCCAGTGAAAGAGCAGAATGAAATGGTAGCCAAGACTGCAGAATTGCCACCTGGTAGTGTGTTGCTGACCAGTTAGAGTCAGAGAAACATGGACAATAGGTGCAGGAGTTGGCCATTTGGCATTTCAAGCCAGCACTGCCATTCAATATGATCATGGCTGATCATCCTGTATCCTGTTCCTGCTTTATCCCCCCATACCCCTTGATTCCGTTAGCTCTAAGAGCTAAATCCAACGCTCTCTTGAAAACATCCAGTGAATTGGCCTCCACTGCCTTCAGTGGCAGAGAATTCTGCAGATTCACAACTCTCTGGGTGAAAGAGTGATACAGTGTGGCAACAGGCCCTTCGGCCCAACTTGCCCATACCGGCCAACATGTCCCAACTACACTAGTCCCACCTGCCAGCATTTGGTCCATTTCCCTCCAAACCTGTCCTATCCATGTATCTGTCTAACTGTTTCTTAAATGTTGGGATAGTCCCAGCTTCAACTACCTCCTCTGGCAGCTTGTTCTATACACCCACCACTTTGTGTGAAAAATTTACCCCTCAGATTCCAATTAAATATTTTCCCCTTCACCTTATATCTATGTCCTCTGGTCATAGTCTTGCAAAGCTAAGACTATGACTATTCACCTACTCTGTTGGAATTATAATTAAGAAATAAAAAACCTGCTGGGAGAACAAAGTTTTGGGTTGGGACCCATCTTTAGAGCCCGTGGAAGGGTCCAGATCCGAAACATGGTCTATTCATTTCCTTCCACAGATGCTGCCTGGCCCGCTGAGTTTCTCCAGCAGATAGTTTTTTTGTTCAGGATTCGGGCATTTGCAGTCTCTTGTGAATCTTTGACCACCCCACCCATTCTATTTGCGACATTCTCCAGTTAGCTTTGCAAGACTTCATTTATTTATGCGCCACATAAGATCAGTTTAATTATACGGAGTGGAAACAGGCCCTTTGGCCCATCGAGTCCACACCGACCAACGATTCTCGTACACTAGCACTACCCTACACACTAGGGACAATTAACCTACAAACCTTCATGAAAAATACATGTGGTCACGGGGAGAACGTACAAACTCCGTACAGACAGCACCCGTAGTCAGGATCGAACCCGGGTCTCTGGTGCTGTAAGGCAGCAACTCTACCTCTGCGCCACCGTGCCCACCAACATGTCTAACAGGCTAGACGCGAGTAGATGCAAAATGCTGGAGTAACTCAGCGGGACAGGCAGCATCTCTGGAGAGAAGGAATGGGTGACGTTTCAGATCGAGAGCCTTCTTCAGACCGAGAGTCAGGGGAGAGGGAGATGTGTGGAAGGGTCAGGTGTGAAAATGACAGATCAAAACAGACAATGCTCAAGGAAATGTAGAATGGATCATTGTTAACTGAGGGGTAGATGACATCGAGGAATACAATCAGCAAAATTAAACGGGAGGACAGTGAAAGTAGTCAGAGACTCTGTTTTTAAGAAGGAACTGCAGATGCTGGAAAATCGAAGGTAGATTAAAGTGCTGGAGAAACTCAGCGGGTGCAGCAGCATCTATGGAGCGAAGGGGATAGGGAACGTTTCGGGCCGAAGCCCGAAACGTTGCCTATTTCCTTCGCTCCATAGATGCTGCTGCACCCGCTGAGTTTCTCCAGCACTTTTGTCTACCAGAGACTCTGAGTTTGGTTAAGAACAGTTTGAATGAAAACCTTCAAACGTACAGCAGATAAGAGGGGGGGGGGCAAGGCAACTCCTGAAGCAAAGCCCAGCGGAGAGCTGCTCCAGACATGGAGGCTCCTCTCTCAGCAGTGGAGTCTGCAGAGGCTACTCGGGACAAAGGCCCTTCTGAGTGCAGGTGTGGGACGACAGACACACAACAGCTGCAGTCTCTCACTGCCGAGTGGATGAGATTACACCTCCACAACCACCAGCCAGCTCCAGCCCAACCACCCGACCCTGCAGCAGGAGGAGAAATGTAATATTTTGTCTTTAACCCTAACGTGCCTCTGAAAGTGGAGTGGAACAGCAGCGCTTCTGTGAATGTCTATTTCACAATTTTCCAACTTCCTCCCCTTCTTCCAAACTGAAAAAAAAACCTGACTCAAACTGAAAGAGATGTTTAAGAAGGAACTGCAGATGCTGGAAAGATCGAAGATAGACAGAAATGCTGGAGGAACTCAGCGGGCGGGGCAGCATCTATGGAGCGAAGGAAATGGCGACGTTTCGGGTTGAGACTGTTCTCCTCGTGACCCGAAACGTTGCCTATTTCCTTCGCTCCATAGATGCTGCCTCACCCGCTGAGTTTCTCCAGCATTTTTGTCTACCAAGCTGACAGAGAGGACTGCTAAGTCAGTCTTGAGGAGTGTGCGGTGAGCAGTGGACTATAGTTTGTACTTTAGAGAGCCAGCGTGGAAACAGGCCCTTCGGCCCACCGAGTCTGTGCTGACCAGCAATCACTTCTACTGCAGCTCAGAGGTAGTAGATACAATGAGTGAAGAACAACATGGGAAGGAATAGAGTGGTTGAATATATAGTGGTAAATATTATGTAAGAAATGCAATCTCACTACCATTAATTTAAGGGAACCGAGCAAGGAATCTACCATCATAAAGTTATACAGGTTCTTCAGCCCAACATGTCCATGCCCACCAAATTGGCACTCTGGGCTAATCACATTTGTCTACATATGATCTTAAAGACCATTAAAACCGTAGGGTGGTCATGGTGGCACAGCGGTAGAGTTGCTGCCTCACAGCGAATGCAGCGCCGGAGACTCGGGTTCGATCCCGACTACGGAGTTTGTATATTCTCCCCGTGACCTGCGTTGGTTTTCTCCAAGATCTTCGGTTTCCTCCCACACTCCAAAGACGTGCAGGTTTGTAGGTTAATTGGCTTGGTAAAAATGTTTTAAGAAAATTGTCCCTCGTGGGTGTGGTCCGAAGGGCCTGTTTCCGGGCAGTATCTCTAAACTAAAAAAAAGTAAAATGTCTTTTGAAACTAGTTTCGTTCAGACAAAGTTTCGGGTCGCCACCCTTCTTCGGAACTGGAGGGATTGAGAGCTTTAGTTTGGTTTATTGCCACGTGCACCGAGGTACAGTGAAAAGCTTTTGTTGCATGCTAACCAGTCATGGAAAGATAATAGATAATTACAATCGAGCCTTCCACAGTGTAGAGATACATGATAAATGGAATAAATGCTGCTGTTGGAGTAGAGGTTTAGAAGAGTGGAGGGATTGCAAGCATGATTGCAGATCCACTTGTGTGACCAGCACACAAAGGGTCGCATGGCTTGGGCGCCATTTTGGCCTATAGGTTCCTAATGGCAGCTCGTTCCTTTGCACTGTCCTCTCCCTGGTGGACTTCCAACACTCCTGCCTCAACAGCAAGACGAGGATTATGCATGAACCATGATCATAAATCCCACACACTGAGAAACAGTACGGACAACTTGTATGCATATAGCACGTTCAACACTTCAAAACAGAGGTTCAAATTATAATTGGCAATGTCCTGGAAAACCCTGAACAATGTAAGGAAATTCTCGGGCCTAGAATTTGTACATCAGCCATTTATTTATCCAATGAAAAAGTTTCCCACACTTCTCGACCCGAAACGTCACCTGTCCATGTTCTCCAGAGATGCTGCCTGACCCGCTGAGTTACTCCAGCACTCTGTAAAACGTCACCTGTCCATGTTCTCCACAGATGCTGCCTGACCCGCTGAATTACTCCAGCGCTTTTTTTGTGTCCTTTTGTGTACGAGCCAGCAACTGCACTTCTTTGTTGCTACGGTTTCTCACACTTGTCGGGTTAATATTTCACCCGCCAGATAGCACATTTCTGATATGAAACTTCATATGCTCACAAACTGAGCAATGCCAAAAGGTGCTAGGCTTATCTGACAATGCATATTCAATGATCATTTTTCAAAATACTGTAATATAAAAAATATTCATATTTCAAAATCAACCCAGGTAGACATTTACAGATCCCTGTGCCTTGTTTCCAGCTGACGAGGTTGCTGAACAATTTGTGCTCCAGCTTCTAATGCTACACGTTCTTGCTGCGAAAATGATTGATTTCACTCATAACGTTCCCTCGCTGGAAAAGATCCAAGTCCACGTCAACTGTGGAATCACAAGTTCCAGGCGTCTTTCAATAGTGGCACAACACTGAAAAGCCACAAAGGAAGGTTGACATGAAGATATTGAGGCAACTATCAGAGTCGTGGTGCTAAGCAGCGAGTCCTATGGTTGATAAAAACGCTGGAGAAACTCAGCGGATGAGGCAGCATCCATGGAGCGAAGGAATAGGTGACATTTCGGGTCGAGACCCTTCTTCAGACTGATGTGGGGGTGGTGGGGGCGGGAAGAAGAAAGGAAGAGGCGGAGATACGGGGCTGTGGGAGAGCTGGGAAGGGGAGGGGAAAGAGGGAGAAAGCAAGGACTACCTGAAATTGGAGTCGTCAACGTTCATACCGCTGGGGTGTCAACTATGGTTAGTGACTGTAGGGGAGTAATCCTGCTGGAACCAAGCTTGAAAACATGGAATTCAGAACCACGAATAACACCAGGAGGCCCAGGTGGATATTGAAGCAAGGCCCGGAAAAGGTGACTTGGAAAAACAAAGCAGAGCACTCACCTAACGCGAGCGAGCCACCTAACGTAGCGCACAACAACCTCTCCCAACATCCATGTCCAGGCCCCCGATGGAAATGGCCGAGTCTGGATCAGGACCAGATGCAGGATGGCAATTCCTTTGCACCAACATTTCACATCACGATTGCCCAATTTTTCCAAAGGGTGGGATGAACGTGGGATACATTAAGAAGATATACGTAGGGAGGAACTGCAGATGCTGGTTTATACCCAAGATAGACACAAAATGCTGGAGTAACTCAGCGGGACAGGCAGCATCTTTGGAGAGAAGGAATGGGTGACGTCACCCATTCTGCCTGTCCCGCTGAGTTACTACAGTATTTTGTGTCTATCTTAAGAAGGTACATGTTGTACTTTTGAAAATTCAGAAATAATTTTTATATTCTAGGTTTAAGACAGGTTTATTGGTTAAACCTTTCTTCTTCTTCTTCTCCACATCAAAGCCACGGGTTTTCCTGTTGTCTACTTCCCAATGCAGTCCAACAAATGCCTTGCCTGTTTACTGTTAATCATCTCCATCTCCTGCCAAAAGCTTCTCGTGGAGACCCGTCACATCGACAATAAAACCCAATAAATTATTCAAAGAGAGTTTTGCAAGAACATTCACCATGTGTACCTGATGAAAGGCACATCTCCAAACACATTAGTACTCAGCCGGCACTCCGACGTAACCTTTGAAATATTGATTTATTTTTGTTCAACGTCCACATTGCAAGCAACATCCTCACGCCACTGTTTTTCCACGAGTTATGCTTACCTTGGGATCACAGTCGGTGATTTACTGGCATGTTTGGGTTTGGGCTTCAGCGGTACAGCACAGAAACAGGCCCTTCGGCCCACTAAGTCCGTGCCGACCAGCGATCACCCCATACACCAGCAATAGAGGTGAGGAGACATTCTTTAGTCAGAATCTGTGGAGGCCAAGTCAGTGGATATAAGGCAGAGATAGATAGATTCTTGATTAGTACAGGTGTCAGAGGTTATGGGGAGAAGGCAGGAGAATGGGGTTAGGAGGGAGAGATAGATCAGCCATGATTGAATGGCAGAGTAGACTTGATCGGCCGAATGGCCTAATTCTATTCCTATCACTTATGACTGTCCTCCACAGATGCTGCCTGACACGCTGAGTACTTCCAGCCCTTTGTGTTTTGCTCAGGATTCCAGCATCTGCAATCCCGCTAAAATATATTTAAATGACTATCTCATCTGCTGGGAATGGGTCAGTTGGCAAACGCTGTGCTGCCTTTGTGATAACCAAACATGGCAAGATTCAGTCTGGATTGGGTTCAAGTTTAAAATCTTTGAAACTTTCACAGCCTGTTTGACCAAAACACAACCATTTTTAGAGATTAAAATCTCCCCACAATTTCCCGTTCAATTGTATCTCATCCCTGAACTAATACCAATTAGTTTTTACCGCAGACTTTAGTGATTCAGCCTGCAAGGAGATTTCGATACCGTACTATACGATAGAACTTTATTTCTCCCAGGAGCTAAATTGGTCTGCCAACAGACAGCCATAAAACGCAACAAGATATATGAAACATGACATTAAAGTGATGAGTGGAAAGTCCAGGGTTGGGGATGTGCAATGTTTGGGGATGGGGGGGGGGGGGGGGGGTGGGGAGAGTCAGTCTACCCCACGACATAGAAACATAGAAATTAGGTGCAGGAGTAGGCCATTCGGCCCTTCGAGCCTGCACCGCCATTCAATATGATCATGGCCGATCATCCAACTCAGTATCCCGTACCTGCCTTCTCTCCATACCCTCTGATCCCTCAGTGAGCCGAAGGGCCTGTTTCTGCGCTAAACCACGTTGGGGCAGGTTGTACAAAGATGAGCTGCCCCATGTACGGTGACGAAGGTTGACGCAAAATGCTGGAGTAACTCAGCGGGACAGGCAGCATCTTCGGAGAGAAGGAATGGGCGACGTTTCAGGTCGAGACCCTTCTTCAGACTGATGTCAGGGGACTGGGACGGGGGGCAGGACAAACATAGAAACATATAGAAATTAGGTGCAGGAGTAGGCCATTCGGCCCTTCGAGCCTTCACCGCCATTCAATATGATCATGGCTGATCATCCAACTCAGTATCCTGTACCTGCCTTTTCTCCATATCCTCTGATCCCCTTAGCCACAAGGGCCACATCAAACTCCATCGTAAATATAGCCAATGAACTGGCCTCAACTACCCTCTGTGGCAGAGAGTTCCAGAGACCCACCACTCTCTGTGTGAAAAAAGTCCTTCCCATCTCGGTCCTAAAGGATTTCCCCCTTATCCTTAAGCATAAGGATATAAGACATAAGAGGGAGGAGTTGTACAGTGTGATAGCCACAGGGAAAACAAGATCTCCTGTGGTACATCTTGGTGTCAACAGTCATAGAGTGATACAGTGTGGAAACAGGCCCTTCAGCCCAACCTGACCACGCCGGCCAACATATCCCACCTACACTAGTCCCACCAAGCCCGCGCTTGGTCCATATCCCTCCAAACCTGTCCAATTCATGTACCTGTCTAACTGTTTCTTAAACATTGGGATAGTCCCAGCCTCAACTACCTCCCCTAGCAGCTTGTTCCATACACCCACCACCTGTTGCTTTAGTTTAGTTACCAACTAAATTTAGTTTGATTGTAATCTGATTTGAAAAGACACTGACGCTCCGACAATCTACCAGGGCGAAGGACCATGATGTTGGTGGATATTGCTGTTCATGTGGTACATTCGCAATGGAGGCTACATTCTTGCTGTGGCTGAACACCAGGAGACAACACGAGGGATTAGTATTTCAGAGAAACAGTGTGGAAGCAGGCCCTTCGGCCCAACTTGTCCATCCTGACCAACATGTTCTAGTCACAGCCGTACGTTGAACATGTGTTTGCACTGAAGGAGATGCAGAGAGGTTTACCAAATATGAAAAGAGGAGTGTGGAAGCTCCGAGAACCAGCACACACCCAATGGGCCAAATGGTCTTCTTAATTAGAAGGTAAGAGAATATCTGTCTGGCAAAAAGTACTGGATGAACAAAAACTCCACTTTTTGGGAGGATTAAAGGCATTATTTTCATTCCCTGCCATAAACCATCTATCAACCATTACACCCCTCTTTAGAATTTAGAGATACAGCGCGAAACAGGTCCTTCAGCCCACCTAGTCCACACCGACCAGCAGTCACCCCGTACACTAGCACTATCCTACACACTAGGGACAATTTACAATTTTTACGTCTTTGGAATGTGGGAGGAAAGCAAAGCACCGGAGAAAGCCCATGTGGTCACGGGGAGAACGTACAAACTCCGTTCAGACAGCGCCCGTAGTCAGGATCGAACCTGTATCTCTGCCGCTGTAGGGCCCGTGGTGAATCGAGATGGTTCACAACGTTGGTGGCCCACTTGCATCAGAGCTTCCCTACAATATGGTTTTACCGCCTGTGCTACTAATACTGGACCGGCAGGTGGTAGGAATTGGTCGGAAAGACCGTTAAACCTTGTGCGTGAAACCCTGCGGCTCCAGCGATAACAATCTGCTCCCATCCCATCCGTCTGCTGCGATCTGGCAACAAATGAAAGCACAGAAGGCAACAAGAAAGCAAACAGAATCATGCCTGGAATGTTCTGGTTACAGATGGACATATGTGCACACTTAGTGAGATACTAGCTAGAAAAGCAACTCCCCCTACAAGATGCTGACAACTACAACAGCCATTCTCCTTCTATCCACAGATGCTGCCTATCTCGCCGAGTTACTCCAGCATTTTGCATCTATCTTCAGTCATATTTCAAACCCAGTCCCAAGTGCATCCCAAGAACAGGCACATTTTGATTATTAAAAAAGGTTATGTTAGAAAATCAAGCTAAATGAATACAGTCATATTGAACTCTTTAAATGGTTTGGATAGGGAAGGTTTGGAGGGGTATAGTGCACGCTCGGGCAGGTGGGACAAGTGTAGAATGGGCATGTTGGTCGGCATAGACAAGTTGAGCTTCAGGGCCTTTCCATGCATTTTGACTCTAAGACCAGGCACTAAACAAAAGTCCCATTGATTCTAACAATAAAATTATCAGCAATGGAAAAGCAATCAGAAAAAATGGAAGTTTTCATATGAAAAACACCCCTTGCTTAGACACAAGGTACACAAAAATGCCGGAGAAACTCAGCGGGTGAGGCAGCACCTATGGAGCGAAGGAAAAGGCAACATTTCGGGTCGAGACCCTACTTTGTCTTACGGCAGATTCACGTCTTTAAAAAAAAGTCTGAAGAAGGGTCTCGACCCGAAAACGTTGCCCATTTCCTTCGCTCCATAGATGCTGCCTCACCCGCTGAGTTTCTCCAGCATTTTTGTCTACCTTCGATTTTCCAGCATCTACAGTTCCTTCTTAAACATTGCTTAGACACAAAGTGCTGGAGTAACTCAGCGGGTCAGGCAGCATCCCTGGAGAAAAAAAAATGGGTGGCATTTCGGGTTGGGACCCTTCTTCAACTGTGGCCATTGCTTCACAAAGTGAAGGAATCGGTATGTCTTATCAACCATACTTGTGGGTGATAACCCAGAGATTTAGTATATCTGCGAACAACATCCAATTTGGGAGCTTTATACATCACCTTATTGAACCCAGGGTACAATATTGATATATTGTTTGTAAACTTCAGAATTGCACAACCAATTACCCATTGCAAGCCCAACTGGAGCGATTAAGAAATTATTTTCTGAAGAAGGGTTTCAACTCGAGACGTTGCCTATTTCCTTCTCTCCATAGATGCTGCCTCACCCGCTGAGTTTCTCCAGCATTTTTGTCTACCTAAGAAATTCTTTTAACTCTTTTGGTTTCTGTTTCCTCCTATCTGTGTTTAATCAACATTGAGACAGTTATACGAATGGCATTCAACTCCAATGTGATCAGCAGGGAAGTTGTCAACTTAAACTGATTACAAAGCAATCAATTACCTGCACATTTAAGACAGCCAGTAAATTGGAGAGTAATTTCGAAGTGGGTGACTTTCACCCAATAGTCTCATGAGCTTCACGTGAAGGCCAAATCCACACATACAGCTGACACAGCAAGGGAGGTATCTGCAGATTAAACCAGCTGCCAACACCAACATTCTGCTGGTTCTAATTTCACAACAGAGCAACTGTCCTTGCACCGTTTCATACTACAAATTAATTGGATTCTTCTTGGCCTGTAGAGAAATGTTAAATTAAATTCGGGCGGCACGGTAGCGCAGCGGTAGAGCAGAGACCCAGGTTTGATCCTGACTACGGGTGCTGCCTGTACGGAGTTTGTACGTTCTCCCAGTGACCTGTGTGGGTTTTCCCCGGGTGCTCTGGTTTCCTCCCACACTCCAAAGACGTACAGGTTTGTAGGTTGACAAAAGTGCTGGAGAAACTCAGCGGGTGCGGCAGCATCTATGGAGCGAAGGAAATAGGCAAACGTTTCGGGTTTCGGCCTGAAACGTTGCCTATTTCCTTCGCTCCATAGATGCTGCCGCACCCGCTGAGTTTCTCCAGCACTTTTGTCTATCTTCGATTTTCCAGCATCTGCAGTTTCTTCTTAAACAGGTTTGTAGGTTAATTGGCTTGGTATAAATGTAAAAGATAATTCCCTAGTGTGTGTGTGTGTGTGTGTGTGTAGGGTGGTGTCAATGTGCGGGTCGGCGTGGACTGGGTGGGCCGAAGGGCCTGTTTCCGCGCTGTATCTGTAAACTAAACTGAATAGAACCCACCTCGGATGTGAATGACTGTTTGGCCCCATCTTTGCCAAGCAGGGTCAGAGTGAATTACGCTAAGTCACCCTGCCTCTAGGATATAGCTCGCGCACAATGCAGTGACTTATGCGGGGACTAGAGAGGGCAAGTGGTAAATGGGACTGAGTTCAGCTGCATTCCGTGGTCAGCACAATGAGCCACTTTACTCAGCAGCAAACTCACAGCAGAGGCTGCTGTTTGACAGACCCAGTTCTGCTCTCCCCAACTCTTTCACAATCACAGGGCTATCCGCAAAACACTTGGCGGTTTATAAAGAGACATGCCTTGAACGTGTTAAGCAATTGCATCGGAGACAGATCACAATTGTCAGGCCGACATTTTAATGGTAATTTCAAACTTTATATATTCCATTTTGTTTCTGCAGGAGCGGCCTTTGATAATGGCTCCGGGCTGCTGCATCCATATTTTGGTTTAAGGGTGTTTTAGTACAATTTACCACTCGAGTGCGCCACGCAACGATGAGAACAAACCTTCTGAAAGCAGACACAAAATGCTGGAGTAACTCAGCGGGTGAGGCAGCATCTCTGGAGAGAAAGAATGGGCGACGTTTCGGGTCGAGACCCTTTCTTCAGATGGACGTTCTCATGTCAGCGTAGAAATCAAGCAGAATTTCTTTGTCAAACGGTACAAGTAATGTATTTTGAAACCCGCCAGTCCCTGTATCAGTGCTTCCTTCTTCAATAGAGTCATAGAGTGATACAGCACGGAAACAGGCCCTTCGGCCCAACTAGCCCACACCGGCCAACATGCCCCAGCTACACTTATTCCACCTGCCAGCATTTGGCCCACACCCCTCCAAACCTGTCCTCTCCATGTACCTGTCTAATTGTTTCTTAAATGTTGGGATAGTCCCTGCCTCCCCGTCAGGATCAAAGCTGGGTTTCTGGCGCTGTAAGGCGCTGCGCCACTGTGGTTATGGAAACACAGAGAAATAGGTGCAGGAGGAGGCCATTCAGCCCTTCGAGCCAGCACCACCATTCAATATATCATGGCTGATCATCTAAAATCAGTACCCCGTTCCTGCTTTCTCCCCGTATCTCTTGAAAGGATAGAGCTAAATCTAAATCTATCTCGCTCTTAACATGGGGTGATCTAAAATCAACAGTTTGCTCCTGACCCCAGAACAAAGCCGGAGCCTTGAGGCAGAGAAGTTTCCTTGAGGCAGAGAAGTTTCCTTGAGGCAGAGAAGTTTCCTTGACACTGTTTCTGCCAATGATTTTAAACAACACGCTCCCTTCCTGGCTTTTATTTGTGGTGTCCAACAGGACAAGCATGGGCTTGCTTTTCACTTTAAAATAAATGCTGCCGGTTTTAAGCAGTCTGTAGAAACACAAGCCTTGGCTTTCATTCATCCGCACAGACCACTTCCATCCATCATCTGCTTCAATGCTGGCTGGAAAAAAAGCACTTCTACTCAGTGTATCGGCTCTCTTGTTTCCACTCTCTCCCTGGGCCGGTGTGAATTGTATCAACACAGGTTGATCGTTGCACACTCATGCTCTTGACAAGGCCAGGTTGTTGGTGAGAAGTGCTGGAGTAACTCAGCGGGTCAGGCAGTATCTCTGGAGAGAAGGAATGGGTGACGCTACGGGCCGGAACCCTTCTTCAGATGCTTTTGGTCAAATGAGAATCAATGTAAGATTCCGCTGGAGTTGCTCAGTAACGGTAGTAAATCCACGTACACAACGCATGTGCTTTCTCCACACTCGCACACACCAACACACACACCCACACACACAGGCACACACACACTCAGGCACACAGTCTTATAACCTTATAACCATTACAGCACGGAAACAGGCCTTCTCGGCCCTTCCAGTTCGTGCCGACCATTTATTTTCCCCTAGTCCCATCTACCTGCACTCAGACCATACCCCTCCATTCCCTTCCCGTCCATATACCTATCCACTTTACTTTTAAATGTTAAAATCGATCCTGCCTCCACCACTTCTGCTGGAAGATCATACCACACAGCCACCACTCTCTGAGTAAAGAAGTTCCCCCTCATGTTACCCCTAAACTTCTGTCCCTTAATTCTCATGTCATGCCCTCTTGTTTGAATCTCCCCTACCCTCAATGGGAAAAGCTTATCCACATCAACTCTGTCTATCCCTTTCATTATTTTAAAGACCTCAATCAAGTCCCCCCTTAACCTTCTGCGTTCCAAAGAATAAAGACTCACTTGTTCAACCTTTCTCTGTAACTTAGTTGCTGGAACCCAGGCAACATTCTAGTAAATCTCCTCTGTACTCTCTCTTGTATAGTCTTGTCCCTTAGCTGCCTCCATCACTGTCACCCCCCCCCCCCCCGACCCAGATCCACACCCACCTGCAATCCCCCCCCCCTCACGCTGACTGGATGGCCCACAACAAAAAAAGCCTTTGACCATACCTCGGTAAACGTGACAATAAACTAAACCCAACTAACTAGGGCAGCACAGTAGCGCAGCGGTAGAGTTGCTGCCTCACAACCAGAAATACGGTTTAGATCCTGACTACGGGCGCTGTCTGTACAGAGCTCATACGTTCTCCCTGTGACCGCAAACTTGTACACACACAGACTCGCACACGCACTCGCAAACGCACTCAGACTCTCACACAGAGACAGGTGCACACACACGCTCACACAGACACACTCTCACACACACAGACACTCACACACACACAGACGCACACTTACAGGAAACACAGACACACTCAGAGAGAGACAGGCACACAGACACAAATACACGCACACAAACACACTCACAGACACACATCCAGTCTCCATTTGGCCTTTATCCCTCCAAACATTTACTGTATCTGAAACCACAGAGCCTTAAACAGCAGAAGAAATTAAGGAAAGAATGATGTGCCCACTTCAGGGACAATACACAATACTCCAGAACGAGCACTGAAAGACCATCGTTCCCATGGACAATGAGCACACCATTTAGCAATTTCCTCATTGCCAGAATTCTAAAAATGCTGTGAAAAGTGAACTGGATAGAGTGGTGGAGAGTTGAAACTAGTTCACTGTTTAAAACCATGCTGTGTTAATGATGATTGTCCACAGCTCACAACAGGGGTCAACGAGCTGAAACTGAGTCAATGACTAAGCGCCTCACGGGGTGCATGAGTTTGAGCAGAATGCCATCTCTCCCCTGACGCGGGATTTCATCTGCTTCACAAAGCTTCAGCAACCATAACAATGGCATGAGTCAGTTTGAACAGCGGCTCCATGGTGGGAGTGTTCCACTGTTACAGACACGAGGTTTTGAGGTTAGACATTACTGGAAGCAAGGCGGTTTATCCTCTGGATACTGACCTGTACAGTTCTATACTCACCGAGTTCTGAGCGAGGCATGTACAAGTGATGACAGGGAATGACTATGAAGCTGATGTTGAACATACATTAAATGCATCAAAGCACCACTGTCCTCATCCATCCAATACAACAATCCTATCAAGGTCAGTCATGGCCGAGGGGGGCCTACGATCACACCAGCCAAAGGGCATCAAAAGATCACTTCTCCCACACTGCTTTTTAAAAATGTGTTTTAAATTATTCTTAATAGTCATAAGGTCATACAGAGTAGAAACAGGCCCTTCAGCCCAACTTGCCCAACCAACCAACCTGTCCCCATCTACACTAGTCCCACCTGCCTGCGTTTGGCCCATATCCCTCTCAACCTGCCCATTCCATGCACCTGCGTAAAAGTTTCTTAAACGTTGCAAGAGTACCTGCCTCGACTACCTCCTCACCCTTTGTGCGAAAAAGTTACCAGATTCCTATTAAATCTTTCCCCTTTTCACCTTAAACCGATGGTCAGTGGTTCTCGATTCTCCTACTCTGGGCAAGAGACTCTGTGCGTCGACCCGATCTATTCCTCTCATTCATTGTGTATAAGCAGAAAAATGAGGGGCGATCTCATTGAAATAAGCAAGGCGGGGGCAGGGGGGGGGGGGGGGGGAACACAAGGTGGATTCTGAGGGATAATTATTTGGGTGTATTTGGAACAAGAGGACATAATTTCTGCGCAAGGGTATCCCATTTAACTTGGATACGAGATAGAATTTCTTCTCTCAAAGGATCATGAATGTTTGGAATCTCTATCCCAGTTAGTTGAGTAGGCAGCGTCATTTAATATATTGAAAGTAAAGATTGGCAGACATTTAAACCACAAGTGATTTAAGGCATGGTGATGATGCCAACATTGGACCGGCCATGATCTTAGTGAATGGTCTAAGTCTGTTCGCGTTTCCCATTTTCATTGCCAACATATATCGCTTTCCCCAATGCACACATTGCTTACTTTCTTTCAGCCAACTTCTCTCACGCATTTCCAAGTTTTACACTTTTTAAGAAATGGTTTCTGGATTTCTGGACTTCCACAGTCACAATGTCGAAAGCCAACTATCGGGGTGCATCACAACTTGGTCTGGGAACAGCGCAGCCCAAGACCGCAGGACATCGCGGAGAGTTGTTGGATGTAGCCCAGTCCATCACACAGTCATGCCTGCCCATCATGGATTCCATCCACAATTCATGCTGTCTCTATACATTCAAGAACCTTTCTTACCCCAGTCATTCCCTCTTTAGCCCTCTCCCATCGGGAGGAAGATACGAAAGCATGACAGTAGGTAACACCAGATTCAGGAGTAGCCTCTTCCCCTCTGTTATCAGGCTACCCAATGGTAGCTTTTCACTGTAACTCAGTGCACGTGACTATAATAAATTAAACTAAACTATAACTAGGGTCCAGTCCCAAACTTCCAATCTCCCACATTGGGAATGTTGTACTTTTACATTGGAACTGTGATGCTGAAGTGTTGTAAACTACAGTTTTACTCTTTTCACTGCTGTTGCATTTGTGTATAGATTGATTGTATTTATGTATAGTACGATTTGATTTGTGTCGGAAGGAACTGCAGACGCTGGTTTAAACCGAAGACGGACTCAAAAAGCTGGAATAACTCAGCGGGACAGGCAGCATCTCTGGAGAGAAGGAATGGGTGACGTCTCGACTGAATGCAAACAAAAGCTTTTTCACTGTGTCTTGGTCCACTCCACAATAATGCACCCAGACCAATAACAATATGCGACGGAGTGCAACACATGCTATTTGAATTGGGATTTCTATCTAAGAGTCAACGACAAGTTAGATAAGTTTATTTAATAACTTGATGCAAAAAACCATATCTAAATATTTAATAACCTGAAATAGTGAATCATTTCAGCATTTTAATATATTTTAGGACTATAAAAATACTAGAATGTTACAGATTTGATTTTCACCTTGTGTATTTTGGTGGGTAGAAGCCAGGTACAGCTTGGACCTGGTTCGAGATGCAAAGGGTTTTGGTTACATGTACACAAATCACTAAGTGGTGAGACAGGTCAACGAGGTTTTGCAAACACTGACGTCTAGAAGTAACCAAAACCCTTACTTCTCGACGTAGAGGATCAAAATATCTTGTAATCAATGTTGTAAAGATAAACCAATGGATTTAAATCGTAAGTCCAATCACTTTGTATCTTAGGCTCCTTGTGCAAAAAGTGAGTGAGAAAATGAAACACTTGGAACTCAGTTTGGATCTACTCTTTGGTCAGGTACAGTCAGCAGCGACAGACAATTGCTACAATTCAGCTACACGTCAATCTGATGATTTAGTTCATAATAAGGTATTGAGTTTAAAGCCAGATTCATTCTTCAACAGCCAATACTAAATATGTTACCGTTCTCAGTTTTGGTTCATTATACAAAAGGTAATGACGGCATTAGGGGCGACCACGCTTTTGCGGTTGCAGCACCTGGACTGTGGAACAGCATCCCTCTTCCCATCAGAACTGCCCCCTCCATCCACTCTTTTAAGTCGAGACTTAAAACCTATTTCTACTCTCAAGCCTTTCTGGAGGTCCTCTGAGGGAGCGCTGTGTGTGTGTATCTATGTATGTATTGTTGATCTATGTACCACTGTTTGTAGTACGTTAATACCTGCACTGATGTAAAGCACTTTGGCCAACGAGAGTTGTTTTAAATGTGCTATAGAAATAAAATGGACTTGACTTGATTTAAAAAAATCGTGAAGGCTGAGAAAGATCAAAATATGCAGTGATGGATGTCAGTATCAGTCGGAGCCAAGTCAGAACACAAAAGCAGCAACTATCCTGGCAGGGAGATGCACATTTTTGGTAAGCCTTTGTTGGTCAAAGTAAATGGCCCAAAGCCAACAATTTACTCAGGCCCTCAAGCATCTCGACAATCCTGTTGGAAAATGTCAGATCCAAAATCAAACCATTTCTTCATAGCACACAAAATCTTTTTGTGCTTCTGAAATACATTTGTTAACAAAAAATTGCAGCACATTATTTAGTTTGGTCTCGAGTAGAGACACAGCGCGGAAACAGGCCCTTCGGCCCACCGAGTCCATCTCGACCAGTAATCCCCGCACACTTACAGTATCCTAGGGACAATTTAAAATGTTATCAAAGCCAATTAACGTACGAAGCTGTACGTCTTTGGAGTTGGGGAGGAATCCGAAGCACTCGGTGAAAACCCAGGCAGGTCACGGGGAGAACGTACAAACTGCCTACAGACAGCTCCCGTAGTCAGGATCGAACGCGGGTCTTTGGCGCTGTAAGGCAGCAACTCTTAGCGCCACCGTGCTTGAAAATGAGTTGAAATTTGCACCAGCCCGACCGAGAGGTAGAAAAGCTCCAAAATAGCTGAAACATCTTTAGAAGATGTAATTTAATTGGGGAACAGTGTGCCAAATGTCCACCTGACTTTGATATGGTTCATGTACAATTTTCAACAGTGCTTGCTCGTACATTGGCACTGCCTGTAATAATAGTAAGATTAAACGAGAACTTACCAGTTTGAAGTTTGATCTTTATTTTATGAGGTGTCACGATGAGGGATTACGTGAAGACCCCGCCAGCACGCATGCGCGACATTCTTCAAAGCAGTGGTGTGAAATCACAGAACAAACAGTCACAATGACTGACATAGTAAGAGAAAAAAGAGAACTTTCATACCAGGTGATCTTTATAATAGAGGGTCGGGAGCGGAGGGCACGTAATCCCTCATCGTGACACCTCATAAAATAAAGATCAAACTTCAAACTGGTAAGTTCTCGTTTAATCTTACTATTTTACTTCGGAGTCACGTGAGTGACTACGTGAAGATTTCAAAGCTCTGTGATTTCATGCCCTGGAAGCTCCATGCTCACACACCGCTAAAGCTGGGATAAGAGGATGGACGTGATTCAGACAAGACACTGGCTGAAAAACAAAACAGGTATTTATTCATACCAAACACAATATTGTGTCCCATAAGGGTTATTTATCTGGCAGCACTTAAAATCCTCCCTGCATAATTGCCAGGGGAGGTCACGGGTTTGTTGTAAAAGCGGTGGAAGGTTCTCTCATTGTTCCAACCCGCTGTGGCCAGGATGTGATCCAGTGGTACCTCCATCCTTCTAGCCGCCGAGGTGGATGCTGCCCTGGTGGAGTGAGATTTATACACATTAGTATTCACCCCCGCCGCATCCAGAACCACCCTTAACCATCTGGAAATGGTTTGCACCGTGACCCTGTGATGAGGCTTCTTGTGACTGACAAGCAAAGCTGTTTCCGTGCCTCTTAGATCTTTAGTGACTGAAATGTATCGCAGAATCAATGTAACGATACAAAGACGGGTGTCCGCTGGGTAAGCCAGGAACTCCAACGTATGTCCAGACACTCCGGGTCGATCTTGCTTCAATAGTCCCTGCACCTGCAATGTGATCTTCCCACTGGTAATTGCCATGGCATCCAGACTGAGTTTGTGCAGGGACTGGACCCGTTGCGCCGTGATCAGTGCCATAATCATGACCATTTTGTAGGTTAATTTGGCCAAAGGGAGTCCCGTGTTCGGTGTCCATCCTCTCAGCATCGTCAATACCGTGCTGATGTCCCAGGTATGGCTATATCTGGGCCTGGGGGGATTGGAATTAAATATTCCCCTCATAAATTTGGACACTAGGGGATGTGACCCAATTCCCAATTGGTCACTCCCCTTGCCCAAGTAAGACGATAGGGCACTCCTGGCACAGTTAATGGCGCTGTAGCTTAGACCCTCATCGTAATGAAGGGTAGCCAGAAACTCCAGCACTTCCGTGATGGTGGCGGTTTCGTATGTTGTTTTGGTAGTCACGCAGAATCCTTCCCATTTCCTGATGTAGGTCAGGTACTGCTTCCTTGTGGACTCCCTGCAGGCTGCCGTGATGGTATCAATGGTCCTGTTGGAGAGTCCGAATCCATGAAGTGGCCGTTTTAAAATCTGCAAATCAATAATCCCATGCGGTCATGACATGGATGACATTCTCCTGTAACAGGATGAACAAGCAGGCTAGGTCTTTTATTCACCCTGATACAGGGTTCTGTGGCCATCTTCTGTACCAGAGGGAACCATGGTTGAGTAGGCCAGTCGGGCACTACCAAGATACCCGATGCGGAGTCTTGCTTGATTTTTTGCAAGACCCGACTGATGAGGCAGAAAGGGGGGAAAGCGTAGCAAAATAAATCCCCCCAGTGTAGCGAGAAAGCATCCATCGCTACTGCCCCCGGGTCTGGCTCCCAAGCAACATACGTTGGTAGTTGGTGATTTAGCCTGGACGCGAAAAGGTCGATATCTGGTGTCCCATAACGTTCTACAATATCTGCGAACACATTCCGATCCAACATCCATTCTATGTTGTCGTTGAATTTCCGTGACCTGGTGTCTGCCACTGTGTTTAGTTTACCTGGAAGGTAAGTTGCGGAGATCCAAATTTCTCTTTGCAGACACCAGTGCCAGATATTGTTGGCCAATTCATCACACGATATCGACTTTACACCGCCCATGTGGTTAATATAGGCTACCACCGTGGTGTTGTCAATCTGTATTCTGACATGAACTTTGTGCATGTTAGTGCAGTATGCCTTAAGGCCGTGAAATGCTGCCAGCATTTCTGAATAGTTAATCCCTAAGTTTTTAAATAGGGTTAACTCTGGTGCACTCCATCTACCTCCACAGCTAGAGGTAGTGTTAGTAGCTCCCCACCCTATGGCACTGGCATCCGTTTGTAAGGTGATCGAGGGGTTGGTGATAGTAATGGGTTTGGAACAATTTTGGGCATTACCCATCCACCAATATAATTCGGCTTTTGCCTTACCTGGAATTTTCATGGGCCTATCAAAATGGCCAGCATGATTTTTGAGCGCTGTAATTTTGGCTCTTTGTAAGTTTTGGTAATGTAAGGGCCCATGTTGTGCTGCAGGAAATGCAGCTACTATCTTCCCAATCACCCTGGCCACCTGCCGAATGGATGGGACCTTAATGCCAATGAGGCTCCTGCAAGCCTCTATCAGGTCTTCCACCTTGCTTGGTGGTAACGTGACAGACATTTGCACTGAGTCAATAATGAACCCCAAATATTTCATGGTGGTAGAGGGTTCCAATATTGATTTATCTGGATGTATCGTAAACCCCAGTTTCTGAAAAAGATGTTTCGTGGCTGTGACTGCCAAAGTAGCCATTTCCAAATTCTCCCCCACTATGAGGATGTCATCAAGATAGGCCATAACAGTATGATTCTGTTTCCTTAATAGGCCAAAGCTGGTTTCAATATCTTGGTAAACAATCTGGGTGCTGACGATAGCCCATTAGGCAAAGCTTTATATTGCCATAATTGTCCCATCCAGATAAATTTTAAGTATTTTCTATGATCCTTGTGTATGGGTACTGAATAGTATGCATCTTTGAGGTCAACGCATGCCATGTAGTACCCATTAGCTATAAGCTGTATAGCAGTGTCGAAGGTGTCCATTTTGAAATGAATATACTGGACAGAAGTATTCAGGTCGGTCAAATCTATGATGATGCGGCAACCGCCATCTTTTTTGTTTTTAGTGAATATATTAGACACGAACTCCTGAGGTTCTTTAATGGCCTTCTCAATTACCCCTTTTTCTCTCAACCTCTGTAGTTCAGCATGCCCTGCTGCCTTATCTCTATGAGAAAGGACGAATTTCCGACTAGGTGCATGCTGTACCGGGGTAGGGAGTTCGTGAATAAATTCAATTTTGTAGCCCTGAATACTCCTGAGTATATAAGGATCAGAGGTAAAAGTGAGCCAATTCTCAAGGAACATGTGCAACCTGCCCCCTATGCAAAGTGAATTTGGGCCAGTAGTGTTCCTGGGGATCCCAGACCCACCTACCTCCATGGTTACTGCCGGTGTGGTGGTTTCTGGCCTTGCTTCCTCGGCTGGTTGTAGGTGTTCTGGGAGTGGCGCATCTTCCAAGGAGGCCGGCCTGGGCCTTGGCCTAAAAAAGACCGCTGAGCAGGTATGCCGGCCTTCGAGCTTTCACCACCGGCAGACCTGTTAGGGTAACTCTGCCCGGTGGGTGCGTAGGGGTGCGCTCTGTGTGGGTGATGAGGCTTAGTGTACCCAGGTACTTTAATAAGGCCCAAAGCCTTAGCCTCCTCGTCCAGATCTTTAACCTGTTTGGGGAGATCTTCCCCGAATAGCAGGCTTGGAGGCTGCGTCTTCCCAGGCTTACACAACCCCGCGAACTTGGGGTTAAGTGCCGGCTTTATAATGCTTTTCCTGAAATTATTTATTTCATACTGTGTGTTGCACAGTAAGGCCAAAGCATCTTGTAGTTCTTCCGGCATATCCACTCCCACTGCTGTTCTGGCTACTGCAGTAATCCCAGCGGTTAGGAGCTTTAGGATCTTCTGAAGTTTCATCTCCTGCCCTCTACTCGAGGGGCTCATGTTTCCCCATATCGGGTTGTTTACCGCGGGCACATTTAATGACTTGCAGTTTTCCGGCGCCATGTATTTATCTGCTGTGGCATTGATGGCCTGTTCCTGAAGTTGGTTAGTGGCCATATAATCAATGCTGGCAGCCAGCTTGGGGTGGATGGGTAGGCCCTTCTGGTTGGGCATGGCATGTTTGCTCACCACATCCATATAATCTTCACACACCCCTGACGCTGCAGGTGCTTCAGCCAACTCCCCTTCTTCTGGGTCAGCCCAGTTCTGACCCTCAATGCTCCCCTGTATAGAAGGGGATACATTTGGCAGTCCTCTAAGGGAACTTGCCGTGGGCCTACTAGGGGTCCCACTGTGATCCTGCCCCTGCTTAAGCAGGTCACGTTGGAGCAGCTGCTCCATCATCCGCTCAATGCGGTCAAGGCGACCTCCGTCGCTGCCTGCGAGCGGGGTGCCCTCGGGACCGGACTCCGCTGAGTCGGCCCCGGCCGACTTCCGGGTAGTTTTCCCCGACCGTGGCGTACCAACGGTCTCAAAGTCCGAAAAGTCGGGAGCTACAGGTAGAACCTGTAGCTCTGGAGAGGCGGTTCTCCGTTGGCTGCTGTCCTTAGCCGCTGATTTGCCCGCCGCTCTCTTAGATTTTCTCCCTTCCATAATGGTCGACTCACTCCTTCGGTGAGACTTACCTGGCGTGAGCTTTTTAAACTCACGCTGGAGGAGCCCCGCTCCTCCCGACCGTCGCTTCCGCATGCGTACGACGATATGTCGCGCATGCGTGCTGGCGGGGTCTTCACGTAGTCACTCACATGACTCCGAAGTAAAATTATAAATCACTTGCATACCAATGGATGACGTGCAGGAAAGGAGAAAGATGTAGAGAATGGGAATGTAGGCATGGATAGCCAACCAATGGAGTTTCCCTTAGATCCTGCCCTCCATTATACCACCTGTGCCCTTGGTCTAGTTCAGTAGAAAGAATGCTAAACATTCATGATTCCCTCATTCGTAAGCTTCATTAGGGGGGGCCGCACGATGGCAGCCTCTGCCTACAGTCTGTTTGTTTTTCTATTTTTAGTTTGTTTAAAAGTAAGTTTTGGAGTATTTTTTTAGTATTTTTATGTGGGGGAGGGGGGTAGGGTACGAGGGAAACCGTTTCTCTGTCACCTCCTGGCGAGGATGCGACTATTCTCCGAGTCGCATCTTTGCCCCCCCCCCCCCCCCCCCACGGCCTACCAACTGGATTGGCGCGGTCTTTCCTTCCAGGGACCGGCCAAAGCTTCAGCAGCGGCGGCGCAGCACTGGATTCACCACGGCGCGGGCGATGCCTTACCTGGATCACCGTTTGAAGATCCGGGGTGTTGGGCCTGCTGCTTCAACATCATGGGGCTGTGGTTTCCTCAGCTTCCAGTGCAGGCGGCGCTGACTTCAACATCGCGGAGTCCCGGGATCCCTTTGCTGAGGGCCGCCAGCGTTGAATCTTCGCCCAGCGCGGCCTGTGGACTTCGGGAGCCGCGGTATCCTGTAGGACGTGGCCGATTCAGAAGTCCAAGCCGCTGAGAATGTTCTCCCGTTCCGACGTCGGGTTTCCATCATCCAGCGAGTGGGCCTGAACATCGGCGGCAGCGTTGGGATCGGGAGCCCCCCGAGCACGGGTGAACAAGAGAGGACAACAGAGGAGGATGGCTGAACTTTGGTGCCTTCCCTCACAGTGGGAAACTTTGACTCCGCTGTGTGGGGATGTCTATAGACAATGGACAATAAACAATAGGTGCAGGAGGAGGCCATTTGGCCCTTCGAGCCAGCACCGCCATTCATTGTGATCATGGCTGATCATCCCAAAAGACTATCGTGTTCTGTGCTCGTTTTTATTCATATGGCTGTACGATGACCACACATTTCACTGTACCAATTGGAACACAGAAACATAGAAAAATAGGTGCAGGAGTAGGCCATTCAATGTGATCATGGCTGATCATCCAACTCAGTATCCCGTACCTGCCTTCTCTCCATACCCCCTGATCCCTTTAGCCACAAGTGCCACATCTAACGCCCTCTTAAATATAGCCAATGAACTGGCCTCAACTACCTTCTGTGGCAAAGAATTCCAGAGACTCACCACTCTCTGTGTAAAGAATGTTTTCCTCATCTCGGTCCTAAAGGAGTTCCCCCTTATCCTTAGACTGTGACCCCTTATTCTGGACTCCCCCAACATCGGGAACAATCTTCCAGCAATCTTCCAACATGTGACAACAAATGTCTCTTTTGTCTCTCTTCAATTTAAAAGAAAATATTAGAAGGGCATGAAAAGCAAATCAACATTAAAAAACCCCTTCTGTTATGTTTTAGGGAGAGCTTTTCTCAGAGCCATTTCCCAAAGTCCAAACTTCCTTCCTGGGGAATATAATAGGTGAAACTTGAGTTCAAATCTACAAGTTACTTTTTATAAAGCAGAGATCGCGTTAGCAGGATTAAAAACAACTTTTCACCTCAGCACGTTCCACATTTACTTACGTTTCCAGCATTCTTCTCTTTCTCTCCAAATCTAGAGTCGAAATGTGTGGGAAGGAACTGCAGATTCTGGTTTACAGCAAAGATAGACACCGAATGCTGGAGTAGCTCAGCGGGACAGGCAACATCTCTGGAGAGGAGGAATGGGTGACGTTTCGGGTCGAGTTGCTGCCTGGCCCGCTGAGTTACTCCAGCATTTTGTGTCTATCTAGAGTTAAAATGCCTGATTGAAAACCTGCTATGGGGCCAGACCTTACCCATATTACGTTCTGCGTGTTAATAACGGGATATCCATACATTCTCGAAGAGTTTGCAAGATGATTTACTTACATTTTCCTTTGAGAACGCACTTGAAGGGGGATTTAACGGTTGAGTAAAATGCTCTTTCACCTCTGGCACCTGGGCTACAATCTTGCCCAGACACATGGAATGAAGATGTCTCTCATTGCTCTTTGTGAAATTAGCCCGAGACATTCCCCCACCCGCTTCTTCGAAGGCACTGATCCAAGAACAATTTAGTGGTGGTCGTCCCGAAACGTTGCCTATTTCCTTCGCTCCATAGATGCTGCCTCACCCGCTGAGTTTCTCCAGCACTTTTGTCTACCTTCGACTTTCCAGCATCTGCAGTCCCTTCTTGAGCAATTCACAGTGGAGGATGTGATGATGGAATTATGCCAGGTAAATTAGAGGATATCTTTAGTTTAGCTTAGTTTGGTTTATGGTCACGTGTACCGAGCTACGGTGAAAAGCTTTTATTAGTCCCTGCAAGTAAAATAAGGTAAAAATCATACAAAGCCAAAGGAACAACTGCAGATGTATCCAATTTAGCTCTTTCGGGATGGAGCCACACGTAATGCCATCTGTGGCCGCCCTGTGAACTAGTCGGAGGCCAGGTGGATTTCACGCGCACGCTTTTGTGATTAAAGGAAGTGCCAGACCACCGGTTGCCGGAAGATGGGCGGTGAATCCTTGCGAGCCACATTCAGATTGATATCCAAATTATGGTGGAAATCATGTCTGATGTTAGGGTGCGTTTGCAGTTGGAACGTGGTTACTTAAAAAGGGCGGCACAGTGGCGCATCGGTAGAATTGCTGCCTTGCAGCGCCAGAGACCCGGGTTCGATCCCGATTGGTGTCTGTACGTATTTCGTACAGTCTCGCCGTGATTTTCTCCAAGATCTTCGGTTTCCTCCCACACTCCACGGACGTACAGGTTTGTAGGTTAATTGGCTTGGCATGAATGTAAAATCATCCCAAGTGTGTGTGTGTAAGGTAGTGTTAGTGTGTGGGGATTACTGGTCGGTGCGGACAAGCTGGGCCGAAGGGCCCGTTTCCTCGCTGTATCTCTAAACTAACCTGCGCTAAAACGCCAGTGCTTTAGTGGTGATTGCAGTGGGTCAGCCACACCAGTGAGAGCAGGAGGACTCTCAAAGCGCCTTGAGAAAGAGATGACTGGGGGAGTGGAGTTGACGAATGGCTGTGGAGGGGAGCCCATCGCACATGCTCTAACATCCATCCTGCTCCAAAGGGCAATGCTGCCAGGACACACAATAGTGACCCAACTCGCACCTTCTGCAGGAAGAGTCGCAGCCGCAACCCTGCTGCCAGGACTTCTCCACCAGTAAATGGCGGGACTGTCATACGAGGAAAGATTGAAAAGACTTGGCTTGTATTCACTGGAGTTTAGAAGGATGAGGGGGGGGATCTTATAGAAACATATACAATTATAAAAGGACTGGACAAGCTAGATGCAGGAAAAATGTTCCCAATGTTGTGGGCGAGTCCAGAACCAGGGGCCACAGCCTTAGAATAAAGGGGAGGTCATTTAAGACTGAGGTGAGAAAAAACTTTTTCACCCAGAGAGTTGTGAATGTATGGAATATCCAAATTATGGTGGAAATCATGTCTGATGTTAGGGTGCGTTTGCAGTTGGAACGTGGTTACTTAAAAAGGGCGGCACAGTGGCGCATCGGTAGAATTGCTGCCTTGCAGCGCCAGAGACCCGGGTTCGATCCCGATTGCTGTCTGTACGTATTTCGTACAGTCTCGCCGTGATTTTCTCCAAGATCTTCGGTTTCCTCCCACACTCCACGGACGTACAGGTTTGTAGGTTAATTGGCTTGGCATGAATGTATTCCCTGCCACAGAGGGCAGTGGAGGCCAAGTCACTCAGTGGATTTAAGAGAGGGTTTGATAGAGCTCTAGGGGCCAGTGGAGTCAAGGGATATGGGGAGAAGGCAGGCACGGGTTATTGATAGGGAACGATCAGCCATGATCACAATGAATGGCGGTGCTGGCTCGAAGGGCCAAATGGCCTCCTCCTGCACCTATTTTCTATGTTTCTAGTAAAGGTGAGCGTCGTAGTCGTTCCAAATACCAACCCCCCTGGACTAGATCTGAATCAATCTGTCACGAGGTAAGGCATTCCTTTCCATCTCACACTAAAGCACAGGGAAGTCAGACTAGTCCAGAACTGCAGCTGGGTAGTCCTGAGAGACGGAGATTGGGGGAAGGACACACAGTGTGGAGGTCTGTAATGAGAGAAGCATGTGGCTATGATCATAGTGATTGAGTGGAGGTGGGAGGGGTGGAGACTGACATTTAAGAGAGGCCTATTGTAATCCTATGGATGCTTCGGGCATTAAAGACTGGAGACTAGGATAAGATGGGTATTTGAGGATTGATTGAAGTGACATTTTACTGTCCACATGAAAGTCTATCTGTGCCAACTGTTCGTGTCTCAGCCCGGGTCATGGTGATAAACTCCCACATCCCCAAGTGAATGAGCTGCTGGGCCTGAAACAGCCCCCGCTTGCTTGCTGTGCCAGCATTTGTTGCAAACAACCCACCCCTCCAAGCCAAGTTTTAGTTTACAGATACAGCACGGAAACAGGCCCTTCGGCACACTGAGTCTGCTCCGACCAGCTATCCCCGCACATTAACACTACCCTACACACACTGGGGACAATTTACATTTATACCAAGCCAATTAACCTGCAAACCTGTACGTCTTTGGAAAACCCACGTGGACACAGGGAGAACGCAGAATCTCCGTACAGACAGCACCCTTACTCAGGATCGAACCCGGGTCTCTGGTGTTGTACGGCAGCAACTCTACCCGGGCCACCACTTAAGACTCAGTGGGTCAGACAGCATTTGTGGATGAAATGGGCAAGCTTAGGGTCCATAGAAACGTAGAAAATAGGTGCAAGAGGAGGCCATTCGGTCCTTCGATTCATTGCGATCATGGCTGATCGTCCGCTATCAATAACCCGTGCCTGCCTTCCCCCCATATCCCTTGACTCCACTAGCCCCTAGAGCTCTATCCAACTCTCTCTTAAATCCATGCAGTGACTTGGCCTCCACTGCCCTCTGTGGCAGGGAATTCCACAAATTCACAACTCTCTGGGTGAAAAGGTTTTTTTCTCACCTCAGTCTTAAATGATCTCCCCTTTATTCTAAGACTGTGGCCCCTGGTTCTGGACTCGCCCAACATTGGGAACATTTTTCCTGCATCTAGCTTGTCCAGTCCTTTTATAATTTTATATGTTGCTATAAGATCCCCCCTCATCCTTCTAAACTCCAGTGAATACAAGCCTAGTCTTGTCAATCTTTCCTCATATGACAGTCCCACCACCCCAGGGATCAATCTCGTCCGTACTCTTCTTCAGACTGAAAATGGAGGGTCATGGCCGAAAATGTCGCTTGTCCATCCATCCCCTCCTGAGATAAAACATTTTGTCCTGGAATGGAATTGGGCAAGATTGGCAGATACATTGTTGTTCCGTTACACCATAAACCGCCGATGTAGGGGAGAAAAGTATTTCAAGAACATAATATAAGATGTCCAGAATAATTCTGCTACTAACTTCACTTTTGTGTAGATATACTGCATGTAAACAGGCCCTTCGGCCCACTAGGTTCATGCTGACCATGGACCACCCATTCATACTCGTTCTGTGTTATCCCCCATTTCCCCCCCACACCAGGGGCAATTTACTGAGGACCATTAACCTACAAGCTGCATGTCTTTGGGATGTGGGAGGAATCCTGAGCCCCAGGAGGAAACCCATGTAGTCATAGGGAGACTGTAAAACTCCACACAGACAGCACCCGAGGTCAGGTTCGAACCCGCGTTATTTTTCAGTGCTTGCCCTGGACTGTTCAAGGCTGGCTCAGATTCAAAAAATTCAAGCATTAATGTTGACAACCCTCAGCTGAGTGAGGAAAGTTCACATTTCTTCATATTTCTCATTTTAACATAAATCATGCCACGGATGTGTAGGAAGGAACTGCAGATGCTAGTTTAAACCAAAGATAGACACAAAAAGCTGGAGTAACTCAGCGGGACAGGCGGCATCTCTGGAGAGAAGGAATATGAGACCTTTCACTATCTTTAGCTTTTTATCTAGAATTAAACATATTGTTTCATCGGATGGCAGCTGTTTCCCCAAGCCATTTTCATTTGCGATCAAAGCTGCTATCTTGCAAACTGTAAACTTTGGCCAATTTAGCATTTTCAAAGTTATAAATGAGATAAACAGACCTGCAGATATTTCCTCAGTGATATGTGCCATTTTGAAAATATAATGCAGAATTTGCCAACACACAGTGGTACGGCTGCTTAGTTTAGTTTAAGGATACACCACGAAAATAAGCCCTTCGGCCCACCAAGTCCGTGCCGACCAGCGATCCCCAAACACTAACACACTTATCCGACACACACACACACACACAGGACAATTTACAATTATATCGCACCAATTAACCTACAATCTGTACGTCTTTGTGGAGTGGGATGAATCCGGAGAAAACCCACGCAGACCGCTGGGAGAACGTACAAACTCCGTACATAGAAACTTAGAAAATAGGTGCAGGAGTTGGCCATTTGGCCCTTCGAGCCAGCACCACCATTCACTATGATCATGGCTAATCATCCAAAATCAGTACTTCGCTCCTGCTTTCTCCCCATATCCCACGATTCCGTACAGACAGCACCTGTAGTCTGGCGCTGTGAGGTAGCAACGTTACCGCTGCGCCACTGCCGCTGTTATTATATGGCTGTTGCCAATTTTTGTTAAACTTGATTTTCCTTTACCAAAAAACTCCATTACTTTTAAGTTGTTGCTATCTTTCCCTATTCTGGTCTTCCTGTTTCCGCAAACCTACTGCCAGGCCAGTCAAGGTCCTATACTGCCAACCTAGTGCCAGGCGCTGCATAATTCATCTCACTGTGGGAGGCATGTTGCCTAGCCTGAGGCACCAGAGTTTACCTAAGCAGGTTATCCACGTTAGTCCCTTTCTCATGTATCTGCACACTGTGGACGGCTGATTGTGATCATGTGTAGTCTTTCCGCTGGCTGGTTAGCGCGCGACAAAAACTTTTCACTGACAAGAAACTCAACTCAACTCAAACTCACTCATAATAGATTTTAGTTTTAAAGATCTGTGAACTTACTGTTTTGGATTTAGTGGGGGGTGGGGAGGGGGGTCACCAAGAATGAAGAGAGGACCCATGGGGGGGGGGGGGGGTGAGGGGGAAGTGAGGGTGGGGGGGGGAGGGGGGGATGGGGTATTGAGGGTGGGGGTGGGGGAGGGGGAAGTGAGGGGGGGTGAGGGTGGGGGGGGGGGGGAAGTGAGAGTGGAGGGGAGCTGCCACTCATGCACCAGGCAGTAGACAGGACTGGAGGGGAAAGTGAGGGTGGGGGGTGAGGGGAAGTGAGGGTAGGGGGGAACGAGGGTGGGGGTGAGGGGGAAGGGAGGGTAAAATGAGGGTGGGGGTAAGGGGGAAGTGAGGGTGGGAGTGAGGGGAAATTGCGGGGGGGGGGGGCACCAGGCAGTAGACAGGACTGTTCGATGAACTTTTGTAACTTTGTGAGCGCCAAGACATGGTGACATTTGCGTACTGCCTGGCTGAGCCCGGCTGCACGATGTTACCGGGTTGTACGCAACACAAAGCGTTCCACTGTACCTAGGTACATGTGACTATACAGCGTCATTAAATTAATTGAATAACAAAGGAATTGAACATTCTGCAAAGGAACGGACGACCCAAAATAGTTCAAAGAAGGAACATTCATGCGCAGCCAACGAGTTTAGCCTCAAAGCAACTACTCTCCATCTAAGGATTGCTGGTTTGTACCTGATTTGGCACAAGCTGGGATAATTCTCAGGGCCAATGCTGCACTGGGCTGGGCGAGTTACAGTGGGGCTCCACTACTCAAATACCTACAACATGACCCCTGGTGGCAGGAGCGAGCATCAAAGGAGATGCTCTCGGGCTGACTGCCTCATCTAACCCTGTCAAGTAACCAGGGCAGAGTGGAAGTGGGAGAGTTTGGGATACAAAAACTCTTGTTTGAAGCCTGCAACAAAGATGATAATTTTGGAACCATATCAAAGACAATTAAAGAGATTATGTCGGGGGTTACACAAAAAGCTGGAGAAACTCAGCGGGTGCAGCAGCATCTAAGGAGCGAAGGAGATAGGCGACGTTTCGGGTCGAGACCCTTCTTCAGACCGATTCAAAGAGATTATGTCCATTGGGGAAAAAAAACCCGATTTGATTCCAAAACCAGTGAGTTACATTGGAAGGGTCTCGACCCATTCCTTCTCTCCGGAGATGCTGCCTATCCCGCGAGTTACTCCAGCTTTCTCTGTCTATCTTTTGTTGCATTACTTTCTGGGAATGCACAGCTGGGAATCAAAAATGGTAAATTATTTTCAGAATTGAAGAACCGTCCCCAAAATGAAGAGCGAGAATTAAGAGTGGAAATCAAACTGGATCATAGTTGATATGTGGATTGGAGGGTGTTAAAGAAGGAACTGCAGATGCTGGAGAATCAAGGGTACACAAAAGGCTGGATTGAGGGTGCTGGCTGACAATAATTGCAGGAATTAGTACCGGAGATGTAAGAGCAAGGGGCATTCCCAACTTGAACAAATGGGGATAAATTGGGAAGGAGGGAATTGGGAGTAAAGTTCCGTGTGAGAGATTAGAACGGTGTACTCTTGTAACATGCAGTGAGCCAGTGATCGCTGAGTGGATATTCTGGGGTGGGGCTGGTCAACTCCATCTTAGAAACTAATTGTGTCCATTGTAATTGAAACTTCACGGTGTATAATTCCCAGTTGCTCGTAAATTAATTGAAAGAGGATTTTTTTTTTTTTTAAAGGATTAGGTTTTTTTTGCACAGCCATAAAACTCCTGCTTGGATCTTTGCAATGTCCTCAAACCTACCAACAAACCACCATGTCCCAAGGGAGTGGCAATCGCCAGCCTTAAGACTCCTCACACTCAACCGTTCAATCAATTAAATGCACATAGATGGTGACAGGATATAGAAATACAAGAAGGAGGCAAAGATGAGTTACTCAGGCTGGTTTTATATCCACAGGTAACCTCTTTCGCCATCCTATCCTCTCCCCTACTTTATTTGAGTTGAATTCAAATGAATTGCCATTCGCCCAGTTTGAGTTTCCATTGATAAGAGCATTAAACATTTAAAATGAGTCAAACATTAAATCCGAGTTTGAGAATTTATTAACAAAATCCATACAATCTGATTTCATATTTAGCAGAGGAAATATTCCCCTGGTGATTAAGTTGCACATAAAGTTCTCCAGGTAAATTGTTCAGCCTAAAGAAGGACTCCAGCAACTCCCAAACCAGAATCATTTTGGGATGTTCCTCCTAACTTGTTTCTCCACTCAATGCCTCAAATCTTTGACTTTTTCCTGCTGCATCCACCACGTTTTCTGGGAACCCAGACTGTTGGTCTCGGTCCTTCCTCGGTCAGTCTCCTGCCGTGTCCTTGCCCAGTCCACCGCCGCGGCTTGCAGAAACACAGTCTCGCCTCTCTCCCCTTCGGCATCTAGCCGCCGGTTACCGCTCACCTCCCGGCCCCGCGTTCAAAACGCCGCAGAATCTCGAGGAAAAATGTTCCTGTAACCCCGACCCACGCCGGATTTCGGTTGTTGGCAGTCCCGAGCAAAGATTATAGAGGAGCGCTCCCGAGGACAGAAGACGGGACAGGGGCACAAGCGCTCACTCAACAGCTATCTATCTCCTCGCTGTGGTGGAAGGATCTGCAGATGCTGGGTTAAACCGAAGATAACGAGACAAAAAGCTGGACTAACTCAGCCAGTCCAGAGATGCTGTGATGAGCCGCTGAGTTACTTACTCCAGCTTTTTGTGTCCACGCATCTCAATACAACAGGTTCCCCACCAGCATTCACCATTGCCCATGAAGGCTGAAGCCTGCAAGCTGACCAAGCACAAATCTAAATCTTACCTCTCTGCAAACTAACAATAATATTCCACAAATTCCAGCAATTTTTTTTCTCTCTCCCGGTCTAATTGGAGTCCCTTTCCCGCGGAATGCACAAGGCGGTGGTCAACTAGTCGGCACCTGGATGTGAGAAGGTGCCTCCATCCCGCAGCCCAGCCTGGACCTCTCCCCCGCCTTGCCGTCTCGTCCCTTACCTGGGATTGTGAGGACCAGTGTCACCAGGGCTGGAGTTAGGCACAACACGCTGCCGCTCGCCGCTGCCCGACCCGCTCTCATCGCCGAAGACATGTTTCCACCCAGAGCCTGCACTGGAGAATGAGAAGCTGAGAGAGGCAGCGGCGCTGGTGGCCAGCCAAACCCCACCCACCACAACACTAACCCGCCTCCGCTACACACAGCCATCCCAAAGCCTCCTCTCTCTCTCTCTCTCTGGGTGTGTAGGAAAGAACTGCAGATGCTGCTGGTTTACACCGAAGAAAGACACAACATGCTGGAGTAACTCAGCGGGTCAAGTACCAGGGAAATGGAATCATAACAAATTATTCAAATGGGCGACAGATTTTACTTATTGATTTTCCTTCCAATTTACAATTACATAGAAACATAGAAAATAGGTGCAGGAGGAGGCCATTCGGCCCTTCGAGCCAGCATTGCGATCATGGCTGATCGTCCCCAATCAAAATGCAGATACATGCATTTGAATTCTCACTGTTAATTGTATTTAATTCCACTAGCTCAAGTGCCTGCCTGCCTGCCTTCTCCCCATAGCCCTTGACTCCACTAGTCCCTAGAGCTCTATCTAACTCTCTCTTAAATCCATCCAGTGATTTGGCCTCCACTGCCCTCTGTGGCAGGGAATTCCACAAATTGTCGACTTAAAACAAACAACAGCAGAAACGAATAAACATTTTACTGGTCAATGGTGCAGAGGCTAGACGCAAATAGCTGGAGTAACACGGCCTCTCTCGAGAAAAGGAATAGGTGACGTTTGGGGACGGAACCCTTCTTCAGACTGAAAGATAGAGTGAAATGTGGTTGGCAGAGTTCCAAGCTGAACTAACACCTCATCACCAATCCAACAGACTGAAGAAGGGTGTAGACCTGAAACGTCACCTGTTCCTTTTCTCGAGAGATGCTGCTTGTCCCGCTGAGTCACTCCGGCATGTTGTGCCTATCTTCGGTGTAAACCAGCATCTGCAGTTCCTTCTTGCCTTACAGCATAATTGCCTGAACTGAGCTTCCAAGTAACAATCACAGTCCCAAACTAGGAACAAACTGGCCCATCTCTTACATTAAAGGAAACTCAAATCAAGTCCCAGTCTAGGTTAAAAAAAATAATTTCATCAACACAGGCCAAGGCTGATATTTCCACCCTGGCTAATACCCTACTGTCTGTCCCCAGGAAGTAACAGCTACCTGCTTAATATTGGAGTTGGGCTTTTCAATGCCAGCCTGTGGAGGTGGGGGCTCCCTCCGCCAGAGCCCAGCCTGTGAATGCGGAGCAGGACAACAGACAGCCAACCATGGCAACCCTGGGTGCCCGCTCTACCACCCACCAAATGGAGCTATGTCAGGGCCTGGCAGACATTGACGCCAACAGAGACAACAACCTGGCTGCTCAACACCCGGCTTGAGATCTAACTATTCCTTTTGGTTTAGGTTTCATTCGCAAGAAGAAGAAGACCTGCTTGGGCCTTGATGTCCGTATACATGTGTTAAACTTCTGAAGAAGGGTTCTGACCCGAAACGTCACCTGTCCTTTTTCTCCGGAGATGCTGCCTGACCCGCTGAGTTACTCCAGCACTTTGTGTTCATCTTAAGCATCAAACTAAATGGGTTCAATTAACAGTGAGAATTCAAATGTATGTATCTGCATTTGTTAATAGAATCATTAACTGATGGAAAAGGTGGACATGATAACGTTGCCCTTCTTCATCCAACCTAGATCTTCCAAAGCCATTCATCAACTTAAGAAGATTTGTTTTCCTGGACCTCCTGTACATCGGGGCAGTCGCTCTTTGTTCATCTCCATACCACCCAGATGGTCTTTGTTGAAAGGAAATGCAATTAGACCCGATTCACATCGACGTAGCTCAACTTAATAATCAGCTTCTCCTTTCAATCTTTTTTTTTGTAGAGATACAGTGCGGAAACGGGCCCATTCGGCCCACCGGCTCCATGCCAACCCATGTCATCCTATTCACTAGCACTATCCTACACACTAGGGGCAAGTTAAAATGTTTTACCAAAGCCAATTAACCTACAAACCTTGTGGGAAGAAACCGGAGCACCCGGAGAAAACCCACACGGCCACAGGAAGAACATACATACTCCACAGAGACAGCACCCATAGTCAGGATCTCTGGCGCTGTAAGGCAGAAGCTCTAACGCTGCGCCAGCATGCCGCCCTTATACACCATTCCTCTCATCGCTAAATTACTGGTTCCATCCATTTCAATGCAGCGGTTCCCTCTGTTTTCCATAGTTCCCTTACCCTATTGTAAATATTTGGCATATCATCACTTGTATGGTTTATGCCAATAAGTTAATTGACATTCCCATCCAAATAGAACAATATAATAATATAAATCCTACCAATCAATAGGAGAACAAATGATGAGTAGCTAATATCATAGATAATCATAGACATGTTCACACACTAGAGACACTCGTACACACTTTCCAAATGAGCCACATGCCCTTCATTAATGACCATCATTAAGGAGTCATCTCTGGGTGCCCGCTCCAATGAGGGAGTGCAGCGTAGGTTTACAAGGTTAATTCCCAGAATGGCAGGACTGTCATACGCCGAGAGAATGGAGCAGCTGGGCTTCTACACTCTGGAGTTTAGAACGATGAGAGGGGATCTCATTGAAACATATAAGATTGTTAAGGGCTTGGACACGCTAGAGGCAGGAAATATGTCCCCGATGTTGGGGGAGTCCAGAACCAGGGGCCACAGTTTAAGAATAAGGTGTAAGCCATTTAGAACGGAGACGAGGAAGTACTTTTCCTCACAGAGAGTGGTGAGTCTGTGGAATTCTCTGCCTCAGAGGGCTGTTATCTGGATGCTTTCAAGGGAGAGCTAGATAGGGCTCTTAAAAATAGTGGAGTTAGGGGATATGGGGAGAAGGCAGGAACGGGGAACTGATTGGGGATGATCAGCCATGATCACATTGAATGGCGGTGCTGGCTCGAAGGGCCGAATGGCCTACTCCTGCACCTATTGTCTATTGTCTGCTGTGTATTAACTAGGTGCTGTTTCCGACAGAGGCAATCTCATCCTCAGCTCTCTGCTACCTGAAATAGAAGTCTCATTAAGTTCTCTTTTTGAAACCTCATTGTTTCGCCACAGAGTTAAAAATCGACATGTTGAGAGTAGGACTAATGTGCTGTGTTATTTTGAGAAATCGTATATCAAAGCTGATTGCTCTCTAATGATGCAGCAGCATTACCACGGGTGGCCTGTTCAGTTATCCAATGCTCGCTGAGTGAGATCATCTTGATGTCCAGGAATCCATGAAAAAAAATGAGCGTTTCACACTAAGAAGGGAGGAAAATCGAAACGCACTGCAGTGATCACGATTCAGATGTGTACTTGGGCATTGGAATAGTTGAAATATGAGACAGAAAATGAAGAGGGAATGGGAGATCTGGCTAAGATTCATCTGTTAATTAATATTATTCCAAAGCAACGTACCTGATTGTTTAGTCTAGTTCAGAGCAGGCACGTGCTGTCAGGGTAGGCAAGGTAGGCACTGCCCACCCTGACTAAAATTCTGACATGGCAATCATTAAATATAAATAGTAAAGGCATGGGAGAATTATGCCTATGTAAGAGACCGATCTCTTAACTAGGCATACAGCACTTGTAACACGGGAAGGTCTGTGCAGCCCACGTGCCGTCAGCGCTGCTTGAAGCCATCAGTTTCAAGCAGAGGTGAAGGCAGCAGAAATTCAGCCTTTGCAGTACTGCGCATGCACAGCAGCCTACTGCGCATGCGCAGCGCAAGTTTCTTGCTGGATTTTTCAAATATAGACTGTCATTATCTGAAAGGTATGTTAGGAAGCAAAGAGAGAAGAATGGAGTTCGTGTACCGATAATGTGGTAACATTTCTTGGTGCTTTATGTTTTTAAATACTGTATTTCCCGGGGTGGGGGGAGAGCTCCTTTCACAGTGTTTGGGGAGTCTGGCCCGGGGTAAATTTGCGGGGAAGGCAGGAGCGTTGTGAAGGAGGGGATCGGGGCCAGTAACCACCGCATTGTGGCCGGGGAATGAAGTAGCTTGGGTGGGTGTGAGTGGCCGTCGGGACCGGACAGCCCCTTCTGCCAGTCCCCGCACACCTCTGGCAGTGCTCTCCATCTGAAAACCTCTCTCCTGCCACTAGCCGGCCTCACTCAGGCCGGTGAGCGGCAGGTGAGAGGCGTTCAGACGGAGAGCACTGCCAGAGGTGAGCGGGCCGGCAAAAGGCGCTGAAGTGGCAGCGGCTCCTGTTGTCGGGTCCCGGCGGCCGCTCGCAGTCACCCGAGCTGCTTCCCTCCCTGGAAGTGGCGGCCAGTGCTTCTGCTGTCCGTGCCCGGAGCGCTGCGGCAACAGTGAGTGAGTCTGACATGATCTCCAATCAGTCTGAAAAAGGGTTTCGGCCCGAAACATTACCTATCTCCTTCGCTCCATAGATGCTGCTGCACCCGCTGAGTTTCTCCAGAATTTTGTGTATCCATGATCTCCGACTCCCTCCTTCTCAACGCTCCTGACCTCCCCGCATCTTTAACCCCTGGCACAGACTCTCCACACGCTATGAAAGGAACTCTCCATCCAATTGGTCCCTTGAATTAGTATTGTCATTCAATAAGATGACAACTGATTCAACGTCCCGGTGTGCCCCCGTTTTTCCCACCATCTCACCACCTGCCTTCATCCTCCGTCCCCCACCCATTCAGTAATTAAAAAATGAAGGAGATTTAGAAGCCTTGGGAAAATTGAATTGTTACTTATTTTTATTTTTAAGGAGAGAACAATCTGCGCAAGCGCGGTTTAAGATTTTTTTAAAGTCGCCTGCCTACCCTGAGTAATTACTCACGGCACGTGTCTGGTTCAGAGATACTGAGTGGAAACGGGCCACCCGCGTTCAGGCTGACTAAAGGGCCTGTCCCACTTTCACGAACTAATTCACGACCTCTGCCGAGTTTGCCCTTGACTCATACTCGCAGCATGGTCGTCACAAGGTCGTAGCAGGCCGTGATGCTGGTCGTAGGTACTCATGGCATCGAATAGGTTCGGAGCGTTTTTCTAGCATGATGAAAAATGTCCACGAGTATAAAAGGTCGTGAATTAGGTCGTGAAAGTGATTCAGACCCTTAACGCTCATCCGTACACTGGTTGTTTAAGAAGGAACTGCAGATGCTGGAACAAACGAAGGTAGACGAAAATGCTGGAGAAACTCAATGGGTGAGGCAGCATCTATGGAGTGAAGGAATAGGTGACGTTTCGCCTATTCCTTCACTCCATAGATGCTGCCTCACCCACTGAGTTTCTCCAGCATTTTTGTCTACACCTGTACACTAGTTCTATGTTATCGCAGTTCACATCCTACACACTAGGGGCAATGTACAGAAGCCAATTAACCTACAAACTGTACGTCTTTGGAATGTGGGAGGAAACCGGAGCACCCGGGAAAAAAACCACGCGGTCACAGGGAGAACACAGACATCACCCGTAGCCAGGATCGAACCTAGGCCCATGGCACTGTAAGGCAGCAATTCTACCACAGTGCTGCCTCTATCTTATGAATATTTGCAGTGGGTTAACTTGTGGGGATTTGCAATGTGTTTCTGCCACAGGAGTTTGGTAGCTTAATGATGAATGTACGTTACTCCAAAACTGAAATTTGGATTATTGTTCCAGACAATAGACAATAGACAATAGGTGCAGGAGTAGGCCATTCGGCCCTTCAAGCCAGCACCGCCATTCAATGTGATCATGGCTGATCATCCCCAATCAGCACCCCGTTCCTGCCTTCTCCCCATATCCCCTGACTCCCCTATCTTTAAGAGCCCTATCCAGCTCTCTCTTGAAAGTATCCAGAGAACCGGCCTCCACCGCCCTCTGAGACAGAGAATTCCACAGACTCACTACTCTCTGTGAGAAAAAGTGGTTCCTCGTCTTCGTTCTAGATGGCTTACTCCTTATTCATAAACTGTGGCCCCTAGTTCTGGACTCCCCCAACATTGGGAACATGTTTCCTGCCTCTAGCGTGTCCAAACCCTTAACAATCTTATGAGTTTGAATTGCGCAGTATAGATGGGGATTTTAATGTTAAGAATTTAAAGAAATATTAGCAGTACCACCAGGTTGTTGCAAAACCCCGAGTTAGCTAATGCAGTATTGATAAACAAAACATTGGCCAAAACACTGTTCAGGCGGAGGACAAATTTTGAGCATGGAGGTTGACCATGGAGGGGAAGTCAGAAGGGCTAGTAAAAGTTAGAGAAATGAAGAAACATTTAGAGAGGTGCATGGATAGGATGGGTTTAGAGGGCCAAACACAGGCAGTGGGACTAGTGTAGATGGGACATGTTGGTCGGTGTTGACAAATTGGGCTGAATGGCCTGTTTTCATGGTGTATGACTCTAAATCACTCTAGATAGGGAGGGACCTTCTTCTTCTTGCATGTGGCGTGCACAGCCTAAAGCTGTAGGACAACTTATTCTATTTGAACTCATTTGATTGTGCACGCCGGGTTGATTGCATTCGTCGAAACAGGACGGACCACGTGAAGGTTGCAATCTCCCACCCCTAATTTGTGGAATTGAATATAAGGGCAGGAATTTTTTAAATTGAAGGAATGTTGCTCTGGCAGCTAATACTGTCTCTAGAGTGGATGACAATGCATGTGAGTTAAGATTAATATCTTTTAAAAAGGTTGATATGAGTCATGCGTAATTCTTGTAACTGACCCTCATCTTCCCATCACAATTTAGATGTCACACTTTCGTGCAGCTTCTGATTCAGTGTGAGGGTGATGAGAAGATGAAATCCACAGGTCACCAATCTAGGAATTACCCCCGAAATGTCCATCATTTCCTGTCGTTCATTCAACGGCCAATCTTAAATTAATTTGTGAGTGGGGAACACTAACACCTCTGACAAGTGCCAGTGTTTTTCTCCTCAATGTGTAACCTGACTTCTAAAGATCCTTTGATCCTAAACTGAGGATATAAGAATAGATACAGATCTATCTATTGGATGCACGCCAGATCTTTCACCTGACTCTCGAATAAGGATCTCGACCTGCAACGTCACCCATTCCACCTCTCCAGAGACGCTGCCTGTCCCGCTGAGTTACTCCTGCATTTTGTGTCTATCTTTTAATTTTCTTCCATATAGGGAATCAGTGAAACTGTGAATCATTTGCACTTCTTCCAGTTCAGTACTCATTATATCAAATATTAGAGGCCATAGCTTTAGGGTTAGGGCTGGACGGTTCAAAGAAGATGTGCAGGGCAAGTGGGGGCAGCATGATGGCTCTGAGGTGGAGATGCTGCCTTCCAGCGCCAGAGTCCCGGTTGATCATGACTATGAATGAAATCTGTACGGAGTTTGTACATTCTCTCTGTGACCACGTGGGTTTTCTCCGGGTGCTCCAGTTTCCTCACACACTGCAAAGTCGTACAGGTTTGTAGGTTAATTGGTTTCGGTAAGGACTGTACATTGTCCCTAGTGTGTGTGTGTGTGTATGTGTGTAGGATAGTGCTAGTGTACAGGGAGTTCATTGGTTGGCACAGACCTGGTGGGTCAAAGGGCCTATTTCCGCACTTTATCACTAAACTAAACCAAACCAGACAAAAGGTTTTTTCCATCCTGGTCGGTTGTAAGACCAGCCTAACACAAGGCAGATACACCTGGCGACACAACCAGGTGCTGAGGTGTTTGGCAGCTGAACTCGAGTGCAAGAGAGTTACCACCAACGCCATGCCTATCAATGCCCAGATAACATTCCCGCATATATCATCCTTCATCCGGGAAGGACAGAAACGGAGGACTAACCCCTCGCCTCTCAACTCATGCCCACTGAACACAGCCAGGGACTGGGAAATGCGTGTTGACCTAGGCCAGAGGCTTTGGTTCCCAGTTAAAATTGCAGTTACCAACCTACGACCAGACCTCGTTCTCTGGTCCAACTCCTGTCGGCGTGTTTTCATCATTGAGCTGACGGTCCCATGGGAGGAGGCTGTGGACAAGGCTTATGAAAGGAAAAAGCTCCGATATTCAAACCTTGCAGCAGAGGCAGAGGAGAGAGGTTGGAGGGTAACGGTGGGTCCAGTGGAGGTGAGGTGCAGGGGCTTTGTAGCCAGTTCCACCGCAAGGCTCCTGAGGGAAGTAGGAGTCAAAGGGCAGGCACAAAGGAGGGCAATAAAAGAACTTGCCAATGCTGCCGAACGGAGCAGTCACTGGCTGTGGCTGAAGAGGAAAGATGGTGTCTGGGCTGCCACGTGACCATCTAGAGACCATCTAGACACACACCCAGGTCTGGTCAACCTGTGGTGGGCCTGCCTCGACTGAGGGAGTCTTGTGATAAAAGGCCGAAACACCCAGTGACGTTGAGGTACACAACTGAAGATGTGTCTGATTACGAGCAACATTCACCTGGCGGTGAAACCCGAGAATGTCAATTGTAGTGAAATCTTAGGGATTGTGACATCCAGTCCTAATAATCAATCATAGAGTCTGAAGAAGGGTCTCGACCCGAAACGTCAACTATTCCTTCGCTCCATAGATGCTGCCTCACCCGCCGAGTTTCTCCAGCATTTTTGTCCACCTTCCACAGAGCGTGGTACGTCCCTGGAACACTTTGCCAGGGCTGCTGGTGGTGGTGGCGGTGGTGGCAGCAGATATGATGGTGGCATTTCAGGGGCCATTCTCACCGTGCCAGCCAGGTTGAAGCCCGGAACAGGAGTAGCAGTTGCCCAACACCCGTCCACACATGCAGCCTCCCCACCCTCAGCTGTGGGCTGATTCAATAGACAATGGACAACAGGTGCAGGAGTAGGCCATTCGGCCCTTCCAGCCAGCACCGCCATTCACTGTGATCATGGCTGATCTTCCACATTCAGTACCCTGTCCCTGCCTTCTCACCGTATCCCCTGACTCCGCTATCTTTAAGAGCCGTATCTATTCATTCCTAGGTTCTTGGCTCCCTGGGTCCCAGCAGGGCAGTGATGATTAGTGGGGTGTTAGCCAGCACTGCAGCAATGTTAGTAACACATCTCATGTACCATGCCAGAATTATCTGTTAAGGTACTGACTCCACTGCATGTGGGAATGCATCCTGAATTAGTGCAGTTTCCATAAACTATATATCGGCGAGACCAAGAGCAGACTGGTCGACTGCTTCACTCAACACCTACGCTCAGTCCGCCTTGGCCTACATGATCTCCCGGCTGCCAAACATTTTAACTCCCCTTCCCCACTCCCACACTGACTGTTTTTGTCCTGGGCCTCCTCCACTGTCAGAGTGAGACCGCACACAAATTGGAGGAACAGCACCTCGTCTTTCGCTTGGGCAGCTTACAACCCAGCAGCATGAATATTGATCCCTCTAACTTCAAGTAACCCTTGCGTTCCCTCTCTTTCCGTCCCTCCCCCACCCTAGTCCTCTTGCTAATTTCACTGCTTGTATCCCTTCATTATCACCTCAACCCGAGCCAACAATGGACCATTGTGGGCTCCACCTTTCCTGAGTCATTGTTGCAGGCTCTGCTTTCTTCTGTACCTTCCCAAACCTCCAGAATCCCCCTCCCTGATATAAAGTGCTGGAGTAACTCAGCGGGTCAGGCAGCATCTCTGGAGAAAAAGGCCCAGGCCCTTCTCCGACCCAATATCTCACCCATCCTTTTTCTCCAGAGATGCTGCCTGACCCGCTGAGTTACTCCAGCATTTTGTATCTACCCATAGACATAAGAATGGATGAGTTCATCCCTTGGTGGAATAAGGAGTTTTGACTTAAATCCCAACAGATAGAAGGAGAGAGCCTTTGAAATGCAACTTCAGAATGTTAAGTACAAAACATGGTCCAGGAAGGCCAGTTGAAAGCAAGAATCTTGGACCAGATTGTGATTGATGTTGCTGCCAGACAAAGAAAATATGTACAAAGTTTAATTTATTTCAACATTGCCGGGGATTAGCCTTTCAAGTAGAAATGTGGGTACGCACTATGCAAGCATTGTAGGTTGAAACATAATCACAGCTGGTGTGTGCTCAGACTTCTAATTTATGCTGCTGCAAGCAGTAGTGATTGGCAGCAAATTGTATCAGTCGTACCTCATTGTAACTACTGGACAGATCAGTGAAAGAGAGTGATAATCTGAAATTGCATTAAACCCTGACAGGCGGGTCACACCCCATTCAGTCAAGTATTTCACGAATGGCATGCACCGACCTCCAAGGCTATTCACTGTTGTGGTGGAAGAAAGAATTATAAAATGAGAATTTATTACTTGCAAGTCTAATTTCATAAAGCTAGACATCTCTAATGATGTCTTTCCCAGGCTGGTTCCCACATATATGGACTTGCCATCTTTCCATCTGCTCTTGTCAACTTATTGCTGGAGGTGGTCCTAGTGTAAAAATTAATAAACACAGGTTGTGATCATAAGATACAAGAGAGAGAGAGAGACAGACAGATAGACAGACAGAGACAGAGACAGAGACAGGGACAGGGACAGACAGAGAGACAGAGACAGGGATAGAGACAGAGACTGAGAGAGAGAGACAGAGAGAGAGGGAGAGAGATAGAGAGAGATAGAGATAGAGACATCGAGAGAGAGAGAGAGGGAGATAGAGAGGGAGATAGAGAGGGAGATAGAGAGGGAGAGAGAGAGAGAGAGAGAGAGAGAGATAGAGAGAGCGAGAGAGAGTGTAATTTTCAGTAAGTGCCAGGAACCCAACAAATCTGTCAAGAGTTCAGGATGGATAGAAGATCACAAGCAAGGCACTCATTATCATTTGGAAGCTGGTAATGTTGAATGCTGTGTGTTGGAAGGAACTGCAGATGCTGGTTTATACCGAGGATATATGCTGAAGTAACTCAGTGGCTCAGGCAGCATCACTGGGAAAAAAGGAAAAAGTGAGGTTTTGGGTCAGAACACCTTTTACAGACTGAAATATAGAGAAGGCCAGAGCAAAACAAGGCCGGCAACAGATGACCTCAGGAAGGGTGGAGTCCATTATGGTCCATTGTTGGCTGGGGAATATGTGCCAACGGCACGGATACAAGGATGAGAAGAGTGAAACTAGTAGGACAACTAGGGTAGAAGGAATGCAGGAGTTCCTTGAAATTAGATAAATTGTTGTTCATACCATTGGGTTGTCAGCTGTCCAAGTGAAATATGAGGTGCTGTTCCTCCAAAGTTTGACAAAAGTGCTGGAGAAACTCAGCGGTTAAGGCAGCATGTATGGAACGATGGATATAGGCCACGTTTCGGGCCGAAATCCTTCTTCAGACTTTAAACTTCAGACTCCAAAGTTTAACACCGGTTGCGGAAGATGTTAATATGAGCCCATGCACGAGAGATAATGAAAGATTAGTGTAGTTTCAGAAAGAACGTGTGGCAGAGAGAGCGAGTAAAAATATCAATCAACAAATTATGAAAAAGGAATAGAATGAGAACAAACCACAAGAAATAAAATGAGAAATAGATAAAATACTAGTAAAAACTAAAACAAACTCGGAAAAAGAATTATCTTAAAACGTGGAAACCAGATAAGAAGTAGGGCGGGCAAGAGACACAAAGGCAACATACACAGGAAATTAGAGAATGGATTCCAACGATGAAGGGTGTCAAGTGGGGATATTTTTCGAGTGCATTTCCTCGTGTTAGCCTTGGGATTGCGAACATCCAGGTTTCGTGAGAAACTGAATTTTGAATTGAATAAGTGTTGAACATGATTATCACAAAGTCAGATTGTACAACTGCTCCAGAAAGGCAGATCTGAGAACTGAATATGAGTATGAATGAATTATTAAAGGGCCTGTCCTACTTATGCGACTTTTTCGGCGACTTGCCGGCACCCGTCATAGTTCGTTGCAATGTTCAACGTGTTGAAAGTCCAGCGGCGACCAGAACAAGGTACGATTCTTTGGGCGACTACTCACGACCATACAGGCTTCACCCCGCGACATGTCGCCAGGGTGTCGCCTGTATGGTCGTGAGTCGTCTCCTCAGTCACCCAAAGAGTCGTAGCGTTTTTCTGGTCGCCACTGGATTTTCAACGTGTTGAAAATTTTCAGCGACCTGCAACGACCTATGACGGGTTCCGGCAATCGCCGAAAAAGTTGCGTAAGGCTTGAAGTGCAGCTTAATAGGGACAATAATCAGGCATTCAGCAGGCGTTCTGTAAGCACAATAAAGGACCTTGTCGAACTTGCAAAAACTTGGTCATAAGCAGGGCAGATTGTGTGTCCATTTTTAATCACCACTATCTCTATATTCATATCAGTTGTCATAAATGAATAAATTGGTCCAGGTGCGCAGATTGGAGTGAAGATGTTGTCGACGCTTCAAAACATAATTGCATAAAGTTCAGAATATTTCCAAATGCTAACATCGATTATAAAATTAGTAAATCTTCGTCACTTTTGAAATCAAAGACTGGTACCACTTTATTCTGCCAAAGGTGGGGAACAAGATAAGATGTGGGTGGGGAGAATGAGTGGTAGTGCACACTTCTGCCTTGTTCATTGCACTTCCACAGGCTCCCAACTGAGTGATTTGATATTTTCAGTGCTACTCCCTCATGATTTTGAACAGACCAGAGCCAGGGATGCGCATGGATTGATTCAAATGCTCATTTCTTCCAAGTATTATTTTCAAACACTTTTAGTTTAGTTTAGGTTAGAGATACAGCGCGGAAATAGGCCCTTTGACCCACTGAGTCCGCACCGACCAATAATGCCTGTACACCAGCACTATCCTACACACTAGGAACAATATACAATCTTTACCAAAGCTAATCAACCCACGAACCTTTATAGACAATAGACAATGGACAATAGGTGCAGGAGTAGGCCATTTGTTCAGACGGAGAGTCAGGGGAGAGGGAAATTAGAAATATGAAAAGGTACAGAACTGATCAGAGCTGGCACTGGTGGCCAAAGAGCCCACAATGGTCCATTGTTGGCTACGGAGGAGGTCATAACGAGGGGAACGAACAGTAAAACGCGTACGCCGACTAGAGTGGGGGGGAGATGCAGAGAGAGGGAATGAAAGGATTACTTTCCTTATATTAGAGAAATCAATATTCAGACCGCTCGGTTTGACAATAGACAATAGGTGCAGGAGTAGGCCATTCGGCCCTTCGAGCCAGCACCGTCATTTAATGTGATCATGGCTGATCATCCCCAATCAGTACCCCGTTCCTACCTTCTCCCCATATCCCCTGACTCCGCTATCTTTAAGAGCCCTATCTAGCTCTCTCTTGAAAGCATCCAGAGAACCGGCCTCCACCGCCCTCTGAGACAGAGAATTCCACAGACTGTCTTTATGTCTTTGGAAACGGGAGGAAACCAGAGCACCCGGGGGAAACCCACGCAGGTCACGGGGAGAACGTACAAACTCCGTACAGACAGCACCGGTATCCAGGATGGAACCCGGGTCTCTGGCGCTGTACGGCAGCAACTCTATTGCCACCGTGCTGCCCTAGTTTGATGTATTTACTCTTCCTGGTAATGTCGTGCGATGCTGGAGATGAGTGCCTGTGTTGAGAACGGTGCATTACACAGTTCTTCAATGTAACAATTCTCTAGATCCTTCAAAAAAATGATTTGTTGGATTTATCCAGTTATTTAATACGTGGCCCATGGTTGTATGTGGAAACATGCAAGTGGAAATGCCTTCTCCACATCTGCCCTTTTATAACCAACCGTACAGACTTCTGTTAGGTCATTTCTCAAAATTCAAAGAGAAACTGCAGATGCTCGAACTGTGAAAAAATAAACAGAAAATGCAGGAAATGCTCATTGGCTCAGGCAGCATCTGTGGAAATAAACACCGTGTTAATGCTTCAGGTCCGATACCCTTTGTCAGAACTTGGTCATTTCTCTCCTGTAGATAAAATAATTCCAACTGATTGAGATCTCCACACAGGATACAGTCTCTTAGCTTGGTATCATTTTAATACATTGTTTTTGAACTTTCACAGCCCCTTCCTTCACATGCCTTTTTATTAATGTGAGGATCAGAACTGTTCACAGTGCACACTAATTCATGCTAACCACTCATTCATTCAAAGGTCACTTATCCATGTTCTCCAGACATGCTGCCTGATCTGCTGAGTTGCTCCAACACTGTGCCCCTTTTGCAATCTATCCTGTGTTCTCTGCAAGTGGAACATAACTTCTCCATGTTTTCATTCAGTCCCTGAAGATGTGAACACTTGTCCATTATTTGCTACTTATCATACACAGATCTTTTGAAGCTGCACGACTGCCACTTGAGACACAAAGATTCTCTGCCTCAGAGGGCGGTGGAGGCGGGTTCTCTGGATGCTTTCAAGAGAGAGCTAGATAGGGCTCTTAAAAATAGCGGAGTCAGGGGATATGGGGAGAAGGCAGGAACGAGGTACTGATTGGGGATGATCAGCCATGATCACATTGAATGGCGGTGCTGGCTCGAAGGGCCGAATGGCCCACTCCTGCACCTGTTGTCTATTGTCTATTGACACTGTTGGAGGAACTCAGTGGGCTAGGCAGCATCTGTGACATTTCAGGTCAGGACCCTTCAGGACCCATCATATGTGGTGATATATGTGATCAATCAATCTCCCACCCCCAGATCTCTGATACTCTATCACAGTTGTAGATATTTAATTTCAGAAATATGCGGATTCCTCATTTTTCCAGCTAACTTTATAACCTCACTTCTTTATCTGCTAATCAGGTTCCCATTTTGCTTGAAGATAGACACGAAAAGGTGGGGTAACTCAGCCTGGGATCCCTGGGATGGCGGGACTGTCATATGAGGGAAGATTGAAAAGACTGGCCTTGTATTCACTGGAATTTAGAGGGGGGATCTTATAGAAACATATACAATTATAAATGGACTGGACAAGCTAGATGCAGGAAAAATGGTCCCAATGCTGGGCGAGTCCAGAACCAGGGGCCACAGTCTCAGAATAAAGGGGAGGCCATTTAAGACTGAGGTGAGAAAAAATGTTTTCACCCAAAGAGTTGTGAATTTGTGGAATTCCCTGCCTCAGAGGGCAGTGGAGGCCAAGTAACTGGATGGATTTAAGAGAGAGTTGGATAGAGCTCTAGGGGCTAGTGGAATCAAGGGATATGGGGAGAAGGCAGGCACGGGTTATTGATTTGGGATGATCAGCCATGATCACAATGAATGACGGTGCTGGCTCGAAGGGCCGAATGGCCTCCACCTGCACCTATTGTCTATGTCTAACACGGGCCCATTTCCTGTATCATCGTTACTTTTTTTTGCATTTAATTTGTTCTATGTATCTCTACATCACAGTTTATGTCCCTCGTTTCCCCCTCCCCTGACTCAGTCTGAAGAAGGGTCTCAACCGGAAACGTCACCTATTCCTTTTCTCCAGAGATGTTGCCTGACCCGCTGAGTTACTCCAGCATTTTGTGTCTGTCTTCGGTGTAATGTAGCATCTGCAGTTCCTTCCCACATCCCCTTTCCCATTTTGCTCGTTGTGTTGCGGTCCTCTGCTGCATTATTCATGTCCACCTCTATGTCGTTTACTAATTTTGAAACTGTGCTAATAAATGCTGTACGGAATTTAAATGTAACCCAATGGAGCAGAGACTAAACTGGAGAGGACTGGTAAATGTGAAGAAAGTGCGCTTCTAATTTCAGTGAATCAGAAGGATAGATTCGGAGAAGCGTTGAAATCAAGATGATCAGACCTGTTTATAGAAACATAGAAAACAGGTGCAGGAGTAGGCCATTCGGCTCTTCAGGCCAGCACCGCCATTCAATGTGATCATGGCTGATCATCCAACTCAGTATCCTGTAACTGCCTTCTCTCCATACCCCCTGATCCATTTAGCCACAAGGGCCACATCTAACTCCCTCTTAAATATAGCCAATGAACTGGCCTCAACTACCTTCTGTGGCAGAGAGTTCCACAGATTCACCACTCTCTGTGTGAAAAATGTTTTTCTCATCTCAGTCCTAAAAGACTTCCCCCTTATCCTTAAACTGTGACCCCTTATCCTGGACTTCCCCAACATCGGGAACAATCTTCCTGCATCTAGCCTGTCCAACCCCTTAAGAATTTTGTAAGTTTCTATAAGATCCCCCCTCAATCTTCTAAATTCATGAGAGTACAAGCCGAGTCTATCCAGTCTTTCTTCATATGAAAGTCCTGCCATCCCAGGAATTAGTCTGGTGAACCTTCTCTGTACTCCCACTATGGTAAGAATGTCTTTCCTCAGATTTTACACAAATACATATTACACAAATAAGAAACAAGGGTATGATAGAGTATAAAGCTTGCCATCATCGGACATAGGAAATAGAAACATAGAAAAATAGGTGCAGGAGTAGGCCATTCGGCCCTTCGAGCCGACACCGACATTCAATATAATCATGGCTGATCATCCACAATCAGTGCCCCGTTCCTGCATTTTCCCCATATCCCTTGATTCCTTTAGCTCGAAGAGCAAAATCCAACTCTCTCTTGAAGACATCCAATGAATCAGCCTCCACTGCCTTCTGTGGCTGAGAAGTTGGATGATGCCTTGAGTACAAGAGTTGGGACGTCATTTCACAGCTGTACAAGATGTGGATGAGACACCACCTGGTATGTTGTGCACAGTTCCGGTCGCCAAGCAATGGGAAGGATGTGATTAAGCGAGAGAGGGTGCAGAAGGAATTTTACAACGATGTTGCCGTGACTAGAGGGCTTACATTGTGAGCAGAGACTGGATGGGCTGGATCTGTGTTTTCCCTGGAGTGAAGGAGGCTGAGAGAACAACTATTAGTGCTTTGTAAAATCATGAGGGGTAAGGATGATGTTTGTGGTCTTTACCAAGGATAGAAGGCAAAGGTTTATGGTGAGAGGGATATGATTTGAATGGAGCCTGAGGGGCAGGACTTTCACACAAAGGGTGGTGGATAATTGGAATGAGCTGCCGGTGGAAGCTGTAGAGGTGAATACAAATAGAATGTTTATAAGGATTTGGCCAGGTTATGTTCAGGAAAGATTTGGCGGTTTATTGTGAGGAGGGGGGGGGGGGCAAGATTTGAGGGGTAACCTTTTCATACAAAGGGTGGTGGGTGTATGGAACGAGCTGCCGGAGGAGTTATTTGAGGCAGGTACTATCGCAACGTTTAAGAAACATTCAGACAGGTACATAGACAGGACAGGTTTAGAGGGATATGGGCCGGTGGGACTATTGCAGAAGGGACATGCTAATCGGCATGAGCAAGTTGGGCCGAAGGGTCTGTTTCCACGCTGTATGATTCTATGACTAGAGGGATTTAGCTCAAATGGAGGCAAGTGGGATTAGCTGAGGAAGGCATCTTTTGGACTTGGACAATTTGGGCCAAAGGGCCTGTTTTTAATCATATAATAACCATATAACAATTACAGCACGGAAACAGGCCTTCTTGGCCCTTCCAGTCCGTGCCGACCATTTATTTTCCCCATCTACCTGCACTCAGACCATACCCCTCCATTCCCTTCCCGTCCATATACCTATCCACTTTACTTTTAAATGTTACAATCGATCCTGCCTCCACCACTTCTGCTGGAAGATCATTCCACACAGCCACCACTCTCTGAGTAAAGAAGTTCCCCCTCATGTTATCCCTAAACGTCTGTCCCTTGTGCTGTATAACTCTGTGACTATCACAATTGTCTTGAGAGTGGCCTGATGCCATTGGTGCATCAATATTGATGCTCTGGAAGGAGCTGTATAGTGCGGGGAACTAGTCAATGATTTGATCGCACAAACTAAGCTAAAAATGTTTCATCCACCCTATTTAAGGGTTTGCTGTTAACAATCGGTATTGTGACATTTTGACACAATTTTGAGATCAAATTGAAAATATAGCTAAAGAAAAATAACAATTTTGAACAATGAGGGTGACAAAGCCTCATATTTGTGAATCCCGTGAATAAATCGATCATATGAATGACTGTGTGACAGACCAACAGAGAGCAAAGACATGGCATATGGAATATCAGGATTACTTGCACTACAGTGACTATTACATAGGACATCTGCTGTCTAAGATTTGTCATAGGAATATCCTCAACATGTACAAATCTCTGGGGGAAGACCTTGGTGACAGATGAGAGCGCTCAGTGTAAAATATTAAAAATCTGAAGAGAAATCATGTCAGATGTTCTTGTGTAAACTCCAGACACGGGGATTAAGGACAAATCAAACTCATAAAGGGACGCATTGAGAAAGATCACAGCATGAGGAGGGGAAAGGGAGAGGAGGGGGAGGGGGGCAGGGGGAAGCGTGAAAATTAGGAATGAAATGGAGACAGAAATCCAAAGCTGCACAAAGTTAATCGGAGAATCACAACGATGAAAGGAATATGTGGAAAACAGAAGCAGCCAAAGGCCATGCGAATGTGGTAGAACAGAGAGAGCGTGGGTGCATGAACATAGTTCCACAAAGGTGGTGACAAAGGTGGGCAGGCTGTGTAGAAGGCGTTGGCATACTTACCTTCATTGGTCTGAGTATTGGAACCGGGCATTGGGAATCCGTCTTGCAGCGCCACAAGATGATGGTCAAGCCACATTTGGAGTAGTGTGTGGGTAAAGGTGGGTGGCACGGTGTCGCTCTGGTTGAGTTGGGGTGGAAGATTGCAACCTTCACGTGGTCCGCCCTGTTTCGACTAATGCAATCAACTCAACGTGCACAAACAGAAGATCAAATAGAACAAGTTGTCCTCCAACTTTAGGCCGTGCACGCCACACGCAAGAAGAAGAAGTGGTTGAGTTGCTGCCTTATCGCGCCAGTCCTGTCCTGACTATGGGTAATGGGTACTGTCTGTACGGTGTTTGTACGTTCTCCCCGTGTCCACGAGGGTTTTCTCCGGGTGCTTCGGTTTCCTCCCACACTTCTAAGATGTACAGGGTACACAAAAGGCTGGAGAAACTCAGCGGGTGCAGCGGCATCTAAGGAGCGAAGGAGATAGGCGACGTTTCAGCTCTCCTTCGCTCCTTAGATGCTGCTGCACCCGCTGAGTTTCTCCAGCCCTTTCTCCAGCATCTGCAGTTCCTTCTAAGATGTACAGGTTTTGTTGGTTAATTAGAGTCATGTTGGACAGATATAGTGTGGAAACAGGTCCTTCGGCCCAACTTGCCCACACTGGCCAACATGTCCCATCTACACTAGTCCCAACTGCCTGCGCTTGTCCCATATCCCTCCAAACCTGTCCTATCCATGTAACTGTCTAACTGTTTCTTAAATGTTTGGATAGTCCCAGCCTCAACTATCTCATCTGGCAGCCTGTTCCATACACCCACCGCCCTTTGTGCGAATTTCTGTAAAATTGCAAATTGTCCCTAGTATATAGGATAATCCTAGTGTACTGGGTGATTGCTGGTCGGCATGGACTCGGTGGGGCGAAGGGCCTACTTCCTCACTCTACTTCCAAAGTGTAAAAGCTCTAGAGCATCTGGAGGCCTTCCCAACCACATATGTTGATGCTGGTTTAGGTAGCTCATGCTCACTTCTGGAAAAAGTGGTGTCCCTCTTGGACGGGATGAAACTTTATGTTAAGACATTTCCATGAGTACTTACTTAGCAATCTTCCAAAATGAGTAACTGTACCAGGCATAGCAACAAATTCCTGTGCACAGTTGCGAAGAGGTCTTGACAGATGCCGTAATCTGCTCCAACTCTAGTCTGTCCATGGCAATGAAATGCAGCCCATGTTTATCTGATGCATGAACAAAAAATACATTATCCATTAATCATAATCAGAGGATCTTAGAGCGTGGAAACAGGCCCTTTAGCCCAACTTGCCCAACATGCCTCATCTACACCAGTCCCACCAGCCTGCTTTTGGCCCAGATCCCTCTAAACCTGCCCTATCCACGTCCCTGTACTGGTCATTTGATTTTCAAGGGAGTGTAAAAGAAAGCTTTGAAATCCTTGAATTCAGTCAGCTCTCCTGCATGTGAATTTTCATCCACTGTGTAACCTGGAATCTTACATTCAGCTGACTAGGTCCGAGGATCTGGACCTACCTACACCTTCCTGTATCTCCAAATCTACAATCCCATCTCTTCTTGTTCCTTTTAAGATAATCCCTTTACTGAGTCTGTGGAATTCTCTGCCCCAGAGGGCGGTGGAGGCGGGTTCTCTGGATGCTTTCAAGATAGAGCTAGATAGGGCTCTTAAAAATAGCAGTCAGGGGATATGGGGAGAAGGCAGGAACAGGGTACTGATTGGGGATGATCAGCCATGATCACATTGAATGGCAGTGCTGGCTCGAAGGGCCAAATGGCCTACTCCTGCACCTATTGTCTATTGTCTATTGATCAGGGTTTGGTTATTGGTTCCTGCTTTATATCATATTTGATTGGTAACACAAAATCTCTGGGCTGTTTTGTGGCGTTGGAAGTGCTTTGTAAATGCAAGCTGTTGTATGTAATCCTGGTTGTATCTGAATGTTTATCCACTGTCCCATTGGAATTCCCACATTTGGCTGGCTTGGTTGCATCTGATGAAAGAGTGCATCCCATTCTTCACAACCAACGTATTTTAATTTAAGGCAGAGAAGATGTCTCCAGTTATGGGACAAACATCGTTTAATAGCAAGGTGTCACTCCCGCTCACACTCCCACTGCCACCATTTGGTTTTTGAGATGATGTGAATTTCTTTCTCGTTGAGGATCTTGAGTGTTTGTAACATGGAGCATTGTAGAGATACCCAGTACTATGGAGATGTGAAGAAGGGTCGCGACCCGATACATCACCTACCCATGTTCTCAGAGACGCTGAGTTACTCCAGCACTGTGTGTCCACATTGGGGATGTCCCTCGATTGTTCACAATATTCTGACCCAATCTACCAGTTTTACTATTCCACCATCAGAAGATTTCTACATTCAGATATGGACATCCCGTTGGTATGGAATCTATTTTGAATGACAAAAAAATGTGTATTTTTCTGATACCCGTCTAGAATAAATAGAAAATGAATCTTACAGTAAGAGAATTATATTAGAGTTTCAGAGAACTATCGATCGCCATGGAATTCAATCCTCAAAGCAGTAAGATAATCTAAGAACAGCATTCAATCGAATTTACAGTGGTTGACTGTCAATCATTGGGCTTGAATTTATCTTCTGAACAAAATCAACAAGGAATGCTTATGCATTATAATCCACTGTTAATAACATCCACGTCTTTCACTGTGTAAAATTGACATGTTAAGACTTAAGTAACAATGATATATTTGTAAAGGGAAAGTGCCCTATATCTCAGCCATACCGCAGGCCCTCGAATCCTGGCAACATCCTCGTAAATCTTCTCTGCACCCTTTACAGATAAGATAGCATCTGTAAAAAAAATAGAAAGAGTCAGTTAGCGTTTCAGGGAGAAACTCCTACAACACTTTCCGCAGATGCTGCCTGACCTGCTGAGTATTTCCAGTATTTTCATATTGTAAGAAAATAATATCTTACCGATTTCCCAAGGACATTTCTCTATTAACATGAAGAGGGGATGACAAGTCATGAGTCCTTCTCCGATTTACAACCGGTGGTGGGGAAGCAAATTAAGCATGCCCAAGGATTTTCATAGATTGAATGCCTTTTTGTGAATTGGGAGTGTTCTAAACAAAAAAAGCAATGGTTTACTTGACATTAGATTCAAAATATCCTTGTTTTCCAATTCACAACAGAAAACATGTATAAAATAAGATACATGTTATAAGATTCTGGACTAGCTCAACAGGTCAGGCAGCATCTCTTGAGAAACATAGAAAAATAGGTGCAGGAGTAGGCCATTCGGCCCTTTGAGCCTGCACCGCCATTCAATATGATCATGGCTGATCAACAAACTCAGTATCCCTTTCCTGTCTGAAGAAGGGTCTCGACCTGAAACATCGCCTATCTCCTTCGCTCCTTAGATGCTGCTGCACCCGCTGAGTTTCTCTAGCTTTTTGTGTAACCCTCGATTCTCCAGCATCTGCAGTTCCTTCTTTAATCCCTTACCTGCCTTCTCTCCATACCCCCGATCCCTTTAGCCACAGGAGCCACATCCAACTCCCTCTTGAACACAGCCAATGAACTAGCCTCAACGACTTTATGTGGCAGAGAATTCCAGAGACTCACCACTCTCTGTGTAAAGAATGTTTTCCTCATCTAGGTCCTAAAGGAATTCCCCCTTATCCTTAGAGAACATGGATAGGTGACGTTTCAGGTCAGAACCCTATTTCTGAATCTGAAGAAAGGTTCCAACATAAAACATCATCTAGGAGTCTGAAGAAGGGTCTCGACCAGGAATGTCACCTATCCATGTTCTCCAGAGATGCTGCCTGACCCGTTGAGTTACTCTGGAACTTTGTGCCTTATTTGGTAAGTCAACATCTGCAGTTTCTTGTGTCCTCAGAAAACGGGTACATTTTGATACAAGAAAATGTAGATTCTTGAAACATATTTTAAAGGAAGCATAAGCTTCTGCAGTTGAGAGAGAGAAAATAATGTATGATGAATGTTTCACTTTGCTTGCAAACAATGCCAAACACATTATTATGCTCCCATTGACAGGAGCAACGACATGACTGGACTCTTGCACTAAACGCTATTCCCTTTACCATGCATCTATACACTGAGTGTGTACATGCACATGGAGTTAATTGGTTACATCTGAAGTTGATCCTTTGGTTTCATGTGATTATTTTGCTTATACGTACTAATAAAATCTTTTCACTGTACCTTGGTACATGTGACAATAAACTAAAATAAATTAAACTACAGTTCTCAATCCCTCCCGTTCCGAAGAAGGGTGCCGACCCAAAATGTTGTCTGCCCTTCCCTCCACAGATGCTGCCTGACCCATTGAGTTCCTCCAGCATCTTGCGTTTCGTTCAAGATTCCAGCGTCAGTAGTTCCTTGTGTCTCTCCCAGTTTTTTGGTTGTCAGACAGTTAACAGTATGTTTTCCATTATTTCAGACGTGGCATCTTGTAGTCTGCGAATTGTCCAAATACTACTTTATCCTGCAGGCAAATTGGGTAAAGACACCATTTAGACAATAGACAACAGACAATAGGTGCAGGAGTAGGCCATTCGGCCCCTCGAGCCAGCACCGCCATTCACTGTGATCATGGCTGATCATCCACAATCAGTACCCCGTACCTGCCTTCTCCCCATATCCCTTGACTCCACTATCTTTTATGAGCTCTATCTAACTCTCTCTTGAAAGCATCCAGTGAATTGGCCTCCACTGCCTTCTGAGGCAGAGAACTCCACAGATTCACAACTCTCTGGGTGAAAATGTTTTTCCGCATCTCTGTTCTAAATGGCCAACCCCTTATTCTTAAACTGTGGCCCCTTGGTTCTGGACTCCCCCAACATCGGGAACATGTTTCCTGCCTCTAGCGTGTCCAAACCCTTAACAATCTTATATGTTTCAATAAGATACCCTCTCATCCTTCAGGGTGTCTGATGGTTCAGGGCATGCAGACTGGAAGGCTACATGGATGGGCCAGTGATTAATTTGTTTAGTCGGGACGGAGCAATATTGAGGTCTGTGCATTGGGGATGGAGCAAGGAAAAGCAGCATAATGAGAACTTATACATGTGCAGAGAACAGTATTGACCTTACTGTGATTCACGTCGCCATGGAACTGCGTCACCATGTACTTCGCCAAGAATCGGGCTGTCAGGAGTAAATGGAGAAAAAAAATGAACATGTTTAACTAGTCCTTTCAGTAGGAGATAATTACACAGATATTAGCAAGAATACTGCATCCAGATTTTTCATGAGATGGCTGGAGAATTACCCTGAGATTTGAGATGGGGTTGAAGACTGGTCTCCAGGTAATTACTGTGAATCATGGATGTGAAGTAGCTGCTTCTGTGGCTCTTTGATAAGTGTTTCTATCTGATTCATACTCTTCCGCTATTTGCACCCCTTGCTCTTACATAAATTGCCAGCTCTCTCACAATGCAAAGGCCATTGGTTGCCTCACAGATTCCACATATTCAATTAAGATTATTCATCGGGAGAAGAGTGTGCTCGGGAACAAGACTCATTTATCCGTACAAGAGGAGAGGCCAAGGCTAGAGGCTTTGTAGCACCTTCTGGAATTCTGTTCTGGACGATTACTACGAACCATATCTGCTTATATCAGCTTTCCGACAGATGGAGGTGCCTTTAAACATTAGAGTAAACCGTGTCTCATTTCCTATTTCCTTTAATTGTACTTCTGGAATGTTTTTTCAACTTTGGATCCGCTATTTTAATGAAAGTTGTCACTGCCACCAAATGTCATTGCAATGATATCATCGGACGGCTGATGAATCTGATGTGAAAATAAGCTGTATGTTTGCACGTTGCGCAGAGTGGAAGGAGGTGGCTGTTAAGATCATTTACTGTTGAGATCTCGGTACAAAATTGGACAATTTTAATGGAAATAAGAGGACGTCCTATGAACAAGGAGTCGCCTTTCCACAACTCATCCGCAGCAAATAAACTTCTTCTTGCGTATGGCGTGCACAGCCTAAAGTTGCAGGTCAACCTGTTCTATTTGAAGGAAGACAAAAATGCTGGAGAAACTCAGCAGCTGTGGCAGCATCTATGGAGCGAAGGAAATAGGCAATGTTTCGGGCCGAAACCCTTCTTCAGACTGATGTGAGGGTGGGTGGGGGGGGGGGGGGGGGGGGGGAGGAAGAAGAAAGGAAGAGGAGAAGCCAGTGGGCTGAGAGCTGAGAAGGGGAGGAGAATGTAAGGACTACCTGAAATTAGTCGAAACAGGATGGACCACGTGAGGGTTGCAATCTCCCACCCCAGCAAATAAACTAACAGGACAGGACAGGACAGAAAGGTCAGTGTGGGAATGGGAGGGGTAGTTAAAGTGTTTAGCAACCGGGGGAATCACGTAGGCCCAGGCGGGCTGAGCGAAGGTGTCCGCATGGGCCTATATGATCTCCCGGTTGCCAGACACTCAAACTCCCTCCCATTCCCACACCGACCGTTCTGTCTTGGGCCTCCTCCACTGTCAGAGTGAGGCCAAACATAAGGAACAGCACCTCATATTTCAGCTGAGCAGCTTACGCCCCAGCGATATGACTATTGATTCCTCTAACTTCAAGCAACCCTTGCTTTCCCTCTCTCTCCGTCCCTCCCCCATCCTAGTTTTCAGACTAGTTTCACTGTCCTCATGATTCATTTTAATGTTTGTCACCTCCCCCTTCAGCCAACAATGAACCATACTGCATTTCCCTGATCATTGTCTCCTTTGATCTGGCGTTTCCACACCTTACCCTTCCGCATATCCCTAATCTACCCTGATTCTCAGTCTGAAGAAGGGTCTCGACCCAAAATGTCACCCACTCCTTCTCTCCAGAGATGCTGCCGGTCTCGCTGAGTTACTCCAGCATTTTGTGTCAATCTTTGGTGTAAACCAGCATCTGCAGTTCCTTCACTACACAATTCCACTCTGAGTTTGGTATAGTTGTGCCAGATCAGCACCCAAGCGGTTAATGCTAGTTTAAGTAATTTTTCTGCTGTGATTCATATCTCTCTCCCCAGTGAAAAATGTCACCATGGCAACTGGACGCACAGCTCCTGTATGCACCGCCCCATCCGCGAAATTGTAGATAATCTTAAAAATATTATTAAAATAAGGGTCCATGGGACTTGGCTAATCTCATTTCTGAGGTAGGTGATGATTCATGGCTTTGAAAAACATGGCCAGTTAGATTTTGCTTATAACGGATATAATTTCACAACACTGGGATTATTGGTATTGTTAGCTGTTAGATAATACTGCCCAGAAAACAAAATTAAAAAAATGTTTTTACATGGATGCCCAAAAGGCCGTCACAGCCATTAAATTCCTTTTAATTAACTAATACAATGGACAATGGCAATCAATTTGTACACATCAAGATCTCGCAAAGAGCAGTGAGAAAAATACCCAGGTTATTTAAGAAGGGTCTCGACCCCAAAATGTTCTCCTATTCCTTCTATCCAGAGATGCTGCCTGTCCTGCTGAACTACTCCAGCATTGTGTGTCTATCTTCTTTTATTTAGTTTTGTTGTTTTTGGTTTTAATGTTGACTTGCTTCTCCCTACACTCTTCATGGTTTGGAAGCTACTGTTTTTTTTACTAGGGCCTAAATGTTGACTGGTCCTTAATCGCTTTGGCAAAATCTCCTTTTGTCATTTACACCTTCGTGTATGGTGTTGTCAGGTTAATGGTAGATACTCTCGTTTCTCTTCAGATCGTATAAATCTTTCGCCTTCTACTAAAGATTTCCATGGAGAGGAACACTGAGGCTGCCTCGCCAACAGACTGTCTCATCCCTTCTTTGTTTTTTTTTAGTGTGTGTTAAATGTATGTTTTAGTGTTATTTAGCTTGTTTTATGTGTGTGTGTGTGTGTGGGGGGGGGGGGGGGGGGGGGAGGAGGGGTTGGGGAGACTTTTTTAAAGCTCTTACCTCAACTGAGATGCAATTTTTTTCTGTATCATATCTCCGTCTGCACTGCGGCCTAGCATCATGAGCCTGATGGCCTCTGCTGGAGACCGACTTCGGGAGCCTGCAGGACGTAACATCACGGAGCTGGCCTTCCCTGTCGGAGATCGACCTTGGAGCTCCAATCACGGGAGCCTGTGGACTTTAACTGTGGAGTTTGTGTTCCCTAGTTAGAGACCGACTTTGGGAGCTCCAGTCCGCATGAGCTTCGTCCGCCCCGACGCGGGAGCTTCGATCCTCCCCAACTGCAGATGGTTCAACTGCCTCGACCGAGGAAGAATAAAGAGGAAGAAGCTTACATTTTATTGCCGTCCATCACAGTGGGGAATGTGGGAATCTGCTGTGGTGGATGTCTATGTTAACTTTTATGTGGTTGTGTGTCTTGTTGCTTTTTTTAGTATGGCTGTATGGTAATTCGAGTTTCATTGCACCTTAATTGGTACACGTGACTATAAACTGACCTTTGATACAGGTGAAATGCGGGTGTCTGCGGTCAGAATTTGAATTCTTCATTGATCTAGTTTCTTTCTCAGGAGCGTTTCTTTATCGCTGGTCCTAAGTTGATCCTATCTTCCGTAGCACCTTGTATAGACATGTGTAGCTTACCCTGAAAGTTGCCATATAACAATTGTATTACTGAACTCATATTTCAGGTATATTTTGTTTACTTTAGAGATACAGCGCAGAAATAGGCCCTTCAGCCCACCAAATCCGTGCTGACCAGTGATCTCCATACACTAGCACGATCCTACAGACTAGGGACAATCTACATTTTATTTTACCAAAGCCAATTTTACCAAGCCTGTACATCTTTGGAGTGGGAGGAAACCGGAGCACCCGGAGAAAACCCACGTGGTCATGGGGCGAACGTACAAACTCCATATAGACAGCACCTGCAGTCAGGATCGAACCCAGGTCTCTGGAACTGTAAGGCAGCAACATACTGCTGCGCCACCGTGCCACCCAAATCTTGCCTAAAATTCAGCTAATTTATTTGGTCAGATGGCCGTGAATCTGTGTCATTCATTGCCACGGAGGGCCATGGAGGCCATGTCAATGGATATTTTTAAGGCAGAGATTGACAGATTCTTGGTTAGTACGGGTGACAGGGGTCATGGGGAGAAGGCAGGAGAATGGGGTTAGGAGGGAGAGATAGATCAGCCACGATTGAATGGCGGTGTATACTTAATGGGCCGAATGGCCTAATCCCCCTCCTAGAATTTTTGAACATTGTTTATTTGCAAACAGAGGAAGTTTTACCAGGCTTTGCCTGTTAAGGTACAGTGCAGTTATTGGACATAAAACAGGGTCGAAACATGAACTTATTATAGCAGGTTTAGAATTTCAGATTAAGAAAATATCAGAAAAAAATATCATGCCAACATTGTTTTTTTAATTAATATACCATGAAATTTGAGAGGAAAACCCACTGGAAGATGAATATCCTTTTAAGGAAATGCATTCTACCATCTGGAATTACAGATATACTGGACACGTTGTCGTTCCATGCCCCTGTTGTTATTACCTGTATGTGGAGTAAACAGCATAGCCATAATATTATGTTGCTGGAATACAAAGGGGAGGAAGTGATGCCCAGTTAAAAACAGCCTTGGTCAGTCCCTATCTGAATCCGTGATACAGCTTTGGGTTTCCCCAGTTTAGGAAGGATTTATTGACCTCAAAGGGAAGTCAGCACAAACTCACCAGAATAAATTTGACATACAGGATGCCTTCCTTTATCAGTCAAGGTTATGTTGAGCAGGAAACGTTAGTTCAGTTTTCAGTTCAGTGTTATAGTGTATGGGGATCGTTGGTCAGCACGGACCCGGTGGGCCGAAGGGCCTGTTTCCGTGCTGTATCACTAAACTAAACTAAAGGTCAGGCAGCATCTCTGGAAAACATGGATGGATAGGTGAGGTTTCAGGCTGAAGAAGTTCCCACCCCGAAACGTTACCTGTCCATGTTCTTTGGAGATGCTGCCTGAACCACTGCATTACTCCAGCACTTTGTGCCTTCCTTTGGTATAACCAGCACATGCAGTTCCTGGTTACTATGAAGTGCAATGTTGATCTCAAGTATTGAGGCTTGCCTATTCTTCTGACGAAGATGTTCAAATATGTTTTGCCTCTCAGATCCCAAACCAGAGTACATAGCAAAATAGAGAGGGGGAAGATTGGACACAAAGTCAGTGCACATTTCTTCTTTTCGTGTCCATCTTGTTACAAATGTTGACCTCGCTGTTATCGTCCGTCCTGAAAAGGACGCGAGCTTCCGTCGACAATCAGTGGGAACCGTCACTTGTCACAATAGATGATGGTGGGAGCAGAAATAGCTCAGGATACTTCCAGTTTCCAGCCCCGCGATGTGGGCGCTTCTGCTATGAGGCCAGTGGGCACTGATTTAGAGGAACATGCACAAGATTGGGCTACAAGATGGGATGTTAGAAGTAGTATTAGAGTTCAAAATAGGTCATCTTTTCTTTCTCCCCAAGGCTGACTGTTCTGCACATTTTTGAAAAAATATATTGAGCATGTTCTGTTATTTCTTATAGACAAAGGGACGTTAGAAAAATGATTATTTCAAATAGAGTTATTTTCTTGTGGAGAAAGGATTTAGATGCTGGTTTATACTGAAGATAGGTACAAAGTGCTGAAGTAGTCCAGTGGATCAGGCAGCATTATGGAGAAAAGGGATGGGTGACATTTCAGGTCGAGAACCTTCTTCAGACTGAAAGTAGAGGGGAGGGAACTGGAAGTAAGAAAAAAGTTATTTTCTTAACTTTTTGCTCTGTTCTGTGTTTTCTATGTTTAACCTAAATCCTACCTGGGCATCAGCATCCCACAGACCACTCTTGCACTACCTTCAACGTGTTTTTTATTCTAATTATGATTTACACCAATATTTTGTTTCGTTTTGGGTACACAAAAGGCTGGAGAAACTCAGCAGGTGCAGCAGCATCTAAGGAGCGAAGGAGATAGGCGACGTTTTGGGTCGAGACCCTTCATCAGACTGGCTTCAGATGACCTGTTTTGTTTTGCAGTCTTCTCTCTCTAATGACTTTCAGAGTGCATGTGTAATTTATGTCTAGTTTATGTTTTTATGTGTTGTCTGGGTCTCTGTGCCTGTGATGCTGCTGCAAGCATGATATTCATAGTACCAATACCTAACCCTGTGCATATGAGATTAAACTCAAATTATTATTTTGCCCCTATTAGATCAAATTATTATTTTACATTATTTTACTTGACTCGGGGAGATTGCCAACTGCTGAGATGTGGGTATCATTTTCTTCAAATTATTTTCAACTAGTGAGAAGAACAGGTTTAAGGTGAGAGGGGAGAAATTTCAAGATCTGAGAGATAGGTTTTTCAGAGAGAGGTGATGGTCTGGAATGAGCTGCCAGGTGGTGGAGGCAGATAGATACATTTTCAACATTTAGGAGATGTTTGGAATGTAGTAGCGATGGGAAAGGCTTAGAGGGAAATGAGTCTTCTTGGAGAGATATGGGTCTTTAAGAAGGGGTATGGGTCTAAGTAAGAACCCTAACTCTGGAGTTTAGAAGGATGAGAGGGGATCTCATTGAAACATATAAGATTGTTAAGGGCTTGGACACGCTAGAGGCAGGAAACATGTTCCCGATGTTGGGGGAGTCCAGAACCAGCGGCCACAGTTTAAGAATAAGGAGTAAGCTATTTAGAACGGAGACAAGGAAATACTTTATCTCACAGAGAGTGGTGAATCTGTGGAATTCTCTGCCTCAGAAGGCGGTGGAGGCAGGTTCTCTGGATGCTTTCAAGAGAGAGCTAGATAGGACTTAAAAATAGCGGAGTCAGGGGATATGGGGAGAAGGCAGGAACGGGGTACTGATTGGGGATGATCAGCCATGATCACATTGAATGGCGGTGCTGGCTCGAAAGGCCAAATGGCCTACTCCTGCACCTATTGTCTATTGTCTATTGATATGGGTCAATTCAGGAAAGTGCGATTAGCATCAGGAGGCATCACTGTTAGCACAGGCAAGATGGATGAAATGTTTAATTCTGAGTCAAAAGACCTTCATTTGGAAGAGGGGCAGGAACAGAAAGATAGAGTGCTACGTTTGTTGATGGCGTTAAATGTGGCAGAACAGAATGAGAATGTGGTTAAAATATTCAGGATCCTGAGCATCATAAATTAACGTAAAGAGAGCGAGAGTGAGGAAGTCATGATGAACCTCTGTAAAATACTTTCTCCTGCAACTGAAGTAATGTCTCCAATTATGAGCATTACACTTTAGGAAGGATGTAAACGTGAATAAGAGTTTTACTAAAGGGCCTGTCCTACAAGCATGCAACTCTATGCGATTAGCGCGACCTAACGTGGTCGCTTGAGCCGTCCGGCGTCACGGGGCCGGTCCCACTTCGATCGCCAGAGCCGTGCGGAATTGTGCGGAGTTTGTCCCTAGTTCGTCCCGACACCGCGCGGGGCTCCGAAAAACTGACTATGTCCAAAATTTCCGCGCGGCAACGGCTTGTCTGCTCGCAGTCGCCTCGACGCATTACACACTGCCTCGAACTCGTGCCTCCGTGAACCTATCTGTAGGTGCCTCCATGACCCTCTATGTGTGTGGCTACGTGGCCCTCTGTGTGTGTGTGTGCCTCTGTGCCCCTCTCTGTGTGCCCCTCTCTGTCCTGGCGAACTTACCTTAGGCTTCGCTCCAAGTTCGCCTCACTTTGCGCCGCGTTGCGCCACTCACCCGACCTCCGTGCGGCCCCTACTGCTGGTTTGGTTGCGCTTGCCGCATGCAGGCGCATGCTGGTGGGAACGGCCCTGTACAGGGGATCACCCGACCTCCGCGCGGCCCCCGCTTCTAGTTTGATCGCGTTCATCGCATAGAGTTGCATGCTTGTAGGACAGGCCCTTAATAGGCTTCCAAGGATGAGGGGACTCAGTTATGTAAATAGATGGAGGAGTTGGGACTGTTGTCCTTAGAACAGAGGAAATTGTGAGTGAATTTGATAGAGATATGTAAAATTATTAAGCCCATCTAAATTATTAAATCATTGGGCAGTGGAAAAAGTGATGCTATTAACATTGACAAAAATGGTTCAGAAGGAATAGGATCATTGCTGTTGAAGTTCATCTCCGAGTTCATTAACATTAAAGACACTTGACATTTATTTGATTAGTGGAGAAGATCAGTGCTCCTAAGAGGACTGGACACTTGAAACACAACCATGTATGTGAAGGGTTTAGAAGGTCATTTGTTAGTTTTCTTGGGGTCAAATCCAAATCTGGACAAAGTGAAAGGCCTGTTAAACTGATATCCACCTTTAAACTTCTTGAGTGTTCCTGAAAAGGCCTACGGTACTGAGGTTGTACTTTGAGCAGCTCTGGCATAGGTTTAGTTCAAGCTTAGTTTAGTTCAGAGATACAGCGTGGAAACAGGCCCTCGAGCCCACCGAGCCTGCGTCCACCAGCACTAACAATATCCTACACACACTAGGGACAAATTACAATTATACTAAGCCATTGAGCCGACAAACCAGTACGTCTTTGGAGTGTGGGAGGTAACCGGAGATCCTGGAGAAAACACAGGCAGGTCACGGGGAGAACGTGCAAACTCCGTACAGACAGCACTCGCAGTCAGGATTGAACCCAGTTCCCTGGCGGTGTAAGGCAGCAACTCTTCCGCTGCATCGCCGTGCCATCTAGGTAACTGAGTTGGAGGTGGATTGGGTGTCGAATGAACAAAGCAATTATTTTCCTGTGTGAAGAAGGGTCAGATAGATGCAGTTTTGCAGATCTGAAGGCCTCGTTTTTCAGAGATCAGATTATTTGTAGAATCAGAGAACCATACTGCATGGAAATCGATCCTACAGCCCAGCTGCTCCACACTGACCATAATTGCCATCCAATATGGAATGTGTAATGCCTGAGGAAAGTATTATTCCATGAAGGTTAAGGGCCTGTCCAACTGCGGGGACCTAATTTGCGAGTTTAGAAGAGTTTAGAAGACTCAAACTCGCAGCATGGTTGACCATTGGTCCTAGGAGGTCTATGTAACTCTCCTTCATGCTCAAGAAAAGTTCCCGCACACTCGAGGCCTCAGTTTTGTCAAGGAGTATTTTTTTTAGCATGCTGAAAATTGTCCGCGAGTAAAAACTGGTCAGCATGGAAAAAAAAATCGATATATTTTTACTCGTAGGTTTAGTCGAAGTAGGTCGTAGTAGGTCGGCATGTTATTTGCAGGTAATCAAAGTCAATCGAAGATAATCAAAGGTAGTCGAAGGTAATCGAAGATGGTCGAAGGAAGTTGTAGATAGTGTTAGTATAGTCAAAGGTTGTCGAAGGAGGTCGTCTTCACTCTTCACTATTCGGTGTCCAATTTTCCCGAAGCTAGTCGAAGCTAGTCTTCAACATAGTCGAAGGAGATCGAAGGAGGTCTTCTACATAGTCGAAGGAGGTCTTTTACATATTCGTAGGAGGTTCTCTACATAGTCGAAGGAGGTCGTAGGAGGTGTTCTACTTCGGCGATACAACAAGACCATGACACTTTTTTAAACTCTTCTAAACTCGCAAATTAGGTCCCTACAGTAGGACAGGCCCTTTACTCCGCATAATTACATGAGGTCATACAAAGCTGTGACGCTATCCAAAACCAAACTGAAAGCATTGGATAACTCTCAGTGCCAGAAGCACATGTAGTGAGGTTCAGTTTAGTTTAGCGATACAGTGCGGAAACCGGATTCTTCGGCCCAATAGGCATATGCATATGACAATTGAACATTCTTCACTATTCTTAACTAGCAGCATTCAGTCTTCTTCACCATGCATTGAGATGGTGTTTCAACGCACATTCAGCCCACCGAGTCCACACAGACCATCAATCACGCATACACTTTACACATTAGGGGCAATTTACAGAAGCCAATTAACCTACAAAACTGCACATCAGTAGGATGTGGAAGGAAACTGGAGAACCCAGAGGAAACCCACGCGGTCACAGGGTGAACGTGCAAATTTCACACCGACAGCATCCGAGGCCAGGATCGAACCCGGGTCTCTGGCGCCATGAAGCAGCAACCCTACTGCTGTGCCACTGTGCTGCCAAACTAAAAGCATTGGATAACTACCTGGAAGAAGCACATGTAGGCAAGTGAACTTGCAGGCAAGATGACATCCATGTTGCACGTACGATGGATAGCAACGTGAGCAGCTGAGATAGATATGCCCTGCAGATGGGATATACGTGTGGAATCGGCAGTGAAAAATCATCTCAATGCACGGTGAAGAGGACTGTGAACGTTATTAGTCAGAGGTCAAGAGTGTTTAATTGTTTATGTATATTGTCATATGCAGCAAAAACAGAACAGAATAATGACACTTGTATACGAAGGAACTGCAGATGCTGGTTTACACCAAAGATAGACACAAAAAGCTGGAGTAACTCAGCGAGTCAGGCAGCGTCTCTGGAGAAGAGGAATGGGTGACGTTTCGGGTTGAGACCCTTCTTTAGACTCTTACTTTCTTACTTGCTGCAGCTTTACAGCCCCATTAATGCAATAACACAACAAATAAATATAAAATAAACAATAATCCAATAAATGAATGTTCAGTACTGCTGGGAAACCACACCTTTATGGTGCACGCTGTAGTACATGGCACAACCAAAGGTTGATTGGCAGCAGGGGGTTGCAGGACATCGAGATGACCAGTGTAGGTTCAGAAACCCTTGGAGCATTTTGCAATACAGCTTGCACCAATACCATGGTATTTTTACAATGCAACGGATGAGACTGATTAAGGAACAGCATGGCAGGTCATGTTTGTTTCAATGCAAGTAATCTCCTTACTCAGATCACAGCCAAGCAGCTAAGATGGTGCCCAAGTCAGCCGGCCCTCTGCCTGCTGGTCCCAGGAGTGGATCTGCAATCACTCATTACAATCCCTCCACTCTTTTGTATTCATGTATAGTCTTTCCGTGACTGGATGTCATGCAATGAAAAACATTTCACCGCACCTGTGAACGGAATAAACGGAACTAAACTCAACTCAACTGGGTGTAATTGCGGATGTTTTTCACAAATTAGCAAGAGGGCAAATAGCATCTAGTCCTACAGGAGGGAACACAGCCAGCAACACTGAAGATAGACACAAAATGCTGGAGTAACTCAGCGGGACAGGCAGCATCTCTGGAGAGAAGGAATGGGTAATGTTTCGGTTCGAGACCCTTCTTCAGATGCAGTCAGTAACACGCCCACCAGGGTATTATGGGTCCAATGGCTCTCAAACGTTTAAAGGCTAAACAATTATTTTGAATGCTTACTTTACTTTTTATCATTACTAAAGATAGGAAGTAACGTTTGTGATGCCTGTAAATTTGGGTGTAGCCCCTTTTAAAATAGGTGCCTATAACCGAACATTTCTGACTAGTTCAAAACAGTTGCTTATTTAGGTGAAGGCACACAGCTAAGAAATGCTTTGTCCGCTAAATTATTTTGTCTGATAAAGGATTTTGTTAGTTTAATCTATCGGCCACTCTTTGACCAAGATACTGATGTAGTCCTGCTGGCCTGTTATCACAGCGACCTTTACACCCAGTTGCAGGGAGTAATACCACTTGCCGCAGTGACCTCTTGGTCGAGACAAGAGACAAGTGATGCAACTGCAATGAACTTTCATTTCAGGTCAGATTCAGCTTACCTCTGTTGCCGTTACTCACGCATCATCATTCACACATTTCTCATTTTGTAGCTTTCAAGGTTAACATGGGCATATATGCATTACTGTTAAGGACACAAAGTGCTGGAGTAACTCAGCAGGTCAGGCAGCATGTCGGAAGAACATGGATAGGCAACAATATGTGACGTCTTCTTTGGTCTGAAGGAGGGTCCCAACCTGAAAATTCACCTCTTTGTGTTCTCTCGAGGTTCTGCCTGACCTGCTGAGTTACTCCAGGGCTTTATGCCCTTATTGTGCTCTTATGCTCTTATGGAGTTCCTTGTTTCTACCGAATGGTCTACTGATACTTCTATTTTTAACTGTTAACCAATTATATAATTGTCAGCTCTCCAGTTTTTGTTTGGAGGCTATGGGAATTCCCACGCTGTCTCTGGTCTCCATACAACATCGGAATTCTTTAAAATTCCCAACTGGATACAATCCACTGATGTTTGGAATCAGTTTGGAATGAGATCCCGCTCCCTCCCGTTCCGGACACTGAGCTCTCGAACTCACATTTTTCAATCTGAAGCTGCCACCTCTTATTTTCCTTCTGCTCTTTCTTCACTTATTTCCCCCCCTTTTACAATAAGGAGATCATATCCTCAGGGGCCAAATACCAACAAAACAGATGCAGAATCAATATATTTTTTTGGTCGCATGTCAAGAATGATAGGTTGTGAAATCTCCATTCTGTTGAGCTTTTTTTGATGAAGTAACACAATTTCAAAATGAAGATGTGCTTTGGTTCATTGGAAGGGTTTGATAAGTTGTTTATTATTTTGGAGGTGGGTTTGCCAAACTGTAGACTCCCAGCATTAGACAGCATGGGTATGAGACGGGATCAACACTCTAGTATCAACTCTTTGCATTCCAATTCAGCATGGGTCCCTCAGAAAGTGCGTCAGTACAAATACTGTCTATCGCCATGGTGAGAGCTCAGAAGGTTTAAGCACAACTTTTGACCAAGGCTGTGAGGCAGCAGTTGGTAAAAACACTGCCTCACAGCGCCAGAGACCTGGGATCGACCCGAACCCCGGGTGTTGTCTGTGTGGAGTTTGCACGTTCTCCCCTATGACAATTTTCCTCCAGGTTCTCCGGTTTCCTCCCATATCCCAAAGACATGTGGTTATGTAGGTTAAGTGGCCTATGAGTGGTCGCAAAAGTGGAATAACATAGACTAGAATGAATGGGTGACTGACGTCGGGTGTGGGACCATGGGCCTGTTTCCATGCTGTATCTTTAACAAAAAATAAGACATCAGGGACAGGGCTTCCTGTCTATGGAGTTTATGGATCAGTCTGAATTGTACAGAAAAATGAGACATTGCAAGTCTGTCACTGAAACAAGATTTTTTTTTTAACAATCACGGACAGACTGAGCTGCACAGCATATATACCCTGGGAATATTGCAATAAAATATATAATCGTACTAAATCTCTTTAAGGGATGGGGTTACTAATCAGGAAATTAGGTTGTGATTCATGAAACTCTATCTTCATATGTTTCAGATGATGAATTAAAAAGCATGCAATGCTCCAAAGGCGTGAGTTGCCCCGCAATCACTGATGAGGTAACATGGTGCTGAAAATCTGTTTCCGCACACACATATTTTGAGTTCTCGACACACCATCCTGATCTTTCACAGTCTCCTTTAATCTGTGGCTCTTCCGCCACAGTCAAAGCAGATGAACGGGAAATCCACCTTTATTATTATTTAACACAATCACCGACTGTTGCTAAATTTGGACTGTAAATCCTGACACTTATGATTGCTTAAACCTTATTTCCTGACATCTGCTCACAACAACTTGTACAATCTTCAGGAAATACAATCTTTGCTCTTATTCTGTGCATAAACAGCTGTTATATAGTTTAATCTACTCTTTTCCTGGATGGCAAAATGCACCCCATCCATGCCATTAAGGCTCAGAATTTGAGAGAAATCATAAGGGACAATTCACATGTGCCACTTTTTCATGAAATCTGAAACAATTCCCAACTTTTCAGGCAGTGGCGCAGCGGTAGAGTTGCTGCCTTACAACACCAGAAACCTGGGTCCAATCCTGACTGTGGGTGCTGTCTGTATGTTCTCCCTGTGACTGCGTGGGTTTTATCCGGACATTCCGGTTTCCTCCCACATTCCAAAGACGTACAGGTTTGTAGGTTAATTGGCTTCGGTAAAGTTGTAAATGATCCCTAATGCGTCGGGCAGTGGTAGTGTATGGGGAGATTGCTGGTCGGCGCGGACTCGGTGGGCTGAAGGACCTGCTTCCGTACTGTATCTCTAAAGTCTGGAAGAATGTCTAAACAGGTGCTGGTAGACGCAAAATGCTCGAGTAAAGCCCCTGTCCCACCTAGGAGACCTAAACAGCAACCTCTGGTGACCGTGCCTGCTACCCAAAAAAAAATCAACGTCGAGGTGACTTGCAACATCCAACCACCTCCCACGCATATGTTGAAAACCTTCCTCCACTATGAAGAAAACTGGCTTGGACTAGACCTGCGACTGAAAAATGATGGATTTTTAAAACGGCAACCTATTTTTAGTCGAGGCCGGTTTTAAACATGATGAAAAAATAGCAGCAACCTAGATGAAGCCTCGACCACGCGGGAACCACTTTCGACCATTAGGGACAGTGACCAAAACCTCTGGTGACCTCATGGAAACCTTGGGTGGCAGGCAAGGTCACCAGAGGGTGCTGTTTAGGTCTCCTAAGTGGGACAGGGGCTTAACTCAACGGGACAGGCAGCATCTCTGGAAAGTAGGAATGAGTGACGTTTCAGGTCGAGACACTTATTCAGACAGATTTGAACCAGCATCAGAAGTTCATTCCTACACATTCTAGACAGATGCTGCTGAGAGGGACCGATAGGTAATAAAAAGGAATTTAAAATTAAAGAGCTGATTTAACATAAAAAATGTGTACAATCTACGTAGACCCAGGACAAGTGGCACACAAGATGGCACAGTAAGGTAGATCGGTAAGGTAGATTTGCTGCCTTACAGAGCCAGAGAGCAGGGTTTGATCCTGGCTACAGGTGTTGTCTATGCGGAGTTTGCACGTTCTCCCTGTGACTGCGTGGGTTAGCTCTGGGCGCTCCGGTTTCCTCACACACTCCAAAGATGTCCAGGTTTGCAGGTTAATTGTGGTGTCTGTAAAGTGTAAATTGTTCCAGGTATGTAGGATAGTGTTAGTGTTTGGGGAAGAATGGAGTCGGTGGGCTGAAAGGCCAGTTTCCACGCTAGATCTCTAAAGTCTAAATGTAACGTGGTCCCTTTAAGAGTGCCCATCTCCACCCAAATATTCAACATTGGGAAGATTTGCAATTCTGAGTTCACATTTGTATATTTCTGCAGGGAGAACTTGCAGATTTTGTACAGTTTCCAGGGAGAATTAGACAATCCCTATTGATGTTTAGGAGAGGTTTACTTTGGCACAAGGAGAGGAATGATTCGTTTCACTATATATGGAAGTAAAACAGTCTACCTACCAAACCGGGGCTGACTTCCTTGGAATGCAAGACGTCAGGGCAAATATTTCGTACGAATTCTACAGCTTTATCTGTTTTGCCAGAATGAAGCAAAAACGACATGCCAATCAGATTTAAATATTACCGGGAGAGGGGAAAAGTGCATTTTTCCCCCCACAGGTTTTCAATCGACAAAGACTCCCTCTCCAGCTAGCAACGAACGTAGTGAAACAAAACAGTGCTTCATGTGCTTGCAGGTTTTCTCTGTATTGTGCCAACAGGGAAAGTGGTCGGTAAACTGCAATGTTTTAAATCTGCAATTAACTTGGAGATTGAAGTTCAGGCTAAAAGGAATGATGGCCTTTTATAGAAACAATAAACCAAACAAATTTTATGCAACTATTACTTTACTTAGTTGCACTGAGTTTAATGACTTGGTAAAGAAGCAGGTGAACCCAATGCGTTGAGAGAGAGAGAGATAATTGGTATGTGACAAGATAAACAAAGAGAGAGATAGAAGAATGAAGTTAATTCCTTGTTGCTGTGGTAAGAATGAACCAAATGAAACATGAAAAGCACATTCCACTCGATGCTCTGCGATGATCTTACTGTCTTAAGGGCCTGTCCCACTTGGGTGTCATTTGCACGACAACATTTATGCGTCACGACGTACGACGGCGCGCGTTGTGACGTGCACGTGATGCGCGCATGGCGTGCATTACATCGCATGGAATGTGGTGAGGTGTGGTGATGTAGGCAGTGACGCATGGGCGCGCACGGCGCCCCAGGATTTTGGGGTTCACAAAATCTTCGCACGCCACCTACTTGTCGCCCAAATGGTTCAGGCCCTTAAGAGACAGCTGGTGAAGGCTAATTCTTGCAATTGTCAGCCAGATGACAACCGTGTCAGCGCCAGAGACCCGGGTTCGATCCTGACAATGGGTGCTTGTCTGTACGGAGTTCGAGCGTTCTCCCCGTGACCTGTGCTTCTTTTTCCCAGGGATCTCCGGTTTCCTCCAAAGACGTACAGGTTTGTAGGTTGATTGGGTTGGTAAAATTGTAAATTGTAAATTGTAATTGTAAATTGTCACTAATGGTACGTAGGATGGTGTAAGTGTTTGGGGATCGCTGGTTGGAGTGGATTCGGTGGGCCACAGGATCTGTTTCCGCGCTGTATCTCTAAACTGAACTAATTACATCTTTCTCCATCAGATGAAGGTGCAAAATCTATGACAAAGTGGAACAAATAGTGCATTGCAGAATACTACACTACTGTAAACAGTAGGTTCATCTGATTGAGAAGAAGCCCCGTTGATACAGCATCCAGGTAAATGGACACAAATGGTTCACATCCGTGCAAAACTCCAAGGATGCAAACAGGGTTGAGGGCGAATAATGTCCCTATATAGAATAATGCTTGGGAAATTGGTGATAGAAGGAAAGTGCTGGAGTAACTCAGCGGGACAGGCAGCATCTCTGGAGATAAGGACTGGGTGATGTTTCTGATCCACACCCTTCTTCAGACTGCAGGTCCAAAATTGGAGATTAGGAGAGTTTTAACGTATGAATAAACCAATGGAGAACTGCTATCAAGAACAGGCCCTGTCAGCAGGCTGAAATGCTAAAAGTGCGACAAATAGTGGGTGTAACCCAAAGTAAAAATATTTATGTGAGAATCTGCAAGAACTGTAGGTCATTAAACTATATTTTCTGAAACAACTAAAAATGGATGTAAGGATGCCAGTGCATCACTTTAGACTTGTTTTACATCATTGCAGTCATGGCCTAACAGCTGAGAGCATTGTTCTGGTTAAAGAAGCTCCTGTGACTGGTAGGAAATACAGTACTTGCCTGTTCCAACTAAACCACAAGAGGAAAACTTGACGTTTTGCTGAGGAGATCATTGATAATGGAGTAGTCGGATGCAGTCAAGAACTAAACGTTCAATAACTGTTATTAAAAATACACCCTTTACTGATATGCACTCCATTTGTTGTTAAGGAATGCTTGTGTGATCATAATTGAGCGCTGCATTTTTTTTTGTATGTTGATTTTTAGAAAAGCAAAATATAAAATCCCTAAAACTGCAACATTTCCTTTTTAAGAGAATTTTTTCCCTCAGCTTTTCCCAAAGGCAGAGCAGAAATAATTCAATCAAAAATCATTTCCTAATAGGGGTACAAACTAGTAGTTCGCACTGGCACTGCAGCACCTATTTTATGGAGCACAGAATCAACAATGAATAAGATTGTAGGGAATGATGTGGATTAGTCATGGATGACTAATTGACGTGACTTATTGACGTGGATGACGTAAATAAGTAGCAAGCAGATTTACATCAAAAAAACAAATGGACTAAGACCCTCTGAAATCGGTCAATTTTGTATGTCCTTGTGTTACTGGCTACCCTGGTTTATTATCGGACCCAGTTGAAAACAACATTAAAAATATGTATCTGGATTAAAGCAAAATCGTGGCTTTACTGCTTTCTTTAACACTTTCATCAAACATAAGAACAGTACAGGCCCTTCGACCCACAATTTCTGTGCCAATCATGATGCTAAAATAAACTAATTTCATCTGCCTGCACATGATCCACATTCCTCCATTCACTGCATATCCATGTGCCTCTTAAATGTCACTCTCATATCTGCCTCCAACATCACCCCTGGCAGCACCCCTGGTTCTAGGCCCCCTCAACCCCCTGTGTAAGAGAAACTTGCCCTGCACAACCCCTTTAAACTTTTCCCCTCTCAACTTAAAACTATGCCCTCTAGTCTTTGATATTTCCACTCATTTACTGGTCATAAATATATTAGAACTGTGAAGAATAGCTGTATGACTAGGTAGGCAGCTAGATTTGGGAAGCCCAGACAGGTGGAGTTGGGAGACTATGTAGTGAAAGGCCTGGATACTCTGACAATAGATAATAGATGATAGGTGCAGGAGTAGGCCATTCGGCCCTTCGAGCCAGCACCGTCGTTCAATTTGATCATGGCAATCAGTGCCCCATTCCTGCCTTCTTCCCATATACCCTGACTCCACTATCTTTAAGAGCCCTATCTAGCTCTCTCTTGAAAGTATCCAGAGAACCGGCCTCCACTGCCCTCTGAGGCAGAGAATTCCACAGACTCACAACCCACAACTCACCGTGCGAAAAAGTGTTTCCTCGTCTCCGTTCCAAATGGCTTACCTCTTATTCTTAAACTGTGGCCCCCGTTTCTGGATGTGGAGAGGATGTTTCTACTAGTGGGAGAGCCTCGGACCAGAGGGCATAGCCTCAGAATAAAAGCTTGTACCTTTAGAAAGGGGATGTGGAGGACTTTCTTGAGAGGGTGGTGAATCTGTGAAATTCATTGACACGTTGTTGGGAATTTTTTAAGTGGAGATTGACAGGTTCTTGATTAGTAAGGGTGTCAAAGGTTACAGAGAGAAGGCAGGAGAATGGAGTTAAGAGGGAAAGGCAGATCAGCCATGATTGAATGGCGGAGTAGACTCAATGGGCTGAATGGTCTAATTCCGGTCCTATGATTTACAAATGTATGAATAATATCAAGAATTAGACCCTTTGGATTTGTTTACCCTCCACTGTACTTTTTATTTATTCATTTTTTTCAGCATTTGGACATCATTGGCAAGTCAAGTGTTTATTTCCATCTCTAATTAGCCTTGAGAAAGTGATGAACCATCCTTTGGACAGTTGTAGACCTTCTGGTGAAAGTAATCCCCCAGTAATGTTGGGAAGGGAATTCTAAGTTTTGGAATCAGCATCAATTTAGAACTTACAACATTTTTCCAATTCAGGACATCACTTGACTTGGATCTGAAACTATAGGTGACGGTGTTAACACTTGTTTGTATCCCTTGTCCTGCATCCTGGTAAAGATTGGGAGATGCTGGCAGATATGTTACACGTTGCAGGCATCATACATCAATGATGGAGAGAATGAGTGTTTTGGGTGGTTTATGGGGTGCCAATAAAGTAGGTTGCTTTGCCCTGGATGATTTCCGGTTTTGTTAGGGTTGTTGATCTGCAATCAAGACATATAGAATAGTACAACACAGGCCAAAGATGATACTAAGTTAAAATGATCTCCTGTACCTGCCATCGCCTATCCCTCCATTCCCTGCATATCCATGTGCCTAATGAAATGCCTCTTAAATGCCACTATCATGACTCCACCACTGCCCCCCAGCAAGTACGTTCCAGGTGCCTACACCTCTGTGTAAAAAAAAACTTGCCCTGCACATCTCCTTTAAACTTTGCCCATCCCACCTGCAGCTATGCCTTCTGGTCTTTGACACTTCCATCCTGGGATAAAGGTTCTGATGGGCTACCTTATCTATGTCTGGTAAATGCACACACATCCTTCTACAGCTTTTGTAAGACATTCTTTATCTCCCTCAGTCTTCCCTTCCTCTTATCCAAGGTTGGTGTACTTTAATTGCCACATTCCAATTAATTTTTTAAATTATTTGTTCCTTTTCAACCATGCTACTCTAAATATGATATGGCTTAGTCTTTCACCAATGCCTCCTGATGTTAATTTAACATTTCTAGTTTGACGGTGATTAACAATGAAAACAATGTCAGGACAAACACGGTTCTGATGATGGACCTATAACTGAAATGCCAACTTATCTGCATCTTCGCAGCTGGTAGCTGCATTTTTTTTCAGCAGTTGATGCTTCTGTTTTTGAGCTGTAACATTTTTCATTTACAGGTTTCCTGACTTTATCAGAGGTATCTTAAGGAATTACGCTGATAAGAAGTAAAATAGATGGTAGTGTTTCCTTTTACCTTTACAGTAAAGGTAATTTTAAGGCTAATTCTGATGAAAGATCTGTCAACTATAAGGTGTTTAAGAAGGAACTGCAGTTGCTGGAAAATCGAAGGTAGACAAAATACAGTCTGAAGAAGGGTTTCGGCCTGAAACGTTGCCTATTTCCTTCGCTCCATAGATGCTGCTGCACCCGCTGAGTTTCTCCAGCACTTTTGTCTACCTGTCAACTCTAAGGGTTGACTGTAGGGCTAACTGACAGATAAACTGCAGTTAATTCACCTATTAGTGAATTAACCGCAGCAATTATCCTTGGGGAGGTAACATTGTTAGGTTATTTTTACACCTCTTCAGATGAAGATATTATTTTAAAAATCAATGTTATTTTATTAGAAATAGCAGAGTTACTAGAAATTGCTTTCCTAAAATCTCTGCTGCAGAACAGCAAATTATTGTCAAGTCATTGCTATTTTACTACTCATTGCATCATTGTTTTTCTATTTCACCTTACTCCATTGAAAATCTCATGCTGGGAATTTCTTTGGCTCTCTCTCAATAGCTGCAAGGACAGTGGGACCTGTGCACGTACACAATAGAATTAGATGTTATCTATCTTCTTCAGAAATGTCATCTATAATTTGGATGACAACCCGAAAATAAATGACTGCCCTTGCATATACTGTAGCTTAGCTTCAATAAGGATTTTCCACCGTTTCGCTAATGTTGGATTGTTTCAACTATCTTGCTTCCAAAGGCCGAATGTATTGTGCAGTGAGATCCAATTGCATTTATTTCTTGGGAGTAATCCAGAGGAAAAAAGGTGCAATGCACAGATTTGGACCAAGGAATTCTGAGTGGTTTGAAGAGCCTCAGATAATTGGCCTCGTAATGATGGAATTGAGCAGACAATTTGAGCCTGCGGTGGATGCAAGTTAGGGCCATCAGTTGTTTTTCAATGGCCCTCAGTAAATAGGGTCAGAACAAGGTGGCGGGGGATCACAGGCCAATGGCAGATACTTCCTTTCAAAATTACCTCACAGCAGGAATGTTGTATGTCCACTGGAATTAATTACCTTGCTAAACAGAGCTGCACAGTGGCGTTGCAGGTTAGCACAGTGGCGCAGTGGTAGAGTTGCTGCCTTACGGTGGCAGAGACCCGGGGTCGATCGTGACTATGAGTGCTATATGTGTGTGAAGTTTGTATGTTTTCCCAGTGACTGCATGGGTCTTCACCGAGTGCTCCAGTTTGATCCTACATTCCAAAGATGTGCAGGTTTGTCGGCAAATTGCCCCTCGTGTGTGGGACAGAACTAGTGTATGAGTGATTGCCGGTCGGAGTGGGCTGAAGGGTCTGATTCTACGTGGTATCTCTAAACCTCAACCAGAATGTCCAGAATGCATCCAATGTGGCTCAGCCTGCCCTGGGCACACCAGTCTCCAATGGGTTTTGTCAGGTAGAGGTCTATTTCAGATAGAGATAAACTGCAAATTGATTGTCCTTGTACAATATGCCAAACACTTTGGTCATCTACGAAACAACTGGATTGTCTCAGCACATCACTAAGTTTGCAGCCACTACTCTCATTCCCCAACTGACCTCTTATCCTTTTAGCAACCCCACAGTATAACATAAGGCTCAACCCCACTCCCTGAGGACTCATTTTCTGAATAATCTCCCACCCTCCCTCTCCCATGCTCACTGCCACTTACTTCACCATTGCCACCAGTTCTTAGTCAATCATTTACCTGATCTTTTATGAATCTTGGGGGTGATTCCTGTTTCTCAATCTTTCCTCCCACCTGCATTCATGCACGGTAAATACTGGTTCCCTTCCTTCATCTTCCCCCCCCCCCCCCACCATCATTCTGATAAATCACATGGCCATCTGAAGGTGACACCATTCTGAGCAGCATCACTTGGCTAAGGCTTTGAGCACTTGGCTTTTTACCCAGTACTGTATCTCAAGTCTCCACAACCGGCCCTTCCCTGCACTGCCTACTGATTGAGCCTGATATCTGTTCTCTCAAATGTAGATAAATCTCCTCATTCATGACCCACCCCTGGTCTGAAAAGGGCTTTCTTGTCATGAGTGAAAGCTGTTTTTTAATACCTTTAATACACTTAATGCATTTTAACCATGAGCCTTGGAGAACAAAATTGTTATCTGAGTCACGGCCATAGACTTGGCAAGAGAACCTTTCTAAAAGTTGAATGTTTGGATGGCCAGTAACAGCTTTCTTGGCGGCAGGCCAGAAGCATTCTCTAAGTATCTTAAAACACATAATGCATTCTATAATCTTTGCCAGTCTATAAGAGCCAGCTTTCATTACTGCCGGATGTCCAGCGAAAGGTCTGAGCCATTTTGATGGTTGGAAATATTTTAAATCTGATGGCTAAGCTGCAAATATTGAACCTTTGCTCACAGTTTGTAAGTAGGGACGGGCTAAGGTTGGGAATCATCTTTAGTATGATTCCCAACATTATGGGGGTATGGTAAAGTAAGATTGGTGAATCAGCAGCTTTCGTGTTCCTGTTGATTTCAAATCTCATTTTAACTTTAACCTTACTGTTTCTGGGATAGCTTAAAGCTGTCCTTGTTTAATGCACATGCGATGAGGACATTGCTAACAAGATTAATTCCTGCTCATTCTGGAGAAAATGAACTACTATGGTTCTACGGTGTATGCCTGAATGGAGTCTGGGTCTTGTGACATGCAGGCATGGGCTACTTCATATTACAACAAGGCAAATGGAGTGGAGCTTTCAGAGATCATCATTTATAATGAAATATAGGTCATTGGGGGTAGTTAGGTTTGGGATACAGCCTTGAGAAGCTCTGCTGAATTGTTTTGGGCTGAGATGATGGGCCTCCAAGCATCGCAACCATTCTTTTGTGGTGTAATACACCACCCAGTGGAGTGATATCCCCTTGATTCATGTTGATTTCAGTATTACAGGGCTCCTTGACTCCATACTGAGAGCACACCCGACACGGCAGCCTTGGATCTGGTCCAATATCCAACTCGGTCTGGTGTCAAGTGATAACAGTGAAATCCAGACTGTGCCAAAAAACAAGCATTAGTTCAAAACACAATTAGTAAAACAAGTACATGGTAGTGCAAGAGACGTCCATAGTGGTTGGTTGATGGGTTAGGGTTGTGCAAGCCTGTTCCAGAACTTGATGGTTGTGGCTAGTCCTGAATCTGGTGGTGAACACACAATGTTGGAGTAACTCAGCGGGACAGGCAGCATCTCTGGAGAGAAGGAATGGGTGACATTTCAGGTCGAGACCCTTCTTCAGACTTGAATCAGACTGAAATCGGGGATCGGGGAAACCGTTTTTCAAGCACGTACCTTGACGGAGATGCGACTTTCTTCCTTGTCGCTTCTTCACCCCCCTTCTTGCGGCCTTACAGCTGGTTTGGTGCGGCCTTTCTTGGAGTCAGGCCCAGAGCTCCAGCGGCGGTGCAGCGGGGACTTTAAAGTCGCGGAGCGTCCCCTTGCCGGGGGTCGCTGGAGAAGCGCTCCGACCACTGGCTTGCGGCTACAACATCTTGGGGCCTCGGTCTGTGGAGCTTCTGGCGGCAGGCGTGGAGCGGACTTTCCATCGTGGAGCGGGCAATCCCTCGCCGGGGGTCGCAGGAGAAGAGCTCAGGCCGCTGACCTGCGGCCTACATCTTGAAGCTGCGGTCTCCGGTAAGGAGGTGGTCGATTTGGGAGCTGTCCTGACGTTGGCATTCCGACCATCCTGACCAAAAGGCTTGAACATCGGGCTGTCCGTAGCGGCAACTACGGAGGGTCAGGGCCCCGACCACGGGTAAACAAGGGAGGAGGAGGAGGAGGAGGACTATCTGAACTGTATTACCTTCCACCCCAGTGAAGAAGGCTGTGCTGGATGTCTGTGTTGAATTATGTTGTGTATTATGTCCTTTTTTAATTGTAACGTTGCATTGTAAATTCATTTCACTGCACCTGATGGTGCATGTGACAAATAAATTTGAACCTTTTTTTTCCTGCCCGACTGTAGTAGTGGCCAATTAAGCAATTTAGTCAAGTAAACTATATAAAATGTCAGTAATTGTTTGGATTGATTTTTCTTCTCAATCTCATTTTGATTTGAAAGCATCTCCTGCTGTGCAAAACATTTCACTGGAGTCGTTAAATTTTTTGCATCACCTTTTCCAGTTTTAATATTAAAACTCTAATTAACCCTCCTCCTTTCCAGCAAGAATGATCTCCAATTACTTTGCCTTTCTTCATAATTTAAGTTCACCAATTGTGTTGAGACTAGTGGGTGAACGTTCAGATTCGTATTAGAATCATGTTGTTTCTTGACAAAGCCAATAGTACCTGAATGTATACATAGAACAAGGATAGTTGAGGAAGTCTGCATTAATGGTTCTTAAATTGTAACTAGTGTTCTCCAGAATTTCTATAGTGTATCATCCACGGTACAGAAAGCCTCCTGCATGCAGTACGTTCCAATAATATTTAACCAATACATACTCACACAGTCTTCTTCAAAGGGCATTTTCTGTGGTTTGCTGAGTATATTCCTAGATGTGGCTGTGGGTCAAACTACAGCCAAGGGAACACCAGGGACTCCAAAGTAGGCAACTGAACAAATGGTCACCAATACCTGATAACTAGCAGCATGTGCATCCTTAAGGGCCTGTCCCACTTACGCGATTTGTTCGACGACTGGCCAGCACCTGTCATAGTCGCAGCAGGTTGCCGAACATTTTCAACATGTTGAAAATCCAGCAGCGACCAGAAAAAGGTATGACTCTTTGGGCGACTACTCACCACCAAACAGGTGTCACCTGGCCAGTGGAATTACATCCTTTGTACACCATCTTGACCAGAACTGCGCAGTTTTCCAAGTGTGCCCTAACTAATGTTTTATAAAGTTGCAACGTGACTTCCCAACTTCTATGTCACAGCCAATTAAAGGAAGGAAGTGGAGAGGATGTTCCCAGTAGTGGGAGAGTCGAGGACCAGAGGGCATAGCCTCAGAATAAAGGGACATACCATTAGATTGAAGCCGAGGAGGAATTTCTTTAGCCAGAGGGTGGTGAATCTGTGGAATCCATTGTAACACGGAGATTGGATAAACAGGTCCTTGATTGGTAAGGGTGTCAAAGGTTACGAGATAGCAAGAGAATGGGGTTGAGAGGGAAAAATAGATCAGCCATGATTGAACAGTGGAGCAGACTCGATGGGCGGAATGGCCTAATTTTGCTCCTATGTATTATGGAAATGCCACATGCCTTCTTTAACACCTTATCCACCTGTCCTGCCAATTTGGGGTTAATCTACTATGTCTAGCTTTCAAGCTACAAGCTGTAAACTTCCCGACTGCTCCTGAAAAGTGACGGGGCACCAGTTCTCCAACCTGCAGTCTGTGAGGCTTCTGTGACCAGTGTTGATCACATTGGTGGCACTGTTTCAACAAGGACAATTAGGTCTACAGCTGCAACTCCTTCGGAAGAACAATCAGCTTGTGTGACTCACAGCAAAATTAGCAGGATAAGGTTTGTCACCACGTTGACCCAGGTTCCGATTCAATCCAATTGTATGTAGGTCCTTCTTTTACAAAAAGTTCATTGTCCTGTTTCCATGATTGGAAAGAACAAAAATAACAGAAGAGGAAACAAACGATCATTATTAAAAAATGCAGTTAAAAAAAACCCCGCTCATCGTAAATACATTTTTCCTTGAAGCCCCACAAGGGCATAGAAAAATTCACCTCAGTCACTGAACAAGAAATGCATCCGTGTTTGTCGTCAAATGTGCCATATTTACTTAGCAAAAATCAGCACTTATTAACAATGATTCCAAGTGGCTTTTGAATAGGCTCTGATTCAAAGATTGATGAATTAAATATAATTTACAAAATTAAAAAAGAGGGCGGCATGGTGGCGCAGCGGTAGAGTTGCCCCCTTATTGCGCTGGAGAAGCGGGTTCGATCCTGACTACGGGTGCTGTCTGTACGGAGTTTGTACGTTCTCCCCATAACTGTGTGGGGTTTCTCCGACATCTTCAGTTTCCTTCTCACACTCCAAAGATGTACAGGTATGTAGGTTCATTGGCTTGGTGTATGTGTAAAAATAAATTGTCCCTAGTGTGTGTGTAGGATAATGTTAATGTGCGCGGGGATCGCTGGTCGGCGCGGTCTCCTCAAATGAAGCTTGGTCGGAAAATGTGGTGCTGGGATTTAACTCAGCACAAATAGTCCCCGAATGTGTAGAAAGGAACTGCAGATGCTGGTTTACACCAAAGATCATCACAAAATGCTGGAGCAACTCTGTGGGTCAGGCAGCCTCTCTGGAGAAAAGGACAGAACACTTCTTCAGACTGCCAGTATATCCCAAATATTTCCAAATTTAGCAGATTAAATGGTAGCACAAGACTTGACTTGGTATAGCTGGTTGTTCCAAGCCTTTTTAAAAAGATTTTCATAACTGGCAATATAAAGTTTACAGCCAAGCTTGCAACATAGTGGCAGCATTCACACAGGAGAGGGAAATCTGTTAACCACAGCTGTGCATCCTGCCCTTGCACTTTAAATACTTGCTCACTACCCCTTGTTTATAAATTGTATGTTAAGCACTTTATATTTTTGAAATTGTTAACCCCTACATCTTCCATTCCTTTATTACTGTTCCATTATGAAACCCAATTAACTACCACATTGTGGTGGTAATTCTCTGAGCTACAATCATTGATCGTTAGATTCTGGAACTACAGGAGCCCTGCACGACCTGTAAATTTAAGCAGATTGGGCCAAAATCTCTGGGCAAAAGGTATAGAAGTGTGGAAACGCACACCTCCAGATTCAGGGATAGCTTCTTTCCAGCTGTTATTAGGAAACTGAATCATCCTACCACAACTAGAGAGCAGTCCTGAACTACTATCTACCACATTGATGACCCAGGGATAATCTTTAATCAGACTTTACTGGCTTTACCTTGCACTAAATGTTATTTATTCCCTTATCATGTATCTATACACTGTAAAGGCTTGATTGTAATCATGTATTGTCTTTCCACTGACTAATTAGCACGCAACAAAAGTTTTTATCTGTCATTCGGTACACGTGACAATAAACTAAACTGAACTGAAAAACTAAACTAAACTGACTTTAGAAGAATGAGGGTAGATAAAAATGCTGGAGAAACTCAGCAGGTGAGGCAGCATCTATGGAGCGAAGGAGTAGGTGATGTTTCGGGTCGAGACCCTTCTTCAGACTTCAGGTGAAGAATGAGCGGTGCACATATGCAAACACTTTAAGGGCTTGGGAGTGTAGATGTGAGGACAATGTTCCCTCTGGCTGGGTATTGAAAACACAACCTCAAGATATGAGATCAGGACTGGGATGAGAACAGAGCTCTCACTCAGTGGGTGGTGAATCTTTGGAATCCTCTACACAGCAGGCTTGTGGAGTTTCAGTTGTTAAATATATTGTTTGTAACAAGAATCAAACTAAACAGTAAGTGATCAGCCATGAACTTATTGAACAGCCATAGCCATAATCGTATACAGCTAGATGAAAGGTCCTTCGGCCCAACATCCATGCCAACCATGTTGCCTAACTGAACTTGTCTACACCAGGGTCATATCCCTCCAGGTCCTTCCTTCCATGTATCTGTGCAAATGACTATTAAATATCATAATTGTACCCATGTCTTCTACTTCCTCTGGCAGCTCGTTCCATTTACATACAACCTTCTGTGTGAAAACATTGCCCCTCATGTCTTTTTCAAATCTTTCCTCACTCACCTTAAACCTATGCACTCTAGTATTAGACTAAACGATGGTGACTACTCACTTTATTCAAGTCCTTCATGATTTTATAAACCTCTAAAACATCAGCCCTCAGTGTCCTACACTGCAGGTCAAAGCCTAAACCCATCTGATCTCTCCTTATAAGTCAATCCCTCTAGACTTGGAAACGTCCTCATTAATGATTTTTACACTATTTCTAGTTTAACCATATCCCTCCTAGAGAAGGACAACCAGAACTGTGCACAGTACTCTCAAAGTGGCCTTAGCAAAGTCAAACTGCTGTAATGTGACGTCCCAACTTCTGTGCTCAGAACTGACTTGATGAAGGCAAATATGCCAAATGCTTTCTTCATCAGTCATCACCCAGTTCACTTGTGTCATAACTTTCATGGAACTATATACTTGCATCCCTGGAATCTCTGCACTACCATGCTCCCCAAGGCCTGACCATTTACTGCAAAGTTCTGTCCTGGTTTGTCTTACCAAAATGCCACACCTCAATTTAGCTGAATTAAACTCCATCTACCATTCTTCAGTCTTTTAGCCCAGTTGGTCAAGATTTCATTCTAATCTTAGATAACCTTCTCATCACCAATTTTAGTGTCATCTGCAAACTTATTAACCATGCCATCTACATTCATATCCAAATCGCTAATATAAATGACAGCAGTGGACCCAGCACTGATCCTTCCGGGAAACCTCGTGTCCCGGACTTCCAGTCTGAAAAACAACCCCCTACCACCACCCCCTGCCTCCGTTCTGTATCCAGTTGGGTAGCTCACTGTGGGTCCCTTGTGATCTAACCTTCCAGGTTAGCCTACTGTCAAAGGCTTGGCACAAGGTATGTGTGGCCAACATTTACAGTATCGTCAATCTTCTTGAGCATCGCTTCAAAAAACGCAATCAAATTCACGATTCACGACATCCCGTGTACAAACCTATGCTGATTATCCCCAATTAGTCCTTGTCTTTCCCAATTCAAATTACATCCTCACTCCTAAAATCTGCATAACTTTCCCAACCATTGATATTAAGCACACTGGTCTGTAGTCCCCAGGCTTTTTCTTGCAACCGTTTTTAAATCTAGTGTTTTGTGTTCATTTTCTTCCAAGTGTTAGAAATCCGTTTGCGGAGAAGGAATAACAACCCAAATTTATTTAATTCCTTTTATTGTTGTAAAATCGTGAGCAGGAGCCTTTCCAAACAAAATTTCACACCAGGCAAATAATGAACAGATATTTAGTGATATCTGGTAAAAGCTGCTGATGTTGGAGCAAAAATAAACAAACCATTGGAGAAACTCAGCAGGTCGGGCAGCATCTGTAACATATCCAATTTTCCAACAGACCTTCAACTCCTACTGTGTATCTCTTAATTAGTAAGTCAGAATATACTAATTAAGGGATACACAGCAGAATGGACAGATGGCTGTTGAAAAAAGTCAGAAAATAACTAAATATTCAGCAAAGCAGTTGCAAGTGAAGTTCAAGGAGGAAAATGGAAGGGCGAGAGAATGTGAGAGGAGATAGGATGTGAAAGAGAGGGGGTGGAGATACAGATGTGAGGTGAGAAGGAGGGAGAGGAGGTGAACCAGACAGAAAGAGATAAGATGGAGAAGAAAGGCTTAGACACCCTCCAAAGTTCCCTGGATGTTCTTCAATTGACATGAACAGTTTTGTAACCCGTCTCGTGATCGAAGTCCTAAATAGATATAGAAACAAGCAACTGCAGATGCCAGTTTACCAAGGTATAAATGCTGAAGTAACTCAGTGGGTCAGTAACTCAGATGTTTCAAGCCGGGACCCCTGAATAGATGTGGCAAGCAACATGAATAAGGAATCTTGGGATGAGCCAAAGATATGTCCAAGTGGGTAAGAAGACCTCGGGTAGTTCATCATGGGATGTGGTGAGTGAGGTAGAGGCAGGTACAGAAGTGACGATTGTTGTGACACTAGTGCTGAGGAACTGAGCTGGTCAGGCAGCATTTCTGGAGACCATGGACCGGCTCAATCAAAGATCTTTGGGCTCAATCGCTCAATGGTGCTGAACCAGGTACAGTGAAACTCTTTGCTTTTTGCATACAATTCAGTTAGATCATGCAGTACAAGGCGGGCCCCTTCTTCAGAAAGTTATATGCATCTGAGATACCCAACCCTGCTCTCGCTGCTATCCTGCCAATGCAGTTAAAGAATAATAATAATTGTACTGAAATCTATGAACTGTGTGTGAGGGTGAATATATTTCAGGGAGGAGCAGAGCTGCTTGCTGTACACGGGCTGGGTTACCTTACACAGCCGGCAGCCGTCTCCTCCTCCTCACGCGGGCCGGGTTGTCCACTACCGCCGCCTCCTCCTCCTCCGGGCCGGCTCCGTGCCGCCGCTTCACGCCTCACATCGGCCCTCCCTCCCTCCCGGCTGTCCGCTCTCGGAGCCGCAGCCTCTCCCGGGCCGGTTTTCCCGCCCACCTGGGCCGGGCTGTCCGCTCCGCTCCGCTCCGACCTCCCGAGCGCGGGTCGCCCCGATTGGCTGCTCCGGGCCTGTGTTGATGTTTGAACGGCGCTGACGGTTGCGGTTGCGGCGGGGGCGGGGACGGGACGGGGACGGCGAGACAGGGCCGGGAGATCGAGGGGGCCCCGGTCACCATCGCCACTCACTGCGCCATGGCCGGCCTCCTGGTCGGCCTCCTCAGCGGCCTGGGCCGGGCCCTCGACCTGTTGGGCTTCTTGCTGGACCTCAACTTCTGGCTGGTGTCGACGGCGGTGGCCGCGGTGTCGGGGCTACTACACCTGCTCGTCGCCATCCCCGGCGCCGCCGCCTCCCTGCTCGGCCTGTGCTACAACCTGCTGAGTGTGCCGGTGCTGGAGGCGGCCGAGCTGGCCCACTGCGGCCTGCAGCTCGCCATCGGCCTGCTCTGCAACCTGCTGCGGGCGGTGTGCGGCCTGGCCGAGAGCATGAAGATGGTGGGACACCTGTTCTCCTACCTGAGCCTGCGGGGACGCGAGGAGCTGCAGCACGGCCTCGCCACCACCTTCTGCTCCGGACACCTCCTCCTCAAGCAGCTGTGGGACGCGGCGGGCATCGTGGTCAGTCTGGCCGCCTACCTGGTCAACACTATCATCAACATGTTCCTCATTGGGACCCAGAACCTGCTGTCGGCGGCCTCGGCGCTGGGGGACCCTCTGGTCAAGGTCGTGGAGGCTCTGGCATCGATTCTGACCTATTTGTCCAGCAGTGTGGTTGGAAACGTTATCCTTCTCTGGACCCCATGCCAGTTTGTGATCGAAGTCCTCATCTCCCTCTCCAGAGTCCTGGCCGACTTGTTTCTCCTTAATCTCTACGGCCTGACCATCACGTTTCTCGTCATCTCCAGCACTACAATCTATGCAAACCCAGCGATAATATTGAGGATTATTAACCACCTGACTCTCCATTTGAATACTGTTCCAAACCTTAACCGGGTAAGAAGGGATGTCCTACATATCTGTAGGCTGGTGGTGACCAATGTCCAGTTAATGGTCAACTCGGAGACTTGGAGGCAATTGTACAGTCAGCTGCAGAGACTTAACCCAGGGTATGTGAATTTCTGGCCACTTGACCAAATAAGGCGGATTCAGGTTTATCCTGAAAGGAACTTGGAAGACCAAACAGCTGTACATCAGCAACCAGTTAATCAGCTGGAACAAACAGATTCCAACCCAGTCCAAGGAGATAACACTACTAGGGGGCAGCGGCAGCAGCTGACTGTGGACCAGAACTCTCTACCTGGAGAAACTGGAGATGCTCCTCTGAGACCAGCAGGCACCAAGGACAAAAATGGCAATGTCCCTGTGGAAAATGATCTCTGGAAGCTCTTGAAGGAGCAAGAAGAACGAAAGAAATGTGTCATCTGTCAGGACCAAGCAAAGTCTGTGTTACTACTTCCATGTAGACACCTGTGTCTCTGTCAAGGGTGCACTGGTATCCTCATGCAACAGCATATCTACCAACGCAATTGCCCACTTTGTAGACAAATGATATTACAAACCCTGGATGTGTATTTCTGATCAACTGTTTGAAAAAGTTTGGACACTGGTAAGGCTGTTGTGAGTGGCAGATATTTTTTAAAAACACAGCATAATATTTCATTGGTCCAATCATTGGAGTGTAAGGCAATCTTAGATTCAAATTTCTATGCAAATCCTGAGCCATAGATGACACAATACTGATGTACTTTTTTCATCCATGATTAAACCAAGCACGGCTGTAAAGGAATGTTACATTAAGAATTACCTATTACGAGGCAATAGGAACAAGACTGGCTGCTTTCCTTAATTTGTTTACTAGCCTAACCACCTACAAAGATGTGAGCTGTTTATTATATTTGTCTAGGAGTTGGAATTTAAAAAAAGTTAACCAATTTTAACAGTTGGAACTTATGTGAGGTTTTACTTTTGTCAAGGTAAGGCCTCAATAATTCTCTATAGTACACTCTCTTTTTAATTTTGTTTTCAATGTGAATCTTTTTGAGATTGCAGACATTTGGATTGTATTTGACACATTTTTTGAAACATTAGGCATTTCATGTCCGTTTTGTTGTTTTAATACTGTCCCACTACCACCAAGCAGCATGTTTTTTTTAACCTGGTGTTTGAAGTTTAGCTTTACAAAACCAACTGAGAGAATGGGTCCAATTGAGTAGATGGGGTACCATGTGAAATATGTTTGTTTCTGTTAAGTTACCAAGCTCCATCTTGCAACTTCTCTTAACAATTCTTAAGCAAGTCTGCATTATTGATCAGTTGGGTTTAAAGGAGAATTTTATTTGTCTGCTCTTTTTTGTAATCGCTACCCACCAAAGAACAAGTGATGTCTTTACTATACATATTGAGGCTTATGGATTTAGTAACCACGAATTACTTAATTTGGGACCCATTTGTATTTTATTTGAAAACAATTTCTTTGTCTTGGAATGGAAACTTGTGACCGAATTGTTCCTGGGACATTGATGCCGACATGTATTACATTAACTGGTAAATACATTTGTTAAATTAATAACAATTTATGTTTTCTTCAAGAATCAAATGTTTATCATTGCAGAAATTGGCTGAGTAATTAACGCGTGCTTTCTGATGCATAAGTATGACCATCCTGACACGTCAAAGCAACATCTTTCATCTGTTGTAACTTAAATAGCAGCAAATGTTGTTTATGGCAGCATAACAGTGTCTGTTCCAGAATGACACCAAAAATAGTTTAAATAATTGCTTTCTTGTCTGGTGGATGACAGGCCAAGTAAGCTACAGTCAATATTCTGGCAACTACTTTTGGAGATCTTTGACTGCAAATGATGATCAAGGTTTTTTTACGTGGTTTTGCTTGGGACCCATCTTTGGGATTGGAAATTAATTGAGTGGATCTATCCTGTCAAAAAACATGCATTAGGTTTGGTTTTCTCTGATTATGGAATTTGAAAATGCCTTTGAAAGTTGTGCGCACAGCAGTGATTAGGGAGAAGAGACAGCAGCACACAATTCACTTTGAATGAGTGATTCTATTCTGGTTCTTGGTCCTTGATTTTAAATCCCATCCCTAAGTTAGTACAACAAACCGGTAAGGAATTAATTGTTCAAATGAAAATATCCAGCAGCGCTTATGAAGAGAAAAAAACACAGTTGATGCTTCAAGTCAATGATCTTTAATTGGAGCCATGGGGAAAATAAATTAATGTTAAGATTAATAAGAAGAAAGGACAAAGGAAATTAGAGGGGACGACAGGATAAATTAAATGATTAAGATAATGATGGTCCACTGCTTGTTTCAAGCTCTCTCTAGCACCTGAAACAGACCTGAAAGGCACCAAGGAGCCCATTATGTTTTATCTAACATATTTCATTTTTCCTTGCAACATCGAGGGCACTTTGGCCCATTGAGTCTATGCCAGCTCTTGCAGCAATCACAGTCTCAACCCTCTACCCTTATAATCTTTGCTGTAACCTATTCTCTCCACATTTCCATCAATTATTTTTCTACTACTCACCTACACACTAGAAGTAATTTGGATTGGGCAATTGACCTGCCAACCACACATCTTTCGAAGGAAACCAGAGCATCTGAGGAATCCCATGTACTAACAGGGAGTCTGTGCAAACGTGACACAAATCAGAGGTCAGGGCCGTAGGCATTGGGTCGGAGGGTCTGTTAGTAGTAATACTAGTTGCACCATTGTGCCGCCCTTTACTTCTCTGCGCCACAAGGGCAGAAGCAGTTTTTCTGCCTCTCCAGCCCACATACCTCACCGATTGTGGTGAGATTTAGACACCCCCCCCCCCCCCCCTTCACTGAAATATAATGAAATCACTGCTAACCAGGGGGTGCTGAGATCGTCTTTGTCTTTATGGCCATAATTCTGCTCCTACTCACAAGACAGCAATGTTAGTTCATTATTTATCACCCAGATATGCTCAGTTTGGCTGGGTGTGCGGTCCTCATATTTAGCTTTTTCTAGCCCCCCCATTTAAAAATGCCGTGGAATTGAGCCCATATTCTGTCCACGCTTACCATGAATTTAAATCGGTTTTAGAAGCAGAGAATTGGAATTATTGCAGATTTTATACTTTATGCTATTTTCCTTGGTGCTTAAAGAGTGTAGCTACTTACAGCATAACTGGTAAGCAAACCATTCTTAAGGTACTTGTGGCCCACTGGTATAAAATAACTTGCATGTCCTGACCCTTGTTTGGGAATTAAAGGCAGTCAGTATAACTTTTCCCCACCTGTGCTCCAAAATGACTTCTCAGGTGAAGAGGCTAAGCCAGGAAACAAGCCACGCCGACTGAAGGTTTTCAGTAATGGGGTGAAATTACGCCAATTACGGGCCATGTGCTAAAATTTTACTTTTGATATTAACCAGTAGTTCCTACTGAAAGTGGATATATATGAACACGGGGCGAAAAGAGTGATCATGCTTCTAAAACACACTTTTCCTAGCAATTAAATTAATCTTTAGTTTAGGGGATTTTTTTCTTTGTAAGTTGAGTGACTTTTATATTGGATGGTACATTCGCCAAAAGAGCTATTGCATTCAGAGTAGGTTATTTTATAAGTTCTAGGAGCAGGATTAGGCCATTTTGCCAATCAAGTCTACTCTGCCATTCAATCATGGCTAATCTATTTTCCCCTCTCAATCACATTATCCTGCCTTCGCCCCATAACCTCTGACACATACTAATCAATTCAATGCAGTTGTAGTTAGCGTAATATTTAAAAAATAAAATAAAGCGAGTTAACAGAGATGTTCATTTGGTCAAAGATTTTCAACACAGCAAGAGGAGGGCAGTATCCATTGTGATCTTCCTTTCCTGTGCTTAGTTGCTGTACTTGTTTCATTAGGTTGACTGGAACATGGCAGTGGAGGTTACTGAGCAATCCATTGCAATCAGCAGAGCTCAATTGGTGCATGGAAAATGAACCTTTTGTTTTATAGGTTTGTTGATAGTCTTTTTTAAGCTAATTTATGTTGTATTTTTGTATAAGCCATGAACTTTGTTTGTATTATTTGATCTGTAACTGATAGCTGCTGTGTTAAAATCAGCTTCACTGTGCTGCACTATGTTTAATTCAGTGAGCTGTATATGTAATTGTTTGAAAAATAAATTGTATTTTTCATTATTGATTAATTTTGTCCTTGTGACATCATTTGACATAATGCAATGTAAGACAGCTATTATATGCTTCAGTCTGTCGCTTTAGCTTTGGCATCAAGATAATGGTGCCACACACTGCTAACACAGCCTAACTTATGTGGAGTGAGTAACTGCGGATGCTGGTTTAAACCAAAGACAGACCCAATAAGCTGGAGTACCCGGCAGGTCAGGAGCATCTCTGGAAAAAGGAATAGGTGACGTTTTGTGTCAAGACCCTTCAGCTTATTGTAAGCACCTGATTTTAAACATGGCATTGTGAGTGATACATTTCTGATTGCATTTCCTGGCATCACGTGGAATAATGAATGTTTTCAATGCCCATCACCAAGAGTGGTATGGCAGCACCACCTCTGATATTTTCTCTGGCAGTTTGTAATCTGCTTGGAGCTTATTTGCTGGAACAGCATGAATAGAACAGCGGCCAACATAGTGAAGGAAACTTAAGGATGCTAGGAGAGGCAATAAATAGATTTATTATATGTTTCACTTCCAAGGCAGAGCTAGCTGAATTTTAAATAAACATTGGGGGTTGTAAACCAGGCAAAGACCAATAAAACTAATCCTGAGGTAAGGGTTATTTATTGCACTCCTTGATTAATTATTTCAAGAATGTAATATCTGTATGTAACCACTGAAACATAGAATATAAGAGGCTGTGAATCTTTAAAACACTTTGGGTTCTTTCAGAGATTTTCCCAGTGTGTACAGTTAAGGTCTTGAACAAACTGAGTTAACTGACCCACTGCTCTATGATATGTTCTTTGAGTCTGTTCCCATCTGAGCTGTAATTAAGATGGCAACTGGGCCCCACATGAAAACAGGATTCAAGCTACAGGTTAAACACTAAATTCCCAACACTGGCAGCACGGTAGAATTGCTGCCTTACAGCGCCAGAGACCCCGGTTTGAACCTGACTACGGGTGCTTGTCTGTACTTAGTTTGTGCCGGTTACAGACCTGACCTGTGCCGGTTTTCACCGGGATCTCCGGTTTCTTCCCACATTCCAAAGACGTACAGGTTTGTAGGTCAATTGGCTTGGTATAATTGTAAATTGCCCCTAGTGCCTGTAGGGTAGCGCTGGAGTGCGGGGATCTCTGGTCGGCATGGACTCGGTGGGCCAAAGGGTCTGCTTCCGCGCTGTACCTCTAAACTAAATATTAAACTAAAAGTTAAACACTGTTCAATTATGGAATAAGCAAACTATGTTAAGTTGGTAGAAGTTTTTATGAAAATTGACAAAAAAATCTGGGGAGCAGCTGAATTTCATTACTCCTTCATTGCAATGATGATGACACCCAATGTTTAAGGGGTTTTGGAGAAGTTTCAGCTGACGAGAGAACCAGCATGGATATGAAAAGGCCTGTCTGTCCACTTCTGACAAACCAAATTGAATTTTGTGAAGAAACTGACTCAGTTGATAGGTGATGCCGTTGAGTGTTGTTTACATGTACTTCGGGAAGTCACCCAACAAAGTCCTTGTGATCTGGAATTACGGGCAGATTATTAGCCTAGTTAGGAGATTGTTGAAAGGGCAGGGAGTTGAATAGGAATAAAATGCAAGATGTGACTGGTGCTATCCAATGTTATAGCCATTGAAAGGACAAAAGGTTTATTTTTTCATTGTATTTATCAATGAGAGGGCAGAAAGCTACAGTTAAATAAATCAAAATACTGTAGGTGTTGAAAATCTGACATAAAACAAAATGCTTGAAATACTCACAGGTTAGGCTGCATCTGTTGTAAGGAAAAATGAGTCCTTGTTTTTGCCGTGTAAACGGCATGCAACTACTCCCCCCTGCAACTTGCAGTAAATGTTTTCTCCACTTCTACAGCTCTGATGAAGAGTCAGTAACCCGAGACGTTTATTCTGCACATTTTCCCCCGTTCAGCTCCTGATTTGCTGAGTATTTCTGGCACTGACTGGTTTTAATTCATTAACATCGTTTGCTTATTCCAAAAGCAGTTTGAACTACAAGGAGATGTCAATAAACTAAAGAAACAAAAGAAAAACTTTGGCAAAAGAAATAAAATATGTATTGTTCTTAACGTAAATGTGTAGAATCGGTAGATAGGGAGTGAGTTGGGAATCTTGAGAACTTGCTGATCAACCTGTACCCATCCATCATTTGGCCATCCCTTTACCTCCCGAGATGCTGCTTGACCTGATGAGTCCTTCCAGCAGTTTTCCACACTATGTCACTTGGTTTTAACAAACTGCAGCTCAAACTCAGTTTCACCATTATTTCATGAACTTGCTGGATTTACATGTTGATTGCCCATTAAGCTCCGCGCAGGAACTTATTTAATGGACATAAATGTCTCTTTAACAATCTGATCAATATTAACTCAATGCCAGTCAATCTCTCCATCCAAGACAAATACGTTCGTTCTCATGCTGTAACTTGATAGTGATTTCAAAAAATATAAATGTTACATTGTTAATCTTATTTCCCTTTCTCTCTTATTCCAATCCTTTCCTTTCTTTTTGTATCTAATCTAATCCAGCATCTATGTTCATCATTCTTCTGATTCTGTGTCAGTTCATTGGCTCGGGAGATATAAAGACTGAAACCGATATAACCATACTCACTGAGGTAGGTGTTGGATGCCCTGTTACTTCAGTGGGTTGTCATTTTATTTCCTACAAGTTGTAGCACAAAATTATTTGAGCTGAACGGTACAGGGGAAAGTCTTACATTGGTAATAAGATTCTCTGAACAGTAAGATTCACCCTAATGTACAGGACTAATTTGTCTTGTGATAGACACAAAATGCTGGAGTATTTTGCAGCATCTTTGGGGAGAAGGAATGTGTGACGTTTCGGGTTGAGAACCCTCTTCAGGCTAGCCCTAATGCACGATCTGAAGAAGGGTCTCGACCCGAAACGCCACCCATTGCTTCTCTCCGGAGACACTGCCTGAACCGCTGAGTTACTCCTGCATTTTGTGTCTATCTTCTGGTTTAAACCAGTTTTTTCCTACACATTTAATCTTTGTGATCTTGCTGATTTTCATAAACCATTTGTCAGAGGATGGTGTTGCACACATTACAGTGATCTGACAGAACAGTTTGAATAACTCGCACTGGAGAAAATCCACAGCTTTAAAGAGCTTTGATTTAGGTTGAATATTCCATAAATGTTGTTATGCGGGAAACCCAAACTGTCACTGCATGAGACTGATGAAATTCCTCTACCTTCCGTCAATTTTATGGAATGGAGATATGGAGAGGTTGTGGAGTTTTACCTATTGATGCTTATGAAAAGCTCTTGGTCAGGAAAGCTAATACCATCTACCATGGCAACTGTGATGAAAGCTGCAAATATAATCTGCAAGAAACCTCCACTTCCATCCAAACTATTCACTTAGACGATGTGAAAGAGGTAAACTAAAGAAGATTCAAGCCATCAATGATTTGCAGCACCAGAAAGCAACTGACAGATGTGATTAATTTTTGATGTGCTTTAATCGCAGTCTCATTGGTTTTCTGGTTTTAATAATGTATTTGCTCCCTTGTTTGTTGAGTAAGAAAACTCTTTGATCTCCATGCTGCAGTGTTTAGCCCTCCATTTAATTAAATTTACTATGATTCATGTTCCTCTGCTTACCTCTCTTGTTCTTTTTAATCCCCAAACAGGTTTAAGGTGAGAGGGGAAAGATTTAATAGGAACCGAAGGGTCAATGTTTTTCCACAGAGGGTGGTGGGTGTATGGAATGAGCTGCTAGAGGATGCCGTTGAGGCAGGTACTATTGCAACGTTTAAGAAACATTTGGACAGGTACATGGATAGGACAGGTTTAGTGGGATATAGGCCAAATGCAGGCAGGGTGTGACTAGTGCAGATGGTCGGTGTGAGCAAGTTGGGCCAAAGTGCCAACATTTACATCAGCTCCTCCCAAATTCTACCACACAGCCCCACGCTAGAGGAAATTTACAGTGCCACTTTACCTACTATTTTGGATGTAGGAGGAAAATGGAAATCCACACGGTCTTTAGAATTTAGACTTTAGAGATACAGCGTGGAAACAGGCCCTTCGGCCCACCGAGTCCGCGCCAACCACCGATCACCCTATACACTAGCACTATCCTACACATTGGGGACAATTTAACCGAAGCCAATTAATCTACAAACCTTTGGAGTGTGGGAGGCAACGGGGGGCACCCGGAGGAAACCCATGCAGTCACAGGGAGGATGTACAAAATGCACCAGTAGTCAGGATCAAACCTGGGTCTCTGGGGCTGTAAGGCCGTAACTCTACTGTTGCACCACTGTGCCGCCCTCCCAGTCAATGGGAGATTGTGCAAACTCTGCATGAACAATTCCAGAGGTCAAGATTGAACCGATGTCAATGGAACTGTGAGTCAGCAACTCAACTAGCTGTACCTGTGAGCCACCGATTCAGTACTGCCTGGATCACCAGCAGTGGAGGTTCTTGAGAACGACTGTGAGCAAATTTGGACACCACATCTGAGGAAGGATGTGCTGGCTCTGGAGAGGGTCCAGAGAAGGTTTACAAGAATGATTCCAGGAATGTCGAAGTGGGGCTAGGCTTGAATTTCTAAAAGTTCCATTCTTCTCCATTTCCATAGATATTGTCTCCCTCTGCAACCTCCCACCCTTGTACTTCCACATCCCAAGGACATCAATTTACTTTAAGGTAGACAAAAATGCTGGAGAAACTCGGCGGGTGAGGCAGCATCAATGGAGCGAAGGAAATAGGCAACGTTCCGGGTCGAGACCCTTCTTCAAGGACATTCATTTACTTTAAATTCCCTTTCATGTCAGCATTGACAAAAGAACTCTCTCCAGATTTACTCTATCTGACAGCCACTTCTTCCTCTTGGCTCAGATTACTCAGCTCGCTGGCATTGTGCAATACCCAAGTGTCTTGTGCTTCCAGACAGTAAACATTATTTCCTACAACATTCCGCTTAATAAAGCTCCTTTTACAGTAACAGCAAGTCCAATGATTTCTCTCCCTAACGAATTAACTCCCGGATCTACTTATGTTTTCCCACAATTTGCCTTTTCTGCTTTCCTGAACGATGGTAGATTTTATTTAGACCCTGAATCTCCAGATCATTCCTTCACGCCTGCTCCTAGTTTAGTTTAGTTTATTTAATTTATTATTGTCACGTGTACCAAGGTATAGAACATTTGTTTACTTGTTATCCAGTCAAAGGAAAGACTGCACATGAATATCATCAAACTGTCCATTGTGCACGGATAAAGATAGCCACAAAAAGTTGGAGTAACTCAGCGGGTCGGACAGCATCTCTTGAGGAAAGGCCTTAACTCTCAGTCTGAAGAAGTGTCCCGACCCAAAACGTCACTTACCTGTATTTCTTTTCTCTGGAGATGCTGTCTGACCTGCTGAGTTAATCCAGCTTTTTCGTGTCTATCTTCGGTTTAAACCAGCGCCTGCAGTTCCTTCCTACATTCAAAGGATAAAGATACAACATTTAGCGCAAGATAAAATAACATTGTAGTCCAAGAAAGTCCTATTAAAGATAGTTCAAACGTGGGAGGTCAGGACCGCACTCTGGCTGATGAGAGCACCGTTCAGTTGCCTGATAACAGCCGGGAAGAAACTGTTCCTCTAAGATGTATGATTCATTTTGAAGAATTCGAGAGAGTGATTAGTGCATTATGGTGAAAGCTGATCCACACTCTGTAGCCTCGCATCTATGGGCAACGGTCCAGAGTATTTCCATTAATTAAACTTTAGACTAATCTACATTGCGATCGGAACACTCCTGTCTAAATCTGAAAAGAAAAAAGATTTTACCAAAGGTTGATAATCTCTTCCCATGACCAGACAAGCACAACACCCACACAATCCTTCTTCAGGCAGAACATTATCCCAGAACCATATTTAAGAGAGGGGTGATATAAAATATGTTGACATTATTGTAAATGGGACAGACGATGAAAATATTTCCTCACAGTCTGATAGATAATGTGCTGAGCAAAGTACACACACATGCATTCTTGTGCAAATTGCTTTTGAGTAATTGTATTAGTTGTTAATTTCCTATTTTGAGTAGTGCGTACCATGTAAAAGCTGCGGCCCAGAAAAATATTTGTTAAATTTTAGCTTATTTAGATTAATTAGCATTGCTTATCAGATAAACCAAGCCCTCTAAACTGCAAAGTGGAAGATAGATGACTCCCTTGTATAGCTCACTTTCAAAGTATGCAGGGAATGTTTTGCAGTCTGTATTCCAGGCACCGCGTAGCTCGTGTTAATGACTGTATCAAAGAGAAAGTGGTACCAAATGATTTGTAAATGTAATCAGTGGAAGTTGATCTACTTGACAAAACTGCAGCCAACAATTTATTAAGACCAGGCAAATGAATTAATGTGGTTTCTGCAGCTGGCCTTATTATTTTATGTGTTTACACTTTTTATGTCTACTTTTCCTTTGGGTTTTTCACAAAGAGTCCAATCCCTATCCCCACCCTTCAGTGGGGTGGGAAGGGGCATATTAGTTTAAGACCAGTGATGAGTGCATCATCTCGGGTGACCTTCTATTGGAGCTCTGAAGAGGTGCTGTATTTTGTCATTGGTGCAACATTCCAGATGAGATATTAAACCCAGGCTCTCTCCATCATCTCTGGTGGTCAGTAAAACAAAACATTCAGTGAAGAGCAGGGGAGTACTTTTCTCAATGTCCTGGGCAATATTTATCCCTTAACCAAAACCTAAGAACAGATAGAGTCATAGAGTGATACAGCGTGGAAACAGGCCCTTTGGCCCAACTTGCCCACACTGGTCAACATGTCCCAGCTACATTCGTCCCACCTGCCCGTGGGTTCATATCCCTCTAAACCTGTCCTATCCATGTCACCTTTCTAACTGTTTCTAAAACATTGGGATAGTCCCTGCCTCAACTACCTCCTCTGGCAGCTTGTTCCATACACCCACCACCCTTTGTTTAAAAAGGTTATCCCTCAGATTCCTATTAAATCTTTTCCCCTTCACCTTAAACCTGTGTCCTCTGGTCCTCGATTCACCTACTCTGGGCAAGAGACTCTAGTGCATCTACCCGATCTAATCTTCTCATGATTTTATACACCGCATTTATTGTTTAGTGCAGGAAGGAACTGGAGATGCTCGTTTATACCCATGATAAACGCAAAGTGCTGGAGTAACTCAGCAGGTTAGGCAGTATCTCTGGAGAAAACGGATGGGTGATGTTTCAGGTCGAGACCCTGCATGGCTGTTTGTGGGCGATTAGTATGTACAAACTGAAAGGAAGGTACTTCATTGGCTATAACTTGCTTTGAGATATCTTAAGGTGATATGAAGTTCTTTTTAATCAAAGGAATATCTATTTCAACATTCTTTCTGAAAAATGCATATTTATTTTGGGGTATGTCATAGGAAATTAGACACTTCTACCTATCCTTTCATTTATACATATGCTTGATTAATGATGGGTACATCTTCAGTTCAGATAAGAACTAATGGAGACACACATTTTAAAAACATTTGTACAGATACCTGGATAGGAAAGTTTGGAGGGTTATGGACTAAATGCGTGCAGGTGGGACTAGCGTAGATGGGTCATCTTGGTCGGTATGGACTTTTGGGATGAAGGCTCTGTTTCTGAGCTGTATGACTCTAAGACTATGACAAGGAACCACAGATATTGAAATCTTGAGGAAAACACAAGGTCCTGGAGGAATTCAGCAGGTCAGGCCACATCTGTGGAGGAAATGAACAATGTTTTGGGTAGGTAAAAATGCTGGAGAAACTCAGCGGGTGAGGCAGCATCTATGGAGCAAAGGTAAAGGTGGCGTTTCTGGTCGAGACCCTTCTTCAGACGGTCTGAAGAACGTCACCTTTTCCTTCGCTCCATAGATGCTGCCTCACCTGCTGAGTTTCTACAGCATTTTTATCTACCGTTGATTTTTCCAGCATCTGCAGTTCCTTAAATGTTTTGGGTAGGCAGTGTTTTGGATCTGGATTCTCATTCGGATAAGAAATAATCGAGATGGCTTCACTGCTGATTTGGTTGAAGATGGCGCATGTTTAAAGGTTAGCTGACATTTTGTTAAAAGTGATCTTGAGTTTATTTGAAAGCACAAAACTTAATTGAACATGTTGATGTTCTTCAAATCGACACAGTGTGATCTGTTCATCAACAATGATGTACCAGCCCTCAATAACTCCCTGGATCTGCTGCCACCATGATATGAGTATAACCGGACTCACTGATATCTGGCATTCCTCTTTCCCTTGGGGGGGATTGTCATGTTACTGGTGTAATATAATGCGTGTTCCAATGTGGTAAGCATCACAAGGGCAACAAGATGAAAGCAGAAATTAACAGTTTATGGATTGCTTTCATTCATTCTCTGGTTTTCGGAGCAAAACATTTCTATTTTTGGAGTTGTCTCCTCTAATGTTTGTCTCAGTTCTATATTTTTTTCTGGAGAGTATCTGCAGAGTTTGAGTGATCTGCTGCCAGGAGTCTGCCCTCAAGGCTCTGAACTGTTACTCAGACCCATGACTGGGTGGAACAGGGATCCTGATTGTGTTTGTTCCTGTGGCATGTGAATGGCTTCCACTTCAGTCGTTTAGTTTGTAGATACAGGGTGGAAACAGGCTCTTCGGCCCACCATATCCACGCTGACCAGCACTTTACATACCTCGCCCTGCCACCATATACCTGGAATCAGACCGCCCCGTGTGTTAATTAAACTGAGCCACCTATGGAATACAGTATGACCCACGACTTTCATGGTTAAATGAATGCTTCTTGCTCCCCAGCGTGATTCATTAACCAGAATGGGCAGCCTTTATATCAAGCAGAAATTTACATATCAGTGTGCCAATGCTTCTGATTATCTCCGTGATGGCAGACAAGGTGCCAGATTGATTTGTGACACTCTCCCAGCTGTCCTCTGAGAGTGATCAGCACATTCACTCCCCACTCTTCTAATGATGTAGCATGATTGTGGAAACTGTTCAGACTGAGGTGAGTGCAAACTAATTACTCATTATCTCAGCCCTGAAGCGCTTAGCGACTGGTCAACTCCCAAACATTATTCATAATTCTATGCATCAGTAAATTTCTTGCCGTTTTCAATCTTGATAACAAAAAAAATATTTTGCATACTAATTTCTCCTGTTTTAATTGTTGCTTTATTTTGAAGTTGTTCTCAATAGACAATAGACAATGGGTGCACGAGCAGGCCATTCGGCCCTTCGAGCCAGCACCTCCATTCACTGTGATATATGCTCATTCAAATACATTTGTCACACTGGCTTTATTGTAAATGTACACTGCTTCCATGCTGAATCTTGCCTTGTATGGATTGTCATACATTCTGTTTCACACTTTATAATTGTCTCCCAATCCTGCACACTTAGCGCACAGAGTCTTTTGCCCAGAGTAGGGGACTTGAGAACCAGAGAACACAGGTGTAAGATGAGGAGGAAAAGATTTAATGGGGAGCCAAGGGGTAATGTTTTTACACAAAGGGTGGTGGGTGTATGGAACAAGCTGCTGGAGAAAGTAGTTGAGGCAGTACTATCGCAATGTTTAAGAAACATGTAGACAGGTACATGGATAGGGTAGGTTTAGAGGGATAGGGGTCAAACGCAGGCAGGTGTGACTAGCATATATGGGGCATGTTGGTCAGTGTGGGCAAGTTGGGCCGAAGGACCTGTTTCCATGCTGTATGACTCTATGACTATAACATTCATTCTCTCTCCTCTCTCTCTGTATTTATTTTTTCTTTATTTCTCCCACTCTCTCTCCCACGCATTGTCTTGTTCACTATGAGTCTTGTGCATTCTTCTGAGCACCAAACATTCAGCTGTTGAGGCACATTAGCTTGTTGAATGATTTATCTTACAGGATGAGGATGATCTAACCTTGAAACACCGAAGCACAAGATTGAATCATCTTCGATTCAGAAGTAGTTCAGAAACCTGAGTCATCCTACATACTGACAAGAGATAAGGTGATTATCAAGGGACTGTAATTAAGTTGGTGTTATTTTGCCATCAGTTCATTATTTTAATATGCAGATTTTTTAAATAGTTTCATTTTAAGATCTGTGTGCTCTGTTTAAGACTAGGGGTGCAGAGGGAGATGCCTGCATTTAAACACAAATGGACACATTCAAATAAAAGCACCATATGCAGATCCCAGAGTATCTGAGGGGCATTCTATTTTAAGTAGTTTGCTTATGGTCCCTTTCCAAATCGGCTCGTAGTTTGATTTGTTTCAAATGGAGCTGTGCCAAGCTCTGCAGCAGAGTTGTGTGTGATGTTGTTCTTGCAGGTAGCCAGGGAGTGGGAGTCAGTGTCTATATTGTTGTACTCTTCCTGATAAACCCCAGGCTTCCCCAGACACCACTGAGTTTAATTCTGTACTTGCCTTGAAAGGATTTGAGTTCCATTTTGTAGAAGACATTTAATTCGAATCCATGCTGCTTTGTATCTGGAAGTAATTTCGGATTTGACAAGTGGAACATATCAAATATTAACCCCAAGCACCGTATCATGCTACAGAATAAATGTTTTATTAAACACTAGCCTTTGCCTCTGTTTTTTTTCCTCTGGTTAAGTATAGTTGCTCAGCTGTGCATTAAAAGAACAATCTGCTATACTTCCTGAAATTGCATAGAATCATAGAGCGATACAGCGTGGAAAAAGGCCCTTCGACCCAACTTGCCCACACTGGCCAACATGTCCCAGCTACACTAGTCCCACCTGCCTGCGCTTGGTCCATTTACCTCCAAACCTGTCCTACCCATGTACCGGTCTAACTGTTACTTAAATGTTACATCTCCAATGATAATCTTGAATAATTTGCATGTTAATGATGGATTGAAAAAAATATTTCAGAGCAATTTACACGATCAGTTTTACTTTAGAGATACAGCACGAAAACAGTCCCTTCGGCGCACTGAGTTCGCACCGACCACCGATCATCCCGCACACTCGCGCTATCCTACACACACGAGGGACAGGTTACAATTTTACAGAAACCAATTAACCTACAAACCTGCATGTCTTTTTGAACGCAGGAGGAAACCGGAGCACCCGGAGAAAACCCACGCTGGCACAAGGTCCATACAGACAGCACCTGGAGTCAGGATCTAACCCGGGTTTGGTTTATAAGGCAGCAACTCTACCTTTGTGCCATTGTGCCGCCCATACCTGTCCTTAAAGCCACAGTATTAATGTTTCTGGGGTTCAGTCAAGTTTCTGGTCATCTATGGCTCTGGGCTGATTATGGAAGACTCAGCGTTAGTAATGTCATTGGTTGTCAAGGGTAGACACAAAAAAATGTGTCTGGCCCGTATCCGTCTAAACCTATCCGATCCATGGACCTGTCAAAATGTTTCTTAAACGTTGCGATAGTACCTGCCTCAGCTATCTGAAACAGTGGAACAGGCGGAGGACGATGGCTGACCTCAGTGGAGTGTCACAATGGCTGGAAGGCGGATGAAGGCTGTAGCAGAAAAGGGTCTCCAGTTGTCTTGGACTCCATGCCACTGAATCCTGACCCAGATCTGTCAAGGACCGTGGGGTGGCTGTCTGTGCACCAGTCTCCCCACGTTAAATAAAGTCACGCACAGGCGTCCTCCATATTCAGCAATAGCACCCCGGGGATTCCTGTGGTCAGCCACGACCGAAGGAGGCCTAAGAAAAAGAAGCTCTACTCAATAACCAAAAGTCTGTAGCCTCCTTTTGCTCTGGTATTTTACTTCATTCACATGTTTAAACTATAATGTTTTATTATTAATGTTTAATGTTTTATGTATCATTCTCAATTGTTACTGTATGTCGTGTTGTTACTTGCGAGCGGAGCACCAAGGCAAATTCCTTGTATGTGTACATACTTGGCCAATAAACCTATTAATTCATAGAACACTGTAAACAATATAATAAACGAGAAAAAATGTTCAGTGTGTGCATATATACACATACCCATGCACACTCACACACATATATATTATATATCATATATTTTACATATATATATAATATATATATACACACACAGACACACACACACACATATATATGCATACATACAAATAAAAAACACCCAAACAATAATAGTGCAATGATAACAATAATAGTCTATGTAGTTCAGAGCTTTTTGGAGGTTGTAGTGTTTAAATGCCTGGTGGCTGAAGAGAAGATGCTGCTTCTGAACCTGGTTCGTACAGTTTTCAGGCCCTTCCCCTTTGCTCTATCTATTGTACTTGAGTTTGAACTAATTGTATCTATGTTAGGTAGACAGAAATGTTGGAGAAACTCAGTGGCTGTGGCAGCATCTATGGAGCAAAGGAAATACGCAATGTTTCGGGCCGAAACCCTTCTTCAGGCTATGTATCTATGTTTGGTATACATGACCTGTTTGGATTGTTTGTAAAACAAGCTTTTCACTGTAGATTGTAACATGTGATCATAATAAATCTAACCCTTAAACCCAAACTCTCCTCCCCTCTGCAGGCAGCCTGGAAGTTTATATTTCTTGTGTAGGAAGGAACTGCAGATGCTGTTTTAAACCGAAGATAGACACAAAAAGCTGGAGTAACTCAGCGGGTCAGACAGCATCTCTGGAGAATGGGCGACTTTTCGGGTCACCTTGTCTGAAGAAGGTCTCAACCCGAAACGTCACATATTCCTTCTCTCCAGTGATGCTGTCTGACCCACTAAGTTACTCCGGCATGTAGTGTCTACCTTCAGTATATATTTCTTGTGCTATTCCCATTATAATGATCGCATGTGCAGTGCCCCGTGGAAACAAGATCCTTCACTGTCTACCCAACCAAAGACATTCATGTTTGTGACTGTGGTGTGAAAATCAATTATTAATTGGTAATGGTTTGACATTACTCACAGCATTGAATAGAATCTCACTTTAGGAAATGCATTCGCTGGCATGTAGCTCTCTGACATTGGATCCATATCCATTTCAGGATTAACTTGCATATCCTAAAACAATAACCACTTTCAGATAGTTTATGCCATTTTAGGCTTTCCAGAATTAAAAATCAATTCAGCTAGCTGGGATAAAACTAAGATTCCTCGAGTCGTATGGCAAGATCTTGGTCTTTGACTATGAAGCATAAACCGTGAATTTGCAGCTGTCTGATTGTGTCACAGTGCAGCATGTCGGATTATCAATGCACTTTGTCACTGAGGTCAGGACATGAGATAACGCTGATAATTGGCTGATCTCTAGTTTACTGTAACTGGAGATACAGCGCGGGAACATGCCCTTCGGCCCACCGAGTCCGCTCTGACCAGCGATCCCCACACATTAACGCTTGTCAACACACACTGGGGACAATTTACATTTAAACCAAGCTAATTAACTTACAAATCTGTACTCCTTTGGCGTGTGGGAGGAAATCCTAGATCTCGGAGAACACCCATGCAGGGAGAATGTACAAACTCCGAACAGACAGCACCCGTAGTCAGGATTGAACCTGGGTCTCTGGCGCTGTAAGGCAGCAACTCTACTGCTGCGGCACCAAGTTCAAGTTCAAGTGAGTTTATTGTCATGTGTCCCTGATAGGACAATGAAATTCTTGCTTTGCTTCGGCACAACAGAACATAGTAGGCAATTACTACAAAACAGATCAGTGTGTCCATATATCATTATATAAATACATACATACATGAATAATTAAACCGATAAAGTGCAAATAACAGATAATGGGTTATTAATGATCAGAGTTTTGTCCGAGCCAGGTTTAATAGCCTGATGGCTGTGGGGAAGTAGCTATTCCTGAACCTGGTCGTTGCAGTCTTCAGGCTCCACCATGCCGCCCTACCTCTGTGGACTATTCTCCTGTTCCGATCAGCTACTAGTATCAGTCTTGCCACTTTGACTAGGAGGAGAATAATGTCAGATGGGAGGAAAATCGGGGTAGAAAGAAACAGCTGTTTGCCAGTTAGATCCGGGATGCAATTACATTTATCATTATGCTGTTTCCCTACTGTGTGGATTGGACTTGAGAGAATTATTTGTAGAGAATTAAAGTAGTGGTAACTTTTTTCCACAAAGGTGTTTGGACCAAGCTGCCAGAGGAGGTAGTTGAGGCAGGTACTATGGCATTGTTTAAGAAACATGACAGGCACATGGATCGGATAGGTTTAGATGGATATTGGCCAAACGCTGGCAGGTGGAGCTGGTGTAGATGGGGCATGTTGGTAGGTGTGGCCAAGTCTGGCTGAAAGGGCGACCTTCTACACTGTATGAAATGAGGAGGTCGCTGCTGGGGGAAGGAACAAAGGCCGAGCCGGCGTGGGGGGACTGCCGTGAGGGAGGGGGTAGAACAATGGACAGTGAAGGACCCGGCGTGGGGTCAACAAAGGGGGACCTGACCCAAGGATATATTGTAACTGGAAGTGCCCTTTATGGGTGACTATTTGCATACCTTGAGTATGCAAGCAAAGACTTTCACTGTGACACTGTGACAATAGAGCATTCGTTCATTCATTCATTCTCTCATTCTATGCCTCTATGACCATGGGGATAGAGACTGGAATGGGATTCAGGAGAATTCTCTACTAAAACTGATTTTTTTAATTTTAGAGGTACAGGGCGGAAACAGACCCCTTCAGCCCACCGTGTCCGCACCGACCAGCGATGCCCGCACATTAACACTATCCTACACACACCAGGGACAATATTACACTTCACACCAAGCCAATTTACCTACATACCTATATGTCTTTGGAGTGTGGGTGGAAACCGAAGATCTCGGAGAAAACCCACGCGGCCATGGGGAGAACGTACAAACTCTGTACAGACAGCACCCCTAGTTGGGATCGAAAGAATTCATATGTTCTAGGAGCAGAATCAGGCCATTCGGCCTATCAAGTCTACTCCACCGTTCAATTATGGCTGATCTATCTTTCCCTTTCAACCCCATTCTCCTGCCTTCTTCCCATAACCCGTGTCTCCAGTGTGATAAGCTCTGTAAAGGGCCTGTCCCACATGGGCGTCATTTGCAAAGATTTTATACATCCCAAAATCCTGGGGCGCCACTCGCGACCGCGCGTCACGGCCTACGTCACCACGCACCATGCGCGCATCACGACGTGCGCGTCGTGACGCGTAAATGATGTGCAAACGATGCCCAAGTGGGACAGGCCCTTAAGCCAACAACTCTACCACTGCGCCCATGAGTTGAATTACTTCTTTTTAGGACACGATAATTCTGTGATCCTATAATAATTTCCTTACCAATATTCTGTCAGCTTCAGTTCAATTTATTGTCGCATGTACCGAGGTACGGTCGAACTGCAGCACGGTGGGGGCAGTGGTGGAGTTACAGCGCTTGCAGCGCCGGAGGCCCGGGTTCGATCCCGACTACGGGTGGTGTCTGTATGCAGTTTGTACGTTCTCCCCGTAACCCGCGTGAGTTTACTCCGAGATCTCTTCGGTTTCCTCCCACACTCCAAACATGGACAGGTTTGTAGGTTAATTGGCTTGGTATAAGTGTAAATCGTTCCTAGTGTGTGTAGGATAGTGTCAATGTTCGGGGATCGCTGCTCGGTGGGCTGTTTCTCTAAACTGAACTAAACTAAACTACAAGTTTTTGTTGCATGCTAACCAGTCAGCGGAAAGACAATACATGATTACAATCGAGCCATTTACAGTGTATAGATACACAATAAGGGAATAACGTTTAGTGAAAGGTTAAGCCAGCAAAGTCCGATCTAGGATAGTCCGAGAGTCACCAATGAGGTAGATAGTAGTTCAGGACCGCTCTCTAGTTGTGGTAGAACGATTCAGTGCCCGATAACAGCTGGGAAGAAACTGTCCCTGAATCTGGAGGTGTGCGTTGTCACACTCATTTTACGCTCAGCCTCATTTGATAGCTGTCAATGGACTCGGGTTCAGAAGCATCCTGGAGCAGGTTCCATTCTCCTGGCGTCTCTCCTGGCCTTATCAGCCTAACACAAACCGTCTGTGCACCTGCCAAGGGCTCACCTACAGAAAGGAAAGGAAAGGTATCAGACAAAATGTACAGGAAGGAACTGCAGATGCTGGTTTAAACCGAAGATAGACACAAATACTGTAGCTGGAGTAACTCAGGCAGCATATTAGGCGAAAGAAGGATCTCAAACCGAAACGTCACCTATTCATTTTCTTCAGAGATGCTGCTTGACCTGCTGAATTACTCCAGCTTTTTGTGTCTATCTTCGGAAAAGTATCAGATATTGAGGCCTCAGCACCTGTGCCACCTATATCCTGCTTCATGGCTGCAAAGATTATGATCTCCACTTCAAAGTTTAGTTTAGAGATACAGCGTGGACGAAGGCCCTTCGGCCCACCGTGCCCGCCGCGACCAGCGTTCCCCACACATTAGCACTATCCTACACACACACACCGGACAATTTACAATTTTTACCGAATGAACCTACAAACCTGTATGTCTTTGGAGTGTGGGGGGAAACTGGAGCGCCTGGAGAAAACCCATGTGGTGATGGGGAGAACGTGCAAACTCTGTATGGACAGCACCTGTAGTTAGGATTGATAGATTCTTGATTAGTACAGGTGTCAGGGGGTATGGGGAGAAGGCAGGAGAATAGAATCGAAACGTAGAAACATAGAAATTAGGTGCAGGAGTAGGCCATTCGGCCCTTCGAGCCTGCACTGCCATTCAATATGTTCATGGCTGATCATCCAACTCAGTATCCCGTACCTGCCTTCTCTCCATACCCTCGGATCCCCTTAGCCACAAGGGCCACATCTAACTCCCTCTTAAATATAGCCAATGAACTGGCCTCAACTACCCTCTGTGGCAGAGAGTTCCAGAGACCCACCACTCTCTGTGTGAAAAAATTCCTTCTCATCTCGGTCCTAAAGGATTTCCCCCTTATCCTTAAGCTGTGACCCCTTGTCCTGGGCCTCCCCAACATCGGGAACAATCTTCCTGCATCTAGCCTGTCCAACCCCTTAAGAATCTTGTAAGTTTCTATAAGATCCCCTCTCAATCTCCTAAATTCTAGAGAGTATAAACCGAGTCTATGCAGTCTTTGTTCATAAGACAGTCCTGACATCCCAGGAATCAGTCTGGTGAACCTTCGCTGCACTCCCTCAATGGCAATAATGTCCTTCCTCAGATTTGGAGACCAGAACTGTACGCAATACTCCAGGTGTGAAAAATAGAATAGAATGTCTTTTATTGTCATTCAAACAGTTTGGTTTGAACAAAATTGCATTTTCTACAGTCTTAACATTACAAAAAAAAACAAGACCCACACTTAACACAATTTACACAAACATCCATCACAGTGAATCTCCAAGACCTCCTCACTGTGATGGAAGGCAAAAGTCTTATCTCTTCCCTTTGTTCTTCTCCCGCGGTCCAGCAGTCCAACTGCAGCGTCGAGGCGACTGGGGCTCCTGATGTTAAAGCCCCCGGCGGGCGATGGTAAATCCCGCTGCCGTTAAGCTGCGCCGGGCGATGTTGGGTCCCGCTCCGAGTCCTTTAAACCCTGCGATTCCGGCGGGAGAAGTTGCCGTTGCGGGAGCTCCGAAACCGGTCTCCCACCCGGGAGAATGGGGTTGAGAGGGAAAGATAGATCAGCCATGATTGAATGGTGGTATAGACTCGATGGGCTGAATGGACTAATTCTGTCCCTACAAGTTTTGAATTTATGAAGCAATGTTGTGAATTGGTAATTACAAAGTTTGAAATGCAACCTTTGGTAGATCAAATGTTGGCCTAAAATTCTGCTCCTGTGGCTTATGAATTTACCTTCCCTCGTGTGTTGTTAGCGAGACAACGCTTGGAGATGGTGTCTGGGTGCAGCAGGAGAGGGTAAAGTGGAGATTGGGTGCAATCTGTCCCCGTCAGGTTCAGCTGTGCCTCGGCTAGTAATGACAGTCCCGCTGTTTCCCCGAGGTGCTTAGAGCCCGACCCCAGCCGGCAGCCGGCAGATTAACGTGCTGAGTACGAAGCAACTGCAGATGCTGGTTTAAACCGAAGACAGACACAAAAAAACTGCAGTAACTCAGCGGGACAGGCAGCATCTCTGGAGAGAAGGAATAAGTGAAGTTTCAGGTCGAGACCCTTCTCCACCTAGACTGCAGCTAACAATGGCCCGTTTCTTTTATCATCGTAACTTTTTTATCTATATCTTTCTTCTATATCTCTCTATATCACCGCCTAGATCTCTTGTTTCCCTTTCCCCTGACTCTCACTCTGATGAAGGGTCTCGACCAGAAACGTCACCCATTCCTGCTCTCCAGAGATGCTGCCTGGCCTGTCCCGCTGAGTTACTCCAGCTTTTTTTGTCTATCTTCGGTTTAAACCAGCATCTGCGGATCCTTCCTACACATTTCGTCTGGTAATAGTCAATGGCAAGAATCCCATCTCCCCCACCCCCCCACCCCCTCCCCCTCCCCCTCCCTGAGCAGAGATGTAAAATAAGTTCAATCCCAGCCTCCGCTTCCCCTGGCAATTAATGCTGAGACACAAGGAACTGCAGATGCTGGAACTAATGTTGAATATTATAAGCAAATTAGCAAGGGGGTTATCCATCATGTGGTCAGGAGTAGTCTGGGGCGCTGTTAATTAATGGTACCCTGGGCGGTGCTGACAGCGAGAGGTGGAGGGGTCTGTAAATGACTGGGGTGTGATGAATAGCTCGCCAGATTGGGGGCTTCCTGGTGTTACTGCTCTTGTGCCAGCAGAATAAGACACACAATGCTGGAGCAACTCAGCGGGACAGGCAGCATCTCTGCGGAGAAGGAACACCTGGTCTCTAGAATCAGCCTCACTGAATGACTGACGATGACCGGATGAAGGCAGTGACAAAGAAGATAGACACAAGATGCTGGAATAACTCAGCGGGACAGGCAGAGTTACTCCAGCATTATGTGTCGACTATCTTCAGTGCAAACCAGCATCTGCAGTTTCTTCCTACACATGTCACTGAATGCATGGAGTTTGTACGTTCTCCCCGTGACCATGTGGGTTTTCTCCGGGTGCTTCGTTTTCCGCCCACACTCCAAAGACGTGTGTATTTGAAGGTTAATTGGCTTTGTAAATTGCTTCTGATGTGTCGGATGTGAAACTGGGATAATAAAGAACCAGTATATGGGTGTTCGCTGGTTAGCACGGACTCGGTGGGCTGAAGGGCCTGCTTCCACACTGTGTCTCTAAACCAGTGGCTCTTAACCTTTTTGGCACCAGTGCGCCCATACGCCAACAAAACAACGTATGTGGTACGTACCTTTGTTAGGTTCCTAAACATGGGCTCAACAAATTGATATGTTATTTGTGTCCCCTTCATGACCCCCGGCAAAGCCCAAATGACCCCCAGGTTAAGAACCACTGCTCTAAACTAAACTAAATTTCCTAGTTGGTTGCAAAGTTGTGACAAAAACATACTTTAGCCTCAGTCTTTTCATCCCCAAATCTGTCCTGATAATTAAAAATGTCATTATGATAAAACTGAGTTGTGACCTCAAACAATGATGTGTGAGACATCAGTCCTTGTCATTCAAACAATCTTCATAGTCAGCTCCATTGTTGACGTAGACTGCCTCCTTACTAAATCAAGGCCAGCAGCTTTTAGGTCGACTACTCGTCCAATTGTTCTTCATTCTGACTCTTTTAATTTAGTTTACAGATACAGCATGGACACAGGCTCCCTCTCGCCACCGAGTCCGCGCCGACCAGTAATCCCCGTACACTGGCACTATCCTACACACTCGGGACTATTCACATTTTTTACTGCACCCAATTAACCTACAAACCTGTATGTCTTTGGAGTGTGGGAGGAAACTGGAACACCCGGAGAAAACCAACGCAGGTCACGGGGAGAACGTACATACTCCGTATCTGTAGTCAGGATCAAGCCCGGGTCTCTGGGGCTGTTAGAACGGAGATGAGGAAACACTTTTTCCACACAGAGACTTGTGAGTCTGTGGAATTCTCTGCCTCAGAGGGCGGTGAACACTTCAGGACATATAACAATGAAACACTCTTGACTCCCCCACTCACAGCTCTAGTTTGCCCACATCTTCACCCCTTCATTCTTGATATTCTCACAGAGAGTGGTGAGTCTGTGGAATTCTCAGAGAGTGGTGAGTCTGTGGAATGTGAAATTAGAGGGCGGTGGAGGCAGGTTCTCTGGATGCTCTCAAGAGAGACCTACATAGGGCTCTTAAAAATAGCGGAGTCAGGGGATATGGGGAGAAGGCAGGAACGGGGTACTGATTGAGGACGATCAGCCATGATCACATTGAATGGCGGTGCTGGCTCGAAGGGCCGAATGGCCTACTCCTGCACCTGTTGTCTTGTGAGGCAGCAACTCTATCGCTGCGCTAACGTGCAGCACCTTGTCATTTTCTATGTTTACTGTACATTTCCAGGAATAACAGTTCCTTCTTGATGACCTGTAAGGTTTTTGACATGAAGCATTGTTGTCCTACAGGCATGGATCATTGGCTCACTCCAGAGGCCACACTTTGTGTACAAGTGCAGGCACTGAGCCTCATTAGGCACTATATTGTGATGGACATTGCAGTCCACCGTGAATGTTTCCTGGCAGCCTGCCTGGATAATGATCAGTAAACCCTGACTGTTTACATCGTTTAAAGATACATCGTGGGAACAGGCCCTTCAGCCCACCGAGTTCGTGCCACCCAGCAATCCCCCGCGCACTAAAACTATCCTATGCACACCAAGGGCAATTCACAATTATACCAAGCCAATTAACCTACAAACCTGCACGTCTTTGGAGTGTGGGAGGAAACCGGAGCACCCGGAGAAAACCATGTTTGTTCATGGGGAGAACGTACAAACTCCGTACAGACTATGACCCATCCGTAGTCAGGATTGAGCCCGGGTCTCCGGCGCTGTAAGGCAGCAATGGAGCAGGACGATGTGTAAATACAGAAATAGATGCAAAGCTAAAAGGAAAAGTTTGAACCTGTACAGTATTTCTGTATATAATGAAGTGTCGTTCTCAGTGGCACATGCCCCAGTTTAGATTTCCCAACGAGAATGCTGTACAAATTGCAGCACATCACACACACACACATTCTGCTAATTTGTTCATTAAAACATGTAATTGGTCTAAACGGTGTAAAATCCTCAATAATTGATGTCTAGCCCACAAGGGTTGTAATTTCATGCTCCTGAAGGTGGTATCAGGAAAGTGATGGTAGCATGTTCAATTTAACTAATGATCAAGTGACGAAACGTTATCTGTTCAGTATCTCATAGTTTGTCTGAGGTTAATGTGCAACAGTCCACTGCTGGTTTTTTTCCACTCTGCAAGAGTTAATACATTATAACATTTATCTGAATGTCTGCAAAGCATTGTGGTTTAGTTTAGTTTAGTTTGGAGATGCAGTGTGGAAACAGGCCCTTCGGCCCACCAAGTCCGCGCCGAGCAGCGATCCAGGCACACTTACCCTATCCTACGCCCACTAGGGACATTTTACATTTATACCAGGCCAATTAACCTACAAACCCGTACATCTCTGGAGTGTGGGAGGAAACCAAAGTTCTCGGAGAAAACCCACGCGGGAGAACGTACAAGCTCCATGCAGGTTGTTGAAGTGCCTTATCTTTAACTTAGTACATCAGGAGAAAAGGAATCGTTGACTTTTCGGGTCGAGACCTTTCTTCAGACCCTAGTCAGTCCCAGTCTGAAGAAGGGTCTCATCCTGAAATGTCACCTATTCCTTTTCTCCGGAGATGCTGCCTGACCCGCTGAGTTACACCAGCATTTGTATTAAAGAAGGAACTGCAGATGCTGGAGAATCGAGGGCACACAAAAGGCTGGAGAAACTCAGCGGGTGCAGCAGCATCTAAGGAGCGAAGGAGATAGGCGACGTTTCGGGTCGAGACCCTTCTTCAGTTTTGTGTCTATCTTCAGGCAACTCCAGTAATATTATTTCCCCTGTATATTATAGCACACACTGGTCAGACTAGAACTGCAACCTGAAGGAACTGGTTCACCATTGTAATAACGAACAAACTGGTAGAAGAACTCAATGGGTCAAGCAGCATCTGCGGAGAGAGATGGACATGCCATGCACATCCACAGATGCTCCCTGCTTGGCTGTGTTTCTCCAGCAGTTTGTTTTATGTATTGGTCCAGTTTCCAGCATTGCCTTGTTCCTTGCTCACTGGTGTGTTAAGTTTTAGTTTAGTTTAGAGATATAGCGTGGAAACAGGCCCTTCGGCCCACCGAGTCCGCGCCGACCCATACTTAGGGCCGGATTTAGATGAAGCCCTAGGCTAGTCCACTTGTGAGGCCCCTCCCAATCCCCCACCCCCATGACGAGAGGAAGATGGAGGGCAAGGAAAATTACTGAAGTGTTGTTTGGAGACTGCCTTCTCCCCATAACCCCTGACACCCAATTAAAATTTTTCCCCAAAACTTCCAGCGGACCAGAACCAGAATTTCTGTCAAAGTGGACACGCTGATAGCGCTCCAATTTTTTTTTTCTCTGTTTTTTTTTACTCTGGGGAAAAAAACACCTAGGCTGGAGGCCCCCTAGATTTTGAGGCCCTAGGCTGCCTTCAGCCTATGAAGCCTGTAGGTAAATCCGGCCCTGCCGCAGCTCCCCTAGATCTCGAGGCCCTAAGCTTAAGTTTGTGAATTATACGTAAATTATACGTACATCTGGCCCTGCCCATACTCTAGCACTCTCCTACGCACTCGGGACAATTTACAGTCTTTACCGACACCAATTAATCTACAAACCTGTACATCTTTGGAGTGTGGGAGGAAACCGGAGCACCCGGGGAAAACCCACGTAGTTACGAGGAGAACCTACAGACTCCACACAGACAGCACTCGGGCGTCTCAGGCAGCAACTCTACTGCTGCACGACCGCGCCACCCTGAAGCCGTTTTTTTCCCAGTGCGATAGATTGGTCAACTGCACCCACAGGATGGGAGGGTGAGAGGCTTTGGTTAACCAAATAATAAATAGGAATTCTGTGCACAAAGAGTATGTTTAAATTAACCTTTTAGTCACCCGCAAACGGAGGCAGCCTGGATAATGGAAATGCATCAACGTATCCAGGCTGCTTTAGTTTGCGGGCACCTAAAAGTTTAATTTAAACGTACTCTTTGTGCACAGAATTCCCGTTTATTATATGGTTATAACAAATAACCATACTCCACAAATGCTTTCAGCTGCACTCTTAGTATTTAACAATGTTGGGTTTTTGCATTGGATAGAGACTTGATAGAGGTCTTTAAAATGATGAGAGGGATAGACAGAGTTGATGTGGACAAGCTTTTCCCTTTGAGAATAGGGAAGTTTCAAACAAGAGGACATGACTTTAGAATTAAGGGACAGAGGTTTAGGGGTAACATGAGGGGGAACTTCTTTACTCAGAGAGTGGTAGCGGTGTGGAATGAGCTTCCAGTGGAAGTGGTGGCGGCAGGTTCGTTGGTATCATTTAAAAATAAATTGGATAGGCATATGGATGAGAAGGGTATGGAGGGTTATGGTATGAGTGCAGGCAGGTGGGACGAAGGGAAAAAAGTTGTTCGGCACGGACTTGAAGGGCCGAGATGGCCTGTTTCCGTGCTGTAATTGTTATATGGTTATATGGTTGTTATATGGATATTAATGCCTGTGAAGTGAACTCAGTGAAATCCATTAGCTCTCAACTGCGGCACTAGAGTTTTACAAGATTGGTGGAAATGGATCAAACAGCCTGAATCGCTTCCTTGGCAAAGAGGGGGGACGCAACACACACCTCTTGTGGAGTTACGTGTACGCGATAAATGCCTGACTTCACCTACTCCAGCTAATGCATTGTCCCTCTCAGTGATGGACGGTCAGTACACTGAACAACATTATAAGGAAATGTGTAGGAAGGAACTGCAGATGCTGGTTTAAACCGAAGATAGATGCAAAATGCTGGAGTAACTCAGCTGGACAGGCAGCATCTCTGGAGAGAAGGAATGGGTGATGTTTTGGGTCGAGACCCTTTCTCAGGGTTTCTTTTATGTAAATAGTCACAAATTGATCAGACGACAACAACAAACTCTTTAAGTTGTGATTTAAGATTTTCTCCTCCATGTAATGGACTCTCCATCCAACTGCTCATTTACCTTTCCTATTCGGGGGGGACCTCATTGAAAATTACCAAATAGTGAAAGGCTGGGATAGGGTGGATGTGGAGAGGAAGTTTCCACTAGTGGGAGAGTCTAGGACCAGATGACATAGCCTCAAAATAAAAGGATGTACCTTTGGAAAGGAGATGAGGAGGAAAGTCAGAGGCTGGTGAATCTGTGGACTTCATTGCCACAGATGGCTGTGGAAGCCAAGTCGATCGATATTTTTAAGGCGGAGATTGATAGATTCTTGATTAGTTTGGCTGTCAGGGGTTATGGGGAGAAGACAGGAGAATGGGGTTGATAAGGATCAGCTATGATTAAATGGCGGAGTAGACTTGATGGGCCGAATGGACTAAATCTGCTCCGACAACACATTAACATAACTTCACAAAGATGCCCCATATAGTACATCGATGAGCCCATTTTGCTTCCCATTTACTTTACTGAAGATATTGCCCCAAGTGTACGTGTCGACATGTTTATGCCTTGTCCAGGGCGATATGAACACGGGCACGAGCCTGAAAGACAGGTAAGTAAGCAGAGTGATCACTCCCAGTAGGTAATCTGGACTTGTTTTAAAAATATATATTTTTATTAAAAGCATATACATCTATATCATAACTAAAACACAATTTGCTTACCAATTACGTATAAACAAAGCTGCTATTTTTTATAATTTTTTTTGAAAGATAGAGCTATAGAAAGAAAAGAAATAAGAAAAAAAAAGGAAACTATAAAAAGAGAGGGGAGGGGAAAAAAACCCAAAGAAGATTACCAGTAACACAATTTGGAGATAGGTCCGTAGATTATAGAGTGTAATTAGTCACCCAGTCCTGGATTCAAGTTTCAGTCCAGCTTCCGTGTTGAACCAGTTTACCCTTTTAGAAAATCAATAAACGGAGACCATATTCTAGCAAATAGTTCTGATTTGTCAATTGAGACAAGTCTAATTTTTTCCAAGTGTAAGGTCTGAGACATTTCCGTAATCCACATTTTAATTGTAGGTAACCTGGACTTAAGTAAGTTAGACCTTGACATCCAACTTACTGACTTCCCACCAGGCCTGATGACCAAGGAGCTGGAGTCTGGGACTGAAATGAAGGGGTAAGACACATGGTGCAGGCTGCTTCATCTCATTATCTGTGTAACTGTGGTGCGTACAGGTACAAAACAAATGTAGCAGACAGCCTGGGAGCTGGGGAAAGAATTCATAAGTTCATAAGTTCTAGGAGCAGAATTAGGCCATTTGGCCCATCAAGTCTACTCCACTGTTCAATTATGGCTGATCTATCTTTCCCTCTCAACCCCATTCCCCTGCCTTCTTCCCATAACCCCTGACACCGAATTCAAGCAGCTTTGAAGTGTAGAAGTCCTGACGTCAGTAACATACTTGATATCTAGTGTGGTATCAGTTGCAAATATTCCACAGCCAACCATTTTAAAATCCACATTATTTTGCGTTTTAATGGAGTCAAACGCATCAGATGAGGGTAACAATTTGAACCTAGACAAACAGATTAATAATCAGCCAATATCTCTCAGCGCTCTCTTTAGACCGGATTTTGAAGAGCAGAAGAATTTAGAGACACAGCGTGGAAACAGGCCCTTTGGCTTTGTTCTGTGTCCCAGCCAAACACCAGCCCTATTCTCTGTGGAAAGCTGCAGAGCATCAGAACCCACCACAACGTCTAGTAATGCAATCGAGAGAATTTCAACTTTCAAGGAAACGAAAGGTCAAATATCCCCACTATTCCCGCTCACCCACAGCTTAAACCGTTCGGCCTGTAAGGATCCAGTCTGATCAATGCGTGGCTCTATTTATATATAGTTCAAGACCAAGAAGGAGAGGCAATAATAAGTACTGCTCGTCAACATTGCAAATCTCCAAAGCAAATAAAGTTAAAAAAATCAATAAATAACATTGAATACAAACAGGGCTTCTGGCTTCTGAGATTATGTAGACAAATCGAAAGCATGGGGTGGTGCAGCGGTAGAGCTGCTGCCTCTGGTTCGATCCTGACTACGAGCGCTGTATGTACGGAGTTTGTACGTTCTCCGTGTGACCGCATAGGTTTTCTTCAGCTTCCTCTCACACTCCACAGACGTGCAGGTTTGCAGATTAATTGCCTTCAGTAAAATTGTAAATTGTCCCTAGTGTGTTTGGATAGTGTTAGCGTATGGGATGATCATTGGTCAGCCCAGACTCGGTGGGCCGAAGGGCCTGTTTCCACACTGTGTTTCTAAAGACTAAAGTCTTAAGACCATGTGGATTTCCATTTTGCTCCTTGATCCAAAATGGTAGGTTAAGTGGCACTGTAAATTGCCCCAGTGGACCAAAGGATGAGAGGGGATCTTATAGAAACATACAAAATTCTTAAAGGATTGGACAGGCTAGATGCAGGAAAAATGATCCCCATGTCCAGAATCAGGGGCACAGTTTAGGACTGAGGGGAAGGCGATTTAGGACTGAGATGAGGAAAAACGTCTTCACCCAGAGAATTGTGAATGTGTGGAATTCTCTGCCACGGAAGTCAGTGCATGCCAATTCACTGGATGTTTTCGAGAGAGAGTTGGATTTAGCTCTTAGGGCTAACGGAATCAAAGAATATGGGTTAAAGCTGGAACGGGGTACTGATTTTAGATGATCAGCCATGATCATATTGAATGGCGGTGCTGGCTCGAAGGGCTGAATGGCCTACCCCAGCACCTATTTCTCTATGATTCTATGTTTCCACGATGTATCTTTAAAGTAAAAGAAATAAGAAGCAAGGCAGACAAATGCAATTTGGATGAAAAGCTATTCAATGTGGCCTGAAGTGTAAGACAAAAGGCCTGTCATCATGGTTGTGCAAGCCAGACATCCAGCACCTGGCTCCTCTCTGCAGCACACACATCTGATTCTCCTCCAATCTGCAGCCAAGATTAGAATGCAGGACACAAGCAGATTACATCACCAGAAGTACACTACATATCCATTTAGTTCCAACCTTTAAAACTTTTACATGAAGGGCAAGATTGATTTTAGTTCAGTCCAGTTCAGAGATACAGCGCGGAAACAGGCCCTTTGGCCCACCGAGTCCGCACCTACCAGCGATCTCCGCACATTAACACTACATAATACACACCAGGGACAATCAATTTTACATTGATACCGAGCCAATTAATCTACAAACCTTCGTGTCTTTGGAGTGTGGGAAGAAACCGAAGATCTCGGAAAAAACACACGCAGGTCACGGGGAAAACGTGCAAATTCCACACAGACAGCACCCGTAGTCGGGATCGAACCCGGGTCTCTGGCATTGCAAGGCGGGAGCTCTACTGCTCCGCCACCATGCCACCCTATTTGAAACTGACAAATTTATCAAGCAACCTAAACCTCTGTGTTTTTAAACTATTGATCCACTTTCCCGGGGTATTGGATAGAACTGATTCTACAAAATATTGCAATCGCCATTCAAAGCTATATGGGTTCTTTTATTATGAACACTCTATGCTCATCACTATTAGCTTGCAAACTGCAGCGGTTGTTTTTACATTAAACAACAAGGGAAACGGTCGAGAACATCTTGTTCAAATCTGTGGCAACTTAAATAGATCTATTTGATATATATCTTGTAGATGTGTTATTTAAAGATAGTATCTTGGCCAACTCCCCAGCAGTTAAATTTGACATCTACAAAGAAGAATGATATTTAATATTTTTCTGTTTATTTCTATCCTTTGTTGATTTAAAGTAATAGATTTTGTGTATATATAGTGAGATTTGATTACATCACTGGAAAATATTTTTGAACTGAGTTCAAACTGCAACACATAGAAAGTAATTAACCCTAGATTGCCCGTGAACAACACCTAACAAGCAGGTGAAATGTGTGGGAAGGACCTGCAGATGCTGAATCTGGAGGTGTGCGTTTTCACACTCATTTCACGCTCAGCCTCACTTTATGGTTGTCAATGGACTCAGGTTCAGAAGCATCCTGGAGCGGGCTCCATTCTCCTGTCGTCCCTCCTGCCCTTATCAACCTAACACAAACCGTCTGTGCCCCTGCCAGAAGGAAAGGAAAGGTATCAGACAAAATGTACAGGAAGGAACTGCAGATGCAAGGCAAGGCAGTGCCTTTACCACCTCAGGCAGCTGAGGAAAGTCAGAGTCTCTCTGAGGATCCTTCAGTGCTTCTACTCTGGGGCTGTAGAAAGCATCTTGTCCGGCAACATCACAATCTGGTTTGGGAACAGCTCTGCCCAGGACAAGAAGGCTCTGCAGACTCTGGGAACTACACTCGCACCCCCTGCAGGAACTATACATCAGGAGGTGCAGATCCAGAGCCAGTAACATTATGGGGGACCCCTATCACCCCAGCAATGGACTGTTCCAGCTGCTACGGTCAGGCAAACGCCTCCGATGCCACGCTGTGAAAACAGAGAGGATGAGACGGACTTGACTTGTCAGATGCTGGTTCAAACCAAAGAGAGACACAAAATGCTGGAGTAACTCAGCGGGTCAAACAGCATCTCTGGAGAAAGAAGGATATCGACTCGAAACGTCACCTATTCCTTTTCTCCAGAGATGACATGACCGGCCGAGTTACTCCAGCATTTTGTGTCGACCGACCAGGCAGGTGATCTAGAACTCTGGCTGGAGCAATACGCATTAAGACCAATGCTTTCATCCCAGGGCTGTGAGAGTACCATTCATATATTGGAACTTTACAACAGGGATCTCAAGACATTAATGAGGTATCATCTATATTATCTCTGCGAAATTCTCCAAATTGATTGGCCGGATGCGTAGCCATTTCTCCTTCCCCTCCTCCCCCAGGTCAATGTCTCAATGGGGTTGGTTAGGTAAGGAGGTGCAGCGAGACCTGAGTGTCCTTGTACACCAGTCACTGAAAGTTGGCGTGCAGGTACAGCAGGCAGTGAAGAAAGCTAATGGATTGTTGGCTTTCATAACAAGAGGGTTTCAGTATAGGAGTAAAGAGGTTCTTCTGCAGTTGTATAGGGCTCTGGTAAGACCGCATCTGGAGTATTGTGTACAGTTTTGGTCTCCTAATTTGAGGAAGGACATCCCTGTGATTGAGGCAGTGCAGCGTAGGTTGATCCCTAGGATGGCGGGACTGTCATATGAGGAAAGATTGAAAAGACTAGGTTTGTAATCACTGGAGTTTAGAAGGATGAGGGGGGATCTTATAGAAACATATATAATTATAAAAGGACTGGACAAGCTAGATGGAGGAAAAATGTTCCCAATGTTGGGCGATTCCAGAACCAGGGGCCACAGCCGTAGAATAAAGGGGAAGCCATTTAAAACTGAGGTGAGAAGAAAACGTTTTCACCAGAGAGTTGTGAATTAATGGAATTCCCTGCCACAGAGGGCAGTGGAGGCCAAATCACTGGATGGATTTAAGAGAGAGTTAGATAGAGCTCTGGGGGCTAGTGGAGTCAAGAGATATGGGGAGAAGGCAGGCACGGGTTATTGATTTGGGATGATCAGCCATGATCACAATGAATGGCGGTACTGGCTCGAAGGGCTGAATGGCCTCCTCCTGCACCTATTGTCCATGTTTCTATGTTTCTAATGTCCTCATCTGGACAACCTAGACTCTAAACACACACTCAGCTCCAGGTGACCAGGGACCAGAACCCTGAACCCGCTACACCACTTATAAAACACGGGGTGTAGAAATAAACACGGGGTGACGCCTGTATGGTTGTGAGTAGTCGTCCAAAGAGTCGTACCTTTTTCTGGTCGCCGCTGGATTTTGAACATGTTGAAAATTTTCAACCACCTGCTGCGACTATGACGGGTGCCGGCAAGTGGCCGAAAAAAATTGCATAAGTGGGACAAGCCCTTTCAGAGAAAGAAAAGTTTGGGATTAGCGTGGGATTAGCGTGAATGGGTGCTTGATGCTTAGTGTGGAGTCAGTGGGCTCAAAAGGCTCGATTCCCTCTTCAGTAATTGCAAGACTCCTTGCGTGATTTTCTGCTGTATACAGTGGCTTGCAAAAGTTTTCATACCCCTTGAACTTTTCCACATTTTGTCACATTACAACCACAAACGTAAATATATTTTATTGGCATTTTATGTGATAGACCAACACAAAGTGGCGCATAATTGTGAAGTGGAAGGAAAATGATACATGGTTTTCAAATTTTTTTACAAATAAAAAACTGAAAAGTGTGGCGTGCAAAAGTATTCAGCCCCCTTTACTCTGATACCCCTAAATAAAATCCAATGCAACCAATTGCCTTCAGAAGTCACCTTATTAGTAAATAGAGTCCACTTGTGTGTAATCTAATCCCAGTATAAATACAGCTGTTCTGTGAAGGCCTCAGAGGTTTGTTAGAGAACATTAGTGAACAAACAGCATCATGAAGCCCAAGGAACGCACCAAACAGGTCAGGGATAAAGTTGTGGAGAAGTTTAAAGCAGGGTTAGGTTATAAAAAAATATCCCAAGCTTTGAACATCTCACGGAGCACTGTTCAATCCATCATCCGAAAATGGAAAGAGTATGGCACAACTGCAAACCTACGAAGACATGGCCGTCCACCTAAACTGACAGACCGGGCAAGGAGAGCATTGATCAGAGAAGCAGCCAAGAGGCCCATGGTAACTCTGGAGGAGCTTCAGAGATCCACAGCTCAGGTGGGAGAATCTGTCCACAGGACAACTATTAGTCATGCACTCCACAAATCGGGACTTTATGGAAGAGTGGCAAGAAGAAAGCCATTGGTGAAACATAGCCATAAGAAGTCCCGTTTGCAGTTTGCCACAAGCCATGTGGGGGACACAGCAAACATGTGGAGGAAGGTGCTCTGGTCTGATGAGACCAAAATTGAAGTTTTTGGCCTCAATGCAAAACGCTATGTGTGGCGGAAAACTAACACTGCACATCACCCTGAACACACCATCCCCACTGTGAAACATGGTGGTGGCAGCATCATGCTGTGGGGATGCTTTTCTTCAGCAGGGACAGGGAAGCTGGTCAGAGTTGATGGGAAGATGGATGGAGCCAAATACAGGGCAATCTTGGAAGAAAACCTGTTAGAGTCTGCAAAAGACTTGTGACTGGGGTGGAGGTTTACCTTCCAGCAGGACAACGACCCTAAACATACAGCCAGAGCTACAATGGAATGGTTTAGATCAAAGCATATTCATGTGTTAGAATGGCCCAGTCAACAGACCTAAAGACCTAAATCCAATTGAGAATCTCTGGCAAGACTTGAAAATTGCTGCTCACAGACGCTCTCCATCCAATCTGACTGAGCTCAAGCTATTTTGCAAAGAAGAATGGGCAAAAGTTTCAGTCTCTAGATGTGCAAAGCTGGTAGAGACATACCCCAAAAGACTTGCAGCTGTAATTGCAGCGAAAGGTGGTTCTACAAAGTATTGACTCAGGGGGGCTGAATACTGTTGCACGCCACACTTTTCAGTTTTTTATTTGTAATAAAATTTGGAAACCATGTATCATTTTCCTTCCACTTCACAATTATGCACCACTTTGTGTTGGTCTATCACATAAAATCCCAATAAAATACATTTACGTTTGTGGTTGTAACGTGACAAAATGTGGAAAAGTTCAAGGGGTATGAAAACTTTTGCAAGCCACTGTATATTTCAGACTTTGGGCATACCACATTAACTTTATCAGCCATTTCACAATCCATGGATGTAGATAGGCACAAAACACTGGAATAACTCAACGGGTCAGGCAGCATCTGTGGAGAAAAGGAATAGGTGACGTTTCAGGTGACTCTTCTTCTTCAGACTCGGAAGAATTTAGGTTCCTCCTGAAGAAGGGTTCCGACCAGAAATGTCACCCATTCCTTTTCTCCAGAGATGTTGCCTGACCCGCTGAGTTACTCCAGCTTTTTGTGCCTATCTCAATTGATAGAACAGGAGTGGAAGAAAGTCATCTTTTTAGTTTAGTTTAGTTTAGTTTAGTTTAGGTTAGAAATACAGTGCGGAAACAGGCCCTTCGGCCCACCGAGTCCGCGCCAACCAGCGATCCCAGCGCATTAGCACTATCCTACACACCCTAGGGACAATTTACACATGCAACAAGCCTTTTCACCTACAAACCTGTACGTCTTTTGAGTGTGGGAGGAAACCGAAGATCTCTGAGAAAATTCACGTGGTCATGGGGAGAACGTACAAGCTCTGTACAGACAGCACCTGTAGTCGGGATGGAACCTGGGTCTCCAGCGCTGCAAGCGCTATAAGGCAGCAACTCTACCGCTGCGCCGCCACACCGCTGCCTTGAACCCTTGGAACTGGATGCGAGGGGAGAGGAGAGTCTGGGATTAAATGGTATCACATTGCAAGCCGCAATGATGCCACTTGAAAATAATCAAAAGTATCCTTAACCCAAGCTAATAAAAGACCTGTATTAATATCGCACGTCTTATTATCTCAGGATGTTCCAAAGTGCTTTGCGATCAATTAGCTGCTCTTTGAAGTGTCGTTGAAGTTGTTCCAAAGCAAACACTGCAGCCGATTCACACACAGCGCGTCTCACAATTAATCAAGTGGCAATCACTGGAAAATCTGTTTACTATCAGTAAAATTATCCCTTTTTAGTTCCACAAACCCAGCCTTCCATTTATACCCACATTTAGTGATGTTGGTTGAAGATTAAATATGGGCAGTAAGGACGGCATGGTGGCACAATTGCTGCCTTACAGCGCCAGAGAGCCACGTTCGATCCTAACCTCGGGTGCTTTCCGTACGTACGTTCTCCCAGTGACCGCGTGGGTTTCCTCCAGGTGATTTCCTCCTACACTCCAGAGTCGTACAGATTTGTAGGTTAAATGTGTTGGAAGGAACTACAAATGCTGGTTTAAACAGAAAGTAGACACTAAAAGTGGAGTAACTCAGATGAAGGGTCTCGACCCAAAAGGTCACCTATTCCTTGGCTCCAAAGAGGCTGCCTGTCCCGTTTTAGTGTGTATCTTAGGTGACGTTTGGGGTCGGGTGAGGAGAGATGGTTTGCTCTTTCAGGAGGTCTAACCATCCACCGTACCGTTTTTCTTGCATCGCACAAAAATAACAGTCCCATTGAGGCGAGAGTATAAGATGGAAGTAATACCTTAGCAGGCAGCTGGTCTGCAGGGAGAATGTTACAGAAGATGTAAAGTGCAGAGTACGTTGCAATAAATATTCCAGTCTCGAAAGCCGTGCAAGTGGCAGACTTGCAATAAACACAGAAGAGCCTTCAATAAACCAGGCTGTGTGCAGTATGAGGATAAGCAGGTTGTGTTTACAGCTAGCCCTAAGCCCTCTTCAGCAGGCCCCATGGCTGGCTGCCAGCACCAACTTGGGAAAGTGTTGGAGACTGCAGCTAGACTTCATCCATCAACTAACGTTAATTAAGCGAGTGCTACAGTGACTGGCTGACACCAGTGTAGAGGCAGGGGAGGGAGGCAAAGGAGACTGTTAGTTCAATTTAACAAACTGACTACAGCACAGCGTTGAAGAAAAGTGGGAGAAGATATCAATAGACAATAGGTGCAGGAGTAGGCCATTTGGCCCTTCAAGCCAGCACCGCCATTCAATGTGATCATGGCTGATCATCCTCAATCAGTACCCCGTTCCTGCCTTCTCCCCATATCCCCTGACTCTGCTATTTTTAAGAGCCCTATCTAGCTCTCTCTTGAAAGCATCCAGAGAGCCTGCCTCCACCGCCCTCTGAGGCAGAGAATTCCACAGACTCACTACTCTCTGTGAGAATATCAAGAATGAAGGGGTTGAAGATGTGGGCAAACTAGGGCTGTGAGTGGGGGAGTCAAGAGTCAAGAGTCTTTCATTGTTATATGTCCTGAAGTGGTACAGTTAGATTCTTACTTGCTGCAGCACAACAGAATATATAAACGTATTACTCTATAAAAGCCACAATAGACAACAACAAGGGTGGCATGGTGGAGCAGCGGTAGATAGAGTTGCTGCCTCACAGCGCCAGAGACCCGGGTTCCAGCCTGACTGCGGGTGCTGTCTGTAGGGAGTTTGCACGTTCTCCCCGTGACCTGCGTAGACTTTCTCCGGGATATCTGGTTTTCTCCCACATTCCAAAGACGTACAGGTTTGACGGTTAATTTTCTGTGTATAATTGTAAAATTTGGCCCTCGTGTGTAGGATAGTGTGAGTGTGTGGGGCGCTAGTGTACGGGGGTGATCTCAGGGTGGCGCCGACACGGTGTGCCGAAGGGCCTGTTTCTGCGCTGAATCACGAAACTAAACTGAACAAGGAAAAGAAAGAAAGAAAGAACTAGAAGTTGACCAGTGGATCAGTGGTAGCGTTGCTGCCTCACTATGCCACAGAATGGGGTTCGCTCCTGACTGCGGGTGCTGTCTGTACGGAGTTTGTACGCTCTCCCTGTGACTGCGGGGGTTTGCTCCAAGAGCTTAGGTTTCCTCCCACATCTCAAAGACGTGCAGATGGGAAGGTTAATTGGCTTCAGTAAGAATTGTAAATTGTCCCTAGTGTCTGTAGGATAATGTTAATGTGCGGGAATCGCTGGTTAGCACAGAGTCAGTGGGCCGAAGGGCCTGTTTCTGTGCTGTATCTCTAAACTAAAGCAGACCAATGTATGATGAGTTCCATCTGTGCCTGAGCCTGAGGCGGACGGGCCTATTTAAACAGGAGCACACAGGATTAGTTGGCATTTTCTGTCGGAGTCTTCCATAAATGATCTCCAGTTATGGTCAATTGCAGTTCAATAAAGGAGAAGCAATTACTCCAGGCAAAACTCCACCGCTCTTTCTCAAAATAGTGCCGTGCAAGTTTTTATGTTTGCCCAAGATCTCGGAGGAGTCTCGATTTAATATCCCATCTGAAAGCAGGGCAGCACAGTGGCATAATGGTAGATCAGCTGCCTAACTGCGCCAGAGACCTGGGTTCGATCCTGACTATGGGTGTAGTCTGTATTGAGTTTTTACGTTCTCCCCGTGACCACATGTCGTGGGGGTGGCGCCTGTATGGTCGTGAGTAGTCGCCCAAAGAGTCGTACCTTTTTCTGGTCGCCGCTGGATTTTCAACATTTTGACCTTTAACGGCGACCGCTGTGACTATGACGGGTGCCGGCAAGTCACCGAAAAAATCGCGTGAGTGGGACAGGCACTGAAGGTTCAGAAAGGATTGAGCTAATATGTATGGCCAGTCCCAGATTAACAGAACAATGCTATGAGCAGTCTGGGCTGATGGAAGGAGTGTTGTATTTTCTACTCCATCCTAAGAACGAGGAGATTCTCTAATGTGTGATCATTACCAGTTGTGTACATGATGGAAGATGACAGTGTTGGCAACTACATGAGATGAAAGATCTGTTATTAAATATTTATAGATTGTTCAACAATGTGGCGACTCAGCCTGCCAGGCACTATAGAAGAGTGTGTCACAAAGCAAGCAGAGAAAACGCCATGTTAATTTGTTGTAAGAACCATTTTCTTCCACTGAGGTCCCTCCGTGAAACAGACTTGCTACACGTGGCAATATTGTTTTAAAAGTAGTTTTGCATTGAGCAAAAAAGCAAAAAAGAAGCTGCTCGATCGATTAACTCAGTGGGCCGAGCAGCATCTGTAAAGAGAGGGGATGGGGGGGGGGGGGGGGTTAGGGAAGGGGGTGGAGGAAGGGTGTAGAAGGGGGAGAAATTGTCAACGTTTCGGATTGAGTCCCCGCATCAGGACGGAGAGTAAGGAGGGAGGTTTGTCAGGGGGGCAGGTTTCAGTAGGTGATAGGTCTGAAGAAGGGAGAGGGTTGGTGGGCAGAAGGTGGCAGGGGGAAGGTGGGGTGGAGGTGGGACCGGGCAGATGGGTGATACTGGAAGGAGACAAGGGGGGTGGGGGTGGAGCGGGAGGGGGATGTGTGTGGGTCGTACGTGGACCAAACCTGGAGGGGGAAGGGAACAAAAGTCGATGATGGAAAGGAAGGATTTGGGAAAGGGAAGAAAAATGGTAGGATGGGGTGGATTAGAAGGGGAGAGAGAGAGAGAGAGAGAGAGGGGCAGACACACAAAGTAAGGTTTAGTCAGAGGTTGGTGAATCTGTGGAATTCCTTGCCACAGAAGGCTGTGGAGGCCACCAGTAGATATTTTTAAGACAGAGATTAGCACAGCTGTCCGAGGTTATGGGGAGAAGGCAGGAGAATGGGGTTAGGAGAGAAATTAGAAATGCCAACGTTCATACCATTTGAGTGGTAAAGTAGACAGGCAGAATATGAGAGGTTGGTCTTCCACTTGTGTTGGGTTAACCCTGGTTGTGGAGATATTGCGTGCTGGTGTGGGATTGAGAAGGAATCGTGAGTCTAGTTGAGTTGTCGGTGCAACGGACAACAGATTCATTGTCCTATGTGCCGACAGCAGAACACTGACGTTCTTATTTGCAGCAGCTGAACATTCCCACAAATGCAATGCACACAGATCAATATGATCATCAGAAAAATCTTTAAAATAAAAACCGTAATACTGTGCAAAACACTGAAGTCTGTAGCGCAACCAAAGGCACAGTCCAAAGAAGTTCACAGTTGTTGAGGTTAGTTTAGTTTAGAGATGCAGTGCGCAAACCGGCCTTTCGGCACACCGAGTCTGCGCCAACCAGCGATCCCCGCACACAAACACTGTCCTACACTTACCAAGCCATTTAACGTACAAACCTGTACGTCTTTGGAGTGTGGGAGGAAACCGGAACACTGATTTTCACAGTGGAAAATTTTGATTCTGCTGTGGGGGGACGTTCATGTTGAACTCTATAATGTGTTGTGTCATTTTTATTTCTTTTTAATTTTTCTATGGATGAACGGAAACCTAATTATTTCTTCTCTGTAAAGCACTTTGGTTTCAACGCGAGTTGATTTAAACGTGCTATATAAATACAATTTACTTACTTACTTATGCCCCTGTCCCACTTAGGAAACCTGAACGGAAACCTCTGGAGACTTTGCGCCCCACCCAAGGTTTCCGTGCGGTTCCCGGAGGTCTTTGTCCTCCGGCAACCGCCTTCAACTAGCATCGCAACCGGCTTCGACTAAAAAATTACCGATTTTTAAAACGGAAACCACTTTCGACCATTCGGGAGACTGACAAAAACCTCCGGGAACCTCCGGGAACCGCACGGAAACCTTGGGTGGGGCGAAAGTCTCCAGAGGTTTCCGTTCAGGTTTCCTAAGTGGGACAGGGGCATCACTTACTTACTGATTGGGGATGATCAGCCATGATCACATTGAATGGCGGTGCTGGACTCGAAGGGCCGAATGGCCTACTCCTGCACCTATTATCTATTGTCAGACTCCGTGTTGACAGCACCCGTAATCAGGATCGAACCCGGGTCTCTGGGGCTGTAAGGCAGTAACTCTACCGCTGCTACCGCTGCCGCCCATACGCCAGACTACATCTCTAGAGAACATGGACGGGTGACATTTCGGCGTGAGACCGAGACCCAGAAACCTCACCAGCCCATGTTCTCCAGAGATGCTGAGTTACTCCAGCACTTTGTGTATTAACCAGCAGCTCTTTGTTTCGAAGTGTTGGTACGGACTGGTGGCAAAATTCCCTTGGCATATATCAGGATGCTCGGTTCGACAGTCAGCTGCAGGCCATGTCTCCCATCTGGCCAGACCCCACCTCCTGCTGAGCAGTGTCGCTGTTAGGGAGGCGAACGTCTTAATTAAATGTGTCATCTCTCAATTAGTGCGGGGGTTGAGAGCGAGAGTGAGGAAATAACAAAGCTCATGATAAACTGCTCTTTGGGACAGATGCTTACCCCAAGCCGCATCCTATATGTGCTGATGCATATCCTGCCGTCAAATTTGACATAAACTTGGAGAACTCAAGTCTCTCAGATTCCTCCCGGCTCATTTGGAACCGAGAAGTGCAAAGATACCAACTGCAGTAACAAACTCACTAGCAGTTCGGTTTGAACAACACATCCATGTCTCAGGATCTCTGGGCAAGAACGCCAGTTAAAACATATGTAGGAAAGAACTACAGATGCTGGTTTAATCTGAAGATAAACACAAAAAGATGGAGTAACTCAGCGGGACAGGCAGCAAATCTGGAGAGAAGGAATGGGTGACGTTTCGGGTCAAGACCCTTATTGTGACCAGTATGTATGCCTGTGTGTGTGTGTGTGTTTGGTGAGGCCACAGTGTATTCAGTTTTGTGTTCAGTTTTGGGTACCATGTTATAAGAGAGATGTCGTTAAGCTGGAAAGGGTGCAGAGGAGATTTACGAGGATGTTGCCGGGACTCGAGGGCTTGAGATCTAGGGAGAGGTTGAACAGGCTGGGATTCTATACCTTGGAGCACAGGAGGAGGAGGGGGGGGGGGTGGGGGGGGGGGTGATCTTACAGCAGTGTACAAAATCATGAGAGGAATAGATCGGGTAGACGCACGGAGTCACTTGCCCAGAGGAGGGAAATCGAGAACCAGTGGACATAGGTTTAAGGTGTGGGGGGGGAAAGGTTTAATACTAACCTGAGGGAGAACTTTTTTTACACCAAAGATGGTGGGTGTATGGCACGAGCTGCCGGAGGAGATAGTTGAGGCAGGTACTATCTTAACGTTTAAGAAACGTTTAGACAGGAACACGGATAGGACAGGTATAGAGGGATATGGGCCAAATGCAGGCAGGTGGGACTAGTGCAGATGGGGCGTGTTGATCGGTGTGGGCAAGTTGGGCCGTAGGGCCCGTTTCCACGCTGTTTCACTCCTTGACTCCATGCCACCGACTCCTTGACTCTGAGTACATATCTAAATATTGACTTCCTGTAATGTAAGGGACCTGCTATTAAAAGACTAGCTGTTTGTTGGACAGTGACGGGGTCTGTTGCCGAGTCAACAGATGCTGGGCACATCCAACTGATTACATGGCGGTCACAATGTTATCAGGCCCAGTGCCGTGGGTAATGGCCCAGGCAGATACGTCAAAGGTCTGATGGAGAGCCCGTGACTGGGGATGGGATTTTTTGATTAATATCACAGGGTTTTTGTGACGCAGAATTTCAGTCACAATTGTAATATCTGATCTTTGGTCCCCTTCTCTCCTCCTCTGATCTTGCCATCAAGTACGTTACTCAGCTAATCACTCGGCGTCGTGAGGGTGAGTGCCTGAGCCACCCCAAACTGTGTTTTCCCCGAAAGTTCATAGAAATGTTGTCGGACATTGTCAATGGGGTTAAATCCGATGCTGGGTTGGGTTGGGTGAGGCGGGGGGCGAGGGGCAAGGTATATCTCCATTTTTTAAAAATTCCTCTATCTTTCTGCTGCACTGCTTTGGTAGTTTAAGGGACCTTTTCTTGTTCCCCTTTATCCTTTCACTTTTTCCTTTCTTCTCTTTCTTTCCTTTTTTTAAATTTTAATAATTTAGGTTATAAGCTTAAAAATGAAGCTGTGCAATAATTGTGTGATTCTAGATGCCGAATGGTTTATCTTTGTACAACTGCTTCTAATAAAATTAAAAAATAAATATATATATATAATTTTAAAAAGAGATTGTCAATAGGGGGGACACAATGGCACAGCGGTAGAGCTGCTGTCTGTCTTACAATGCCCGAGACCTCTTGACCACGGGTGCTGTCCTAATGGAGTTTGTACGTTCTCCCCGTGACCACGTGGGTTTTCTCCGGGTGCTCCGGTTTCCTCCCACACTAAAGGCGTATAGGCTTTGGAAAAAATGTAAATTGTCCCTTGCGTGTAGGATAGTGCTAGTGTACGGGGTGATCGCTGGTCGGCGCGGACTCGATGGGCTGCATCACTAACGTCTAAATCTCTAAAAGGCATCAATGATTACGTTGGAGAAGACAGGAGAATGTGGAAATTTGATCAGCCGTGATTAAATGGCGGAGTAGACGCGATGGGCCGAATGGCCTAATTCTGCTCCCTATCCCCGATTCTATTCTATTCTATGTTCATCTGCAGCTTTTCTCATTTTCACCAATAATGGCGCCAGGTTTAATTATGAGAGCCAACCCAGTCAAAAAGTTAAACTAAAATAATTCTTATTCCCTTGGTCATTTGCTAGGATTAATATAAACTGGGATTGGAGTTGTTTTGGCAAAGGTTCAGATATTTCTACTGCCAAGTTTAAAATATTTAAAGAAAGGTGCTTTAAATAGATGGCCTTTTGAGTTCAGGAAAAAATGCAATTCTCGTTTCCCAGTAACTCGCTTGGCCAATTGGTCACTCAGTTCCCAAATGTAACAACATTCTTGGTTCCAGTTTGGAGATTAAGCACTAAACTGTAGGCTGACACTGGAGTGTTTCACTGTGAGAGCTGCTGTTATTTTGCAAGATATTCCGTTCCACTGACTCGATCTACACTTCACACTGCTTTAGCAAGGCCACCAGCATAATCAAGGACCAGTGTTGCCCTGGGCATTCCCTCTTCTCCCCTGCCCACCAACTCGGGGGAATGTAGATGAACAGGTGGGATTATGTGAACAACAGCAGGGGACTCGAGGACATAGAGGACATAGGTTCAAGGAGAAGGGGAAAAGATTTAATAGGAATCTGAGGGGTATCTTTTTCACACAAAGGGTGGTGGGCGTATGGAACAAGCTGCCATAGAGGAGGCAGTTGAGTCTGGGTATATCCCAACGTTTAAGAAACAGTTAGACAGGTACATGGATAGGATGGGTTTGAAGGGATATGGGCCAAGCGCAGGCAGGTGGGACTAGTGCCAGTGTGGGCAAGTTGGGCCGAAGGGCCTGTTTCCACACTGTATCACTCTATGACTCTGACTATAATATTCCTTCTGCAGCTGACATCAACAAGCAGGTTGTCTGGCTATTATCATGGTATTACTTATGACAACTTGCTTTGTGTATGACTGTTTCCATGCAACCAAAGTGACCAGTCTCGTTTGTATTATGTACATTGGCAAACTCAGCCATGAGAGTTGTCCAAACTGCTGCTTTTACAAGTTCATGAGTATAATTTAGTTTAGAGATACAGCGCGGAAACGTGCCCTTCAGCCCGTCGAGTCCGCGCCAACCAGTGATCCCCGCACATTCAAACTACCCTACAAACACTTGGGACAGTTTACAATTTTACCGAAGCCAATTAAACTACAAGCCGCTGCTTCATTCACTTCCATGACTTCCCCGAGCCAAGCTGCCCGCCCGAGCTTTGAACTCGCATGTTCTTCTGCTTTCTATCTTATCTCCTTTTGTTCCTTTTCCTTAAGACCCACCTATTGAACCCACAGCCTCATTCCCACTAATCTGCTAACCACACAACTTCCTGTGTTAGCTGATGCGATAATTATTCCCTTTCAGCAAATACTTCCTCTCCTTGAAACAATCTTTGATTGCTCCGTTTTAGGAAACTATCGTCCCCACCTTCAAACTTCTTGGCTTTCATATCCATACCCATCTTATTTTTATAACTGTGTTGCAAGAAACTGCAGATGCTGGTTTAAACTGAAGATAGACACAAAAAAAGCTGGAGCAAATCAGCTGGACCGGCAGCATCTCTGGAGAGAAGGAATGGGTGACGTTTCAGGTCGAGACCCTTCTTTAGACTGAAGGTCAGATTGAAACACCAGTCTGAAGAAGGGTCTTGACCCGAAACGTCACCCATTCCTTCTCTCCAGAGATGCAGCCGGTCCTACTGAGTTACTCTAGCTTTTTGTGTCTATCTTATTTTTATAACTCACTGTTGAGGGCACCATCAACAGCAAGAACCTCCCTGCCCTCACAAAAGTTGGATGCCATATTGAGTTGCCATGTATTGCTGTCCCTTTGTTGTGACTGAGTGAAAATGCAGGGTGTTCCTACTCGGTAACACACTGTAAGATCCTTCACTGTATGGACTGCAGTGCTTCAAGAAGGTGGCTCAGTACTACCTTCTCAGTGCAGAGTAGTATGAACTCTGATTGTTGGCCTCTTGTTCAAAATTTTTCAGCAACAGTTGTCTTGACGTCAGTGGGGGTAGCCTGATGTAGGATGTCGCCAGGATTATCTAGATCAGGGGTGGGGTACCTTTTCATGTCGGAATGCCGCATTAAATTAGCTGTAGTCTAATAAGGCCGCTCCCAAGAAACTTAAATTAGATATAATTCAAAATGTACATTATTTTGTAAAAATCTAACTACTATGTACTAACGTCAAGAAAATGAAAAAATGTTGTTATTTCTAAAGTTAACTAACCTTTTAATGACTTTGTTGTGCCTGCTTTCTGGAGCCTAGAGTAGCCTTAGAACTAAATCATGAATGTTAGCAGGTGTTAAAATAGCCCTCATGACTTACTAATGTTTTAATTGTGGCCGTCAGTCGGGGAGGATTATTTCGTTGAATCTTCTTTTACTCTTTGGTATTTCAAATACGTTTATTTTAAGATTAAAATAAAAAATAATAAAAAACATATTAATAAAAATAAAAGTATTTGTTTGTTCTGGCCGCACGTAATGGCCTAGAAGGCCGCAGGTTCCCCACCCCTGACGTAGGTAGTTGCCGGTGATGACATTGGTGAATTCCATTAAAGTTATATTATAGATAATTTAAATGTTAATGTTATTATAATATTTTTGAAAGCACAGTTGTATGTTTAAGTTATATTATTGGTCTGCAAGGACAGCCGAGGCCTGACGATTCACCAGATCCAGATGAAGTGTTTGGAGGGACAGGGAGTGTCACATCGCACAGGTATTTTACCTGGTGAGGTGCAGGAGGAGCAGGGCCTGGAAGCACCCCATAGAGCCCTAAGCCTCCAAGTGGCGCAACTAGTCCCTCAGAACAGATCTCTGGAGAAGGTTCGAGTCAAATGACCACAGGCCTGCAAGACGGCAGTTCGACGAGGACGTCGACAAGGTGCTAGAAGCAACTGCGAAGGGAAGCGTGGATTGAAGGCTGCGGCTGAAGTTCCCACAGCACATTGCCACGACCACCATGAGGCCAGACATGCTCCTGATCTCAGAGGCAACCAAAAACATCGTCTTGTTGGAACTGTCAGTGCCTTGGGTGGACCGTCTGGAGGAGGCCCACGAGAGGAAGATGACCAAGTATGAAGAGTTTGTCATAGACTGCCGTAAGCAGGGCTGGAAGGCAAGGTGTATCATGGCCCATCGAGGTTGGCTGCAGAGGTTTTGCAGGGCAATCGCTCTACAAAGCCCTGAATGCACTGGGCATCAACGGAGTGGCGAGGAGAAGAGCCATCAAGAACACCACAGAGGCAGCGGAGAAAGCCTCGAGGTGGCTCTGGATCAGGAGAGGAGGTCCATGGGGAGGAGCAAATGCCACCTGAACACAAGTCGTGGTCTGATCAACCGCGGCTGGGTCGCCCGGGCGAGGGTGTCTGATGTTGAAAGACCCGAAACACCCAATGACCCCAGGTTACATCATTGATGATGTGTTCAGGAGCATGAAGAGATGTATTTTTATCAAATAGATAATTTAAATGTTAATGTTATTATAATATTTTTGCATGAGTTGTTGTTTGTTGGAGGGGCGTACAGTTGCCGGTTTTTCGGCGACCTGCAGTGACTATGACAGTCGGGGCTGTCGCCTAAAATATCGCAGGAGTGGGACAGGACCTTCAGACTCCAGGCTGCTGTTCACACACCAGACACTACACTCAGTTCCAGACCCCATCTCCGTGCCCGAGTCTGCTGGTTCAGAAGTCCAACGCTACCATTGACACCAACGTTCTGACCTACTCCATCCACCAGATTCTCCAGGCTCAGCAACTGAGCATCTGTGGTGTTGACTCTATGAGAAACATTGACACAAAATGCTGGAGTAACTCAGAGGGACAGGCAGCATCTCTGGAGGAAAGGAATGGGTGACCTTTCCGGTCGAGTCCCTTCTTCAGACTGGGAGTCAGAGGAGAGGGAGACTAGAGACATGGAAGGGTAAGGTGTGAAAGCAACAGATCAAAGCAGACGGTGATCAAGGAAATGTGGAATGGTTCATGGTTATCTGAGGGGAAGGTGAAAACGAGGCACACAATCATAAAATTAATCACATAACCCTATAACAATTACAGCACGGAAACAGGCCCTCTCGCCCTTCCAGTCCGTGCCAAACATTTATTTTCCCCTGGTCCCATCTACCTGCACTCAGACCATACCCCTCCATTCCCTTCCCGTCCATATACCTATCCACTTTACTTTTAAATGTTAAAATGTTAAAATCGATCCTGCCTCCACCACTTCTGCTGAAAGCTCCACGTCAACTCTGTCTATCCCTTTCATCATTTTAAAGACCTCAATCAAGTCCCCCCTTAACCTTCTGCGCTCCAAAGAATAAAGACCTAACTTGTTCAACCTTTCTCTGTAACTTAGTTGCTGGAACCCAGGCAACATTCTAGTAAATCTCCTCTGTACTCTCTTTATTTTGTTGTAATCCTTCCTATAATTAGGCAACCAAAATTGTACACCATACTCCAGAATTGGTCTCACCAATGCCTTGTACAATTTTAACATTACTTCCCTACTCCTATATTCAATGCTCCAATCAGGAGGACAGTGAAACCAGTCGGAGACTCCCTTCTCCAGATAGGGCCTGTTACTCCAACATTTTGTGTTTATCTTTGGTGTGTCAGCATCTGCAGTTCCTTCCTACACAATGACAAGCATTGATGGGTAATGTTTAGTTTAGCTTAGTTTAGAGATACAGCGCTGGAACAGGCCCTTCGGCCCACCTGGTCCGCCCCGACCTGTGATCCCCACACATTAACACTATCCTACACACACTAGGAACTATTTGCACATACACCAAGCCTACAAACCTGCACGTCTTTGGAGTGTGGGAGGAAACCGAATATCTCGCGCGGCCACGGGGAGAACGTACAAACTCCGTACAGACAGCACCCGTAGACGGGATTGAACCTGGGTCTCCGGTCTCGACCCGAAACGTCACCTATCCATTTTCTCCACAGATGCTGCCTGGTTCGCTGAGTTACTCCAGCACTTTGTGTCTGTCTTCCTTTTAGAACTTTGTGCGTTTGAGCAATTCTGGAAACAGAATGCTGATAATGCTCTAGTAATGAGTCCTGTGAGGTTTTATTCATCTATCAGTGAAGGTGGGGAACGAACAACAACATCTTGAGGAACACTGACTATTTGACCGGAAGAACCACAGTATGATGTGATGGGAACAATGAACAATGGACAATGGAAGGAAAGGAATACGTTTGCTGACGTTAAGTAGAAGGATTGTTGAAGTCAAATCAGTTTGAATCATGCAGCACTGGAATTATTTAATGTAAAATCAGGGGTGGCACGTAGTATTAACAATATTCGTCAGCAAGTTATTGGTGATGAACAGTGGGCATTGTGTGTGCTGCGTCCATTATGGATCGCTCTCTGTTCACTAATGGACATTAATGGGCTGCTGGGCTTATAATTGGCACAAATGGACGGAAACTAAGGTAAATAAAAGCACTTGGCAAATCAGCGTCTCGCATGCAGTAGAACAAGCTTTACGGGGGCTTTGTGGCGCATTAATGTTATTAGTGCTACTCAAGAAGCTCCTGTAATTAGACTGAATGCCATAGATGGAGAATCAGCAGAGATCAGCAGTCAGTGCGATGGTGCAACTGCACACACACACACACACACACACACACACCATCAGGGCAGCGAGTCCTTGCACCCAGAGGGATCTCTCCACTGATGACTGCTTCCCTCGTGTTACTTTTACGGAGCGGGTTTGTTGGGGTCAGCTGGCTGCAGCACAGCACCAAGTTAAGGGCCTGTCCCACTTTCACGACCTTTTTTACTCATGGACATTTTTCATCATGATAGAAAAACCGGCCCCGACCTACTTGATGCCACGAGTACCTAAGACTAGGATCATGGCCTGCTACGACCTACCTACGACCTCGTGACGACCATGCTGCGAGTATGAGTCAAGGGCAAACTCGGCAGAGGTCGTGAATTAGGTCGTGAAAATGGAACAGGCCCTTTAGTAGCTACATGTACCACCGTGATAGGCTTCCAATCTTGCCCCCCCCCCGACCCACTAAATGAAAACCAGATACCACCCCAAACCCAGTCCAAGGATCAGGGGGAAAGGCAAAGGCTGGACTATAAAGAATTAGTGTAATGTAACGATGGTGAGCACAGGGCTGGGTGGGCTGAAGGGCCTGTTTCTGTGTTGTTGCGTTCTATTAGTCACAGTATGAACAATGGCCAAGAAGGGTCGAGTTCATTTGCTTTGCGCACATTATGCAGAGTAGGAAGAATTCAGGCCAAACAGAGGAGGTGGTGAGAATCGTATTCAGGGTCACAAAGTTTCAATGCTTAGACAGATTATTCACGTTGGTCACCAAGCTCAACACATTGTTGGTCATTCGTAGACTTGAGAACCACATTTCCCAAAGAAATGGCCATCTGAACGTTATTGTGGGCTGCACTTTGTTCCAATATGTTTATGACATTGAAAGTCCATGGATGCATTATTGTGATTGTCGTATGAAAATGCTGACACAAATGTAGAAGAAAATGATGTCACAGGCTTTAAAATATGACTTCTGCTGCACAACAGTAGAAAAAGTGGGGAAGCAGCATCTCTGGAGAGAAAATGTTCAAGAAGGAACTGCAGATGCTGGAAAATCGAAGGTAGACCAAAGTGCTGGAGAAACTCAGCGGGTGCGGCAGCATCTATGGAGCGAAGGAAATAGGCAACGTTTTGGGCTGAAGACTGATGTCAGGGGAGTGGTTTGTAGGTTAATTAGCTTGTTTAATTGGCTTGATAAAAATGTAAGATTGTCCAAGTTGGCGATATGCAGAGTACTACCCTGCTGACTACAAAATTCAGTAGGTTAAGAAGGTACTTCTAACATTTGAAAGAGAGGAACAGTTACGTAATTAGAATAATGGCTCAGGATGGTTCGGAAGTATGAATTCGGAGAACATTTGCGAATGTTAGAAATGTTTGTTCTGCAGTAACCTCATTATACAAATTATTGAATTATTATTCACTGGGGACAGACAGCAAGTTAAGTTTTCATCTGTTTTGAGATGTAATTTCATTAATCAATCATCGTGGACTAGGTAATTGTGTAAAAAGCATTAGATCCGTTAAGGGGATCTCAGGAGCCACCCATCCATCCTTCAATGAGCATGAGATGATTCAGATGAGTATCGATCACCAGTAATGTTAAGGTGAAGGGGAAAAGATTTGATAGGAATCTGAGGGGTAACTTTTTCACACAAAGAGTGGTGGGTGTATAGAACGAGCTGCCAGAGGAGGTAGTTGAGGCAGCGATTTAAGAAATGGTTAGACAGGTACATGGACAGGACAAGTTTGGAGGGATATGGGCCAAGCACAGGCAGGTGGGACTAGTGTAGCTGGGCCGGTGTGGGTAAGTTGGGCCGAAGGGCCTGTTTCACTCCATGACTATGACTGCAGCAATATCAGCTATAGGCTCGCAGCACCATCTGCAGGTGGCTAGTGATAATGAAGCCACTATCCTGATTTAAAATGAAAAATATTAATCAAAGTTAAACTGGCTTCACTGAAACATGTTTCATGTGGCATCTTAAATCCCTTCTATCTCCTGGAGACTGCCCCTGTTATTATGCTCCCTCACCCACAAGCTCCCATTACTCACACACAGACCTAGAAGGAGTACCACAGCCCATCCAGTGGTAGAGCAAAAATTAAGGGTAAAGAGCGTTTTATTGTCATGTGTCCCAGATAGAACAATGACATTCTGACTTTCTGCAGCACCACACTATATTGTGTTTACTCATGGTAATCTGTAAACAATACAATAAAGGAGAAAAAAGGTTATATATATATATATTATTTTTTATGTATATTAATATATTATATATATTATGGTTTTATATATATAATTTTTATGTATATGTATATGCAGGTTTAAATCAAAGGTCAAGTCACGTCAAGTCAAGAGAGCTTATTGTCATGTGTCCCAGATAGGACAATGAAATTCTTGCTTTGCTGCAGCACAACAGAATATTGTAAGCAAAAATACAGAACATTTCAGTTCAATATACACATAAATAGTAAGATTAAATGAGAACTTACCAGTTTGAAGTTTGATCATTATTTTATGAGGAGTTACGATGAGGGATTACGAGAAGACCCCGCCAGCACGCATGCGCGACATTCTTCAAAGCAGTGGTGTGAAATCACAGATACCAAAATTTTACTAACATAGTAAGATAAGAGAGAACTTTATATACCAGTTGACCTTCATAATAGAGGGTTTGGGAGCGGAGGGCACGTAATCCCTCATCGTAATGCCTCATAAAAATAAAGATCAAACTTCAAACTGGTAAGTTCTCATATAATCTTACTATTTTACTTCAGAGTCACGCGAGTGACTACGTGAAGATTTCAAAGCTCTGTGATTTCATGCCCTGGAACGAGTCCATGCTCACACACTGCCATTACGTGAAATGGAGGAGTATGTTAACGTATTTCAGACATGAAACAAAATTTTACTAACATAGTAAGATAAGAGAGAACTTTATATACCAGTTGACCTTCATAATAGAGGGTTTGGGAGCGGAGGGCACGTAATCCCTCATCGTAATTCCTCATAAAATAAAGATCAAACTTCAAACTGGTAAGTTCTCATTTAATCTTACTATTTTACTTCGGAGTCACGCAAGTGACTACGTGAAGATTTCAAAGCTCTGTGATTTCATGCCCTGGAACGAGTCCATGCTCATATACTGCTATGCCAGGAAATGGAGGATGTAACGTATTTCAGACATGAACTGTGCTGAAAAACAAAAAAGGTATTTATTTCATACCTAAAACAATAATGCCCCTACATTGGGGTAAATCATGAAACAGAACTTAAAACTTTTCCCGCAAATGTCTCGGGAGTGGCCATGGGTTTATAATAGAAGCGCTGAAAAGTCTGTTCATTACTCCAACCCGCTGTTGCAAGGATGTGGTCCATTGGAACTTCCATCATCCTTGCCGCCGATGTGGATGCAGCCCTGGTGGAGTGAGATTTAAAAAATATTAGTGTCCACCCCCGCTGCATCTAATACCACCCTTAACCATCTGTGTTGGTTGTCTCTGTCCTTGCTTCTTGTTCTGTTGTGTTGCTGCGGTGTGGGGATGGCGCATTTTCCAAGAAGGTCGGGCTGGGCCATGGCCTAAAAAAGACTGTTGTGCAGGTGGGCCGGCCTTCGAGCTTTCACCACCAGATGGTCTCTCATTGTAATGGTGCCTGGTGGATGTGTAGGGGTGCTGCCGCCACTGATATGGGGTTTTGGAGGTGTTCGGCACCTTAATCGTGCTGATTGCGTTGGCCTCCTCATCCAGGTCTTTTACCTGCTTTGGGAGGTTGTCCCCAAACAGCAATGTTGGCGGCTGTGCACTGCTGGGCCTGCATGATCCCACAAATTTGCGATTTAGTGCAGGCTTTATGATGCTCTTCCTGTAGCTGTTAATTTCAAATAGTGTATTGCACAGGAGTGCTAGAGTGTCTTGCAGCCCTTCAGGCATTTCATCCCCATCAACTGTTCTGGCTACTGCCATAATCCCAGCAGCCAGTAGCTTGAGGATTCTTTGGAGTTTCACCTCCTGGCTCCTTATGGTCGGGCTCATGTTGCCCCAAATGTGATTGTTGACAGCAGGCACATTTAGAGAAATACAAAATCTGGAGCAAGGTGTTTTTCTGCCATATCGTTTATTGCTTGTTCCTGCAGCTGGTTTGTTGCCATGTAATTTATACTGGCTGCCAGCTTAGGATGCAATGGCAGCCCTTTTTGGGTAGGCATAGCGAATTTGTTGACCATAATTCTTCTTGCGGCACCCCTGACACAGGTGAGTCTTCAGCCATGTCCCCTTCTTCAGGGTCAGCCCAGCTCTGACCCCTAATGCTCCCCTGCGAAGAGGGTGAGACATTTGGCAGTCCTTGATAGGATGCTGCCGTGGGTCTGCGAGGAGACCCACTGTGACTCTGCCCCTGCAAAAGCAGGTTACGCTGGAGCAATTGCTCCACCATCCGCTCCATGCGGGTGAGATGACCGCTGTCCCTATCAGCGAACGGGGTGTCCTCAGGTCCGGACCCAGCCGAGTCAACGGACCTGTCCGACTTCCGGATGGTTTTGCCGCCAGACCACGGCGCACCTGCGGTCTGTTGCGGCGAGAAGTCGGGGGCCGCTGGATGTATCTGCAGCTCTGGAGAGTCAGCACGCTGCTGGCTGCTTTCCACAGCAGCGATTTTTGCCGCTGCTCTCCGCGATTTCCTGGACTCCATGGTGCTGTTCTTTCTTCCTCTGTAAAACAAACCACACAGAGTCGCCACGAAACTCTACCAGAATGGTAAATACTTACCACCGGCTTGTTTTTAACTTACGCTGGAGGAGCAACGCTCCTCCCGACTGTCGCTTCCGCAATGCGTTCGATGATACGTCGTGCATGTGTGTTGGCGGGGTCTTCACATAGTCACTCACGTGACTCCGAAGTAAAATAAGCAGATAAAGTGCAATAGGCACTTTATCTGACAAAATGCTGGAGTAACTCAGCGGGACAGGCAGATTCTCTGGAGAGGAATGGGTGACATTTCGGGTCGAGACCCTTCTTCAGACTGATATATATATGTGTGTGCGCGTGTGCGTGTGTATATACGTGTGTTTATATATATGTGTATGTATATACACACACGTGTGTATATATATATATGTGTGTGTATGTGTGTATATATACTGTACACACATATCGATACATATAAAAACAAACCATAATAGTTCAAAAAGACAACACCAAGTTGATGGTCTGCCCTGTGTTGCTGAGCTTCTATGTGGGCAGAGCCCAGTGCTGTCCTCTTGCATTATCACAGGAATGAATGGAACATGCATTATTTCTCTCAGAAGAAACATAGAAACACAGAAACAGAGAAAATAGGTGCAGTAGGCCATTCGGCCCTTCGAGCCTGCACCACCATTCAATATGATCATGGCTGATCATCCAACTCAGTATCCTGTACCTGCCTTCTCTCCATACCCCCTGATCCCTTTAGCCACAAGTGCCACATCTAACTCCCTCTTAAATATAGCCAATGAACTGGCCTCAACTACCTTCTGTGGCAGAGAATAGTAAGATTGAACGAGAACTTACCAGTTCGAAGGTTGATCTTTATTTCATGAGGAGTCGAAGTGAGGGATTTCGTGAAGAGCCCGCCGGCGCGCATGCTCGACATACTTCAAAGTAGCGGCGTGGAATCACAGAAACCAATCAAAAGAAATGACTTCACATAGTAAGAATGAAAACGACTAAGATTACCAGATGAAGGTGATTGAGGGTTGGGCGAGGAGGGCACGAAATCCCTCACTTCGACTCCTCATGAAATAAAGATCAACCTTCGAACTGGTAAGTTCTCGTTCAATCTTACTATTTCATTTCGGAGTCACGTGAGTGACTTCGTGAAGACTTCAAAGCTTCTGTGATGACACGCCCTGGACCACGTCCATGCTGTCACACCACTACCAGGGATGGATGGGAGGAATAACGTGCTGACTAGTCCATACTGCAAAACAAATCATATTTATTAACAACAAATCAAAAACCCCTTATTCGGGGACATCTCCACGTTCTTGCCCCGCATCTAGTACGGCTTCTGCGAACTGTAGAGGCGCAGCGACGGGCCGGTTGTAGAAACGCTGGAACACCGCTTCATTAGCCCATCCTGCTGTGGCGAGAATATGGTCCATGGGCACCTCCATGACCCTCGCCGCCGACGTCGATGCAGCCCTGGTGGAATGAGATTTGAACACATTAGTGTCGATACCTGACTTACCCAAGACGACTCGAAGCCACCTGGATATCGTCTGTGTTGTCACTCGATGGTGAGGTCTCTTATGAGTGACAAGCAGGTATCTCTCCTTTCCTCTGATGCTTGCCGTCACCTTGACGTAGTAACGGATGTGGGAGGCTAAACATAGCCTAGCATCTGCGGGGTATGCCGGGAACTTCAGCTGCAGCCCTGTGCACCCAGGTCTATGCTGCTTCAGTAGCTCGTCAACAAAGAAAACTACTTCTGTGGGGGTAGACATCATTCTGCCGACACGTAGTTTATGGAGTGTCTGTACCCTCTGTGCTGAAGTCAGCGCTAGTAACATCACCAGCTTCATGGTGAGCTTGTCCAGCTGGAGCCCTTCCATGGGGGACCACGTCCTGAGCAGAGCTAAAACTACCCTGACATCCCAGGTGATATTGTAGCGTGGTGTAGGCGGATTCGTATTGAAAATACCCCGCATGAGCCTGGACACTAGCTTGTTGGATCCCACCTCAATATTGAGGTAGAATGATAGAGCGCTCCTGGCGCTGTTGATGGCACTGTAGCTTAAGTGTTCATCATGGTGCAACCCCGCGAGGAATTCCAGGACGTCGGTTATAGTCACGGCATCATATGTGATGCGAGAGCGGCTGCAGAAGGCTTCCCACTTCCTGATGTGAGAGCGGTATCTTCGCCTTGTAGACTCTCGGCACGACGCTGCAATGGTATCCATGGTCCGGGTAGAAAGGCCGTATCCAACTAAAGGCCGATTCAGAATCTGCAAGCCAACAAATTTAAATAGCCATGGCAGGGATGTGGCTCCCCTGATACAGGGTGAGTAACTAATTCTGGGCTACCCTGCAAACGGACCCAAGGTTCACTGAGCGTGTCAAAGACCATCGGATACCACGGCTGTGTAGGCCAGTCGGGTATGATAAGGATGCCCTTGGCACCATCCATCTGAATTTTTCGTAATACCCGACTGATGAGGCAAAACGGAGGGAATGCATAGAAAAAGCAATTCCCCCAGTCTAGCGAGAATGCATCTAACGCTATAGCCCCAGGATCTGGTTCCCACGAAACGTAGGTTGGTACCTGATGGTTCAACCGGGACGCAAAAAGGTCAATGTCCGGTTTCCCAAATTTGGCTGTGATTTTTGCAAAAATTTCAGGATGTAACATCCATTCAATATTATCATTGAACTTGCGTGACCTGGCGTCCGCCACAAAATTAAGCTCACCTGGCAAATAGGTGGCTGAAATCCAAATGTCTCTCTTGACACACCAGAGCCAAATTGAATTAGCCAATTTATCACATGAAACTGACCTGGTACCGCCCATGTGATTTAAATACGCCACCGCTGTGGTGTTGTCTATTTGGAGCCGGACATGTGCTCCAAAGATCTTGGAACAATATGCACGAAGTCCGTGAAACGCTGCAAGCAGCTCCAAATAGTTGATCCCTTGTGATACCAACATTGTATTCTCAAGGGTATCCCATCGGCCCCCACAACTAGAATGTTGATTCGTAGCTCCCCAGCCATCAGAGCTCGCATCAGTTTGTAAGTATATCATCGGTTTCGCCTCAATAATAGTTTTAAACGAGTTACTAATGTGGCAAACCCACCATCGTAACTCATCCAATGCTGCAGGCGGCAGCTGCATTGATCGATCATAATGACCAGCATGCCGTCGCAGCGCAGCAATCTTGGCTCTCTGCAAGTTTTGATAATGCAGAGGTCCATACCGGGCTGCCGGAAACAAAGCCACAATCTTGCCAATGACAGTAGCTGTGTGACGAATCGATGGTATACGAGTATTGAGTAAATCTGTACACACCTGTGTTACCTCCTCAATTTTGTTAATTGGTATGGTGACTCTCATGCTAATGGAATTCACCTGGAACCCCAGATAATTAATTACCTGGGTGGGGCAGAACTTAGATTTTTCTGGATGAACAATGAACCCAAGCTGTTGGAACAAATTGACCGCAGCTGCAACCCCTTGTTGAGCTGATTCCAAGGTGTGTCCGATAATTAAAATATCATCTAAATAGGCCATAACGATATGATGTCGTTGTCTTAAATAAGCCATAATTGGCTTCACCAATTTAGTAAATAATCGAGGGGCTGTGGTGAGCCCATTAGGCAACGCCCTATATTGCCACAGCTGGTCCATCCAGATAAATTTTAAGAACCTTCTGTAATATTTTTGCATGGGTACGGTATAGTACGCATCCTGTAAATCAATACATGCCATAAAGCACCCTTGTGAGATCAATGATTTGGCCGTTTCAAACGTGTACTCATCACTGGTAATATCACCCCATGCACCCGCAAACAACCGCAAACGCCCACCAACATGTGAGGTTAAACAAAGAGAAACAAGAGAACCAGACCGCCTCACCTCTGTGGTTACCGGCGGTCCCTGACACGAGTGGGTGGACGTAGAGGTGCTGGGTTGGTTTGAGGTCGTGGCGTCCTCATTTTCCATCTCGGCTTCTGCCGAGCCTGTCCTAAAAAAGACCCCTGTGGTTGGGGTGGTTGATATCGGTTTGGAGCTGGAGGGTAATTCCTGGTAGACGTGCTGGCAGACCCTCGTGAGCGGCCAAGCGGAGCTTTGGAGCTCGATGGCGTGGGGGCACTCTGAGAGCGCATGAGCCCCACGGTCTTGGCTTGTTCATCAAGCTCTCTGACCCTTTTGGCAAGGTCTTCGCCAAAGAGCTGACGGGGCGGCGGCGGCGGCGGTGGTTTGCACAACCCTGCAAATTTGGGGTTGAGCGCTGGGCGGATGCTATTTTTCCGAAAGCCGTTGATTTCATTTTGAGTAGCGCATAGAAGCGCCAGAGCATCCTCCTGGTCCAAATTAAGCTCCTCTCCGTCAACCGACCGCACAAAAGCAGTAATCCCGGCCGTGAGGAGTTTCAGGATCCGCTGAATCTTTAGTTCCTGCTGACGGATAGCCGCACTGATGTTGCCCCAGATTGGCGTATTAACCACAGGCACGTTGAGGGAGTTGCAGTTTGATGGAGCCTTGTGACGGCTCATGGCTTGTAGTAGAACTTCCTCCTGAAGCTGGTGATTATTTAGGAAGTCCACAGTGGCTGCCAGTTTTGTATTGATAGGAAGCCCCAAGGATTGAGGGGCTGCAAACTTGGTGGCCACATCGAGGAGGTCCTCCGCCGGTAACTCAGGCGGGGGTGGGATGGGATCGACCACTGCCTCCTCGTCCTGCTGCTCCAGGCTGGTGTATGAAGCTGGTGATGAAGCCCTGTGCCTGTCGCTGCTGGATGCCTGTTGTTGTTGAAGGAGACGTTCCAGCAGCCGCTCGATACGGTCAATACGCCCTTCACCCTGAACACTCAGGTGGTCGGAGTCCTCCAGCTCTGAAAATTGGCCGGGGCTCCTGTCATCGGCCCGCACCTCGTCGAGGCCCTGCCGGTGCCGGTAGTTGTCGTCAACAGCCGCCGAGGCGAAACTGCGCGATTCCTGCACGGGCGTGTTCAACCGCCTCCGTATAGCGGGAGCGGAAGCCGTTGCCTCTAAGGACAGATGCGGCATGGTGTCGGCACCAGCCGAAGCCTGGATACCTTGGGCCCGTGCAGGCTTGCCAGCTGCCCACATCGTGGACCTTGCCGACGCATGGTCTCGCCCACCCATCCATGGGGGGCTCGGCGACCGTGACGGGACCCCCAACTGACTCGTCCCGGCGTCGGAAGTTGGGGGGCGACGGCTGGACCTCACAGCTGCCCCGGGTCCCGTCCTAGAACCTGACCGCTCCTTGGCGACAGGCAGAGCCTTAGCCCCGACAGGGTTAGGCTTTTGGGCTCCTGCCCTTCCCCTCCTCAGGGGGCTTCGTGAAGCGGGCCGTGCAGCCGCACGGACCCTTCTGCTCGAGGCCGTCAGCAAGCCTGCTGACGACCTGACTGCCACGGCAGGGTCGTCCTGCTCTGGCGGCACACCACACTCCTCCTCGTCGAACTCCTCCGAGCTGTGGTGTGCGGGCGGGTCCGGACCTGAAAAACAGAGCTCACCGACATCTCCGCCCTCGTTCCGGTCTGCGTTGCAGGTACCCCCGACAACTCTCGCTCCGGAACTGCTGGCCGGCGACTTCTCCTCGAACTCCGGCCTCTTAAACTCCCATCCATGTTCTTGCTGTGAAGCAAACACAACAAGAACCACCAACTTAAGGTAGCATACTTACCTGCGTGGTTCCCTTATGAAGGGCTGGCGAGGAGCACGCTCCTCCGTCAGCCGTCGCAGCAACGCGTTACGACGATATGTCGAGCATGCGCGCCGGCGGGCTCTTCACGAAGTCACTCACGTGACTCCGAAATGAAATTCCACAGATTCACCACTCTCTGTGTGAAAAAAAAATTCTCATCTGGGTCCTAAAAGACTTCCCCCTTATCCTTAAATTGTGACCCCGTGTTCTGGACTTCCCCAACATCGGGAACAATCTTCCTGCATCTAGCCTGTCCAACCCCTTAAGAATTTTGTAAGTCTCTATAAGATCCCCCCTCAATCTTCTAAATTCTAGCATGTACAAGCCGAGTCTATCCAGTCTTTCTTCATATGATAGTTCTGCCATCCCAGGAATCAGTCTGGTGAACCTTCTCTGTACTCCTATATGGCAAGAATGTCTTTCCTCAGATTAGGAGAACAAAACTGTACACAATACTCCAGGTGTGGCCTCACCAAGACCCTGTACAACTACAGTGGAACCTCCCTGCTATTATACTCAAATCCTTTTGCTACGAATGCTAACATACCATTCGCTTTCTTCACTGCCTGCTGCACCTGCATGCCTACTTTCAATGACTGGTATGACACCCAGGTCTCCTTGCATCTCCCCTTTTCCTAATCGGCCACCGTTCAGATAATAGTCTACTTTCCTGTTTTTGCCACCAAAGTGGATAACCTCACATTTATCCACATTATACTGCATTTGCCAATCATTTGCCCACTCACCCGACCTATCCAAGTCACCTTGCAGCCTCCTAGCATCCTCCTCACAGCTAACACTGCCCCCCAGCTTTGTGTCATCCGCAAACTTGGAGAAGAAGCACTGTGCAGATAACACTGGTAAAGTGGGAATGCAACAGTAGGAGAGATACTTAGAGTCATTGAGCGCTGAAACAGGCCCGGCTGCCCAAGCGGCCCAGCATGGCCACACCAACTAAGCTGTCCCATCTATACGAGTCCCAACTCTCATGTTTGGCCCTCTAAACCTTTCCTGTCCACGAATCTGTTCAAATGTTTTTTAAATGTTGTGACAGTGTCTGCCCTAACTACCTCATGGAGTTGGAGAACATGGATAGGTGATGTTTTGGGTTGGGACCCTTCATCAGACTTAATTATTCAGAGTGAATTGGGCATTCCAGACTAATGGGCTTTCCAGAACACTGGGAGCTCCGTACAATTGGACGTGCCGGACTACCGGCCCTTCTGACCTACTGGCCGTTCCGGACCTTTGGGCAATTTGAACTATTGGACATTGCAGACCATCGGGCGTTGCGTATTATTGGACCAGTCTGAGCAATGGCATTACACAACAAGGTCGAGAGAAGGGTCCTGACCCGAAACATTACCTATCCATGTTCTCCAGAGATACCACCTGAGCTGCTTAGTTACTCCAGCACTTTGTGCCTTTGTTTTTGTAAACCAGCATCTTGTTTACATCTCCAAGGGTCACGGGGAGAAGGCAGGAACATGCGATCAGGAGGCAGAGATCAGCCAGCATTGAATGGCGGAATAGACTCGATGGGCCGAATGGCCTAATTCTGCTCCTATAACTTGTGAACTTATTTCTACTTCTGGACAAGTACTTGAATAGGAAAGGTTTAGAGGGAGTATAGCTTAGACACAGGCAAGTGGGACTAGCTTAGATGGGTATCTTGGACAGCATGGGTGAGTTGGGCATAGGGTCCGTTTCCGTGCCCCATGAGGCAGACTGTCTTCTCTGTGAGGGTTGTGGGTCTGTAACTCTGCCCCAAGTTGTTATGGGGGCCAGGTCCTCAAGTTTCAAATCAATTAGCGATCCGGGGTTATGCAGGAAGTGACGTAAGGACCAGCTATGATCCTGTTGCTTGGCAGAAGCTGAGGCTGAATATTGTGTCTCATAGACTGAGCTTGCATGTACATACTGTGAACACTGGGGGGCAGTATTGACCACTGAAAAGATTTGGAGACAGATTCTAGTTGGCAGTCATTTACCCCACAGCTGACATTAGTTCTTCCGAAACCTCATTGAACTGCACTGTGAGATGATTGGAGTTTAATCTGAGCAGGTGTGAGGTGCTGCACTTTTGGAGGTCGAATGTAAGGGGATAATATACAATTGATAGCAAGACCCTTAACTGCATTGATATACAGGGGAATATTGGAGTCCAAGTCCTTAACTCCTTGAAAGAGGCAACCCGACGAAAAGTCTCGACCCAAAACGTCACCCATTCCTTCTCTCCAGAGATGCTGCCTGTCCTGCTGAATTACTCCAGCTTTTTGTGTCTGTCTTTGGTTTAAACCAGCATCTGCAGTTCCTTCTTACACATCACAACTAGATCGAGTGATAAAGAGGGCATATCTTCATTGGTTGGGGGCATTGAGTATAAAGGTCAGGAATTCATGACGCAGCCTCATTGGACTGTGGTTAGGCCGCATTTGGAATATTGCGTGCAGTTCTGATCGCCCCATTGCAGAAGGGATGTGGAGGCTTTGGGAAAGGTGTGGAGGATGTTTACCAGAACGATGGCTAGATTAGAGTGTGTCTGACACAGGGAGAGATTGGACAAATCTGTATTGCTATCTCTGGAGCGCCAGAGGTTGAGGAGAGCCCTGAGAGAAGTACATAAAATTAGAGAGGCATAGATGGGGTAGATAGTCAGAAATTTTTCCCAAGGATGGAAATATTAAATACTAGAGGGTATAGCTTTAAGACGAGAGGGGAAATATTTAAAAGAGATATACGGGGCAAGTTGTTTTAAAACGGAGGGTGGTGAGTGCCTGGAATGTACTGCCAGGGATGGTAGTGAAGTCAGATGTGATAGTGGAATTTAAGGACTTTTGGATAGGCACATGGATATGGAGTGAATGGAAGGATATGGATTATAGGTAGATAAGAGTTGGTGTGTGAGAAAGAACTGCAGATGTTGGTTTAAAGCCCTATCCCACGGTACGAGTTCATTCCAAGAGCTCTCCTGAGTTTGCCCTGATTCGAACTCTGAGATTTATGGTAGTCAAGTCAAGTCAAGTCAAGTCAAGTTTATTCGTCACAAACACATACGGGATGTGCAGTGAAATGAAAAGTGGCGATGCTCGCGGACTTTGTGCAAAAAACAAACAAACAAACAACAAACAAACTACAAACAGAATGGAACAGAATCACATGTTCTTTTACATATTAATTATTCTGGGCGGTATTGTGATCCAGTAAAGTTAGTCCCTGGTGGGATAGGAGTTTACGGGCCGAATGGCCTCTGGGAAAAAACTGCTTCTCAGCCTCTCCGTTCTCACAGCACGGCAACGGAGGCGTTTGCCTGACCGTAAGAGCTGGAACCGTCCGTTGCAGGGGTGGAAGGGGTCTCCCTTTATCTTATTGGCTCTGGAGTTGCACCTCCTGATGTATAGTTCCTGCAGGGGGGGTGAGTGAAGTCCCCCCAGTCCGTTCAGCCGAACGCACTACTCTCTTCAGAGCCTTCTTGTCCTGATCAGAGCAATTCCCAAACCAGATTGTAATGTTTCCGGACAAGATGCTTTCCACAGCCGCAGAGTAGAAGCACTGGAGGAACCTCGGAGACACTCTGAATTTCCTCAATTACCTGAGGTGGTAAAGGCGCTGCCTTGCCTTACTCACGAGTGCTGCAGCGTGCGATGTCCATGTCATATCCTCAGAGATGTGGGCTCCCAGGTATTTAAAACAGCTCACCCTATCCACAGTATCCCCATTTATCCTCAATGGTGTGTACGTCCTTGGATGATGTGCCCTCCTAAAGCCCACGATCAGCTCCTTAGTTTTTTTGATGTTCGCTCGTCAGACACACGTCGGTACTCGGGGCTCTCGTGGACATTTTTCATCATGTTGAAAAATCTTCACGAGTCTTCCCGTGCTTACCTGCCGTTAGCGAGTCTTCCTGAGTACCTGCCGTTAGCGTTACGAGCTGCGAAGAGACGTCCCCGAGCTCCGATGTACCCGCTACGTTCATTCTCCGTCCTTCTCACGAGTTTGATTTTTTTAAAACTCGGGAAAGCTCTTGGAATGAACTCGTACCGTGGGACAGGGCTATTATGTAGACACAAAATGCTGGAGTAACTCAGCCGGTGAGGCAGCATCTCTGGAAAAAAGGAATGGGTGACGTTTTGGGTCCAGACACTTCTTCAAACTGATGTCAGGGGAGGGGGTGAGACATAGAAAGAATGTAGGCGGAGACACTAAGACTGGTGGGCGAACTGGGAATGGGAGGGAGAGGGAAAGCAAGGGCTATCTGAAGTTAGAGAAGTCAATGTTCATACCGCTGGGGTGTAAACTACCCAAGTGAAATATGAGGTGGTGTTCCTCCAATTTGCGCTGGGCCTCACTCTGACAATGGAGGAGGCCCAGGACAGAAAGGTCAGATTGGGAAAGGGAGGGGGAGTTGGGAGTTGAAATGATGAGCCACCGGGAGGTGAAGACGGACTGCGCGGAGGTGTTAAGGGTAACGTTCGCCGAGCCTGCGCTTGGTCTCGCCGATGTAGATCGGACTTGGTCTTGGTCTTGGCATCATGTTTGGCTCCGACAATGTGGGCCAAAGGGCCTGTCCCTGTACTGTTCTATCTTTTATGATGAAAGAATATGTTCTTCCTCTGGACAGTCGTACACAGATTGGAAACGAACGCTTTCAACAGCTGGAGGATAATCAGAATCGGAAATGAAAATCTAACCAGTAAATGCACGGCATGGATCCAGCTGTGGAAATGTAGACACTACAACTGCCTCCGCTCTTCTCCAACTTATTAAGGGCCTGTCCCACTTGCCGATTTTTTTTCAGCGAGTGCCGGCGTGATTATCAGTGTTGCCTAAAGATTTTGAACATTTCAAAATCCAGCGTCGAGAAAAGAAATGTTGCGACGTCGAAGGAACATCGTGCTTCAATACGTCATCACGCCGCTAATTGCATGCGATTCCCCCCAACATTGGGATCATGTTTCCTGCCTCTAGCGTGTCCAAACCCTTAACAATCTTATATGTTTCATTGAGATCCCCTCTCATCCTTCTAAACTCCAGAGTGTACAAGCCCAGCCGCTCCATTCTCTCAGAATATGACAGTCCCGCCATCCTGGGAATTAACCTTGTAAACCTACGCTGCACTCCCTCAATAGCAAGAATGTCCTTCCTCAAATTAGGGGACAAAAACGGCACACAATACTGCAGGTGTGATCTCACTAGGGCTCTGTACAACTGCAGAAGGACCTCTTTGCTCCTATATTCGATTCCTCTTGTTATAAATGCCAACATGCCATTCGCTTTCTTCACTGCCTGCTGTACCTGCATGCTTACTTTCATAGACTGATGAACAAGGACAGCCAGATCCCGTTGTACTTCCCCTTTTCCCAATTGGCGCCATTTAGGGGAACAGTGAAAGGCTTTTGTTGCGTGCGATCCTGTCAGCAGAAAGACAATACATGATTACACTCGATCCACGTACAGTGTCTGTAAGAATAGTGATTTAAGAGAGTAGATGGAGCGATTGTAATGTGAGTTTGTAGACGTGCATCTGTGGCCAGCATGCAAATAGTCACCTGGGTTGGGTGCCTTCGTGGAATTTAATTATAAGGAATTTAATGTATAATGTTTGGAGCAAAGTCTGATCAAGGATAGTCATTAGGGGCACCGCATTGAAGGCAGACTCTGCCTACAGCCTGTCCATTTTTTTCTATCTTTTTTTAAATTTTAGTTTGTCTAAAGTTTGTTTTGGGGATTATTTAGCTTTTCTATGCGGGGGAGGGAGGGAGGGTAAGGGGGAAACCGTTTCCCAGTCGCTTCCTGGCGAGGATGTGACTATTTCGCCGAGTCGCGTCCTCGCCCCCCCCCTCATGGCCTACCAGCTGGATCGGAGCGGCCTTTCCTACCGGAGACCAGGAGCCGGGCCAGAACTTCGGCAGCGGCGGCGCGGCGCTGGATTCACCGCGGAGCGGGCGATACCTAGCTGCATCGCTGTTTGAAGCTCCGGAGCGTTGGGCCTGCAGCATCGACATCGCGGGCCGGTGGTACGCGGAGATCCCAGCGCGGGTGGCGCTGACTTCAACATCGTGGAGTCCCTGGGGCCCTTTGCCGAGGACTGCCAGCGTGAATCTCCGCCCGGCGCGGCCTGGGAACTTCGGGAGCCGTGGACTCCGGTGGGAAGCGGCCAATTCGGAGGTCCAAGCTGCTGAGGTTGGCCTCCCGTTCCGACGTCGGAGTTCCAACATCCTGGCAAGCGGGCCTGAGCGGCGGGCTGCCCGTAGCGGCGACTGCGGAGGGTTCCGGGGGCCCCGACCACGGGTGAACATCAGGAACATCAGAGGAAGAGACTGACCTCGCAGTGGGAAACTTTGGATTCTGCTGTGCGGGGATGTTTTATGTTGAACTCTATCATGCTGTGTTCTTTATTTCAGTGTATGGCTGTATGGTGACCACATTTCACTGCGCCAACTGGTACATGTGACAAATAAATGTATCTTGTATCTCTCTCTGAATGCTCATAGAGCACGACAACAGTCTAAGGTGACTACAGATCGAAAAGCGAAAAGGTGAGGCCACAAGAGTGAAGAGTGTGCAACTGCTGAACCACCCACAGATGCACTGGAGAAAGCACCTGCACAGATTGCCTCACAGCCCGGCTCCATGCTCCTCGACTCTCTCGTTCATCCTTCATGTCTCAACGTTCTTAAAAATGTAGAGCATAAAGGCGTCGGAGGCCCGTTGTTCTGGTGGAGGCACAGGGTTGGAATCGCACTTGGTCGGTCTGGAATTCATTCTTTGGTCTTAGATTCTGAAATGGTGCAGCAATGAAGGGAATCGTTCAGCTCAATGTACCTAGATCATTGTATTTTGTTTCAGCCGAGAGTAGCTAAGATTCCCTGCTTTTAAAATAAAATGAGTTTTTCTCCACAAAATCAGCCAGGGTGAGTGAGTGAGTGAGGGAGTGAGGGAGTGAGGGAGAGAGAGAGAGTGAGAGTAGACAAAAAAAGGTGGAGAAACTCCTCGGGTGAGGCAGCATCTATGGAGCGAAGGAATAGGCGATGTTTCGGGTCGAGACCCTTCTACAAGACCCTGCTCTCTGAGGGTGAGAGTGAGTGAGTGTGAGTGAGTGTGAGTGAGTGAGTGTGAGTGCCTATTGCACTATCTGTTTATTTATTGTCTATATATATATATGGTCTATGGTATATAGACACACTGAACTTTTATCTCCTGTTCTGTATTACGTTTACATATTCTGTTGTACTGCAGCAAGCAAGAATATCATTGTCCTATCTGGGACACATGACAATAAAACTCTCTTGACTTGAGTGAGTGAGTGTTTTTTTTGTCATTTAACATCATTACTCCTATCTATCATCACATTGATCCCATCTTCCACAGTCTCTGCGGGTGAAGGGGGCTATAGGGGAGAAGGTCTCCACAGCTCTGTTGTGGGTGCCCTTTGCTCCTGGGCCAGCTGCCTTCCCTGAGCTATCGATTACATCGCACCTCTCACCTGCACCTGAAGTCGACTGTTGAAATCCCTGTCCCACGGTACGAGTTCATTCCAAGAGCTCTCCCGAGTTTGCCCTGATTCGAACTCGGAGATTTACGGCAATGGCCACTCGTCGGTACTCGGGGCTCTGGTGGACATTTTTCATCATGTTGAAAAATCTTCACGAGTCTTCCCCTGCCGTTAGCGAGTCTTCCTGAGTGCCTGCCGTTAGCGCTAAGAGATGTCCCCGAGCTCCGACATAACCACTACATTCATTCTCTGTGCTTACCACGAGTTTGATTTTTTTTTAACTCGGGAGAGCTCTTGGAATGAACTCGCACCGTTGGACAAAATATCATTTTCTCGTGAGTGACATTCTGCGACAGACCGTTCCCTGAAGAAACACATTGGAATGTACACAAGCATCGCCAGTGAGTTTGGCATCTTGTGAGGCCCAGTTTTAGAAAGTGCCCTTTAAATACTGAGCAGAGATCTCCCAGTTGGCTTGAGACTGTTCAGCGAGCGTTGCATGGTGCTCTCACCTCCAGTGTCTGTTGGAATGAAGACTTGCGATGCACGTTGATTATCAGACTTCATCTTGCGCTAAACGTTATTCCCTGATGTATCTTCTCTCTCAATGGCTGAGTTATAATCATGTGTTGTCTTTCTGCTGACTGGACAGCTCGCTACAAAAGCTCTTCACTGTACCTCGGTACACGTGACAATAAACTGAACTAAACTGAATGGATCTGAACTTGATCTTGTTAAGTGCCTGACGCTGGGAAAGGTTCACGTGAGCCAGCAAGGATCACCGGCAGAAGTGCTGATCCAATTTACAGATTGTCACTGCTCCACTCCAGAGCCTTCACTAATGCATTCACTCCAGGACCATCAAGTTGGGTCATGTATGCCTGAGCAAAACAGAGGAATGCATTGCGCAAATTGGAGGAACAGCAACTCATATTTTGCCTGGGCAATGTAGAACAAGGGTATGAACGTTGATTTTTACCCATTTCAAGTAACTCCTCCTACTACCGCGGGTGACGTCTGTTTGGTGGTGAGTAGCCGCCCAAAGAGTCATACCTTTTTCTGGTTGCTGCTGGATTTTCAACATGTTGAAAATTTTCAGCAACCTGCATAGACTATGACGGGTGCCAGCAAGTCGCCGAAAAAATCACGTTAGTGGGACAGGCCCAATAGATAATAGACAATAGGTGCAGGAGGAGGCCATTCGGCCCTTCGAGCCAGCAGCGCCATTCAATGTGATCATGGCTGATCATCCCCAATCAGTACCCCGTTCCTGCCTTCTCCCCATATCCCCTGACTCCACTATTTTTAAGAGCCCTCTCCAACTCTCTCTTGAAAGCATCCAGATAACCCACCTCCACCACCAGGCAGAGAATTGCACAGACTCACCACTCTCTGTGAGAAAAAGTGTTTCCTCGTCTCTGTTCTAAATGGCTTACTCCTTATTCTTAAACTGTGGCCCCTGGTTCTGGACCCTTTACTCTATAATGACAATCCAGCACTACCTCCCTTGTGGAATGAAAATGCTGACAATTAGTCTTTTGATTTGCCTCTGGTGAATGATTTTTTTAAAAATTGGAAGCAGGATTTGAGGTGTGGTCCACATGAGATATGAGTTATTACTCATTGTCTAGTTTGACATATTTTACTGGTCTTTGGCACTGTGGTTCAATTGATCTCAATAATTGCTGCTGTTGCTGCCTATTAAGTTTCTTGGAGGCATAAACGTGATTTATTTCACACATATGAAATGGTGAAGTGACACGTTGTGAACACATTATTCTCCACTTCTGAAATCAGGCTCCATTGAAGTCTCTGCAAGTTACTGCTCTTGATTTTGCACTTTGTCCATGTATTTGGGGGAAATCTACTCTCTCAGGCGTGACAGCCACGGAGAATGTAACAATATCTTAATGCTAGAAAGACAGAAAAAAAGAGATGGGCACTCCATGATTGAAATTCTACAGGAGTGCAGTAGAGGGAATGCTTAGGAAGGAACTGCAGATGCTGGTTTAAACCAAAGATAGACACAAAATGCTGGAGTAACTCAGCGGGACAGGCAGCATCTCTGGATAGAAGGAATGGGTGACGTTTCTAGGCGAGACCCTTCTTCAGACTGGGAGTCAGGGGAGAGAGAGACTAGAGACATGGAAGGGTAAGGTGTGAAAGCAACAGATCAAAGCAGACGGTGATCAAGGAAATGTAGAATGGTTCATGGTTAGCTGAGGGGAAGGTGAAAACGAGGCACACAATCATAAAATGAATCAGGAGGACAGTAAAAACCAGTTGGAGACTCCCTTCTTCAGATAGGGCCTGTTACTCCAACATTTTGTGTCTATCTTTGGTGTGTCAGCACCTGCAGTTCCTTCCTACACAATGACAAGCATTGATGGGTAATGTTTAGTTTAGCTTAGTTTAGTTTAGAGATACATCTCTCTTCAGAGATGCTGCCTGCCCAGTGGAAGGAATGCGGACTGGCCTTGTTCAGCAACTCAACTACCCAGGAGGAAAGGAGATGACAGAGTTAGAAGACAATGTCTGGCCCATCAGAGGCACTGACCTCTCCAATATCAAAGGGATTTATAGGAGGTGCTACCTTAAAAACACCAGCACCATCAAAGATCCACACTCTCAATTTGCTCCTACCATCAGGAAGGTAGTTCATGACCTTGAAAACCGTGACTTCCAGACTTTAGACCACCATCAGGCTCTTGAACACAGTACAACAATAGCCTCAGGAACTACAGTGGCTTGCGAAAGTTTTCATACCCCTTGAACTTGTCCACATTTTGTCACGTTACAACCACAAATGTAAATGTATTTTATTGGGATTTTATGTGATAGACCAACACAAAGTGGCGCATAATTGTGAAGTGGAAGGAAAATGATACTTGGTTTACAAATTTTTTTACAAATAAAAAACTGAAAAGTGTGGCGTGCAAATGTATTCAGCCCCCTTTACTCTGATGCCCCTAAATAAAATCCAATGCAACCAATTGCCTTCAGAGGTCAACTAATTAGTAAATAGAGTCCACTTGTGTGTAATCTAATCTCAGTATAAATACAGCTGTTCTGTGAAGGCCTCAGAGGTTTGTTAGAGAACATTAGTGAACAAACAGCATCATGAAGCCCAAGGAACACATCAGACAGTTGTGGAGAAGTTTAAAGCAGAGTTAGGATATTAAAAAATCCCAAGCTTTGAACATCTCATGGAGCACTGTTCAATCCATCATCCGAAAAATGCAAACCTACCAAGACATGGCCGTCCACCTAAACTGACAGACCGGGCAAGGAGAGCATTGATCAGAGAAGCAGCCAAGAGGCCCATGGTAACTCTGGAGGAGCTGCAGAGATCCACAGCTCAGGTGGGAGAATCTGTCCACAGGACAAATATTAGTCGTGCATTCCACAAATCGGGCCTTTATGGAAGAGTGGCAAGAAGAAAGCCATTGTTGAAACAAAGCCATAAGAAGTCCCGTTTGCAGTTTGCCACAAGCCATGTGGGGGACACAGCAAACATGTGGAGGAAGGTGCTCTGGTCTGATGAGACCAAAATTGAAGTTTTTGGCCTAAATGCAAAACGCTATGTGTGGCGGAAAACTAACACTGCACATCACCCTGAACACACCATCCCCACTGTGAAACGTGGTGGTGGCAGCATCATGCTGTGGGGATGCTTTTCTTCAGCAGGGACAGGGAAGCTGGTCAGAGTTGTTGGGAAGATGGATGGAGCCAAATACAGGGCAATCTTGGAAGAAAATCTGATAGAGTCTGCAAAAGACTTGAGACTGGGGCGGAGGTTCACCTTCCAGCAGGACAACGCCCCTAAACATACAGCCAGAGCTACAATGGAATGGTTTAGATCAAAGCATATTCATGTGTTAGAATGGCCCAGTCAAAGTCCAGACCTAATACCAATTGAGAATCTCTGGCAAGGCTTGGAAATTGGTGTTCACAGACCATCTCCATCCAATCTGACTGAGCTAGAGCTATTTTGCAAAGAAGAAAGGGCAATAATTTCAGTCTCTAGATGTGCAAAGCTGGTAGAGACATACCCCAAAAGACTTGCAGCTGTAATTGCAGCGAAAGGTGGTTCTACAAAGTATTGACTCAGGGGGGCTGAATACTTTTGCACGCCACACTTTTCAGTTTTTTATTTGTTATAAAATTTGGAAACCATGTATCATTTTCCTTCCACTCCACAATTATGCACCACTTTGTGTTGGTCTATCACATAAAATCCCAATAAAATACATTTACGTTTATGGTTGTAACGTGACAAAATGTGGAAAAGTTCCAGGGGTATGAAAATTTTTGCAAGCCACTGTATTAACTTCGATGGTCTGTAGAAGCATGGAAATGCAGATGCTGGTTTACAAAAAAAGATACAAAGTGCTGGAGTAACTCAGCAGTTCAGGCAGCATCTGTGGAGAACATGATCAGGTGATGTTTTGGGTTGGGTCCTTTCCACAGACTACAGACATATAAACTTGCATAGGATTGAAACTTAGAAATACACATGTTTAAGAAAGAACTGCTAATGCTGGAAAAATCGAAGGTAGACGAAAAATGCTGGAGAAACTCAGCGGGTGAGGCAACATCTATGGAGAGGAGGAATTGGCGACGTTTCGGGTCGAGACCCTTCTCCAGACTGAAATATATATGTTTAGAGAAACAGCACGGAAACAGGCTCTTTGGCCCACCGAGTCCGTGTCAACCAACAAACGCCCCATACACTAGCCGTATCCTACACACGAGGGATAATTTACAATTTTATCAAATCCCATTAACTTACAAACACTTTGGAGTGGGAGGAAACCGGAGCACCCGGCGAAAACCCACATGGTCACAGGGAGAACGTGCAAACACCCATACCGACAACGCCCGTCATCAGGATTGAACCCAGGTCTCTGGTGCGGTGAGGCAGCGACTGTGCCACTGGGATGCCCTTTACCTCCATTACTTACTTGAATGAGGAGTGTGGTTTCATCGTGATCAGATGTCCCCAACATTGGGCTTCCTAATTCCAACCAAGCCACTGGCTGTCCACATTGCCACGGTTGCTGACGGACACCTGGTGCATGCCAACAACAGGTTAATCCACACAGCACCTTCCCATTTCATCCTTTAGCTGACCCCAGTCTTAAAAGCTTTTCAGAATGCACTAGTCCAGAAATGATCCGTGTTTACGTTTAAAAACAAATTAGTTTGAACTTCTTTCTCGTGAAGCGGAACCCAACCAAAGGTATTTGCATTAGTTTTGATGCAAACCCCAAATACATAGCAGGGGGTGATAGCTATCAAATGGGAACTGCGCTTTGTTGAACATTATTTCCTCTGCTCAGAGCACAGACAGTAAAGGGCCTGTCCTACCAGCATCGGACTCCATGCGATGAGCGCGATCAAACTAGAAGCGGGGGCCGCGCGGAGGTCAGGTGATCCCTGTACAGGGCTGTTCCCACCGGCATGCGCCTGCATGCGGCAAGCGCGACCAAACCGGCTGCAAGGGCCGCGCGGAGGTCGGGTGAGAGGCGCAACGCGGCGCAAAGTGAGGCGAACTTGGAGCGAAGTCTTAAGGTAAGTTCGCCAGGACAGAGAGGGGCACACAGAGAGGGGCACAGAGGCACACACACACAGAGGGCCACGGAGCCACACACATAGAGGGTCACGGAGGCACCTACAGATACGTTCACGGAGGCACGATGTCGGGGCGGTGTGTAATGCGTCGAGGCGACTGCGAGCCGACAATTTTTGAACACAGTCAGTTTTTTGGAGCCCCGCGCGATGTCGGGACGAACTCCGCACAATTCCGCACGGCTCCGGCGATCGAAGTGGGACCAGCCCCGCGACGCCGGACGGCTCAAGCGACCACGTTAGGTCGCGCTCATCGCATGGAGTTGCATGCTGGTGGGACAGGTGAATAAAGGTGAATAAAACCCTTTCATCTGCCATCACAACCAATGTCGGGGCACCCCAGGGTTGTGTGAGTTCAGCTGAGCTGTTTGCCTTTTACATTGACGATTGTCGTACAGATACACCAAATCAATATTCTAAAGTACTCAGATGATACAGTTCTATTATCTGCGTTAAGTAACTCAGACAACCCCGGGCTCCACCAACTTGGTGGGAACAAACTGGTCGAGTAGACTGAAAATAATGCCCTTGAGATTAACATAAAGATAAACAGAAGAGATTGTATTTGGCTCATCTGACTCTCATAAAGTTTCACTTGTTATCAATAACGAAAAAACCAAGCAGGTGCCTTCATTGAAATACTTGGGGGTAACGATAGACTCTCAGTTATCTTGGAATAACCACATTGATAAGGTTTACAATAAGATGAAACAAAGAATCTGGTGTCTCCACCGACTGAGATCATTCGGTGCAAATAAACAAATCCTTTTATTATTTTTTCCTGCCGCGATAATCAGTGTTTTGCAGTACTGTAGCACGACATGGTACAAGAGTTTGTCTGCTACTTCAAAAACAAAACTGCACCAACAATTAAAGATTTGCTCAACGACTGTAGGTCAACCACTACAAAAATTGTATCTATCATCCTACCTTAAAAACATACTGAGGATGGCCAATAACATCTCCTCTGACACCAACCGCTTTCTGAGTAGTGAGTACAATTTGTTACCATCAAACCGGAGATATAGGGTTCCAGAATGTAATAAGGTTAGAATGAGGGGTTCTTTTGTGCACCAGTCAATCCTTGAACTAAACACGGCGCTTAATCCCAGATCAAACAGGCCATAAATGTGGTCGTCTGTTATTGTAATGTCTTGTCGGATGTGGGCACTTTGGAATCCTGTCTCGATATCTTGATGAATGTCTTCTTTCGCCCCTCTTGTCTTTTTCTGTGATGCGGTAAATGGAGCATCTGTGATGCAAAACAAATTTCAGCCTCGCTCTGACAATAAAATATTATCGTATCGTATCGTATCGTATTAGTAATTCATATTTAAAGAGCGCCTTGGGTAGTTAACAAACATCCTGAAGTGTTTCATCAAATCAAATTTGATACAAATATGCTGAAGTGTTATAATTAGCATGGATCATCATGTAAACCTGACTCGAAGGGCCGAATGGCCTACTCCTGCACCTGTTTTCTATGTTTCCAAAGGACAAAAAAGAAGTGGAGAGTTTAGAAAAAAATAGAATTTCTGCTCTCCAGACGTGGAAGCTGCAGGCTTGACCATCAATGTTGTGATGATGAAAACCTGCGAGGGACCCAGATTTGTAAAACCACAGAGATCTCTGAGGGCTCTTGGTCTGAGTGGAATAGACAGAGGGCGAAGGGGCCAAGTCATGGAGGTGTTTCGAGTACAGATAAAGAGGATTGCAGCATTGCTGGGCCACAAGATAATGCAGGCCCGCACAGTGCCCGCTGAATGTGGACAATACACTGTTGATTATAATGATCTGACTGGCTTGCATTGACTCGATCAATTAGTTGCATTCAGATTCCTTGCAGCATGAGATTTGATTGTACTGGGACATGTAAATTGCCTCTGTGTGGCTTTAGTGACCCCTTCAGCACTGAAGGCAAAGAGCCATTGCGTTTAACCACACATTGGGTCTGAAGAAGGGTCTCGACCCGAAATGCCAGCTATTCCTTTTCTCCAGAGATGCTGCCTGACCCGCTGAGTTACTCCAGCTTTTTGTGTCCAACTTAGCCATCACTTTTAGTTCAGCAGAGATGATGAAATTGCGTAAATGCGTTAAGTAAAGTACGCCGAGGTGAGCTGAGAACCTTCAATCCATGGGGGCCAAGTCTGAGCTTCCCATTGTCTCCCACTTTAATTCTCCCCGATTGACTCGAGAATCTGAACTCTATTCTATGAGGTGGTTCAGCAGGAAGGAAATAATTATCTCAGGACAAATCTGCTGAGTTGAAGACATGTATCCCTTTTTAGCACTGACCTCACAATGGCGCATTAAGACACCTTTTCATGACAAATAAATTATAAATGTCTGCAACATTTCCGAAGAAATCAGAGACGATTGGAGATTGGGATGGAATCGCAGTGCTCACCTCTGTCTCTCCGTATTGTTTCTTCCTCCACACCTGCCCATTGCTGGGTGATAATTTTGTTTGGACTTGGGCATCTTACAAAAAGAAGCCATCAACTTAATGGAGTGCCAAGATTTCAAGATTCAAGAGAGTTTATTGTCATGTGTCCCTGATAGGACAATTACATTCTTGCTTTGCTTCAGCACAACAGAACATAATAGGCATGAATACAGATCAGTGTGTCCATACACCATTATATAAATATATACACACATGAATAAATAAACTGATAAAGTGCAAATAAACAGATAATGGGATATTAATATTCAGAGTTTTGTCCGAGCCGAGTTTAATAGGCTGATGGCTGTGGGGAAGTAGCTATTCCTGAACCTGGTTGTTGCAGTCTTCGGGCTCCTGTACCTTCTACCTGAAGGTAGCAGGGAGATGAGTGTGTGGCCAGGGTGGTGTGGGTCCTTGATGATGCTGCCAGCCTTTTTGAGGCAGCAACTGCGATAAATCCCCTTGATGGAAGGAAGGTCAGAGCCGATGATGGACTGGGCAGTGTTTACTACTTTTTGTACTCTTTTCCACTCCAGGGTGCTCAAGTTGCCGAACCAAGCCACGATGCAACCAGTCAGCAAGCTCTCTACTGTGCACCTGTAGAGGTTAGAGAGAGTCGTCCTTGACAGACCAACTCTTCATAATCTTCTCAGGAAGTAGAGGCGCTGATGTGCTTTCTTAATAATTGCATCAGTGCTCTCGGACCAAGAAAGATCTTCAGAGATGTGCACGCCCAGGAATTTGAATCTCTTGACCCTTTCAACCATCGACCCATGAGAAGAATTTAAGAAAATTTGCACAAAAACATGTCCCTTTTCTTCAAGAACTTCTTCTTAGCGAGACACAAGCAGATTAACCTGTTCAGTGCCACTCCCCCCAAGTATATTCAGGCCATGGCTAATAATGAAAAATAAAACTCGGCAGTGAACAGGTTAATGGCATGAGTCAGAAAGCTTCCTTTCCCAGTGCAGTGCGGTTATTTTTAAAGAAACTAAAGGACAGACAGTGAGTCAGGCTGGCAATGTTATTTTTATACTCTAGACCCTGAAGAAGAGTCTCGACCCGAAACGTCACCCATTCCTTCTCTCTGGAGATGCTGCGTGTCCCGCTGAGTTGCTCCAGCTATTTTTGTCTCTATCTTCGGTTTAAACCAGCATCTGCCGTTCCTTCTCACACAATGTTATTTTTGTGACAGACAAGTAAGTGAAAGCGTAAAAACTGTCTGGACGGGACAAGTAAATGTGAGTTCATGGAGAGCAGCCAACAAGTAATCTGCGTCAATTAGCTTTGAAAGAACAGTGTTAAACCCACTGATGAAAGTAACAGTTAACGGACGGAGAGCCAAGAATATTTGAAGCACAGAGATAAGGATTTCAGTGTGAATCAACTCTGCACAGACGGTACCTGTAGTCAGGATTGAACCTGGGTCTCAGGTGCTGTGTGGGCAGCAAGGTGGCGCAGGGATAGAGTTGCTGCCTTACAGCGCCAGAGGCCCGGGTTCGATCCCGACTATGGGTGCTGTCTGCATGGAGTTTGTACGTTCTCCCTGGGACCGCGTGGGTTTTCTCTGGGGGGGTCCGGTTTCCTTCCACACCCCAAAGACGTGTGGGTTTGGAGGTTAATTGGCTTGTGTAAAATGCTGGAGTAACTCAGCGGACTGGCAGCATCTCTGGATTGAATGAATGGGTGACGTTTTGGGTCAAGACCCTTCTTCAGATTGAGTTAGGGGAGAGGGAGGTACAGAGGTAAGGAAGTGTAAGGTGGAAAATGGGGCAAAGGGGATGGAGATTACGGAAAATGTGCAATAGATCATTGCTAGCTAGGAGAAGGTGACAACAAAGCAAACAGAGATAAAACATAGAAACATAGAAACATAGAAATTAGGTGCAGGAGTGGGCCATTCGGCCCTTCGAGCCTGCACCGCCATTCAATATGATCATGGCTGATCATCCAACTCAGTATCCCGAGGCACCTGCATGCCTACTTTCAATGACTGGTGTACCATGACACCCAGGTCGCGCTGCATCTCCCCTTTTCCTAATCGGCCACCATTTAGATAATAGTCTGCTTTCCTGTTTTTGCCACCAAAGTGGATAACCTCACATTTATCTACATTATACTGCATCTGCCAAACATTTGCCCACTCACCCAGCCTATCCAAGTCACCTTGCAGTCTCCTAGCATCCTCCTCACAGCTAACACTGCCCCCCAGCTTAGTGTCATCCGCAAACTTGGAGATGTTGCCTTCAATTCCCTCATCCAGATCATTTATGTATATTGTAAATAGCTGGGGTCCCAGCACTGAGCCTTGCGCTACCCCACTAGTCACTGCCTGCCATTGTGAAAAGGACCCGTTTACTCCTACTCTTTGCTTCCTGTTTGCCAGCCAGTTCTCTATCCACATCAATACTGAACCCCCAATGCCATATGCTTTAAGTTTGTATACTAATCTCTTATGTGGGACCTTGTCGAACGCCTTCTGGAAGTCCAGATACACCACATCCACTGGTTCTCCCCTATCCACGCTACTAGTTACATCCTCGAAAAATTCCACAAGATTCGTCAGACATGATTTACCTTTCGTAAATCCATGCTGACTTTGTCCAATGATTTCACCACTTTCCAAATGTGCTGCTATCCCATCTTTAATAACTGACTCTAGCAGTTTCCCCTCTACCGATGATAGACTAACTGGTCTGTAATTCCCCGTTTTGGAAACATGGAAGATTGGAAGCATCTCACTCATGAATGGAGATATGGCGTTGTGAACAAACTATAGATTAGAGCCTTAGATTAAAGTGACATGAAATAATGGGCAGTTACCAGAACAAATGCATTTTCCACGCATAAAACCGCTGAGGTAAAAGCTACTCAACATTCAATGTACAAGGCAGTCAGTGAATCTCCAATCATTAAGATAATCCATTCGAAACACTTAACTTAGCTCGTTTTTATGGTCATATAAATTCTACCTGTGACAGATGTAACTCTGAAGTGGTCTCACTGACCCATATGTTTTGGTCCTGCCCACTTTTGGAAAAATATTGGAAAGAAATCTTTGATACTAAATCTGTAGTCTTAGGTATTGATTTACAACCTCATCCTATTACTGCAATTTTTGGGCTACCAATGCTAGATTCTATCCATCTGTCCCGCTCCGCCCATCGGCTGATCGCTTTTACCACATTCATCGCCAGAAGATCTATTTTATTTAAATGGAAAGACTCCAACCCTCCGACCACACTCCATTGGTACTCTGAAACGATATCATGTTTACATTTAGAAAAAATCAGGAGTGGCATTGTTGAACCCTGGGTTAAAATTGATAAGAAAATGTATTCAACACTTTCACAACATAAATTTTGTGAAACAAAATTTTGAAGAAACAAAAACCCCCCAAAACTAAAGAAAAAAAAAGCAAAACTGAATCTGAGCTGAGAACGTCAACAATTTAAGTCCCTGTTTGTCGTCAAGTCCGTTCCACTGTATAAAGGAAAAATAGTTTTTATAACGGTTAGAGAGGGAGCGTTTCTTCCTTTTGTCCTTTTACTTTTTTTTCTTTTTATCTTTGTGGTTTTTTTCTACGTATACAAGTTTTCTTTTAAACATTTAACTATATTCACATAGGTTATATTTTATTAGGTTATACCTGTGATTAATGTAATCCTGATCCCTATGTATCAATATAATTGTTATTTTTATCATTATTCTTTTTACTTTGTTATTTTGATTCTGGGAAAAAAAACTAATACAAAGATTTTAAAAGAAAGAAACACTTCTGTTGATTTAGACGTGTAGGCAATGCCCTAACAGCAAATTAACTGAAAGGCAAGTTAACTTGGAGTTACAGAGGGAATAAAATAACTGCAAACCAATGTCGGGGACCGTTATCATAAATGTATGCCAGCAACAGAATATTTGTAATCATCAGTTGATGGGAAATTTTCAGTGTTTTATACATATTATTATTACTAAATTACTCATCCATTTGGGATCAAGCTGCTAATATTTTACTTAACAAGACTCCAGCACTTAAGTTATCCCTTGATTACTGGAGTGCAATGCAAATTGGGGCAAAAGGTCATTTAAGGAAAAAATGGTAGAAACATAGAAACATAGGTGCATGAGTAGGCCATTCGGCTCTTCGAGCCTGCACCGCCATTCAATATGATCATGACTGATCATCCAACTCAGTATCCTGTACCTGCCTTCTCTCCATACCCCCTGATCCCTTTAGCCACAAGAGCCACATCCAACTCCCTCTTGAATATAGCCAATGAACTGGCCTCAACGACCTTCTGTGGCAGAAGATTCCAGAGACCCACCACTCTCTGTGTAAAGAATGTTTTCCTCATCTCGGTCCTAAAAGACTTCCCCCTTATCCTTGGACTGTGACCCCTTGTCTGGACTCCCCCAACATCGGGAACAATCTTCCTGCATCTAGCCTGTCTAACCCTTAACAATGTTGTAAGTTTCTATAAGATCCCCCCTCAATCTTCTAAATTCCAGCGAGTACAAGCCGAACTCTTGTTTGTGATTGCTGGATCTGTCATATTTATCTGAATTGTTGCCAGCCTCCATTATCCCCCTCGCATGGCTGAACCACTATCCAATGTTCTGATTAAAACAAGATTTAAACGCATCCAAAGGGTACAGAATAACGTTTACAAAATTCCTTACTCCCAATTAGCTGATTAGTGAGAAAATCGTGAGCTGAGATAAATTGATCACTTCAAGTGCTGGAGTAACTCAGCAGGTCGGGCAGCATCTCTGGAGAAAAATGATAGGTGACATTTTGGATCGAGAACCTTCGTCAGAATCTGAAGAAGGGTCCCAACCTGAAATGTCACATCCTGTATCCCCAGAAATGGTGTCTGACCCGCTGAGTTACTTCATAGTCTGAAGAATGGTCCCGACCTGAAACGTCACCTAACCTTTTTCTCCAGAAGTGCTGCCTGACCCACTGAGTTATTCCAGCACATTGTGTCTATCTTTGATATAAAGATCGCATCTGCAGTTCTTTGTTTCTACTGATCATTTCCAGTTTGGCAGGTTACAACTTAATGAGGTGTACCGCAGGATCAGTGGAGAGCCTCAACTATTTACAATCCATGTTCATGAATTAGATGAAGGGACTGAGTGGATGTGGCAGAATCAGGCCATTCGGCCCATCAAATCTACTCCGCCATTCAATCATGGCTGATCTAACTTTCCCACTCAACCCCACTCATCCGCCTTCGTAACCCCTGGCACGCGTACTAACCAAGAATCTGTCAATCACTGCCTTAAAAATCCCCAATGACTTGTCTTCCACAGCCGTCTGCGACTCTTGTCTGTGGATCTGTGGGGAGGAGATAGAGGTGAGAAGTGTGGCTTTGGGGAAGAAGCTGTGGAAGGAAGATCTTCTGATGAAACCTGCTCACTAACTGCCTGGGAGATAATGTCCTGATGTTCCGAGGTGGGTAAAGGTCCACAGGAGAACGGGAAGGTCGACGGGCTGGTGTCCAGCTTTGGAAAGTTCAATGACAATGCCTGAGGCTACACCAGATCTGAGATATGAACGATCAAGACTTGTTGATGCAGATTCTCTTACCTCTCTTTCAAGATCAGTTCTCATGAATGGTTATTGATGTTACCTCAATTTTCCTCTCAACATACTCTAACGAACCTGGGAGTATTTCCAGAATCCTTTGATCTGATTAGGGAATGGAGGCGTGCAGATTCAGTGTGGGAAGTTTAGTTTGGCTTCATGTTTGGCACAGACATCGTGTGCCAAAGGGCCTGTTCTGCCACTGTATGCTCTATGTTCTCATCTGCATTTAATATCTCCCTATAAATCTTGCTGCCACTCTGCAGTTACTCAATTTCTTTCTCCAATTAAGTCTCAAGCTCAGTTTCTCAGGGATATAGGTGCCGCCATTCGCAAACTTGCTGAACCTATATTCAGAATAGAAAAATATATACAAAACAGGGACTGTGCAAAATCTCTTCATACATTCTCAATAGACAATAGGTGCAGGAGTAGGCCATTCGGCCCTTTGAGCCAGCACCACCATTCAATGTGATCATGGCTGATCATCCCCAATCAGTACCCCGTTCCTGCCTTCTCCCCATATCCCCTGACTCCACTATTTTTAAGAGCTCTATCTAGCTCTCTTATGAAAGCATCCAGAGAACTTGCCTCCACCGCCCTCTGAGGCAGAGAATTCCACAGACTCACAACTCTCTGTGAGAAAAAGTGCTTCCTTGTCTCAGTTTTAAATGGATTACTCCTTATTCTTAAACTGTGGCCCCTGGTTCTGGACTCCCCCTACATCGGGAACATGTTTCCTGCCTCTAGTGTGTCCAAACCTTTAACAATCTTATATGTTTCAATGAGATCCCCTCTCATCCTTCTAAACTCCAGAGTGTACAAGCCCAGCTGCTCCATTCACTCAGCAGATGACAGTCCTGCCATCCCGGGAATTAACCTTGTAAACCTACGCTGCACTCCCTCAATAGCAAGAATGTCCTTCCTCAAATTCTCAGAGGCTACACGTACATTCATTAGCGTTGTTTTAGTTTTAGTTTGGTTTAGTTTAGAGGTGCAGCGCGGAAACAGGCCCTTCGGCCCAACGGGTCCTTGCTGCCCAGCGATCCCCGCACATTAACACTATCTAATACACACACTAGGGACAATTTACACATACACCAAGCCAATTAACCTACAAACCTGTACGTCTTTGGAGTGTGGGAGGAAACTGAAGATCGCCGAGAAAACCCACGTGGGTCTCGGGGAGAACGTGCAAACCCCGTACAGACAGCACCTGTGGTTGGGATCGAACCTGGGTCTCTGGCGCTGCGATTAATGTCTTTAGTAGTGTTCACAGAACACCGGGTGGCGCAGCGGTACAGTTACTGCCTCACAGCGCCAGAGACCCAGCTACGTGCTGTCTGTACGAAGCGTGCACATTCTCCCCGTGACCTGCGTGGGTTTTCTTCTGTATCTCCGGTTTCCTCCAAGGCTTGTAGGCTAATTGGCTTTGGTATCATTGTAAATGATCCCCAGTGGGTGCAGGATATTGTTAGTGCGTTGGGGGATCGCTGTTCAGCATGGACTCGAAGGGCCTGTTTCCTCGCTGTATCTCCAAACAAAACTAAACTAAGCTATCATTACACCAGGCACCTTTGCCACTCATGTGCCCAGCTGAAGTGATAGGGGCGACTTCACCAGACCCTGCCGCCCAATGTGCCAGCATGGAATCCCGTTGACGGGGTGTAGGGGTGTAGTGAGGCGGGTGTGAACTGAGACACTACGGTTAAGCAGGTGTTGGCCAAGTGATGCATGCCTCGGCTTGTCACCACGGAGAATCCACCTGCTGCACTCCGTTCCAATTCCTGGGGACATCAAGAAATGTAGATCTCCCAAGAAGTAGCACGACAATGATCAGTCACTAGGTGTGGCTTTCCGTCATGTGGAGGCTTGTGTACCGAGTTCTCTTGTCAATTACCCCTCCACTTCCCACCAAACTGAAATATAGCAATAGCAGTTCGGTTAAAGTATTTGCTTTAACATATGCTTAAAGCTCTGTCCCACGGTACGAGTTCATTCCAAGAGTTCTCCCGAGTTTGCCCTGATTCGAACTCGGAGATTTACGGTAATGGCCGCTCGTCGGTACTCGGGGCTCTCGTGGACATTTTACAACATGTTGAAAAATCTTCACGAGTCTTCCCGAGCTTACCTGCCGTTAGCGAGTCTTCCCGAGTACCTGCCGTTAGCGCTAAGAGACGTCCCCGAGCTCCGACGTACCCGCTACGTTCATTCTCCGTGTTTACCACGAGTTTGATTTTTTTAAAACTCGGGAGAGCTCTTGGAATGAACTCGTACCGTGGGACAGGGCCATTACAATACTCTGTTGTGCTGCAGCAAAGCAAGAATTTAATTGTCCTATCTGGGACACAAGACAATAAACTCTCTTGACTTGACTAGACTTGACTAGACTTGACTAATCACATTGTGTTGGACAAGAAGGGAGCAAAGCAGAGAGTGGAGTTTAGATGGATGAGTTGGGACCTCATTGAAACGTACTAAATAGTGAAAGGGCTGGATAGAGTGGATGTGGAGAGGATATGTCCATTAGTGGGAGAGTCTAGGACCAGAGGGCGCAGCCTCAGAATATAAGGATGTTCCCTTAGGAAGGAGATGGGGAGGAATTTCTTTAGTCAGAGGGTGGTGAATTGGTGGAATTCATAGTCACAGAAAGCTGTGGAGGCCAAGTCAATAGATATTTCTAAGGCAGAGATAGATGGATCCTTGATTAATACAGGGGTTTTAACCCCAGGTGGCAGGGGTTATGGGGAGAGGACAGGAATATAGGCTTGAGAGGGAAAGATAGATCAGCCATGGTTGACAATAGAAAATAAACAATAGGTGCAGGAGTAGGCCATTTGGCCCTTCGAGCCAGCACCGCCATTCAATGTGATCATGGCTGATCATCCCCAATCAGTACCCCGTTCCTGCCTTCTCCCCATATCCCCTGACTCTGCCATTTTTAAGAGCCCTATCTAGCTCTCTCATGAAAGCATCCAGAGAAGTTGCCTCCACTGCCCTCTGAGGCAGAGAATTCCACACACTCACAACTCTGTGAGAAAAAGTGTTTCCTCGTCTACGTTCTAAATGGCTTACTCATTATTCTTAAACTGTGGCCCCTGGTTCTGGACTCCCCCAACATTGGGAACATGTTTCCAGCCTCTAGCGTGTCCAAACCCTTAACAATCTTGTTAAGGGCTTGAATGGCGGAGTGGACTTGATGGGCCAAATGGCCTAATTCTGCTCTTATCACTTATGAACTTTTGAACTATGAACATAGAGACAGCGTTCACTGGTGTCTTTGGCGAGGCCCATTGCCAATTGCCCTTGAGAAGATGGTGGTGAGACACCATCTTGATCCGCAGTATTCTTCTGGTTAAACTGTTCGCACTGTGCTGCTGGGGAAGGAGCTCATCAAGTCATTGAGTTTGTTGGCATATGCACAGGTACGGTGAGGTACAGGTGCACCGACCTGAAGACTTGAACTTGGAAGGATACCTAGCATGGGGGTGGTCTCATTCACCTGTTGCCCTAGTCCTTGGACGCAGCTGTTGTACGTTTGGGAACTGCTGTTGAAGTAGTCCAGGCAAGTAGCTGTATTATATACGGAGGTGGTACATGCACACACACACACACACACACACACAGGTACATCATTATGTGATGATGGAAAGTGGATTGAATGTTTAAGATGGTGAATTGGGCATCAGTCAAACAGCCATGTTTTGGAATGCGTTGAGTTTCTCAAATACTGTAGAAAGTTCATAGCTTTGTGCAAAGGGAATGTAAATCCCATCACATTCCTGCTTTCTGCATTGTGGGTGGTTTAAAGGCTTTGGGTTGTGAGGAGGTGATCACTCATTATGCCTAACCTCTAATTACATGATAATCCTGGCTAAATGTAGGCCTGCTGTCGTGCTGGCTGGTGGGACAGGTTCAGGATTACCAACAGCTACGGAGAAAATATATGTGCATCTTTCACATTGATACACTAATTATTTGGCCTTTTCTATAATAGATTAGGGATAGATCAGTAATAGATTACTGATTGGGGATGATCAGCCATGATCACAATGCATGGCGGTGCTGGCTGGAAGGGCTGGAAAATGACGTGCTGTGCTGCGCTGCTTGCTGGTCTGCTCCACACACCCAGGCTGCTGATGAATGCGGTGATGAAGGCGGCTACCAAGGTGCCGTTGATTGATTTGACAGATATCATTGCAACTGTTTAATCTGGAGAGTCATAGCTAAAATCATAGCTAGAAGCACAAGGTATCTGAATGGGTGGATGTAGGAATGGAAACGGATCCTAGAGAGGTGAAGGGCATCAGGTGGGGAGGTAAATAATGCAACCTGGATTTTCTTGGTGCTGAGTGGGATCAGTTTAGTTTAGTATAGTTTATTGTCGCTTGTTCCGAGGTACAGTCCAGAACCAGGGGCCACAGTTTAAGAATAAGGAGTAAGCCATTTAGAACGGAGACGAGGAAACACTTTTTCTCACAGAGAGTTGTGAGTCTGTGGAATTCTCTGCCTCAGAGGGCGGTGGAGGCCGGTTCCCTGGATACTTTCAAGAGAGAGCTAGATAGGGCTCTTAAAGATAGTGGAGTCAAGGGATATGGGGAGAAGGCAGGAACGGGGTACTGATTGGGGATGATCAGCCATGATCACATTGAATGGCGGTGCTGGCTCGAAGGGCCGAATGACCTACTCCTGCACCCATTGTCTATTGTCTATACTGGAAAGCTTTTGTTGCGTGCCAACAAGTCAGCGGAAAGACCTGCTCAGTTGGTAGCAACTGAGGGACACAAGGATCTGACCTGATCTCCCAAGCAACGCTCGAGATGGCTATCGCAAGGGGAATGATACAACTGCACACACATCCATCCAGAAACCAGTTCAACGGTGCAAGAACAACTTGCACCAAAGTAAGACAGTTAAATTTCTAATATGGCCCAATTCAATACGCTCCAGCTTCATTCCAGAAATAACTGCTATTCCTAGCTTTGTTTCTGTGAAGTACAGAGCTCCACATACAGATTATTAGACCACGCTGTTATGATCAATGTACATGGATTAGTTTAGTTTATTAAAGCCACTTGTACCGAGGTACAGTGAAAAACCTTTTGTTTGCATTGTTCCCAGCCAAAGAAAAAACTATACATGATTATAATGAAGTCATGTCGAGTGTACAAACCCAGGGTACAACATTTAGTGCGGGATAACGTCCTAAAAATTCAAATTAAAGATAGTTTAGTTTAGTTTAGTCTAGAGATACAGCACGGAAACAGGCCCTTTAGCCCACCGAGTCCGCACCGACCAGCGATCACATATACACTATCCTACACGCTAGGGAAATTTACAATTTTTACGTAAGCCAATTAATCTACATTAAATTGGATATTCAATTGAAATAAATGTGTTAAATAAGTTAAAAGATGCTGCCATTGACTAAGCAATGAATGCACCTCAAGGCAATTGACACATAAAGGACTGGTCACTTTATTTTATGATGGGCATCAAAGAAAGAGCTAATTTGTTAGCTAAATACCTCCCTTTGCCACCCTGCCAGGTGACTAATATTCCTTGCAGTATAATTTCACATAATCAATTCTCTTTCTAATTGCACCAGTCAATTGCACTAAGCCGCATAATTGAGTCGAAATCTGTGCGGAGAATGTGAATTAGTCATATTTGTTTGACATAATGCCATGTTGTTCAAACAATGAAAGGACATTTGTCAGGCACCTAACATGGTACCTTACCAGAGTTGGGCTTGTTTCTCAATCAGTGAACCTCCTTCGCCTGAGTCATCAGAAGGATTTTTCATTTAATTTAAAGTTGACAGAAAATGCTGGAGAAACTCAGCGGGGGAGGCAGCATCTATGGTGAGAAGGGGTAGGCGACATTTCGGGTTGAGACCCTTCTTCAGACTGATTTAGTATAGTTTAGTTTAGTTTAGCGATACAGCGCGGAAACAGGCCGTTCGGCCCACCGGGTCCGCGCCGACCAGGTGGTTGCCGGAGGTTGCAGATAATGGAAGGTAAGACCTCCCTGGTGGAATAAAACTGGGTGAAAAAAAGGTCTTACCTTCCACTACCTGCAACCTCCGGCCACCACCTTCAGCCAGCATCGCAACCGGCTTCCACTAAAAAATGACCGATTTTTAAAACGACAACATATTTTTAGTCGCGGCCGGTTTTTGAATTTTTTGAAATAATCGCCAGAACATAGAAGAAACGGAAACCACTTTCGACCATTAGGGAGACTGAGAAAAACCTCCGGGAACCGCACGGAAACCTTGGGTGGGGCGCAAAGTCTCCAGAGGTTTCCGTTCAGGTTTCCTAAGTACGACAGGGGCATAACACTATCCTACACACACAAGGGACAAGTTTTTTAAAAAACATTTACCAAGCCAATTAACCTACAAACCGGGACATCTTTGGAGTGTGGGAGGGAACCGATCTCGGAGAAAACCCACGCAGTTCGCGAGGAGAACGTACAAGGAACTGCAGATGCTGGTTTAAACCGAAGATAGATACAAAAATGCTGGAGTAACTCAGCGGGACAGGCAGCATCTATGCAGACAAGAAATGGGTGACGTTTCGGGTCGAGACCCTACTTCAGAGTGTCTTTAGCCCACGATTGTGCATGCTGAACATGAAGCAAAGTGAAGAAGGGTTCTGACATGAAGGCCTGTTTCCGTGCAAAGCAGTCGCTCTGTCGATGCACCACCGTGCCGCCCTTAATATGTATAATCCCCACCTGCTTTTAAAGGACTGCTTTTTTAAATACGTTTTAAATAAGTCCTCATAATGTTCCATGAAATTCCTTTGGATTTTCCTCATTAATGTAAAGTCATTATTATATAAGCGGGAGTACTTTTTGAACAATTGCTCAAACACTATAGGGTCGAGCCTCAGCCTCCCATTGCTTCAGGGGACTTTGTCCTTGTCTATCCAGTCTTCGGATAATTTATGTCCTCCGGTCTCGGCAGCTTTGTGGTAACGATGCCTCAACTCCAGAGTCACGAGACTGTGGGATCAGTGCTGAGAACTGAGCATGTAAAGCAGCCCGACTATTTGAGTCAGCGTAGAGAGAAAGCAAACAAAAACACCACTCACTATTTCAAGTGGATTTAACTGACAGCAGGCACAATTCAAAAAGGAGAAAGTGGAATTCTCTCCAACTAATAATCATCTCTTTACCACAAAAAAACAGGACAGATTGCCCAGTCATTATCCATTCTCTGTGAGATCCAGCTGCACTAAGTACACTTGAAGTTGTGACCGCAGAGGTATGACATTGACAGGAGGGCGTACTGAGATATCCTGGAAGTGATGAAAGACATTTAGTTTAGATTAGTTTAGTTTAGAGATACAGCATGGAAACAGGCCCTTCGGCCCACCGAGCCCGCACCAAACAATGATCCCCGCACATTGGCAACAATTTACAATTTTACCAAGCCAATTAACCTACAAACCTGTACTTCTTTGGAGTGCGTGAGGAAACCTGTGCACCTGGAGAAAACCCAGGCAGGTCACAGGGAGAGAGTACAGACTCCGTACAGACAGCACCCGTGCTCAGGATCGAACCATAGTCTCTGGTGCTGTAAGGCAGTGACTGTAAGGCATGAACTGTCCACTGCAAGGGCCAGGAAGCGAGCGGGCAAGATCATCTCTGACCCCTCTCACCCTGGCCACAAACTCTTTGAATCACTTCCCTCTGGAAGGCGACTCCGGACTGTCAAAGCTGCCACAGCCGGACATAAAAACAGTTTTTATCCACGAGTAGTTGCTCTACTCAACAGTCAAACATCTGTAGCCTCCCTTTGATCTGGTATTTTGTTGGTTCACATGCTTGATCAATGGTGTTTTATCATTAATGTTTTATTATTATTAATGTTTACTGTTTTCTGAGTCATTCGTAACTGTCACTGTACGTCATGTTGTTACTTGTGGGCGGAGCACCAAGGCAAATTCCTTGTATGTGAATACTTGGCCAATAAACGTACTTACTTACAATGTGTTAAAGAAGGAACTGCAGATGCTGGAGCATCGAGGGTTACACAAAAAGCTGGAGAAACTCAGCGGGTGCAGCAGCATCTAAGGAGTGAAGGAGATAGGCGACGTTTCGGGTCGAGACCCTTCTTCAGACTCCTTACTTACAACTCCACCGTTGCTCCACCGTGCCACCCTAACATTATGGGTTTTCTTTAAATGTTCATGCTGAGAAAGATAAAGAGTAAAATATGGAAGGCAGCAAAAGAAAGATAGAAAAGAAAGTGGATGACAGGCAGACCCAGGTTCGATCCTGACCTCGGCTGCTATCTGTGTGGAGTTTGCATGTTCCCTCTGGGACTGTGTGGGTTTCCTCTGAGTGCATCAGTTTCATCCCACATCCCAAAGGTGAGTGGGTTTGCAGGTTAATTGGCCTCTGTAAAATGAATCTTTTTCGCTCAGCGGTGGGTAGGTGCATGGAACAAGTTGCCAGAGGAGGTATTTAGGAAGGAACTGCAGATGCTGGAAAATCGAAGGTAGACCAAAGTGCTGGGGAAACTCAGCGGGTGCAGCAGCATCGATGGAGCGAAGGAAATAGGCAACGTTTCGGACCGAAACCCTGAAGGGTTTCGGTCCGAAACGTTGCCTATTTCCTTCAGGGTTTCGGTCCGAAACGTTGCCTATTTCCTTCGCTCCATAGATGCTGCTGCACCCGCTGAGTTTCCCCAGCACTTTTGCCCACCTTGCCAGAGGAGGTAATTGAGGCAGATACAATAACAGTATTTAATGGACACTTGGACAGATACATGGATTGTATCGGTTTATCGGGAAATGGGTCAAACACAGGGAAATGTGATTGATGACTAGAAATATGACGAGCTTAGATTTCAAGCATATTCCGGTCAGCATGGATGAGTTGAGTAGAAGGGGCTGTTTCTGTGCTCTAAGACACTGTCTAACATAGAGAAGGTGCAGAAAAGATTAACAAACAGGTTATTAGCACTGGAGGGCTTGAGTTATAAGGAGGGACTGGATAGACTGGGACAAAGGTGGCCGGGCACCGGTGACTTTATGGATAGTTTATAAAATCACGAGGTGTCCAGACAAGTTGGACGGGCCCATTGTTTTTCCCAGCATGGGGAAGTCTAAAACATACCTTCACGGTGAGAGGGGCAAGATTTCACAGGGATTTGAAGGCCAAATTCTTCGCATGGATGATGGTGGGTACGTTGAAAGGTGGTCGAGGTAGAGGCAGGTACAGTTGCAAACTTTTAAAAATGTTTTAATATATTAATTTTTATTAGAAGTAATTGTACAAGGGGAAAGTAATCGACATAACAATTATACAATTTTCGTACAGCTTCAGTCTTAACATTTTATAAACAGATCAGTGAATCGGAAAAAAGTGAATCGGAAAGATTGAAAAGGAAGAAATAAGATATGAAAAAGAAAAAGCAAAAACCCCTGAACTAACAAAGGAGTAAAAAAAAAGCGATATATCCCACTACCCTTCCGTACGCCCCCTCACCCGACCCTAGCGTCGGTTTTGAATTTGTGTTCAACCATTCTGTTGTTGAAGCATTTCAATGAAAGGAGACCATGTTTTTGAAAAATTGGTCTGATTTGTCAGACAAAAGAAGCCTGGGGTGGGAGATTGCAACCTTCACGAGGTCTGTCCGCCCTGTTTCGACTAATGCAATCAACTCGACGTGCACATACGGAAGATCAAATAGAACAAGTTGTCCAACAACTTTGGGCTGCGCACGCCACACGAAAGAAGAAGAAACGCCTTATTTTATCTAATGTAGTGTCTCGGTCATTCAGTTGCAACATTTAACGGACATTTGGACAGGTAAATGACTAGGAAAAGGGTCAGAGCGACGTGGGTCAGATTCAAGGAATGGGACCAGGAACAAGGTCGTTATGGTCGTAGGCACCTTGGTCGTTACGGACGGGATGGGCAGAAGGGCCTGTCTCCATGCTGTGCAACTCAATGACTCTAGTCTCTGTGGCACAGTTTTTGTGTTTCGTCACTGCGGTTTGTCGCTGGCATTCCACTAGTGTGGTAACATCACCAAGCTGAACCTCCACACATACCTGGGATTCCCACTTGAAAATGAATCAACTCATTCCGGTAAATGGCAAAACAGTTCCAACAAATGTACAATTTAGAATTTCTACCCGATTTATTCCTCTCATGACCTTGTACAGCACGATAAGATCAACCCTCATCCTCCTGTGCTCCAGAGAATAGAGCCCCAGCCTACTCAACCTCTCCCTATAGCTCACAACCTCTATCCCTGGCAACATCCTCGTAAATCTTCTCGGTACCCTTTCCAGCTGGATCTCTCAGGCGATGCCATTAAGCTTTCTAAAAAGGCACAGAATGCTGGAGTAACTCAGCGGGACGGACAGCATCTCCGGAGAGAAGGAATGGGCGACGTTTCGGGTCGAGACACTTCTTCAGACTCACGAGACTCGATCCGAAACGTCACCCATTCCTTCTCTCCAGAGATGCTGCCTGTCCCGCTGAGTTACTCCAGCATTTTGTGCCTATCTTCGATTTAAACCAGCCCCTGCAGTCCTTTCTTACACAAGCTTTCTAAATAACTATGGTAGTTTTTTCTTCATTGATTACAGGCGTCAGCACCTTCCCAACAACAGACGGTAACTACCTGGTCTATACTTCTCTGTTAGTTGTGTCCCTCCCATGACTTTGATTTTCATCTCATACTTCATACTTAAGCTACAATTAATCTTGTGTAGCAGTGAACTCTCCTCTACTCCCTTTTAAGCAATGATCCTCAAAGAGGAATGACACGTTTGTCCTGCTGAGATGAGGAGATGTTAGTTGGAGCACTTACTTAGTTGCCCCCAGGTGACCAGACTGTTTCTGCAGCTGAATCCTTTGCAACAAATGCCACAGGCATACAACTGATATTAAATAATGTTTAAGAAAGAATTGCAGATGCTGGTAGAATCGAAGATAGAATATTAGTTTGAGGAAAGACCCATTTCTTTTCTGTTGGTCGTGGGCAGATTCTCAAACTGGACATTGGACCAGGTCCAACTTGGTGCCACACTGTATATTGGTTTAACTTCACCAAACCCACATGTAAGGGTTGGTAAGTTGTGGCACTGTAAGAAGGAATATAGGCAGCCCTGGCAAATATTTATCTATTAACCAACATTATTAAAACAAGTTACCCGGCCAGCATCGATTTGTTATTTTTGCAACTGAGCTAGCGTGAGAAAGTAAGTTGATGCGTTTTGTGTACTAGAACACCCAGATGATGATGCAAAGAATCAAAGGAATAAGTTCTGATGTTCACAATCCAGACTCTGTCGATCTGATCACCCCTTCGAAAATTCTCCTCACTGACTGAACATTTGTAGTCATTGTGTTGTGTGACAACACCCCCTCTCCCCCCTTTTCCCCTCCCCCCTCCCCTCCCCTCCCCTCCCTCCTCTCCCCTCCCTCCCCTTCCCTCCCCTCCCCTCCCCTCCCCTCCCTCCTCTCCCCTCCCTCCTCTCCTCTCCCCTCCTCTCCCCTCCCTCCCCTCCTCTCCTCTCCCCTCCCTCCCCTCCCCCTCCCACTCCCTCCCTCCCCTCTCCCCTTCCCTCCTTCCCTACCTCCCCTCTCTCCCCTCCCCTCCCCTCCTCCCCACTCCCCTCCCCTCCCCTCCTCTCCCCTCCTCTCCCCTCCTCTCCCCTCCACTCCCCTCCTCTCCCCTCCCCTCCCCTCCTCTCCCCTCCCCCCTCCCCTCCTCTCCCCTCCCCTCCTCCCCCTCCCTACCTCCCCTCTCTCCCCTCCCCTTCCATCCCCTCCTCTCCTCTCTTCGCCTCTCCTCTCCTCTCCTCTGCTCTCCCCTCCCTCCCCTCCTCTCTTCGCCTCTCCTCTCCTCTCCCCTCCCTCCTCTCTTCTCTTCGCCTCTCCTCTCCCCTCCTCTCCTCTCCTCTCCTCTCCTCTCCCATCCCCTCCCCTTCCTCCTCTCCTTTCTCCTCTCCTCTCCTCTCCTCTCCCCTCCCCTCCCCTCCCCTCCCCTCCTCTCCTCTCCTCTCCTCTCCTCTCCCATCCCCTCCCCTCCCTCCTCTCCTCTCCCCTCTCCTCTCCTCTCCTCTCCTCCCCTCTCCTCTCCCCTCCCCTCCCTCCACACCCCTGATCAGTGGCCACTGATGCCAGGGACTGACCTCTCCAGGCCTGCTAGCCAGTGTTAGGGGTGAGAGCAAGGCTCTGAGGGAATGGGGTATTGTCACAGCTGATGGTGTCAGTGCTGAGCCAATCGTTTAGTTTAGTTACAGCGTGGAAATGGGCCCTTCGGCCCACCGAGTCCACACCAACCAGCGATCCCAATCCTTTAACCCTATCCTCCACACACTATCCACACACAATTTACCATTTTACCAAAGCCAATTAACCTACAAAACTGTACATCTTTTGAGTGTGGAGGAATCCGGAGAAAACCCACGTGGGTCATGGAGAATGTGTAAACTCTGTACAGACAGTACCCATAGTCGGGATCGAACCCAGGTCTCTGGCGCTGTAAGGCAGCAATTCCACCGCTGCTCCATGTGCCAATCTTCTTTGGATAAGCTTCAAAGTCAGAATTGCTGTGAATTTTAAATGGTGAAGAGATTGCTTTGTTCCCGTCTGCTGTGGCCTGATCCTTAATGACAACATACAATGTTAAAGTTCTGTAACCATATAATAACCATATAACAATTACAGCACGGAAACAGGCCCTCTCGGCCCTTCCAGTCCGTGCCAACCATTTATTTTCCCCTAGTCCCATCTACCTGCACTCAGACCATACCCCTCCATTCCCTTCCCGTCCATATACCTATCCACTTTACTTTTAAATGTTAAAATCGATCCTGCCTCCACCGCTTCTGCTGGAAGATCATTCCACACAGCCACTTCTCTGAGAAGAAGAAGTTCCCCCCACATGTTACCCCTAAACTTCTGTCCCTTAATTCTCATGTCATGCCCTCTTGTTTGAATCTTCCCTACCCTCAATGGGAAAAGCTTATCCACGTCAACTCTGTCTATCCCTTTCATCATTTTGAAGACCTCAATCAAGTCCCCCCTTAACCTTCTGCGCTCCAAAGAATAAAGACCTAACTTGTTCAACCTTTCCCTGTAACTTAGTTGCTGGAACCCAGGCAACATTTTAGTAAAGGTTACACAACAAGCTGGAGAAACTCAGCGGGTGCAGCAGCACCTAAGGAGCGAAGGAGATAGGCGACGTTTCGGGTCGAGACCCTTCTTCAGACCTGAATCTCCTATCTCCTTCGCTCCTTAGATGCTGCTGCACCCGCTGAGTTTCTCCAGCTTGTTGTGTAACCTTCGATTCTCCAGCATCTGCAGTTCCTTCTTGAACATTCTAGTAAATCTCCTCTGTACTCTCTCTATTTTGTTGACATCCTTCCTATAATTAGGCGACCAAAATTGTACACCATACTCCAGAATTGGTCTCAACAATGCCTTGTACAATTTTAACATTACTCCCCTACTCCTATACTCAATGCTCTGATTTATAAAGGCCAGCACACCAAAAGCTTTCTTTACCACCCTATCTACATGCGATTCCACCTTCAGGGAACTATGCACAGTTATTCCTAGATCCCTCTGTTCCACAGCATTCCTCAATTTCCTACCATTGACCATGTACGTCCTATTTTGATTTGTCCTGCCAAGATGTAGCACCTCACACTTATCAGCATTAAACTCCATCTGCCATCTTTCAGCCCACTCTTCCAAATGGCCCAAATCTCTCTGTAGACTTTGAAAATCTACTTCATTATCCACAACACCATCTACTTAGTATCATCTGCATACTTACTTATCCAATTTTCCACCCCATCATCTAGATCATTGATGTACATGACAAACAACAGTGGACCCAACACAGATCCCTGAGGCACCCCACTGGTCACTGACTTCCAACCTGACAAACAGCCATCAACCATTACTCTCTGGCATCTCCCATTCGGCCACTGTTGAATCCATCTTGCTACTCCGCCATTAGACAACATCCACTGCTTTACCCTCATCAATTGCCGTAGTGGAGCAGCTGGTAGTGCAGCTGCCTCACCGGGCCAGAGACCCGCTTTCGAACCTGACCTCGGCTTTCAAAGGTTTCAAAGGTCTTTTATTGTCACGTGTACCATTTAAGGTACAGTGATATTCGCATTACCATACATCCATACAAGACACACATCTACATAAAAGTTAACATAAAGATCCACCACAGCGGATTCCCCACATTCCTCACTGTGATGGAAGACAATAAAGTCTAATCCTCTTCCCTCACTTTTCTCCTGCAGTCGGAGCAATCGAACCATATGTCGGGGCGATCAAAGCTCCCGCAGCCGGTGGTCAAAGCCCCTGCTTTGGGGCGATCGGAGCTCCCGCGTCGGGGCGGTTGAATTTACAGCGATTTTGAGCTCCCGAAGTTGATCTCTAACCAGGGATCGCGAGCTTCGCGATGTTAAGTCCTGCGGGCCCTCGCGTTTGGAGCTCCCGAAGTCGGTCTCCAGCAGAGGCCGCCAGCTCCTCGATGTTAGGCCTCAGTGCAGATGGAGATATGATACGGGAAAAAATCGCACGTCCGTCGAGATAAGAGATTAAAAGTTTCTCCAACCCCCCACCACCCCCACATAAACCAAGCTAAAGAACACTAAAAACATACATTTAGCACATACTAGAGAAACAACAGGGAAGACTGTTGGCGAGGCAGCCATTGCCGGCACCACCCGGTGGTGTCTGAGAGGAGGTTGCGCGCTGTTTCTCTGACCGCGCGGGTTTTCTCCGGGCGCTCCGGTTTCCTCCCAAATCCCAAAGAATTGCGGATTTGTAAATTAATTGCCCTCCGGAAATTGCCCCGAGTATGTGGGGAGTGGATGTGGGAGGAATTAGAAGAAGGAATAGAATTAGTATGAATGGGTGATTGCTGGTCAGCATGGAGTTGGTGGGCCGAGTGGCCTGTGTCTCCATGCTGTCACTTTTGTGTTTGTGAAAACGAAAGCTTTGGTACCACAAGAGTTGTTGTCCTTTGATATGCCGAAGATAAGTGGTAAAATGCAGTAAAGAGGATTAACTAGACATGTTGCCTGAGTTGCTACCCCTTGGGCTGATTCTTCAGAGCATAAATTTGATTAAGTAAATGATTTCAGTCTTTTCTCACCACTAGTCTCTTTAGCATCTGTCATTCCCTTTTTTTCATTGTTGTTTATTAAAGGGCGTGAAGGAAAAGGTTCTGAAATTCTCAAAAGTGGTTCACACCAGTAGATCATCCAGTGATTTTTCACAATTCTTTACTTTTATTTTTATTTGATGCAAATAGAACTATCCTGATGCTGACACAGTTTTTTTCACCATCCACAAACGCACAGGAGCCACATTTTTGCTCCGTTTTCCAAGAAAAAGAACAAAGTCCAGTCCTCATGCTGGAAGTACCTGAGCATCCCAACCCAGGTAAGCCCAGGTAAGTCCCTTAGGTGACTGCAGGCCCACGACCCTCACCCTGGTCCCACCCCCTGCCGGCCCACTCCTCTCACCTGTTGTCGCCAGCTGTTCCCTCCTCCTCCACTCTCCGGTCTTCAGGGGTTCCACTGGGGCCATCTCCGCAGCGGTGATCCAGGCCTGTCCCCACAAATGGCCTCAGGCCACCCGAACAGTCTTCGTATTAATAACAGAACTGGCCAAACGTTAAAGTGTTAGTGTGAATCGCAGGGAAGTAGTCTTGGAAATTAAATACAATACAATACAATACAATACCATTTATTGTCATTTGAACCTCATTGAGGTTCAAACAAAATTTAGTTTCTGCAGTCATACAAATAAAGGCTATTAAATGAATCTGGAATTTGCAACATTGATTTCTGAGCGGCTGTTTGGATTGTTATAAAGATTCATCTGCTTCACTGATGCAAGCAATCTGTCTTCCTGAAACATTGGGATTCTTAATTGTAATTGTACAGCTCTGGGGGGGATTAGTTGTACCTGCGCAGAGTCCACAATGGTGTTGTCCGTTGAGCCACTGACTCTGTTGCAGTGGCCCAGATTCAACGCTGACCCTGGGCGCTGTCTGTGTGGAGTTTGCGCGTCCTTCCTGTGAGTGTGTGGGTTTTCTCTGGGTGTTCCCATTCTCCACAAGCAAATGGCAAGAGTGCAATTAAAAAGGAATAGTTGTGTAGCTCCACATTCCCTCAGAAGGGAGAGAATGGATTGATAATCACACAACACATTTCAACGTGATTTTAATAGTCGAGTTTAGATTTTCCAAATGGTAACCAGTTGGCTGAAAGGTAGCCTCCTTTTGCTCTGGTATTTTATTTCATGTTTAAACTAGAATGTTTTATTATTAATATTTTAATGTTTTATGTTTTATTCTTAATTGTTTACTATATGTCGTATTGCCACGCGAGCGGAGCACCAAGGCAAATTCCTTGTATGTGAATACTTGGCCAATAAACTTATTCATTCATTCATTCATTCGTGTGTATTTGGGAATATGGATCAACAACAATCTGCAAGAGGAACTTAGCGTGTTGAGAAGCATCCATGAAGGGAAATGGTTAATACAGGGATCGGGGTTATGGGGAGAAGGCAGGAGAATGAGATTAAAAGGGAAAGATAGATCAGCTATGATTGAATGGCAGAGTAGACTTGGTGGGCTGAATGGTCTAATTCTGCTCCTATCACTTATGAAGTTATGACAGTTGATATTTTGTGTTGGGACTCTTCATCTGAACTGAACGAGCAGAGGAGAAATATCAATATAAAGATCTTAGTGTCTCCTGCAACCATCTGTCAAATCTGTGCTTTCTCATGGGAAGATATTACCAAGAGGAAAAGGTACAAGGCTGTTCTCAACGCCTCCCTCTTGGAAAAAATACAATACAATATAACATTGACTCATAGAAATGCCTGAGCCTGAGTCCGTGCATCAGAAGCTTAAGCGGTGCATGAAGTTCACCACCCCATGCACTTGCCCCTTCAACCATCTCCTGCGTTCTCTGTGGAACACCCGATGGGCCCCACAATGGCCTTAACTCAACCAGGGTGGAAGCAAGTCCTTGGTTCACCTGGAGAACTGCCCAGGAATAAGTGAAGGACAGGAGAAGAAGTGACATTGGAAGCTTTATCAGTGAAAATGTCGAGGGGAATATAACATACATGGTTAATGGTTAAATTTAAATGATTAAATATTTTGTAACTCACTCAATAACTGGATTTGCATATTAAGTAATCTCTCTTGTACATTATCAGTAGTGAGAAATCTTTCAATTATTTAAGGAACTGCAGATGCTGTAAAAATCGAAGGTAGACAGAAATGCTGGAGAAGCTGAGCGGGTGCGGCAGCATCTATGGAGCGAAGGAAATAAGCGACGTTTCGGGTCCAGATCCTTCTTCAGACTTCAAACAGGGGAATATAATAGGTAACTTGAGACTGGGTATCAAGTTCTCGAATAAAGGGAAAGACTTCGAGGGATGGATTCCAAGTCAATTTATATCACGAGGCATAAAGCACAATAATTGAAAGATTGACAAAAATGGCAGACAGTGGCAAAATTATTTAAATTTTGAATTTTGAGATGCTGCCTCACCTGCTGAGTTTCTCCAGCATTTCTGTCTACCTTCGATTTTTATACCATCTGCAGTTCCTTCTTAAATAATTGAAAGATTTCTCACTACTGATAATGTACAAGAGAGAATAACTTAATATGCAAATCCAGTTATTGAGTGAGTTACAAAATATTTAATCATTTAAATTCAACCATTAACCATGTATGTAAATTGAAAGGTTGTTTGAGATTTCTTGGGACTTTCCTGATGTGAATGTTATCAAAGTTTACTTACTGAGGAATTTTTACAGTGATATGGCTTTCACAGGTTATTAAAATCTATCTCTGTGCGTGAGAAGCTCAAATAGCTGACCCTGCTGACCGACGTCTCTCTCGTCCAATCGGCGCCCTCGATCAGCTGTCCCACCTCCACTGCCTCGCGGAGATTTTAAAATCCGGATCACAAAAACTTTGGGGGGGGGGGGATGTCCCCCACCTCTCAAAACATGGGGGGGGACGTGTCCCCTCTGCCCCCCCCCCCCGGGTTTTCCGCCCCTGGTCTTATTTAGAGAGAGCTGTCTGTGGAAGTCTACCACTGTGCTGGGCACTGCTACAGGTCACAAAGGCAAGATGCGTGAGATGGCGGAGAATCTGGGGATACAATATACTACGGTAAAACATAAATTCATGTCCTTGGAGCAGAATGAGGCCATTCAGCCCATTGAGTCTATGCCACCATTCAATCATGGCTGATCTATCATTCCCTCTCAATCCCCTTCCCCTGCCTTCTCCCCATAACCTTTAGATGAGCCATGATTGGATGGTGGAGTAGCCTTGATGGGCCACTGTACATGGCCTATCTCTGCTCCTATGGTTTATGGAATGAGCATCTCCTATTCCGCTTACAAACCAACAGTGTGAACAATTGAATTCTTGAATTTTTCAATTACTAATAACCCTTTTGTTTCTTCCCCCTCACAGTTCCTTGTTGCTAATCAGAAAACATGCTGATTATTTCTTGGTACAGTACCCTGAAAATGGTTGAATCAAAAGGGACTGAACTTGTTAGTTTATAGTGACAAGCACAAAATGCTGAAGTAACTTAGTTGGGTCGGGCAGCAGGGTCCCGACATATCCATGTTCCACGTCACCTATCCATGTTCTCCAGAGACACTGCCTGCCTGACCTGCTGTGTTACTCCACCTTTTGTGTCCATCTCTGAGGCTGGTTTAGATTGCTAGCGCTTGACAAATTGATGCTGCCTGACCCACTGAGTAATGACAGCATTTTCTGTTGTTTTTTTAATTTCAGCATCTGCAGGCTTGTGCTTCCCAGTGAACTTGATCATTTTGCGTTAAAGAAGGAACTGCAGATGCTGGAGAATCGAGGGTTACACAAACAGCTGGAGAAACTCAGCGGGTGCAGCAGCATCTAAGGAGCGAAGGAGATAGGCGACGTTTCGGGTCGGGACCCTTCTTCAAACAGCTTACAATGGCCTGTTTCCTTTATCATCGATACTTTTTTGCATATCTTTCATTCATTGTTCTTTATCTCTCCACATCACCGTCTATATCTCTCGTTTCCCTGATCATTTTGCGACTGCCTGCCAAAGGTAAACTGCTTTCACAGACACATCCTATCAAGCCCGCAAAGCTCAAGGTGTGAAAATGCATCTTTTAGTAGTGCTGCATAATAGGCTGTAATAAACCATAGCCTGTTTTATCTCTCACCCAGTTATATTTTATGTGTAGGAAGGAACTGCAGATGCTGGTTTACCCCGAGGATAAATACACAATGCTGGAGTAACTCAGCGGGACAGGCAGCATCTTTGGTGAGAAGGAATGCGTGACATTTCCGGTCGAGTCCCTTCTTCAGACCTGAAGAAGGATCTCGACCTGAAACGTCGCCTATCTCCTACGCTCCTTAGATGCTGCTGCACCCGCTGAGTTTCTCCAGCCTTTTGTGTACCCTAGAATAGATTATTGTTAGCTTGGGGAAGGTGACAATGAGGCATATAAAGGTTTTATGTTAACTTTAATAGTCCTTGGGTAGATTTTCAAGGCAGTACTGGCAGCTGGCATATAGTTGGAGCTTTAGGATACTCAGTACTTAAGCAAGTACGATAAGCCAGAGAGCTACTTTATACATTTCCCGTATCATTCTTGGTACTCGCATTACTGTTGGTTTTATGCATCATTGATTAAGGTTATGGACACAATACCTGCTTTTCACCAAGCTGCCAACTATGCTAGTTAATGCTTGCAAGAAGTATTTTAAAAGTTCACGGGAAGAATCAAGTTTTAACATGTGTATTTATTTCCGAAACTATTTAGCCTGTGATGGAAACATTAGCATTCGCTGCCTGCTGCCCAAAAGCAATTGTGTTGATCATTTTGGCAGCTGCTATATAAATCTCTGGCTGTCCTTGGGAAAAATTATTTCATGGTCTCCTGTGACATAGCAGCAGCTGTTTGCCGTACCCCAGCACTGAAGATTCTCCTTCAGAGAAACGGTGCGGAAACAGGCCCTTCGGCCCACCGAGTCCGAGCCGACCAACGCTCACCCGCACACTAGTTCTACCCTGAACACAAGGAACAATTAACCTACAAACCTGCCCGTCTTTGGAGTGTGGAAGGAAACCGGAGCACCCGGAGAAAATCCACGAGGTCACAGGGAGAACGTACAAATTCCCAAACAGGCAGCTCCCGTAGTCAGGATCGAACCCGGGTCCCTGGCGCTGGAAGGCAGCAACTCTACCCCTTCGCCACCGTGCCGGTTCCACTGAGGTTTGGTTCCGTTGGAAATATTTCAGAAGAGGATTGTGGCAGGTGATACAGAGGGCGATGGTGTCTGGGAGAAGCTGGCAGAGGATGCAGTTGAGGCAGCTTCTAGAACAGGGATGGGGACCCTTTTCACGTTGGAATGCCACATTAAGTTAGCTGTAATCTAATAAGGCCGCACCCAAAAAACTTCAATTAGAAATACTTCAAAATGTACATTATTTTGTTAAAATAGCCCTCATGACTTACTAATCTAACAACTACAGCACGGAAACAGGCCCTCTCGGCCCTTCCAGTCCGTGCCGTCTAATGTTTTAATTGAGGCCGTCAGTCGGCAGGATTTTTTCGTTGAATCTTCTTTTACCCGTTAGTATTTTAAATACGTTCATATTAAGATTAAAATAAAAATAATAAAAGACAAACAAAAACATATTATTAAAAATAAAAGGATTTGTTCTACAAAATTTGGATTCATTCAAAAGGCCGCACTTAATGGCCTAGAAGGCCGCAGGTTCCCCACCCCTGTTCTAGAACATTTAAAATACATTTGGATAGGCTCATGGATAGGAAAGGTTTAGAGGAATATGGGTGAAACACAGGCAGGTGGGGCCAGTGTAGATGGGGCATCTTGGTTGGCATTGTGCGTTGGACCTAAGGCCTATTTCCATGCTGTATGTCACCATAACTCTAAGTCGTGTCATAAGTTCATGTGATAGAATTAGGTTATATCTCCTTTAAACTTTGCCCCTCTCACCTTAAAGCTCTGCTTTCCATCGAAGGATAAAGATTCTGACTGTCCACCGTATCTATTATTTCATATTCATCTTCATACGTGATAGGAGGAGAATTAGGCCATTCGGCCCATGATGTCAACTCTGCCATTCAATCATGGCTGATCTATCTCTCCCCCTTAACCCCATTCTCCTCCCATCTCCCCATAACCCCTGACACCTTCCACAATATTGCATGTATAGTGGGATTAATTTAAAAAATGCTCCCTCACAGACTGGCACTGTGCATAATGTGCACTAAACCGCCAAGGCATTTAACACGAAATGGGAGATTGTCTAGTTTGTAAGTTATCAAAAGCTGTAGGCAACTTGGAGAACGGAAGTTCCCACAATGTGACGGTGTGATCATGATCGGGTGCAGGCTGACAGATGTTAATGGAAAGATAAATACTGGTCTGGTCCCAACCTTCCTGTGAATGGGTCGAGTTGCTCAATTACCTGAGAACCAGACAGGGCCTCAATTGAGACTTGCACTTGAACAGAGTTCATGGTGCATTGAGCAATACAACACAGGAACAGACCAATTGGCCCACATGTCTGTGCGAACATGAAGCCAAGATAAACGAACCTCATCTGCCTGTTCCAGATTCAGAGCAACAGAACCTAATTATTTGCAGTGCTCAATAGTGCAGAACACTACCGTCTACATTTCAATCTTCATCCTTGAAAAAGGACTTGGAGAGAACTACCACATTTACACTAATTTAAATGTTGAAGTCTGAAAATGGGTCTAGACCCAAAATGTCACTCATTCGTCTCTCCAGAGATGCTGCCTGTCCCACTGAGTTTAGTTTGGAGATACAGCATGGAAACAGGCCCTTCAATACAGTACAATACAATATAGTTATTTATTGTTATTTGAACCTCAAAGGAAGTTCAAACGAAATTTGGCTTCTGCAGTCATACAACAAGAAAAGAACCAAAACACACAACCAACATCATTTACACAAACATCCATCATAGTGAATCTCCGTCTCACTGATGGAAGGCAAAGTCTTGTCTCTCCTCTGTGTTCCATTTTTCTCCCGATGTTAAAGCCCCCGGCGTGCGATGGCAAGTCCCACAGACATTAAGGCCACGCCGGGCGATGTAAGGCCCCGCTCCGGGTCTTAATGTTGGAGCCCCCACCAAGTCCACGACGAAAAGTGATCCCCGCACATTAACACTATCCTACACCCAATAGGGACAATTTACACATACACCAAGCCAATTAACCTACATATCTGTACGTCTTTGGAGTGTGGGAGGAAACCGAAGATCTCAGAGAAAACCCACACGGTCACGGGGAGAACGTACAAACTCCGTACAGACAGCACCCGGGTCTCTGGCGCTGTTGGGCAGCAACTCTACTGCTGCGCCACCGTTCTCCCCAGTTTGCCAACATTGCAGCTTTGAAATAAAATTCACCAGCTTGAATGTTGAAATGGTCTCTTAAATAATGAGTAGGAAGGAACTGCAGATGCCAAAGATAGACACAAAAAGCTGGAGTAATTCAGCGGGACAGGCATGAAGCAGATTAGTGAATGAAGTATCCTGCACTAACTTTCTAAACCACATGTTGGAGAAGGTATTTGGACATCACTTTGTGTCCACCCTCTATGTTACAACATTGTAAAGGGCCGGTCCCACCAGCATGCAACTCCATGTTATGAGCGCGACCTAACGTGGTCGCTTGAGTCGTCCGGCGTCGCGGGGCCGGTCCCACTTCGATCGCCGGAGCCGTGCGGAATTGTGCGGAGTTCGTCCCGACATCGCGCGGGGCTCCGAAAAACTGACTATGTTCAAAAATTCCGCGCGGCAACGGCTTGTCGGCTCGCAGTCGCCTCGACGGATTACACACCGCCTCGACATCGTGCCTCCGTGAACCTATCTGTAGGTGCCTTCGTGACCCTCTATGTGTGTGGCTCCGTGGCCCTCTGTGTGTGTGCCTCTGTGCCCCTCTCTGTGTGCCCCTCTCTGTCCTGGCGAACTTACCTTCAGACTTCGCTCCAAGTTCGCCTCACTTTGCGCCGCGTTGCGCCACTCACCCAACCTCCGCGCGGCCCTCACTTCTAGTTTGATCACGCTCATCGCTTGGAGTCGGATGCTGGTAGGACAGGCCCTTAAGAATCCCTTGGGAATATAATCTGGGGGCACTCTACAGCAATCCCAGTTTGTCAACAGCGCACATGGACAAGTTGCCGCACATAAACCCCCCCGGCCATTCTCTCTTTACCAGCCTTATAAGTTATTTTCAAGCAAGTACACACTCATTCTGATATGAAAAAAACAATGTATGTAATGTTTACATTGCTAAAACAAGTTGACAGTGAGAGCGTGGTCTCGTCAGCAGTGTTTGTGGACAAAGACTCTACATGTTGATACTGCGTTCCTCTCCACTTTTTCTTCAAGATATTGTTAACCCATGAAGGAGAGTTGGTTAACACCAGTGAATGAACGGACAGACAACGGATGAAAGCTCTATTGAACCAGCAACATGAGTGTGAAAGTGGCAAATACATCATAAGGTCATAAGTGATAGGAGCAGAATTAGACCATTCGGCCCATCAAGTCTACTCCACCACTCAATCTTTCCCCCTCCATAACCCCATTCTCCTGCCTTCTCCCCGTAACCCCTGGCACCTGTGAATGAATTTCACTTCAGCTAACACCGCACTGGTTTTCAAGTCAAAAGTTAGTGCTATGTTTCTGAGGATGCTGATTCGACGAAGGTTGAGGAAGGGATAGAGAACGAAGGAGTATTTACACTATTTTGTTGTCTCCAGCAGCTGTTCTCACTTTAAATTAGACACTTTTTGTCACATTCTGCAGGTTTTTGATGAACCGAGTATTATTTATTTCAGAGCCATCCACGTATCTGCAGTCAGGTTCCTGATCGACGTGGAGCAGCTTCTAAATTACAAGCAAAAACTGCCATGAGAGATGAGCACATCTTGCATCTTTTTTATATTTGATCAGGGTATTCTGGTTCCATCACACCCTGATTTTGGTGCCAGCTATCACACTCTAGCTCTGAACAATTCAGAGGTTGATGCAGTTGACCAAATATAAGTACAAAGGACTGCAGATGCCGGCTAACGAAAAGAGACACAAAATGCTGGAGTAATTCAGTGGGTCAGGCAGCACCTCTGGAGTACAAGAATAGATGATGTTTCATAAGATCATGAGATCATATGAGATAGGAGTAGAATTAAGCCATTCGGCCCATCAAGTCTACTCCGCCATTCAATTATGGCTGATGCATCTCTCCCTCCTAACCCCTATCTCCTGCCTTCTCCCCATAACCTCTGATAACCTCCCGCACTAATCAAGAATCTATCTATCTCTGCCTTAAAGATATCCACTGACGTTTCCCCCACAGCCTTCTGTGGCAAAGAATTCCGCAGATTCACAGTTTCAGGTCGGATGAAGGGTTCTGAAACAAAACTTTGCCCATCCATGTCCTCCTGAGATGCTGCCTGGCCTGCTGAGTTACTCCAGCACTTTGTGTCTTTTTTTTGTTTCCCTCAACAATGCTCCCTCAATCCCACAGTTGAAATTCTCCATACAATCTTGCTGTGAATAAACACAACCCTTGGAGGGTAACATCTGTTGATTCAGCCATAGGTTCAATATCTCCAAAACACAGTTGTCTCCCAAAATGCTTGAAACTGTCCATCTTTGCTTTGAAGGCAGACAAAAATGATTGAGGAACTCAGTGGGTGAGGCAGCATCTATCTTCTTCTTCTTGCGTATGGCGTGCACAGCCTAAAGTTGTAAAACAACTTGTCCTGTTTTGTTAAAGAAGGAACTGCAGATGCTGGAGAATCGAGGGTACACAAAAGGCTGGAGAAACTCAGCGGGTGCAGCAGCATCTAAGGAGCGAAGGAGATAGGCAACGTTTCGGGCCGAAACCCTTCTTCAGCTTGTTCTGTTTGATCTTCTGTTTTTGCACGCCAGGTTGATTGCATTTGTTGAAACAGGGTGGACCACGTGAAGGTTGCAATCTCCCACCCCAGGCAGCTTCTGTGGAGAGAAGGAATGCGTGACGTTTCGGATCGAGGCCCTTCTTCAGACTCCTTTGCATTGAGGATGGGTGAAGACCTCAGCGGCTTTGAGAGTCTCTCACAATCCCATTGGTAGGCCGTAGGGTTTGGTAGATCTCATGGCTCTGATACAGCAAATTTTGTTGAAACGTCTTTTTTTGACAATGGCAATTCCTCCTGTTACCTGCTACAGCAAGATTCAAAAGACAACTACGGAGATAGGAAAGGTTTAGTGGGATATGATCCAAATGCAGGTAGATGGGACTATTGTAGATGGGGTATCTTGGCGGGCACGGGCTAGTTGGACCGAAGGACCTGTTTCCGTGCTTTATGACTATGATTATGACAAAGGCCAGCTGCTAAAGTCCAGCACCTTTAGCTTCTTCATCCTGCTGCTGCAGGTGGATAGCAGATAGAACATAGAGGAGTACAGCACAGGGTCAGGCCATTCGGCCCACGATTGTGCTGAGTATCAGAATCAGAATCAGATTTTATTCGCCAAGTATGTTTTGCAACATACGAGGAATTTCATTGGCCAGGTCATTCATACAATTAAAAGCAATTCTAAAAACAAATTTTAACATGACCATCCACCACAGTGACTCCTACACATTCCTCACTGTGATGGAAGGCGATATAAAGTTCAAGTCTCTTCCTATCTCTGTAGTTTGTTGCCAAGACAAACTCTTATCTGGTTCACAGCTGAACTGAAGAAAAGCAAGTGTGCCCTTTCTGGTCATTATGCTGTATATCTACCATGTGCTACCACATTGGAATTGCTTTTATCTTGTTTCTAGCCACATGGTCATTGAACCCCAATTACTCCCGTGAATGCAGGCTCTGTCCCTCCAAAGGCTCCTCCGGCCTCTTCATTTGCCCTACAGCCTCCCATTGCAGATCAGTGTCCCAGAAAAACAAACAAACTTTAAGCTGATATAAAAAAAACAGAAAATATTGGATACACTCAGCGAGCCAGGCAATATATGGCAAGAGAAAAATAACATTAACGTTTAATATCCAGGACCATTCATCAAAACTGGGGTAAAAGAAATCTCATTAAGAGACGAAAGTTTGAGACAAATTTTCTATTTGTTAGTGGAAAGATTATCTATTGCCTCCAATCCTTTGAACCTTTTAACATCTTTGCACAATTTAATTGTGTATTCATAGTTTCTTATTCATCCCCTGAACATTAAACATGAAATAACCCCATCAGTGTGAAGAAGTGTCTTGACCCGAAACGTCACCTATTCCTTCGCTCTGTAGATGCTGCCTCACCCGCTGAGTTTCTCCAGCATTTATGTCTACCTTCATGAAATAATTGCAGCTTTCCATTCATGTCGAACAGAATATTTATTTCCCTTTAATTCATCTCTCTTTCAAATAGAGGGAGTACAGAGAAGGTTCACCAGACTGATTCCTGGGATGTCAGGACTTTCATATGAAGAAAGACTGGATAGACTCGGCTTGTACTCGTTAGAATTTAGAAGATTGAGGGGGGATCTTATAGAAACTTACAAAATTCTTAAGGGGTTGGACAGACTAGATGCAGGAAGATTGTTCCCGATGTTGGGGAAGTCCAGGACAAGGGGTCACAGTTTAAGGACAAGGGGGAAATCTTTTAGGACCGAGATGAGAAAAACATTTTTCACACAGAGAATGGTGAATCTCTGGAATTCTCTGCCGCATAAGGTAGTTGAGGCCAGTTCATTGGCTATATTTAAGAGGGAGTTAGATGTGGCCCTTGTGGCTAAAGGGATCAGGGGGTATGGAGAGAAGGCAGGTACAGGATACCGAGTTGGATGATCAGCCATGATCATATTGAATGGCGATGCACGCTCGAAGGGCCGAATGGCCTACTCCTGCACCTATTTTCTATGTTTCTATGTCAGGTAATTTTAACTGTGCTGCAATTTTTTCTTTAAAAATCTTAATTATTATTATAGATTTTTGCTGAGTATTTCCACAGTCCTCTTGAAAAAAATCGCAGCACATATTTGATAGAATACTGTACAACCCACGTTTCTACTGATGAACCAATGAACTATACGTCACTGATATAACCAGCTTCAACTTGCAGTGAAATGCCATTGAAATGATATGTGGATTTACTTATCAACAATGAATTCACATTAACCGGATACTTCCCATGAAAGTAAGATGATTACATTTACATCCTTTTCCACTTTCCCAGCAGACAGCCATTCATTGTGTTCTAATATTTCATGCTTTCCGCCGTGGATGCATTATATTGGATGTAGTTTTTTTCTTGACAACAACTTTCACGGCCAGATGAGTACCACGACATTCAGTTTGCCAGTGCAAACTCATTGAATCAGAATGATCCCAGAATGGAGCAGAACGGTCATAGCCTCAGAATTAAAGGACCTTGCTTTAGGAAGATGAGGAGGAATTTCTTTAGTCAGAGGATGGTAAATCTATGGAGTTCATTGCCACAGGAGGCTGTGGAGGCCGTCAATTGATATTTTTAAGTCAGAGATAGATAGATTCTTCATTAGCACGGATGTCAGGGGTTATGAGGAGTAGGAGGGAGAGATAGATCAACCATGATTGAATGGCGGAATGGCCGACAATAGGCCGAAGGGCCTAATTCTGCTCCAATCACTGATGAAGTTATGAACATTTGTACCAATCTTCTTGTTACTGTCTTCACAAGTGCATCAAAGAATGTGGTGGTTCTTTTGTGACTCATAGAAATGCATGAATGCAGAGTGTTGGCTTCACTCCTGCCAGCCGCGTAGAAAATTATTCATCTCCATGAACTCCTTCGATGTTGGACCAGCGGGAGAAAATTAGGCAGTGAATTCCTGCAATAGGAATGTTGTCATTAAACTGGAAAGAGTGCTGAGAAGATTTAAAAGGAAGTTGCCCGGACTCAAAGGCCCGAGCTACAGGGAGAGATTAGACAAACTAGGACTTTATTCCTTGGAGCGTTGGAGGCTGAGGGTTGATCTTGTTCGTAAGACAGTCCTGGGATGTCAGGACTGTCTTATGAACAAAGACTGCATAGGCTCGGTTTATACTCTCTAGAATTTAGGAGATTGAGAGGGGATCTTATAGAAACTTACAAGATTCTTAAGGGGTTGGACAGGCTAGATGCAGGAAGATTGTTCCCGATGTTGGGGAGGTCCAGGACAAGGGGTCACAGCTTAAGGATAAGGGGGAAATCCTTTAGGACCGAGATGAGAAGAAATTTTTTCACACAGAGAGTGGTGGGTCTCTGGAACTCTCTGCCACAGAGGGTAGTTGAGGCCAGTTCATTGGCTATATTTAAGAGGGAGTTAGATGTGGCCCTTGTGGCTAAGGGGATCAGAGGGTATGGAGAGAAGGTAGGTACGGGATACTGAGTTGGATGATCAGCCATGATCATATTGAATGGCGGTGCAGGCTCGAAGGGCCAAATGGCCTACTCCTGCACCTAATTTCTATGTTTCTATGTTTCTATCTTATAGAGGTGGACCCTTATTCTTGATTAGTACATGTGTCGGGGATTATGGGGTGAAGGCAAGAGAATGGGGTTGAGAGGGAAAGATAGAACAACCATGATTGAATGATGCAGTAGACTTGATGGGCCGAATGGCCTAATTCTGCTCCGATAACATCTGCATTTAGTTGTGCAAAATTATAAGGAGGGTGGGTCTCGACCCTAAACGTCACCTATTCCCTCTCTCCATAGATGCTGCCTCACCTGCTGAGTTTCTCCAGCATTCTTTGTCTACCTTCGATTGTTCCAGCATCTGCAGTTCTTTGTTAAACACAACACCGGGTCCTCCATTGTTCTCCCCTCACCCCCTGCGGTTCTTCCACGCCGGGTCCTCATTGTCCTTTGTCCCCCCATCTTTTCTCCCCCCTCCCCAGGTCCTCCATTGTTCACCCCCCCCCCCCCCCCCCCCACACACACAGTGGTCCTCCACACTCTCATCGACCATCAACTGCTGCTGAGGCCTCACCACTGTCGATGCCCCACTTCACGCCGCCATTGTGCTGACCCGGGCCCCAGCCGCGGGCTCCATCGGCTGCACCGCCGACCCGGACTCCGATCCGTAAAGCACCGACCCGGGCTTCTACACGGCGATCCAGGACTCATTGACACCGTGGCAACTCGATAAAGGCCTCCGGATATTGCATACTGTTTCTTCAGTATTCTACAGCTAGACATGGACAGGAACATTTCAGGTTGGAACCCTGCTTCAGACATATTCTGACATTTACATATTCTGTTGTGCTGCTGCAAGTAAGATTTTCATTTTCCTATCTGGGACATATGACAATAAAACGCTATTGACTCCCAACCCAAAACATCGTCTATTCATGTCCTCCAGAGATGTTGCCTGACTCCAGCATTTGCAGTTCCTTATGTCTAATCTTCCACCACCCGTATCTTCCACTAGTTCCTCGAGATATCTGAGGACAGGGAGGTGGGTAGGTCTCACTCTGGACCCCTGCGCTGAGGAATAGGGGAAGGGTTGATTAATAGTCCTCAGCCCCCACCTGCCCAATTCCAAAGATAAAAGACACAAAATGCTGGAGTAACTCAGCGGGACAGGCAACATCTCTGGAGAGAGGGAATGGGTGACGTTTCGGATCAAGTCTCGTGAGTCTCCTGAAACGTCACCCATTCCTTCCCTCCAGAGATGCTGCCTGTCCCATCGAGTTACTCCAGCTCTTTGACGTAAACCAGCTTCTGCAGTTCCTGCCGGCCCAAATCCAAATTGGAGTTGAAATCAGAGCTTTGCTTTTGTTGATTAAGATGAACTACAATGGTATAGGAGTAGGGAACCAGAAATCCTTGATGAATGTTTGAATAAACATCCTAATACAGAAAAATTAACAACTTATATTTATAATACCCTTTTAGATAGCGAGGTCCCATCGACGGAATCATATAGACATACATGGTAAAATGAATTAGGCCAACCAATAACGAAAGATATTTGGGACAAAAGTTTACTATATATACACCAATGCTCGTTAAATGCCAGATATGTTTTAATACAATTTAAAGTATTACACAGATTACACTAATATTACAGTAAAGCTGAATAGAATCTTTCCACATATCTCTCCTATCTGCGATAAATGTCAGCATCTAGAGGCTAACTTAACACATACTTTTGCAAATTGTATAAAAATCAAAAAATTCTGGATTGATATTTTTAGAATAATTTGTGAAGTTGTTAATGCTAAACTGAATCCCGACTCAAAACTAATAATACTTGGAATATCAGAACAAAGTCGAACACTTACAACAAGCCAAATAAACTTTCTAGAATACAGTGTAATAACTGGGAAGAAATTAATATTAAAATTTTGGAAAGGGCCTATAACCCCCACAATTAAAATGTGGATTATGGAAATGTGGGAGACCCTACACCTGGAAAGAATCAGATTTGTCTGAATGGACAAACAAGAACTTTTTGTTAGAATATGGCCTTCATTCATCGATTATTTGAAAGGATAGATTGGTTCGGCGCGGGAACCTAACTGAAACCTGGACTCAGGATCAGATGAAAACTTACACTTTATACTCTTCAAACCCATCTCCAATGATTTATTAATAATTCAATAAATCATTCCATTCTTCTTTTTTTTTATCTTGACATTTATGAATTTTTTTCTTTTTTCCTCTCTCCCTTTTTTACTTTCTATCTATTAATTTTGTTTTATTGGAAGCAGAATGAATTCTCAGTTGATAATATTAATAATGTATGATTGATGCACATGAAATGTTTTCACCATAATATGTGTTTGCTTCTAATAAAAATATATTAAAAAAAAGATTAACTTCAATGGTGAGAGAGCACACGTGACTGAGGCAGTCCATTAATTTAAAACAATATATATATCACAATGGTTCCACTATTCTTCTTAACAATTTGTACATGAATGACATCTCAGCAGTGCAACATGCAATTTGGAAGACAATTCACTTCAAAAGCAAGAAGCTCTTTAAAAGCTCTTCACATTAGTGAATGAAACATTTAAATAGATGCTCTTACATTCTTCTGTTAGCTTTATAAACGCTGTTGCCCTTTTGCAGGTTTGAAAGCTCTGCATTGGACAGCTGCTGGATTGAGGACATTTGCTAATGTTCATAATCCCGTGACAAAAACGTGAAATGATGTCGGATGTTTAACCATCCGCTCAAACTATTACTAGAAGTGTGACAATATTTTCCTACGCAAAGCACACTGGCATCAAAGCTGAGTTGGACACCTTTGTCTGGGTATAGTCTGACTCACCTGTAGCCAGGAGCTGTCAACAAACTGACAAACATCTGTCTTTCAACAATGTCAACTATTATGTTGCTTTTCAGGCTTCATCCCCATCCAGAGTCGCAGCACTAGTGTTCCAGTTCCTTCGTGTGTAGCAAGGAACTGCAGATGCTGGTTTAAACCGAAGATAGACACAAAATGCTGGAGTAACTCAGCGGGACAGGCAGCATCTCTGGAGAGAAGGAATGGGTGATGATTCAGGTTGGGTGACGTTTCTACAGAAGGGTCTCGACCTGAAACGTCACCCATTCCTTCTCTCCAGAGATGCTGCCTGTCCCGCTGAGTTACTCCAGCATTTTGTGTCTATCTTCTAGTTCCTTAGGTTGGCTGGGGCTTTAATTTTTAGGAGTGCAGGAGGAAGAGGGGTGATCTTATAGAGGTGAATTAAATCTTGAGGGGAATAGGTAGGGTCAAAGCACAAATACAGAAATGGCAGAGACTCTGAACAAGTATTTTGTTCATGGCAGAAGAAGTTGAGTGTATCCCACAGTAGACAAAAATGCTGGAGAAACTCAACGGGTGAGGCAGCATCTATGGAACAAAGGAAATAGGCAACATTTCGGGCCAAAGCCCTTCGTCAGACTTTGAATGTATCCCAAAATGGGAAATTTGGAGGTAAGTAAGGAATTCGACATTATTTCTAGAAAAGCAGTGTTTCAGCTAATAGACCCGCTGTCTCAAAGCGCCAACGAAATACGTTCAATCCTCACCTCAGGTGCTGTCTGTGTAGAGTTTGCACGTTCACCCTGGGATTGTGTGGGCTTCCTCTAGGTTCATCCACATCTCAAAGGTATGCAGGTTGTTGGCTTAATTGGCCTCTGTGATTTGCTTTCGGCCTGTAGTTGACTAGTTGAGCCAGCAGGTGGCAGGATTAGTGTATATCTGGGATGAGGGGACGGATAGGTGTTGATGGTCTGCATGGACATGGTGGACTTGAGGCCTTCATCCAAACATGTAGAACCAGCTGCAGAGATAATGGATGTACTGATCGTGATCTAACAAAACGCCATGGAATCTGCAAGGTGTTGCAAGCAGGTTAGGAAGCTGCAAACATGAGAAACATAGAAACATAGACAATAGGTGCAGGAGTAGGCCATTCGGCCCTTTGAGCCTGCACCGCCATTCAATATGATCATGGCTGATCATCCAACTCAGTATCCTGTACCTGCCTTCTCTCCATACCCCCTGATCCCTTTAGCCACAAGGGCCACATCTAACTCCCTCTTAAATATAGCCAATGAACTGGCCTCAACTACCTTCTGTGGCAGAGAATTCCACAGATTCACCACTCTCTGTGTGAAAAATGTTTTTCTCATCTCGGTCCTAAAAGACTTCCCCCTTATCCTTAAACTGTGACCCCTTGTTCTGGACTTCCCCAACATCGGGAACAATCTTCCTGCATCCAGCCTGTCCAACCCCTTAGGAATTTTGTAAGTTTCTATAAGATCCCCCCTCAATCTTCTAAATTCTACCGAGTACAAGCCGAGTCTATCCAGTCTTTCTTCATATGAAAGTTCCTGACATCCCAGGAATCAATGGGAGGACCCCCTTCTAGAAAGGAGAATGGCAGAAAGCAGGAAACTACCGGAACCTGTCGCTTGACATCTGTCGGCACGGAAACGCTGAAATCCACGGAGAAAGAAGAGAAAGACGGTCATTTTACAAATCGTAGCACAATGCGACCGAGTCAACAGGGATTAATGAAAGGGAAGTCTTTGGGGATATTGCAAGCAAAGCAAACAGAAGGGAACTAATTGCGCATTTGGAGTTCCAAAAGGCATTTGACCAGGTGCCACGTAAACCAATACAGGAGGAAACTATTCAAGCAATGGGTGCAATATACTAGCATGGACAAAGGGCTGGCTGACAGAAAATAAAAGAGAAGGGGTAAACAGGCCAATGAAAGGATGGCATGCTGTAACTGGTATGGTGTCATAGGCTGCAGTGCCAGGGGCAGTTATTTTCAATCCATTATTATCAATGTCTTGGATGAAGGGACCAGGTGTACAGGAACCAAATACGCTTGGTTAGTTTAGTTTAGGAATACAGAGCGGAAACAGGCCCTTCGGCCGCGCCGACCAGCGATCCCCGCACACTAACGCTATCCTACACACAAGGGACAATTGACGGTTATATCAAGCCAATAAGTCCAGCCATCTGTACGTCTTTGGAGTGTGTGAGGAAACCAGAGCACCCGGAGAAACCCCACGTGGTCACAGGAGAACGTACAAACTCCATATAGGTATGTTACAAAACTTACCTTTAGCAGCGTTGCAGTTCTGCCGCTCCCCGTGTGCGTGACTTTGGCGCCTTTCAGAGGGGGGCGGGCTTAAAGTGCCGTTTTTCTGCAGACAGGGAAAATCGATCCATGTCGGGCGATTTCGTTGCGGAAGAAAAATCGCTCCGACATTTCATTCATGAAGGTATTTTTAAATTATGCTAGATTATTTATTAACTAGAGTAATTTAAAAATCACCTTCAAAAGCCGTGAGCGCCGACAAGGAAGGATTTTGCGTAGGGGAGAAAAAAAGGTACACAGTTTATTTTTATATTAAAAGTTGTTTTTTATGGAGGCTTTAATCATATTTTCATGTTGCGAAATGGGGTCCAAAAAAATGTATGAACCAACAGTATTTTTCCTCCCGACTTCACCGCAAATCGCAACGTTCCAATCCACCGCATTCCACTAAAACCCACTCGCTAGTTGATTTAAATGGCCATTAATTTACAGGCATTAAACACTAAATTCCTTCATTTTGGCCCAGAAATTCATGAAAGTGAGATTTTAAAATTATGTGATATTGTGGATTATTGTGTGAATGTTATTTGGACACTTAGGCAATTAAAAAAAAGTTTATCTTTTCTTAAGAAATGGATAGATGTTTAGATCTACTCATTGAATTTTGTAATTAGCTACAATTAGATAACTAACTAATTATATGCTTTAATTTCAGGTCATCCAAGTAAGATTGTTTCATATTTGTATCAGAATGCTTCAATCTATAATAACTGAAAATGTCATTGAGTGCTCTTAATTTTTAAGAAAGTTATGGGCTTTTAACGGTTCTAGATCACAGCTTTTGAGTTAAGTCAATTGAAAGGCAATGGGGAACAAGTTGCTAATTTCCGAGTATGAAAATGGTCATAACTTTCTTAATACTGAAGATATGAAAGTGAATTAGGTGTCAAATTAAACTTCTTTTTATGCTTTATCTGATGGGATAAATTGCAGACTTGATTTTTAAAATCTCAAAATTTTGTAACATTGCTACTCCATACAGATAAGCACTTGTAGTAAGGATCGATCCCCAGGTCTCCTGCGCTGTAAGGCAGCAACTCTACCGCTGTGACACCGTGCTGCCCCATTTGTTCTTTCGCAGGATGTGACTGTCTCTGGCAATGTCTTTGCTGAATTGCCTTTCAGTTGTTGGAGGAGCGGGCAGCACAGTAGCGCAGAGGCAACACGGTGGCGCAGCAGTAGAGTCGCTGCCTTACTCCAGCAGAGATTCAGGTTCAATCCTGACTATGGTCCTGTCTGTACGGAGTTTTTACGTTCTCCCTGTGACCGTGTGGGTTTTTTCCGAGATCTTCGGCTTCCTCCCACACTCCAAAGACGTACAGGTTTGTAGGTTGATTCGCTTCTGTAAATTGTCCCTTCTGTCAAACTCTGGACATCGCTTTAAGCTGTAATTTCCGCCTTATAGTTGAGGTCATAGCGTCATAGTCATAGAGTCTTACTGTGTGGAAACAGACCCTTCGGCCCAAGTTGCCCACTCCGGCCAACATGTCCCACCTACACTAGTCCCACCTGCCTCCATTTGGCCCATATCCCTTTAAACCTATCCTATCCATGTACCTGTCTAAATGTTTCATAAACATTATGATTAGGTATGTTGCAAAACTTACCTTTACCGGCTCTGCACTTCTGCCGCTCCCCGTGTGCGCGACTTTCGCGCCTTGCAGAGGGGGGCGGGCTTAAAGTGCCGTTTTTCCACAGGCCTGGATAATCGATGAATGTCGGGCGATTTGGTTGCTGAAGAAAAATCGCTCCGACATTTAATGAATGGTGGTATTTTTAAATTACACTAGATTATTTATTAACTAGAGTAATTTAAAAATCACCTTCAAAAGCCGTGACCGCAGATAACCGGAAGCATTTTGCGTAGGGGAGAAAAAAAAGTAAATACTTTATTTTTATATTAAAAGTTGGTTTTTCGGGAGGCATTAATAATAGTTTTATGTTGCGAAATGGGGTCCCCAAAAAATGTATGAACCCCCAGTATTTTTCCCCCCGACTTCACTGCTAACCGCAACGTTCCAATCCACCGCATTCCACTAAAACCCACTCGCTAGTTGATTTAAATGGCCATTAATTTACAGGAATCAAACACTAAATTCCTTCCATTTGGCCCAGAAATTCATGAAAATGAGATTTAAAATTATGTTATATTGAGGATTATTGTGTGAATGTTATTTGGACACTTAGGCAATTTTTAAAAAGTTTATCTTTTCTTAAGAAATTGATAGATGTTTAGATCTACTCATTGAATTTTGTAATTAGCTACAATTAGATAACTAACTAATTATATGCTTTAATTTCAGGTAATCCAAGTAAGATTGGTTAATATTTGTTTCAGAATGCTTCAATCTATAATAACTGAAAATTTCATTGAGTTCTCTTAATTTTTAAGAAAGTTATGGACTTTTAACTTTTCCAGATCACAGCTTTTGAGTTAAGTCAATTGAAAGACAATGGGAAGCAAGATGCTCATTTCCGAGTATGAAAATGGCCATAACTTTCTTAATACTGAAGATATGAAAGTAAATTAGGTGTCAAATTAAACTTCTTTTTATGCTTTATCTGATAGGATAAATTGCAGACTTGATTTTTAAAATCTCAAAATTGTGTAACATTGCTATTATGATAGTACTTGTCACAACTACCTCATCCGGCCATTCATTCCACACACCTACCACCCTTTGCATGAAAATGTTACCCCTCAGGTTCCTATGAAATCTTTGCTCCGTCACCTGGAACCTATGTCCTCTGGTTCTCGATTGCCCTACTCTGGGCAAGAATCTCAGTGCGTCTATCTAATCCAATCTGCTCATGATTTTGTACACCTCTGTAAGATCACCGCTCATCCTCCTGCGCTCCAAGGAAAGAAGCCCCAGCCTGCTCAACCTAACCTCTATTGCTCAAGCACTCAAGTAATGGCAACATCCTTCTCTCGCAGGAAACATGTTCCCGATGTTGGGGGAGTCCAGAACCAGGGGCCACAGTTTAAAAATAAGGAGTAAGCAATTTCGAACGTAGATGAGGAAACATTTTTTCTCACAGAGAGTGGTGAGTCTGTGGAATTCTCTCCCTCAGAGGGTTGTGGAGGCCGGGTTCTCTGGATGCTTTCAAGGGAGAGCTAGATAGGGCTCTTAGAAATAGCGGAGTCGGGGGATATGGGGAGAAGGCAGGAACAGGCCTCTTCACTTGACATTCAACGGTATTATATTTAGGTCCTCCACTATCAGTCCTGTTCATGTTCATTAGTAATAGGAGCATAATTAGGCCATTTGGCCCATCAAGTCTACTCTGCCATTCAATCGTGGCTGATCTATATTTCCCACAATCAAACCCATTCTCCTGCTTTCTCCCCATAACCCCAGACGCCCATACTAATCAAGAATCTGTCAATCTCTGCTTTAAAAATATCCATTGACTTGGCCTCCACAGCCGTCTGTGGCAATGTGTTTCACAGTCTTGGAGCTTAGAAGGATGAGAGGGGATCTCATTGAAACATATAAGATTGTTAAGGGCTTGGATACACTAGAGGCAGGAAACATGTTGCCGATGTTGGGGGAGTCCAGAACCAGGGGCCACAGTTTAAGAATAAGGAGGAAGCCATTTAGAACAGAGACGAGGAAACACTTTTTCTCACAGAAAGTGGTGAGTCTGTGGAATTCTCTGCCTCAGAGGGCAGTGGAGGCAGGTTCTGTGGATGCTGAGAGAGCTAGATAGGGCTCTTGAAAATAGCGGAGTCAGGGGATATGGGGAGAAGGCAGGAACGGGGTATTGATTGGGGATGATCAGCCATGATCACATTGAATGGCGGTGCTGGCTCGAAGGGCAAAATGGCCTAATCCAGCCCCTATTGTCTATTGTCTATTGTATATTGTCTATTGTCTGCACCCTTCCCAGCTTGAGGTCAATACCATTGAACTAGGCCTAATCTTCTTAAAGGTTCACCTAGCAGATGAATCTTTGCCTTTAAGAACCCCATCCAACCTGCAATGTCACCAGGGTTTGCACCAGACACATTGTGTTATTCTAACCTAAAATGACTCTTATTTTAAGAGCATTCTCAAATACTGTTGATTCATATGTAAATTTGATGAGGTTTTTGTTCTTTATTCTTTACAACCCAAAGTTAAACATATTATCTTAATCCCCAGAGCTGTCATTTTCTCAGTACTATGCCAAGAAAGTTGTAAACATCAAAGTCCTCCCTGCACAAGTCAGCGTCAGCAACTTGCTTGTAATGAACGAAAGGTATTTTAATTGTCATTTTGAAGATTTGATTACTTAATTGGAACTGAATTTTATGATTTGGACTTGAATTCACACACAAATAATGCTTCACAATTCGGAGAACAAACATCGATTATGATAGAGGGTTCCGGTCCAAACTTTCACCTGCCCATTCCCTACCCCGATACGGCCGGACTCTCTGAGTTCCTCCAGCAATTTGTGGTTTGAACAAACATCCACTCACTTGTCAGCAATAACAATAGAAACATTCTCCACGTACACTCTTAAACTTTCACTGCCAATATTGTGCAACTGATATGATCTTTACGGTTATCCGTATCGAGAATGAGCAAACATCTATTTATTTCGTTTAGGGATACAAGCCCTTCAGCTCCGCACCTGGCAGCGATCCCCGGACATTAACACTACCCTACACACACCAGGGACAATTTTTACATTTATACCAAGCCAATTAACCTGCAAACCTGTACGTCTTTGGAGTGTGGGAGGAAACTGAAGATCTCGGAGGAAACCTACGCAGGTCGCGGGGAGAACGTACAAACTCCTTACAGTAGGTATGTTACATAACTTACATTGAGCAGCGCTGCAGTTCTGCCGCTCCCCGTGTGCGCGACTTTGGCGCCTTTCGGAGGGGGCGGGCTTAAAGTGCAGTTTTTCCACAGGCAGGGAAAATCGATCAATGTCGGGCGATTTCGTTGCGGAAGAAAAATCGCTCCGACATTTCATGAATGAAGGTATTTTTAAATTACTCTAAATTATTTATTAACTAGAGTAATTTAAAAATCACCTTCAAAAGCCGTGAGCGCCGCCAACAGGAAGGATTTTGCGTAGGGGAGAATAAAAGGTAAATAGTTTATTTTTATATTAAAAGTTGGTTTTTCGGGAGGGTTTAATAACATTTTCATGTTGCGAACTGGGGTCCAAAAAAATGTATGAACAAACAGTATTTTTCCTCCCGACTTCACCGCTAACCGCAACGTTCCAATCCACCGCATTCCACTAAAACCCACTCGCTAGTTGATTTAAATGGCCATTAATTTACAGGAATCAAACACTAAATTCCTTCCATTTGGCCCAGAAATTCATGAAAATGAGATTTAAAAATTATGTTATATTGTGGATTATTGTGTGAATGTTATTTGGACACTTAGGCAATTTAAAAAAAGTTTATCTTTTCTTAAGAAATGGATAGATGTTTAGATCTACTCATTGAATTTTGTAATTAGCTACAATTAGATAACTAACTAATTATATGCTTTAATTTCAGGTCATCCAAGTAAGATTGTTTCATATTTGTATCAGAATGCTTCAATCTATAATAACTGAAAATGTCATTGAGTGCTCTTAATTTTTAAGAAAGTTATGGGCTTTTAACTGTTCCAGATCACAGCTTTTGAGTTAAGTCAATTGAAAGGCAATGGGGAACAAGATGCTAATTTCCGAGTATGAAAATGGCCATAACTTTCTTAATACTGAAGATATGAAAGTGAATTAGGTGTCAAATTAAACTTCTTTTTATGCTTTATCTGATGGGATAAATTGCAGACTTGATTTTTAAAATCTCAAAATTTTGTAACATTGCTACTTACAGACAGCTCCCACAGTCAGGACCGAACCCGGGTCACTGGCGCTGTAAGACAGCAACTCTACCGCTGTGCCACCGTGCCACCCGATGACCTTTCCAACATCGGGAACAATCTTCCTGCATCTAGCCTGTCCAACCCCTTAAGAAGAAAGACTGGATAAACCGAGTCTATCCGGTCTTTTTTCATAAGACAGTCCTGACATCCCAGGAATCAGTCTGGTGAACCTTCTCTGCACTCCCTCTATGGCAATAATGTCCTTCCTCAGATTTGGAGACCAGAACTGTACGCAATACTCCAGGTGTGGTCTCACCAAGAGCCTATACAACTGAAGTAGAACCTCCCTGCTCCTATACTCAAATCCTTTTGCTATGAAAGCTAACATACCATTCGCTTTCTTCACTGCCTGCTGCACCTGCATGCCTACTTTCAATGACTGGTGTACCATGACACCCAGGTTACCTCCCCTTTTCCTAATTGGCCACCATTTAGATAATAGTCTGCTTTCCTGCTTTTGCCACCAAAGTGGATAACCTCACATTTATCCACATTATACTGCATCTGCCAAACATTTGCCCACTCACCCAGCCTATCCAAGTCACCTTGCAGTCTCCTGGCTTCCTCCTCACAGCTAACACTGCCCCCCAGCTTAGTGTCATCCGCAAACTTGGAGATATTGCCTTCAATTCCCTCATCCAGATCATTAATGTATATTGTAAATAGCTGGGGTCCCAGCACTGATCCTTGCGGTACCCCACTAGTCACTGCCTGCCATTGTGAAAAGGACCCGTTTACTCCTATTCTTTGCTTCCTGTTTGCCAGCCAGTTCTCTATCCACATCAATACTGAACCCCCAATGTCATGTGCTTTAAGTTTGTATACTAATCTCTTATGTAAGTAAGTAAGTAAGTTTATTGGCCAAGTATTCACATACAAGGAATTTGCCTTGGTGCTCCGCCATAGAGAATGTTCTTTGTGTCTCATGGTGCTCTTCATAAATACTTGTTGATGATGATTAATATTAATAATCTTTGACGACTGGTCCAATATTTTCACACCTTTTGGACAATCATAGTATCTGCCAAGAATGCTTGACTCAATCAATCTTAGATATAAAAACATAGAAACATAGAAAATAGGTGCAGGAGTAGGCCATTCAATATGATCATGGCTCATCAGTACCCCGTTCCTGCTTTCTCCCCATATCCCTTGATTTCGTTATCCCTAAGAGCTCTATCTAACTCTCTCTTGAATACATGCATCATCTCATGTTGGAAAAATGTTTGATTAACATCAATTATGTAACATGAATTAACTCCTTAGGCTTCTCCCATCTTTAACTGGAAATGCCACGTACAGTGGCTTGCAAAGGTTTTCATACCCCTTGAACTTTTCCACATTTTGTCACGTTACAACCACAAACGTAAATGTATTTTATTGGGATTTTATGTGATAGACCAACACAAAGTGGTGCATAATTGTGATGTTGAGGGAAAATGATACATGGTTTCCAAATTTTATTACAAATAAAAAACTGAAAAGTGGGGCGTGCAAAAGTATTCTGCCCCCCTGAGTCAATACTTTGTAGAACCACCTTTTGCTGCAATTTCAGCTGCAAGTCTTTTGGGGTATGTCTCTACCAGCTTTGCACATCTAGAGACTGAAATTTTTGCCCATTCTTCTTTGCAAAATAGCTCAAGCTCAGTCAGATTGGATGGAGAGCGTCTGTGAACAGCAATTTTCAAGTCTTGCCAGAGATTCTCAATTGGATTTAGGTCTGGACTTTGACTGGGCCATTCTAACACATGAATATGCTTTGATCTAAACCATTCCATTGTAGCTCTGGCTGCATGTTTAGGGTTGTTGTCCTGCTGGAAGGCGAACCTCTGCCCCGGTCTCAAGTCTTTTCCAGACTCTAACAGGTTTTCTTCCAAGATTGCCCTGTATTTGGCTCCATCCATCTTCCCATCAACTCTGACCAGCTTCCCTGTCCCTGCTGAAGAAAAGCATCCCCACAGCATGATGCTGCCACCACCATGTTTCACAGTGGGGATGGTGTGTTTCAGGGTGATGTGCAGTGTTAGTTTTCCGCCACACATAGCATTTTGCATTTAGGCCAAAAACTTCTATTTTGGTCATTAGACCAGAGCACCTTCCTCCACATGTTTGCTGTGTCCCCCACATGGCTTGTGGCAAAGTGCAAATGGGACTTCTTATGGCTTTGTTTCAACAATGGCTTTCTTCTTACCACTCTTCCATAAAGGGCCGATTTGTGGAGTGCAGGACTAATAGTTGTCCTGTGGACAGATTCTCCCACCTGAGCTGTGGATCTCTGCAGCTCCTCCAGAGTTACCATGGGCCTCTTGGCTGCTTCTCTGATCAATGCTCTCCTTGCCCGGCCTGTCAGTTTAGGTGGACGGCCATGTCTTGGTAGGTTTGCAGTTGTGCCATACTCTTTCCATTTTCGGATGATGGATTGAACAGTGCTCCGTGAGATGTACAAAGCTTGGGATATTTTTTTATAACCTAACCCTGCTTTAAACTTCTCCACAACTTTATCCCTGACCTGTCTGGTGTGTTCCTTGGGCTTCATGATGCTGTGTTTTCACTAATGTTCTCTAACAAACCTCTGAGGCCTTCACAGAACAGCTGTATTTATACTGAGATTAGATTACACACAAGTGGACTCTATTTACTAATTAGGTGACTTCTGAAGGCAATTGGTTGCACTGGATTTTATTTAGGGGTATCAGAGTAAAGGGGGCTGAATATTTTTGCACGCCACACTTTTCAGTTTTTTATTTGTAAACAAAATTTGGAAACCATGTATCATTTTCCTTCCACTTCATAATTATGCGCCACTTTGTGTTGGTCTATCACATAAAATCCCAACTAAATACATTTACGTTTGTGGTTGGAACGTGACAAAATGTGGAAAAGTTCAAGGGGTATGAAAACTTTTGCAAGCCACTGCAGTTTATTCCCTCCAAAAATAAAATTAATGAGAAGGAAGCAAAGTCTGATCCATTGCATGACCAGGTGTGTGCGAGGTGGAAATAATGTGGCTAAAGTGATTATTGTGAATGTAAACTCTCTTTTTTGAAGTTTGTTTATTTTGCTAATGATGTTCATGGATGTTTAACATGGGGTAGTCGTCGAATATTGAGTGACAAACCATTTGCATGCTTCATTGACCGTTTAATATCAACCTTGCCCAAGCAAAGGCAAATTTAAATAAACACTAACATACTTCTGAGTGAACTTTGGTGGCAAGAACAGGAAGGCAGATTATTAAATAATGGCATCAAGTTAGGAAAAGGGGAGGTGCAATGAGATCTGGGGGTCCTTGTTCATCAGTCACTGAAAGTAAGCATGCAGGTGCAGCAGGCAGTGAAGAAAGCCAATGGCATGTTGGCCTTCATAACAAGAGGAGTTGAGTATAGGAGCAAAGAGGGTCCTTCTGCAGTTCTACAGGGGCCTAGTGACACCACACCTGGAGTATCGTGTGCAGCGAGTCAAGGCCAGAGGGGAAGCATTTCCTGATCATCTTTTAAACACGTTGATTTGTGTATTTTACCTACTATTGTTGCATTCTCACAGAAATGATCAAGTTTAAATGCCTTCCCTGAAACCTGCTCTGAGAGCAGCCGAGGGCAGACAAAAATCATAACAAGATTTTGCATAAACCATCAACACGTTATCCATTCTGCCTGTACCAAAGCACGGCGGCCCAAACAAATAGTGGACGTGCGAGGTGAATCAATATACTGCATGGTTAAAAAAATTACAGCCATTCAAATGCACAGCAACATAAACGCAAGCCAGGGAAACGCACTGAAAGATTAATTACCGTAATTACTCATTACTCATTATATTTGCAACAAACCTTTGTTGACAGTGCAACAAGGAAGTATGATATTTCTCCTTGAGTTTTTTGCATTTGTTAGAAGATCTTCCGTCATTTAGTTTTAAAATATAATATTGTAGCTCAATGGCACTGTGGTAGAGTTGCTGCCTTACAGCGCCAGAGATCCAGGTTCGATCCTGTCCATGGGTGCTGACTGTATGCTGTTTAATATTATACACCATTTGGCTGTCTTTGGCATTCATCATTGTACGTATTGTGCATTTTAATGCACTTATTGTTCACTCTCCTAATGTGAACGAGGACATTTCATTGCACCTAGGTGTAAAATGACAATAAACTTAAGTGAATCTAACTCTGAACCTGGCTGTCGCCTCCTTTTGCTCTGGTATTTTATTTCATTCACATGTTTAATCAATAATGTTTTATTATTAATGTTGAATGTTTTATGTATCATTCCTAACTGTCACTGTATGTCATGTTGTCACTTGCGGGCGGAGCACCAAGGCAAATTCCTTGTATGTGAATACTTGGCCAATAAACCTATTCATTCATTCATCCATTGCAATGCTGATGACATGACTGGGTTATAATTTTACTCAGACTTTTGTGCACGCTGACAATCTGTCATCATATATGTCATGTGTTAGGCATGATGATGTTATAACAATCCCACTGTGCTTCCTTGACACGCCTTTGTCACAAAAGTCTCACACTTTTTAAAAATAAAACCTATCTCTCCAGAATGTGATTATCAGATCCAAAACGTTACTGACCCGCGCTGGTGAGGAGTGAATAACTGAAGTGGAGTTCAACAAAAAACAGAATTGGGAACTGTTTGCATATTATTCCTTTAAAATAGGATGACTTTGATGGAAATTACCTGCTGTCTCCGTTACTATTTGTTTCTCTCTCTGAAATGTTGTAATTGAGCAGGAAAGTGGGTAAAAAGAATCATGTTGAAATTTGCACTTTCCTCTCTACCGCCTTCCTTATGTAACATCATATGTGATGATTTGTGATTAATGGGCAGCATGATTTATCACAAAGAGGTGGAGTACTATTTGTTAATTTATCTTTCCGAGGATCTGGCAATTGCAGACAAAGCCAGAAATTGATTCAGCAATTCTAATTGTCACTGAAATTAATAGGCAGTTAATTCATTTCATTGTTGAAAACATTAGCGACACAGTGGCGCTGGTTTCCGCTGGGCACGGTGACGGACGCACCACACATCCCTGTCCTCCATGCAGCTGGAAAGCGTCTTGCATCAACGTCCTCAGCATCGTCTCGATCGGCCGTCCCGGGTCACGGCTTCCATGGGTGGGTTTCCACGGCACAACCTTGTTTGCTGGCCATTTCTGGGTGGCGGCGGCAGTGACCAGCGAGCCTCGTCCTTCTCCACCTGATCTCCTCGGTCAGAGGTGGGATCTCCCTGTAGAGCTGGGCTTTGGTGATGTGGTCCCTGCAACTGACATTTTGAACTTTTCAGAGCATTCGGGTGTAGGTACCGGCGAGAGACTTGGACAGTGCTCGAGTGAGAGTCCATGTCTCACACTCGTACAATAATATGGTCTCTGCAGTTGCGTGGAAGAATCCCAGTTTGAGACCCTTGACATCCAGATTTTCCCCCATGTTATTGAGGACTTTCCGGACCTTGATGTCATTCTCCGAGCTCTGCATCCTCACTCCCAGGTAAGAGTCAAACACAAGCCAATGGTGGTGTACTCAATCACCCCCCTACACCCTGTTATTGATCCAGCTGACAACAGCAGCAGCATCGGCAAACTTAAAGGTTGAGTTGCGCTGTACCCGATCACACAGTGATGGGTGAGGCATATTAGCATCGTAGCAAGAAAGGCAGAGTCATCCTCAAATTAGGTGGCGCACGGGTTCGATCCTGACGATAGGTGCTGTCTGTACGGAGTTTGTACACTCTGTGACCACGTAGGTTTTCTCCGGGTGCTCCGGTTTCCTCCCACACTCCAAAGACGTAAAGGTATATTGGTTTGGTATAAATTGTAAATCATCCCAAGTGTGTGTAGTGTGTGGGTATTGCTGGTCAGTACAGACTCGGTGGGCCGAAGGGCCTGTTTCCATGCTATATCTCTAAACTAAACTACACATTGGTGTGTAGGAAGGAACTGCAGATGCTGGTTTAAACCAAAGGTAGACACACAATGCTGGAATAGCTCAGCGGGACAGACCACATCACTGGAGGGAAGGAATGGGAGACATTTCAGGTCGAGACCCTTCGACCGACTAGGATTGCAGTTACATAATGTGTGCAGTTTTGGTCTCCAAATTTGAGGAAGGACATTCTTGCTGTTGAGGGAGTGCAGTGTTGGTTCACAAGGTTAATTCCCGGGATGGTGGGACTGTCATATGTTGAAACAATGGAGCTGGAATACTTGTATACACTTGTATACACTGGAATTTAGAAGGATAAGAGGGGACCTTGTTGAATCATATAAGATTATACAATATACCACAGAAAACATAAATTTGTGAGTTCTAGGAGCAGAATTTAGGCCATTCGGCCCATTAGGTCTGCTCCGCCATCCAATCATGGCTGGTCTATCTTTCCCTCTCAACTCCATTCTCCTGCATTCTCCCCGTAAACCCTGACACTGGTACCAAGAATAAAATTTCTGGTTGCCAGCAGTTTCATCTATTCTTTGTTTTTGATTATCAAAATGGTGTTAGTGATGGTTCAGGTTTGTGGCCCAAAGCTACATTCAGAGTCAGTTTAGTTTAGTTTAGTTTAGAGATACAGCACGGAAACAGGCCCTTCGGCCCACTGAGTCTGTGCTGACCAGTGATCCCCGCACACTAACACCACCCTATACACACTAGGGACAATTTACATTTACACCAAGCCAATTAACCTACAGACCTGTACGTCTTTGGAGTGTGGGAGGAAACCGAAGATCTCGGAGAAAACCCACGCGGTCACGGGGAGAACGTACAAACTCCGTACAGAAAGCACCCGTTTGTCGGGATCGAACTCGGGTCTCCGGAGCCGTAAGCGCTGTAAACCAGCAACTCTACCGCTGCGCCACCGTGCCGCCCCTAAGTTGTGAGACCAAAGTTGCAAACTGTCTAGTCCAGCTGGCCGAGATGAATAGTGGCTGAGGGGCAGGTTCAATGGTGGGATTTGAAGATTAATGGGGTTTGGTTTTCCAAGTGTTCAGTTAAAGTCAGCATTCCATTCCTATAGATCTTGGTGCACTGCCAACTGAGTAATTCGCCCTTCAAGAAAAACACAAACAATAAGTGGTTTTCTTAAAGCTTGAGAATTAGTTCGACATTGTATTCTGAAATGGCAAGTAGCAACAGATAGGAACCTCCCTGAAGCTGTTTGAGGAGTAATTAGCCATTTCAAAAGCCAAGTTATAAATCTAAACCACATACACAGGGCATATGCGGTGAATTGTTAGTTGTTCAGTCTCAACAGGGAGTCAGAGTGCAACGATTGAATAAATGGAAAAAATATGTTTTCAGTTCTACATTTCAGAAAATATTAACTTACATCAGAGAATAGTGAACACGTTTACCCAATGATTGCCCCACACAGAACATAGACTAATACGCAGGCACTCACAAAGCCCCAGTTCCAATATTGCACAATGGTATGGCTCTGCAATCTTATGGGATTAGTGATGGGAAGTTATGAGTTCAAATCCAACTATGACAGCTGGGGAATTTAAATTAAGCTAAATGATAAATGTATTAGTGTAGATGCACAGACTCTCTTGTCCAGAGTAGGTGAATCGAGGACCAAGAGGACATAGGTGAAGGGGAAAAGATTTAATAGGAATCTGAGGGGTAACTTTTTCACACAAAGGGTGGTGGGTGTATGGAACAAGCTGTCAGAGGAGGTAGTTGAGGCTGGGACTATCCCAACACTTAAGAAACAGTTAGACTGGTACATGGATAGGACAGGTTTGGAGGGATATGGGCCAAACGTGGGCAGGTGGGGCTAGTGGGGCTGGGGCAAGTTGGGCCGAAGGGCCTGTTTCCACACTGTATCGCTCTATGACTCCATAACTATAAGTAATTAAAGAGAGTGTATCAATATAGTGATCATGAAATGGCTCATGTAAAGTTGCTTTCCTGACCCTCAAAACAGAAAGTTTCACTGTCGTACCCTCTCTAAAGTTCGAGCGAGTTGCCAGATTGGTATTGATTTATTGTTGTCACGTGTACGGAATACACTGAAACACATCTGCTTGCGTGCGTTCCCATCAAATCATACAGTGGATGAGTGCAACCGAAACCATGAACTAGTACAACAGGTAATGCAAAGGGAAACCTTGCAGAGTAGAGAGCTGTTCAGTTCATGGGAAGGGCGGAATGCTATCCTTGCCAATTATACACCTGTGGGTGAATTCATAAAAAGAGTTTGCCCGGGAGTAAAATCAAAATAGAAATGCTTACAGTTGCAAGTGAAGAAAATCACACAAAGGGTAGTTTGCAGGGTTGGACTATGGGATCAGCTTAGTGTTGGAACTGGAAATTAGTTTAGTTTACCGACACAACATGAAAATAGGTCCTTTGGCCCACTGCGTCCATGCTGACCATCCTTCACCTGGTTCAATGGTACTTTATTGTCATGTATGCACGTCACAGTGAAATTCTTTTGCAAAACCCACAATGGCACAGTGGCCATATTTAGACGGTGTTTACAAAGGAAACAAAACAGCCCAAAGTCCAAAGTCCGGTTCAATATTGGAAGTAATGGAGCGCCACCAATCCAGGTAAACCCTGGTAAACCCAGGTAAGTCCAGGTAAGCCCAGGTAAGCCCAGGTAAGTCCAGGTAAGCCCAGGTAAACCCAGGTAAGCCCAGGTAAACACAGGTAAGTCCAGGTAAACCCAGGTAAGCCCAGGTAAGCCCAGGTAAGCCCAGGTAAACTCAGGTAAGCCCAGGTAAACCCAGGTAAGCCCAGGTAAGCCCAGGTAAGCCCAGGTAAACTCAGGTCAACCCAGGTAAGCCCAGGTCAACCCAGGTAAGCCCAGGTAAACCCAGGTCAACCCAGGTAAACCCAGGTAAGTCCAGGTAAACCCAGATAATCCCAGGTCAACCCAGGTAAACCGAGATAAGCCCAGGTGAACCCAGGTAAGCCCAGGTAAGCCCAGGTAAACCCAGGTAAGCCCAGGTAAACCCATGTAAGCCCAGGTAAACCTAGGTAAGCCCCAGGCTGCTGTGTCCCTCTCCTCATCCGACTGCCTCTGTGTCCCGGGGGCGCCTCCAACAGCCACCCTTGAAGGCTCCTGAGGCAATACCCCAGTCCCTCTCCTACTGGCCCACTCCTCATGTGGGTCTTCACCAGCGGCTCCCTCCTCCTCCACTCTCCCGTCTCCGGGGCTTCCGAGCTTGTTCACGATGCTTCCACGTTATCCCACCTCCTGAATTTTTACAGAGCCCAATGAACCTGAAAACACTCGCGTCTTTGGGATGGTAGGCGGAAACCAAAGTACCAGGAGGAAACGCACGTGGTTAGAGGGAGAACGTTCAAACTCCACTCAGACGTGAGTCGGGGTCGGGATCGAAGCCGGGTCATTGGCGCTGTGATGCAGTGGTTCTACCTGCAGCCCAGCGCTGCCTAGAGTCAAAGACTTGTTTAGTACAGCGGCAATCCATCCTCATTAATCAAAAAACCTTTCAACCTTTCCCAATGACTTGGCCTCCACACCCGTTCCTACATTGGGAAATCTTCCTCTCTCCCCCAACTGCGCCAACCCCTTCCTTATCTATTAAGCTTTGTTGAGTAGTAGTGTCCGTATTGATGTTTCACTGAATATCCACAGGGATATTGCCATCGCTGTTTATGTTGAATGGCTGAACCATTGACGGAAGAAATTGGCGGTGGAGGCTGATACAATGGTGAGGTTTATGAGGCTTTTTACAGACATCAGACACAGACATCATAGAGCAAAGTGCCTGGTCTTGTGCCTGAACTGTTCTACGTTCTATGTTCGTTCTGTCAGAGATGTTCTATGCATAAGGAGAATTGAAATAAAGCTTTGAATTCTTCTATACCCAATGTGTATTTTGACACTGGACTCATACTTAGGTTATATTTGTTATTAATGTAATCCTGGTCCCTATGTATCAATATCATTGTTATGTTTATCATTATTGTTTATCATTATCATTAATAAAAAGATTTTAAAAGAAAGAAAGAGAGAAAGAATTCTGTTTTATAAGCAGAAGCAGAATCTTACATTTAGTTTAGTTCAGTTTAGGGATACAGTGGAAACAGGCCCCACAGCCCACCGAGTCCGCACCGACCAGTGATCCCCGCGGGGTGGGAGATTGCAACTTTCACGTGGTCCACCCTGTTTCAACGAATGCAATCAACCTGCCATGCACAAGCAGAAGATCAAACAGAACAAGTTGTCTTGCAACTTTAGGCTGTGCACGCCATACGCAAGAAGTGGTCCCCGCGCCTGTGCATCCAATGGCCACCCCCAAATGCCCAAAATAATACTGCAAGATATATCTCGACAAAAGAATACAATATGCCCACAGTAGCTGGCCTAAACATAAATGGCTTCTACAGTAATCGCCAATCACCCCATACACAAGCTCTGTCCAACTGTCTAGGAACAATTTACAGAAGCCAATTCACCTATATAGAAACATATCAAATTATAAAAGGACTGGACAAGCTAGGTGCAGGAAAAATGTTCCCAATGTTGGGTGAGTCCAGAACCAGGAGCCACAGTCTTAGAATAAAGGGGAGGTCATTTAAGACTGAGGTGAGAAAAAACTTTTTTACCCAGAGAGGTGTGAATTTATGGAATTCCCTGCCACAGAGGGCAGTGGAGGCCAAATCACTGGATGGAATTAAGAGAACGTTGGATAGAGCTCTAGGGGCTAGTGGAGTCAAGGGGTATGGGGAGAAGGCAGGCACGGGTTATTGACAGCAAACGATCAGCCATGATCACAATGAATGGCGGTGCTGGCTCGAAGGGCTGAATGGCCTCCTTCTGCGCCTATTTTCTATGTTTCTATGTTTCTAAACCTGTACATCTTTGGGATGTGGGAGGAAACCGGAGCACCTGGAGGAAACCCATGTGGTCACAGGGAAAACTAAAACCCTGTCCAGACAAGCACCGGTGAAGGTTGAACCCAAGTCTCTGGCGCTGCAAGGCAACAACCCAAGTTATCAGGGGTTATGGGGAGAAGGCAGGAGAATGTAGTTATGAGGGAAAGATTGAATGGCGGACTAGACGTGATGGGCCGAATGGCCTAATTCTGCTCCCATGACATATAAACGTATGAACTCTACTGCTGTGCCAATGTGGTGCCCTTGACATTGGTGTCAGAGAGTCATAGGATCATCCAGCACAGAACCATTTCCTTTGGCATAACTCGTCCATGGCGACCAAGATGCCCATCTCAGCTAGTTCCAGTTGCCCGCGTTTGGCCCATAGCCCTCTGAATATGTTCTATCCACCTTGAAACCTTTCCTCGGAGAACGTTGAGCATTTCCTTTATCAGTCTCCGTCATGCAGTATTCAAGGGCAATAATCCTCCACCCACATCCCAAGGCTATAAGTCAAACCCCATCCCAGCTTGGCATGGCTTGGCTTTCCTTTATTCTCCAGATAGGGTCCAGGATAGTGGAATTCACTGAGGAAGCATTGTTCACCTGAAGGACTGCAGAGGATCCAAAAGTAGCGACCACCGCCTCACTCTCCAGGACAATTCAGGACATGCTCTGAATGTCAAAGAAACTCAAACCTTGCAATTTAATTTAAAAAAATCAAAAGCTAGGGCCAGTTTTTTTAATGGGATGAGACATTAACAGAGGGAGGAGCGAAATAAAATGCAGGCGGATCGAAGAAGATCAGACGGGATTATCCTCTCTACCTGCGTTATGAGGGATTACCACTCACTTAAAGCAACATTAAAAAATATGACTCTGAGATGAAGAAAACTGCAAGGAAATTAAACCCCTTTTCGATAAACGAGATTAATTTAAGAATGCAATGGACATTGGCTGTTAAATTTCGATAGTGTGGAAACTCTTCAAGAAGTTGTAGACTCGGAGATCTTCCCCTTGAAAATATCCTTTCAGTGAAAATTAATGACGATTGAGTTTGGTTTGCACACTTGGCCTTATTAGGAAGAGGTAACCTCGGAGGGAGGAGTCTGTTGCAGTCGGTTGTCACCGAAGTGACTCTTCTCTATTAAGAAACGCAGGGTTGAGTGGGGTGAAACTGGTCAACATTGCAAGGAAACTTCGAACAGGTTTGGCCAATCTGGACAGCTAAGGGTGGGGTAAGGTGGTGGGAGAGGGGCGGGGGGGGGGGCATATACGTTATGCGATCACCCTGGTGTGTTGCATCCAAAATCTAAGTTAGTGCTAATGACTTCAAAGATAAAGTTACAGTGAATTAAGAATTAAAAGCTGAGTAAGATCATTTAAGTTCAAACTATTGCGACGCATGGCACTTTATTGTTAGTTTGAAGCATTTCTTATCATATAATCCTATGTCATATCATTCCTTTCTTGTAATACATCATATTACATTTTCACACCTTACCTTTCCATATCTCTGTGTCTCCCTCTCCCCTGACTCTCAGTCTGGAGGAGGGTCTCGACCCCCGAAACGTCACCCATTCCATCTCTCCGGAGATGCTGCCTGTCCCAGCTGACTTACTCCAGCATTTTGTGCCTCTCTTCGATATTGCATTAAGCGTTGGATTTTAACATTATATTAGGTTTCGTGTTACTTGGCTTCAGTAAACTCTCACAAAATACACTGAGTTGTCTTGTTCCCATACTTGAAGCTCGGTTAGCGTTCAGTGATGAAGATGGCTTCAGGAGCATGCACAGATGATACATGTGCGGGAAGGCGGACAATAATTTAGGGTATGGGCCTCCTCCTACAACATTCCGTCATTGGGAGCGATGGAAAGAATGTTGTATATTTTCACAGCAAAAAATATCCCACCTGGGCTGAAGCAGGTTTAGAGGTTATTGTATGCAACTTATTTTCACCTCGACCACAGCTAACAATTGCCTGTCTCCTTTATCATCATAAAGGGCCTGTCCCACTGTACGAGGTAATTCAAGAGCTCTACCGAGTTTTTAAAAAAATCAAACTCGTGGTAAGCACGTAGAATGAACGTAGCGGGTACGTCGGAGCTCGGGGACGTCTCTTAGCGGCTCGTAACGCTAACGGCACGTACTCGGGAAACGCGGTAAGCTCGTGAAGACTCGTGAAGATTTTTCAACACGTTGACACGTTCAACAGGAGAACACGTTGAAAAATGTCCACGAGAGCCCTGAGTACCAACGAGCCGCTATTACCGTAATTCTCCGAGTTTGAATCAGGGGAAACTCTGGAGTACTCTTGAATTAGCTCGTACAATGGGACAGCCCCATTACTTTTTTGCACATCTCTCATTCATCTGCTCAATATCTCTCTATATCACCGTCTATTGTCTCTTGTTTCCCTTTCCCCAGGCTCTCAGTCGGAAGGGTCTCGACCCGAGACGGCACCTATTCATTTTCTCCGGAGATGCTGTCTGACCCGCTGAGTTACTCCAGTTTTTAGTGTCTAAGAGGTCAAGGGTTTGTGTAGTTAGGTAGCTGCTGGCCTAATCAGGCATGGCTTTTACAGTTAACTGCCTGCAGCTGAGGAATTACGATGTGGAGGCGATAAATCAATTCATAGCCGTGCACAGTTATTAACGTGTCATGTAGTTCTGATCGATAGGATGTGATACAAACAAGATTGTAGGGTTGATGCTCACTGGTCACAAGAACTGATGTGTGTTTAGCCTACATTTTTAGTGATACAGCGCAGAAACAGGCCCTTTCGCTCACCGAGTCCGTGCCAACCAGCGATCACCTCGACACTAACACTATCCTACACACTAGGGAGAATTAACAATTTTTACCAAAGCCAATCAAACCTGCGTGTCTGTGGAGTGTGGGAGAAAACTGGAACACGAGGGGAAAACCCACGCAGTCACGGGGAGAACGTACAAACTCTGTACCAAAACACCCGTAATCAGGATCGAACCCAGATATCTGGCGGTGCAAAGCAGCAACTCTACTGCTGAGCCACCGTGCCACCCTAAAGAAGGCCGTGTTAAGAAGTACTAGGAACAGCCTCAGTCTTGGTGACACAGAACAAAGCACATGAGAACTCATCAGGTCAGGCAGCATCTGTGGAGGGAATGGACTGTCGACGTTTCGGGTCGGAACCCTTCTTCAGACTGCATTACTACCCACAACATTGCCTATCCAATCCCTCCACAGATGCTGCCTGACCTGCTGAGTTACACCAGCACTTTGGGTTTTGCCCAAGATTCCAGCACCTGCAGTTCCTTGTTCTTCAGTATTGGTGGGTTTATTTTAGACTTTAGACAAACAGCTTGGAAACAGGCCCTTTGGCCACCAAGTCCATGCTAACCACTGAACACCTGTTCCCTAGTTCTACCTATTCCATTTTCACATCCCCACCCTACACGTTCGGGGCAATTTACAGAGGCCAAGTAACCTACAAAGCTGTTCGTCTTTGGAGTGTGGGAGGAAACCAAGGCACCCGGAGGAAACCCACCTGGTCACAGGGAGACTGTGCAAGCTCTGTACAGACAGCACCCGTAGTCAGGATCAAACCCGGGTCCCTGGCGCTGTAAGGCAGCAACTCTACCGCTGTGATGGGCTTGTGTAAATCTAAAACAATCTTGTGAGTGCAATCTTGTCCAATTTATTTCAGACTTGTGTGGGATAGTAATAGACCTGTGTCAGGGTTGTGTCCAACTCGCTTTGAGTCCCTGTGTATCAGTCTTATCTTTTTTATTTTTTTATTTTTTTTAATACAAAATGTTTTTATTCAGAACAAACAAAAATACAGAGTAGTAACACGATCAAAGAATGCCTTCATTGGCAGTTTACAGACAAAGTTATCAAATTTAAATATTAACTATTTTATCAACGATACATTCGACCTCCCGTGGCGACCAGCGTTCGCAGAACGCCTCCAGAGTCCCCGTGGACACCGCGTGTTCCCTCTCCAGGACGTAACCCCAGCAAAGGGGTAGCAGCCGACTAGTCTTATCTTGGACTGTGCTGGGCCTGTGGTAGTCTGACTGGGCCGGTGTTGGGTCATGCCTGGCATTTGCTGGACGTAAATGCCCCGTGTAATACTGAAACCAAAAGTCAACTCACCCTACCTTCCTTTTATAAATTAGTGCCGTCATCAATTTGTTTAGTGACAGCTCAGTTATAAGTCTGTTTGCGTGTAAAACAGTCCAGTTCACTGTCCATTTTCCCCTCAACGTGTCGGGTCGGGTCGGGTTACTGAAATGAATGAAAAAAAGGCCCACGTTCTGCTCCATTGCCCACTACACGTCAGCCCATTGCATTTAGAAGGAGTGGTCTATCTTGCTCCGCTGTAGGATCTTTGGATTGAATGGCTGAGTAGACTTGATGGGCTGAATTGCTAAATTCTACTCCGACAACTTGTGATCTTATGTTGTGCGTGTGGTTGTGTTACCACTGTAACTACCACTCATAACCCATTTGTTCCTAACTTTTCTCCCTCCCTCTCCCCCCTCCCCTTCCCCTGCAGGCAAACAGAACCCAAAGACACAGTAATTGTGCTGCTACCACTTTGCAACTAATTATTGGGAGCTCAGGTCAAAGAAGTCTGATCTCGCGTCTGGTGACATTTTTGAGAAATTGCAACCAACTCCATTGTTTTATTTATAACCACTTAGGATATTAATCACTTCTTTATAAGAAAATGTTCAGTCAAAACTGAAAACTCAAGTTGTTAACTGCTGCAAAATGTATTTCTTTAAATAAAGGAGCATTGCTAGTGAAAGTTTTCATATCAAACATTAGTTGTTTATATTTAACACAACAGAAATATAATAATATGATGCATGTTGGGACTCAACACATTCCAGCGTTTCCAGAGATATTATCACCTGCTCTCCGTATGCTCTCGTGGGTTGGAATGAAATATTTCGGATTGTATTTGATTTTATTAATATTCCCATCTTGGACGCTTGATCCCATGTCTTGCAAGATGCAGAGAGTACAAACCACTAATGAGCAATGAAACATCTAGCGACCGATCAGGAACGCAACCTTACTCAACCAAGGAAAGCTTACCATTCAACTGTAATCAAATATTTAAGGTAGACAAAATTGCTGGAGAAACTCAGCGGGTGAGGCAGCATCTATGGAGCGAAGGAATAGGTGATGTTCCAGCATTTTTGTCTACCTTCGATTTTTCCAGCATCTGCAGTTCTTTCTTAAACAGTAATCACAAGTCTACTCACCCTATCTTCTTTTATAAATCAGTTACATCATCAATTCGTTTAATGACAGCTCAGTCATGTCCGTTTGCACATAAAACACTTCACTGTCAATGTTGTTAAATAATATGTTTGATGCTTACCTTGTTGAATTTTACAAAAACATTGTATCCAAGACGACACCAAACTGTATCACGAGGTTATTTGGTTAGTTATGGGGCAAGTAGATATACATCTTCTTGGAAGGAGTGAAATGGTGGTGTGGGCATGCAATGGAGACGACGGTAAAATTGCCATGGAGTCGGACAGCGTGGTAACTAGCCCTTCGGCCCATTCTGCCCATTCTGCCCATGCTGACCAAGATGCCCCATCTACGCTGGTCCTACCCGCCCAGGTCTACCCCGTTACAGCACTGTTTATTTCATGGAACTGAAGGAACAACAGAATTATTCCCGAGCATGAGGCCATTCGGTCTACTAAGATAATGCTGCAATTGGCCACTTCCCCTTCCCAGTTCTTTCCCTGCGGTTCTGAATTCTCCCTTCCGCCAGCAAACATCCAACATCCTTTTGAAATGGAATGATTACATCTGTTTCATTGGGCAGAGAAATTAAACATTTCATTGATATGCCCACCACTGGGAACAAGGGCGTACCTGGGTACTTTGTAACCTTGTCCGCGCCCTTTATGTGGCCACTGTTTGCATACCTTTTAAAAAAAAATCAAAAAATATGCATTAAAATATTACAATAATATTTACAAGACAATAAAACAAATGCAGAACCCACCACCATAATGCAAGACAAGCAATCAACTATAATACAACTATCGAATGACCGAGACACTACATTTAGAAAAAAGAAGGCTTGCTTTGGCTGATAATTCAGACCAATTCTCCGCAACATGGTCTCCTTTCACTGAAGTTCTTCAACAAGAGAATGGTTGAACGCAAATTTAAAACCGATGATTGGGATGGGTGAGCGGGGGGGGGGGGGGGGGGAGGGAAGGATAGTGGGACATATCTCCATTTATATTTCACTTCTTTGGCAGTTCAGGGGTCTTTTCTTCTCTTTCTTTTGTATCTTTCATCTTTTTCTTCATTCTATCCTTTTTACCTTTTTTTCCCCCGATTCATGTATCAGTTTATAAAATGTTCAAAATGAAGCAGTGCGAAAATTGTACAATAGTTATGCCGATTGCTTTATTCTTGTACAATTGCTTCTAATAACATAAACATTAAAAAAAGAAAAAAACTATTCAATCCTCGTCGCCAATTGTTGTGGATTTGGGTGCTTGGAACTGACTTAAGAGAACACTCAGATACAGGAGTAAACTAAAGGGCCTGTCCCACCAGCATGCAACTCGATGCGATTAGCGCGACCTAACGTGGTCGCTTGAGCCGTCCGGCGTCGCGGGGCCGGTCCCACTTCGATCGCGGGAGCCGTGCGGAATTGTGCGGAGTTCGTCCCGAGTTCGTCCCGACGCCGCGCGGGGCTCCGAAAAACCGACAATGTCCAAAAATCCCGCGCGGCAACGGTTTGTCGGCTCGCAGTCGCCGCAACATTTACATACCGCCCGGACATCGTGCCTCCGTGAAACTATTCGTAAGTGCCTCCGTGACCCTCTATGTGTGTGGCTCCGTGGCCCTGTATGTGTGTGTGTCTCGGTGCCCCTCTCTGTGTGCCCCTCTAAGTCCTGGCGAACTTACCTTGGACTTGCTTCAAGTTCGCCTCGCTTTGCGTCGCGTTACGCCACTCACCCAACCTCAGCGCGGCCCCTACTGCCGGTTTAGTTGCGCTTGCCGCATGCAGGCGCATGCTGGTGGGACCGGACCTGTACAGGGGATCACCCGACCTCCGCGCGGCCCCCGCTGCCGGTTTGATCGCGTTCATCGCATATAGTTGCATGCTGGTGGGACAGGCCCTTAACAAGTTTCTTTATTCCAAGACGCCACCTTGAGTCTCCCCCAGCGCACAAGACATAACACAAGCTAATTATATCACAGTAACTATCTTACAGTCCTTGTGAAGGATGCATTCAACCCCTTGGGTATGCAAGTAAAAGCATTTCACTGTGACTTGTCACATGTGACAATAAAGGATTCAATTAAATTCAATTCAATCACTGATTAAGAAGAATAAGCTCGCAGGCCATTTCCAAAGGAGGTGTTTAACTGGCGTCTCATCTATTATGCTCAGCACTTCAGACCCAGTCAAATCCTGAATAAGTCTTCAATGCTTTGAGAAATGAACCTGAGCCAAAAGAAGGAAGAAAAGGAGTGAATTAATGGGGAAGTGCCAACAGTATTGTCAAACAATACAATAGAATAAGACAAACATATTATTAGTACAAAAACATAGTTCACAAAAATGCAGAAAAAGCACTGTGTCAAGGTATTATTGGTTTAAAATGATCACACACAGCATGCAACAATAGGATTGAATATCCATGGTAAAAACACACTCCTCTCAACTATCAGAACAGCCAACAGAGACAAAACATGAAGTAACTCAATCCATCCTGGCAAAGCTATTGATAATTTGTTCAGAAGTGTCCATTTGGAAGAGGTTGGTACCGAATTACACAGATTAAGATTTGCCCACTAGATAGACACAAAGTGCTGGAATAACTCAGCGAGTCAGGCAGCAACTCTGGAGAAAACGGATGGGTGATGTTTCGGGGTCAGTGCATCTTGTTCAGACTCAGAACGGGATCTGCAGTCCCTTCCTACACGTTTTGTCTGCATGAGTCTGTCAGTGTAGTGAGGAGTAACAGAGACTAGCACGTGATCTTGTTCATGTTGAGACCCTTCTTCAGACTGAGAGTCAGGGGAAAGGGGAACGAGAGATATAGACAGTGATATCGGCCTTTGGTTTAAACCTGCATCTACAGTTCACTCCTATACATATCTTGTTTGTGGACCAGTTCTGCTTCTCTCTGGAGTTTAGCTAACCCCATTGAAGCATAATGTTTTGTGGCAGCTCCAAACGTTATGTTTTGGGCTAGATGTTGTGAGAATGTCTCCACTCGAGGTGATCTGGAAATGCCAGAGGCAGTATTTGAGTTTAGTTAATGTTTAGTTGAGGTGCAGTGCGGAAACAGGTCCTTCGGCCCACCGAGTCCGCCCCAACCAGCGATCCCCGCACACTAAAAGCCCTGTCCCACTGTACGAGTTCATTCCAAGAGTTTCTCCCGAGTTTGCCCTGATTCGAACTCGGAGATTTACGGTAATGGCCACTCGTCGGAACTCGGGGCTCTCGTGGACATTTTTCATCATGTTGAAAAATCTTCACGAGTCTTCCCGTGCTTACCTGCCATTAGCGAGTCTTCCCGAGTACCTGCCGTTAGCGTTACGAGCCGCAAAGAGATGTCCCCGAGCTCCGACGTACCCGCTATGTTCATTCTCCGTGCTTACCATGAGTTTGATTTTTTTTAAACTCGGGAAAGCTCTTGGAATGAACTCGTACCGTGGGACAGGGCTTTAAGTCTTTCCTACATATGCTAGGGACAATTTACAATTTCACTGAAGCGGATTAACCTACAAACCCTGTATATCTTTAGCGTGTGGGAGGAAACCGTAGCACCCGGAGAAAACACACGCAGGTCACGGGGAGAACGTACAAACTCCGTACAAGTTGCCAGGACATTTGGGGGAATGGGATGGGTAGGAGTGCTCTGGGATCGGGAATAGCCTCAATGCACCCACTGTTCTCTTCATTTGTAGCTAGGTAATGTGAGAACCCTGAGAAATCTTTGTGCACCTTCAGTTCCAGGCACTTTGTCTTCTCCAAATCTAATCACCTCAGTGACTGCCAACATGTGTCATCCAATGCCAGCATGGGAGGTTCAGGAATTCCTCCTCTCGGCTCCTCTGCCAACTCACACATCTCCGCCTTAAATGTGCCCCATTAAACCTGCCCCGTGGATGAAACATCTTGTCACCAACCCGCCCCACCCTCCACCCCCTGCTCACCTAAAATCTCTTTACACAGTCTCCCATTGAATTATATTCAGTAACATTTCCATCACACACTTTGGATTGGCTTTACTAACTTAAAAGAGTGTTATATAGATGCAAATTTTTGTTGACATTGTCAATAGACCATTTAAAAATCTACTTGACATTTTGCAGGTGCTCCTAATTTCTGTTGATCCAATGACAGCTGATTGATTTGAAATGTAATGCTTATTTACTTCCCTTGATGATTTGACACTTTATAAATGTCCGCTCCCTAGCTCAGCCATTAATCCCTTCATTGTCTTGAATTACACTACAAAACAATTTGTACTGAGAGTTCAAGAGTTTATTGTCATGTGTCCCTGATAGGACAATGAAATTCTTGCTTTGCTTCAGCACAACAGAACATAATAGGCATGAATACAGAACAGATCAGTGTGTCCATATACCATTATATAAATATATACATACATTAATAAATAAACTGATTTAATAAATAAACTAAATAAAGTGCAAATAAACATATTATGGGCTATTAATATTCAGAAGAAGGGTTCTGAAGAAGTGTTTCAGCCCAAAACGTTGCCTTTTTCCTTCGCTCCATAGATGCTGCTGCACCCGCTGAGTTACTCCAGCACTTTTGTCTACCTTCGATTTTCCAGCATCTGCAGTTCCTTCTTAAACACGTCGAGGGTTACACAAAAAGCTGGAGAAACTCAGCGGGTGCAGCAGCATCTAAGGAGCGAAGGAGATAGGCGACGTTTCGGATCGAGACCCTTCTTCAGACTTCAAATGTTCAGAGTTTTGTCCGAGCCGAGTGTAATACTGAATTTTTTGCAGATCGAATGATTACTATGGAAACCGTAAGGTAAAATGTATGTGTAGGAAGGTGTTGCCTTACACCGAAGATAGATACAAAATGCTGGAGTAACTCAGCGGGACAGGCAACATCTCTGGGGAGAAGAAATGGGTGACGTTTCGGGTCGATGTCCTTCTTCATTCTCTAAAACGTGTGGTTGTGTACCAAAACTGCACTATGAATGTGAGACCTCACGGAAAAGGCAAGAAAAGCTTGGTGTCTCTATTAATGAAATGGGGCAACAGACAACGATCTTTCTGTCCTGGGCCTCCTCCATTGTCAGAGGGAGGCCACATCCATACTGGAGAAACCACACCTCGTATTTCTATGTGAGTACGTATGTCTGCGTGTGTGTATATATATATATAGACAAGCTAGATACAGGAAAAATGTTCCCATTGTTGGGCGAGTCCAGAACCGGGGGCCACAGTCATAGAACAAAGGGGAGGTCATTTAAGACATGGGGTGAGAAAAAACGTTTTCACCCAGAGAGTTGTGAATTTGTGGAATTCCCTGCCATAGAGGGCAGTGGAGGCCAAATCACCGGATGGATTTGAGAGAGAGTTAGATAGAGCTCTAGGGGCTAGTGAAGTCAAGGGATATGGGGAGAAGGCAGGCACGGGTTATTGATTGGGGACGATCAGCCATGATCGCAATGAATGTCAGTGCTGGCTCGAAGGGCTGAATGGCCTCCTCCTGCACCTATTTTCTATGTTTCTATGTTTTTCTATGTCTATATATATATATACATTAAAAAAACATAGAAACATACAATGAATATATATATGTATATATTCAGTCTGAAGAAGGGTCTCAACCCGAAACGCCACCTATTACTTCTCTCCAGAGATGCTGCCTGTCCTGCTGAGTGACTCAAGCATTTTGTGTCTATATATATGTATCTATGTGTATTTGTGAGTTTGTGCATATGTACGCACACACAACTTTTTTCTCTCTCTTGTTTATTATATTGTTTACAGAGTAACGTGTTTACATATTCTGTTGTGCTGCTGCAAGTAAGAATTTGATAATTCTATCTGGGACACATGGTGATCGATGGTCAGCATGGACTCAGTGGGCCGAAGGGCCTGTTTCCACACTGTATCCCTAAACTAAACTAAACATCCCACAGCCTTATGTCTCCTTTTCTTCTCTAGTCTTTATCCACGCATCTGCCAACCATTGCGATAGTACCTCCCTCAACTACCTCCTCCGGCAGCTCATTCCATACAACCACCACCCTTTGTGTGTGAAAGTTGCCCCTCAGGATCCTATTAACTCTTCTCCCCCTCACCTTAAACCTACGTCCTCTGGTTCTCAATTCCCCTACTCGGGGCAAGAGACTCTGTGCGTCTACCCGACCTATTCCTATCTATTTTGTATGCTGATGAATTGAGATAACGAGGCTTCAATTTTGCCTCTGAATTATTTTCCCTGTTCTGATTCTAATTGGAGTTACACTGTGAGTTTATGGGTACCACCCCTTCCTGACTGACGGCAGCTAATAGGTTCGATCTTCCCACCATCCAGAATCTTTGCAGACGCTCAGATGAAGAGTCTGATGTGACTTTTGGGCATATTTTATGCAAATAGATCCAGCTGTCACATTCTCCCAATCACAAGCTGCAACTTGCACAGAAACAATTGACAGGTGCAATTGATGTTATAGTTTTGCCCACAGGTAAGAGAATACCGAGATTTATAGAGGTGAATTCTTGATTTGATCTATCTTCCTCTGGCTGTTTGATGGTTGCACGAACTGGAAGTAGCTGTCAGCGAATGGCATGCCCAACATCCTCATCCAAGCAAGGAACTGCAGACGCTGGTTTAAACCAGAGAGAGTCTGGAGAGGTCTGCAAGGGTCCCTGTCATGGTTTATTCCGAACCACTCCATCACAGAGGACTCTGTGATTTACGGACTGTTCCCAGGGACGCATTCAGAGACTGACATCGAGTGCTGCTGGAAGGTCATCAACTTGGCGAAAGACGCCCTTTGGTCTGCCCGAGGGTTGTTCACCACCCAGCGGAGCGAGATGTCCGTCGGGGAATGTTGCCGACTGGCCCGCTACAGACTGCAGGAGTACGTGCTGAGGGACGCACTGAAGCTCGGTGCAGCCAACGCCAAGGCTCGGTGGGGTAGGGCCACAGTCTAAGGTCCTTCTGCTGTTGGACATGGGGGGCACGGTATGGTGGAGACGCCCCTCAAAATAAGGGAAGGGATTCCACACCACACATGAGAGGCAAGGGTGGGGTACAAATTTGTGAAATTATAGCAATGAATGTAGACTGTATTGAATAATTAGTATAGCCTCCGAAAATGTCGGATGAATTTTTTGCGTGGTTCCTGGATTGTATATATTTATTACCTGAATAAAGTCTGTTTTGAAATTTAAAAATAAATAAACCGAAGATTGACACAAAATGCTGGAGTAACTCTGCGGGACTGGCAGCGTCTCTGGAGAGAAGGAATGGGTGACGTTTCAGATTGAGACCCGTCTTCAGATGCCTCGCCCATTTGTTCCTACTTTCTTTAAACAGCAATTAGCCTAATACTTTCAAGTGAATTAACCATGCTGGTTAAATGGTAGGCAAGGCATTTAACATAAAGTGGCCTGCACTCATAATATTCTATGCAGAGCATCATTTGCCATTTTTAGGATCTGTCTACTGCCAGAAGTGTGTGCATTTCTTGCCCATCCTTAATTGGTCTTGAGATGGCGATGGGGAACTGTTGCTTCATCAGTTGCTCTGGTCCTTCTGCTGAAGATACTCCTGTCTTCTTCTTTCGTGTGGCGTGCACAGCCTAAAGTTGTTGGACAACTTGTTCTATTTGATCTTCTGTTTGTGCACGTCGAGTTGATTGCATTAGTCAAAACAGGGCGGACCACGCGAAGGTTGCAATCTTCCCACCCCTCCGGTAATGCTTCTTCTTCTTGCGTGTGGCATGCACAGCCTAAAGTTGTAGTTCAACTTGTTCTATTTGATCTATTTGTTAGTGCACGTTGGGTTGATTGCATTAGTCGAAACAGGGCGGACAACGTGAAGGTTGCAATCTTCCCACCCCTCCGGTAATATTGTTGGCCAGGGAGTCCAGGAACATAGACCAAGTGACACAACAGAACCAAGGAACTGCAGATGCTGGTTTACCAAGGAAAGACACAAAATGCCGGATTAACTCAGCGGGTCAGGCAGCATCTCTAGAGAACATTGATAGGTGACATTTTAGATAGGAATCTCTTCTACAGACTGAAAATACAGGCAATATCATCAGCAACCTGTCTTGGACATATGGAAGCAATGGTCAATAAAGCACGCCAGCACCTCAACCTTTACTGGACTTTATCTTGCACTAAATGCTATTCCCTTTATCATATATCTGTACACACTGGACGACTCAAATGGAATCATGTACAGTCTTTCTGCCGACTGGTTAGCATGCAACAAAAGCTGTTCACGATACCTCGGTACACATGACCATAAACATAAACTAAACTGAGCAAATAACTGCATGTATTTGCAATCAGGAGTGATGCGTAGGGGAGCATGCAGTGGTGCTTCCATGTACGTTCTGCCCATGTCCTTCCTAGTGATGGACGTCAAGGGTATGAGACTGCTGTTGGAGTAGACTGGGTGCCTAACTGTAACGCGTTTTGTAGATTGTAAATATTGTAGCCTCTGTATGCCGTTAGTGGAGGGAATGGATCTTCGGAGAGCTGCAGTGGTTGCCTACCAAGAGGGCTTCTTTGGCCTGGATGGAGATATGAGGAACTGCAGATGTTGGGTTTACAAAAAGCTTCTGTGACCTGGGCTGCCATCAGCAGGCATCTCACGGCATTGGAAAGTTGGTGCCAATGCCATTTCTGCAAAACTTTCCGATTCCACTGGATGGCTTAGTGAACCAATGTCAAGGTCCTCTCGTAGAAACAAGGAACTGCAGATGCTGGTTTACACAGAAGGACATAAAGTGCTGGAGTAATTCAACGCGCCAGGCAGCATCTCTGGAGAACATGAGCATGGGTAGGTAATGTTTTGGGTCGGGACCCTTCTACCGACTGATTGTAGTAGGGGGTTGGGGGGAGAGGAAGATGAATGGCAGGTGAGGGCAAGTGATAAGTGGATGCAGGTGAGGGGGGATGATAGGCAGATCGTTGGACAAAGACCAGAGATGAAAGGATTAAAAAGTGTGGGATGAGGAGATAAGGATAGAAAGGGTGTGGATTGTGAAGCCAGAGGAAGGAATAAGGGTGGGAGAGGATGAGGGAAAGGGAATCCGTGAAATGGGTGTTAATAAAACTGGGGCACAGAGAAGAGGGGGAGAAGAGGGGAAGAAGACTGGGGTTTTTTTTGTAGGTTAGTTACCTAAAAATGGAGAATTGAATGTTCACGCCGTTAGGTTGTATGCTACCCAAGTGAAATATGAGGTGCTATTCATCCAGTTTGCATGTGGCATGACTCCAGCAATCGTTGGAGGCCCAGGGCTGAAAGGTCAGCATGGAATGGGAAGGGATTAATAATGGTTGGCCACCGGGAGATCGTGTAGGCCGTGGCGGACCGAGCGCAGTATTGAGTACCTGGATGGTGTTGAATTTCCTGAGCATGTTGGAGCTGCACTCATAATGATGATGATGATGATGATGATGCGTAATAGTAGACTTCACCGAGACAGTTTCTGGCACCAACAAAGTTCCAAAGTTCTTAAAGAGTGCCGTCTTAACTTGGCCTTAAAGGCCCGTTGTCCTGACGACAATGATCATCTCCTCTGCCAGCTGCCATCGTGTAACTGGCCCAGCATCCGCCTCCATGACCGACTCCCCCCCCCACCGTTCACATTCCTCCCCAGTTCCTGGTCTACGGGGTCGGCCAAGGGACGGGCCTTGGATAACTCCAGGCAGGCTCCCTGTTGGGCGGCGGGGGGGCCAGGCCTGCTGTCAGGGTGTCACCGTGGCTCACCGGGAGCTTCATTGCAGACGAGTGGGGAATCTGCCATCAAGCTCCACGTCATAAGGTCATAAGGTCATAAGGTCATGTGATCCTGGGATGTCAGGACTTTCATATGAGGAAAGATTGGATAGACTCGGCTTATACTCGCTGGATTTTAGAAAGATTGAGGGGGGATCTTATAGAAACTTACAAAATTCTTAAGGGGTTGGACAAGCTAGATGCTGGAAGATTGTTCCCGATGTTGCGGGAGTCCAGAACAAGGGGTCACAGTCTAAGGTTAAGGGGAAATTCCTTTAGGACCAAGATGAGGAAAACATTCTTTACACAGAGAGTGGTGAGTCTCTGGAATTCTCTGCCACAGAAGGTATTTGAGGCCAGTTCATTGGCTATATTTAAGAGGGCGTTAGATGTGGCACATGTGGCTAAAGGGATCAGGGGGTATGGAGAGAAGGCAGGTACGGGATACTGAGTTGGAAGATCAGCCATGATCACATTGAATGGCGGTGCAGGCTCGAAGGGCCGAATGGCCTACTCCTGCACCTATTTTTCTATGTTTCTATGTTTCTATGATAGGAGCAGAATTAGGCCCATCGAGTCCACTGCCATTCAATCATGGTAGATCTATCTCTCCCACGCGTGTTCAAATTCAAGGGTGGTGAATCTGTGGAATTCTTTGCTACAGAAGGCTGTGGAGGCCAAGTCAGTGGATATATTTAAGGCAGAGATAGACAGATTTGTGATTAGTACGGGTGTCAGAGGTTATGGGGAGAAGGCAGGAGAATGGGGTTAGGAGAGAGAGATAGGTCATCCATGATTGAATGGCGGAGTAGACTTGATGGGCCGAATGGCCTAATCCTATTCCTGTTCCTTATGACACTCCTAACCCCATTCTCCTGCCTTTAGTTTAGAGTTGAGTTTAGAGATACAGCGAGGAAACAGGCCATTCGGCCCACCGAGTCCATGCCGACCAGTAACCCCCACGCGCTTACACTATCTTATACACACTAGGGACAAATTACATTTATAGAAACCCAATCAACCTACAAACCTGTATGTCTTTGGAGTGTGGGACCCACACAGGTCACGGGGAGAACGTGCAAACTCCGTACAGACAGCACCCGTAGTCGGGATCGAACCTGGGTCTCTGGTGCTAAAAGTGCTATGAGTCAACAATTCTACCGCTGCGCCATTGCACCGCCCTTCTCCCCATAACCCCTGACGCCTGTACTAATCAGGCCTGTGGCTTTTCAAGTGTGGAATATCCTGGGGGATTCGGTAGGTGAGTGATTCACCGCAGGAAACCAAGCTTATTACTCATTTCTTATGGCCATCGGGGTTATGCAAATTTGCTCTTATGGAATTCACAAATCACTATCATAAGCGTTGAGGTGTGCCATAGAGAGATCACGCTCACAGAATATGTGTGGAATAAAATGTAAATAAATCAAAAATCAAAGTTATATATTTTTCAACTGGGGTGGCACGGTGGCACAGCGGTAGAGTTGCTGCCTTACAGCGCCAGAGACCCGGGTTCAATCCTGACTACGGAGTGTGTACGTTCTCCCCGTGCCCTGCATGGGTTTTCTCCGGGTGCTCCGATTTCCTCCCACTCTACAAAGACATGCAGGTTTGTAAGTCAATTGGTTTCGGTAAAAATTGTAAATTGTACAGAGCCCTAGTGAGACCACACCTGGAGCATTGTGTACAGTTTTGGTCCCCTAATTTGAGGAACGACATTCTTGCTATTTAGGGAGTGCAGCGTAGGTTTACAAGGTTAATTCCCGGGATGGCAGGACTGTCATATGCTAAGAGAATGGAGCAGCTGGGCTTGTACACTCTGGAGTTTAGAAGGATGAGAGGATATCTCTTTGAAACGTATAAGATTGTTCAGGGTTTGGACACGCTAGAGGCAGGAAACATGTTCCAGATGTTGGGGGAGTCCAGAACCAGGGGCCACAGTTTAAGAATAAGGAGTAAGCCATTTAGATCGGAGACGAGGAAACACTTTTTCTCACAGAGAGTGGTGTCTGTGGAATTCTCTGCCTCAGAGGGCAGTAGAGGTGGGTTCTCTGGATACTTTCAAGAGAGAGCTAGATAGGGCTCTTAAAAATAGCGGAGTCAGGGGATATGGGGAGAAGGCAGGAACGGGGTACTGATTGGGGCTGATCAGCCATGATCACATTGAATGGCGGTGCTGGCTCGAAGGTCCGAATGGCCTACTCCTGCACCTATTGTCTATTGTCTATTGTCCCCAGAGTGTGTAGGATAGTGCAAGTGCACGGGGCAATCGCTGGCCAGCACGGACTCGGTGGGCTGAAGGGCCTGTTTCCTCGCTGTACCTGACTGGTCTTTCTTTACATTTGCGCAGTTGACACCACTTCACATTATGGGAGGTTGTGATACGACCTCTTTTCCAGCAACATAACCACCCCAAAGCCACCTGCATGTCTAAAAATAAAATTGCTAATAATATATTGGCAGGTAGCTATCCCTGTGATAGTGGTCATGTTCTTATCATCTATAAAAAAAGCCAGTGTAATCCCAATACCCACGCTTTGGTTGGTATCAACGGCTGTTAATAGCTCATCAGTTATGTATTAAATACATTCGCTTGCAATTCCAAACATCCACTTTGTCGTGAAATCTTGGTTTTAAAAATTATTGCTGATTAATAAACGTACTGTAACGTTCTGCAGCTTGCGACAATCCCTTTGATAAACCATTACCACTTGGGCTCCTAAAGCAATTAATTGCTTTAATTTAAGCCTTAATTGTTTCTGTTATGTAAATATATAGTTTTGATTTCTTTGTGTGGGAGTATCTGAGAAACTACAAGCCTCTGGTATCATTGTTCACGCAGCCAGTGAGACTGAAAGAGAAATTGTGAATGAGAAATGTCCCCTTCAGTTAGAGCAGAACACTTGTGGGAAATGAGGGCATCTCGGACAATCTAATAGTGAATGTGAGGCATATGTAATAACAGAACATAGAGCATAGAACAGTACAGCACAGGATCAGGCCCTTCGGCCCACAATGGCTGTGCTCAACTTGATGCCAAGATAACCTAAGTTGGAGTTCAGGATTGAACCAGGGTCTCTGAGGCGGCACGGTGGCACAACGGTAGAGTTGCTGCTCTACAGCGACAGAGACCCAGGTTCAATTCTAACTACGGGTGCTGCCTGTATGGAGTTTGTATGTTCTCCCACACTCCAAAGACATTCAGGTTTGCAGCTTAATTGGCTTTGGTAAGTGGTAAAATTGTGTGTGCAGGCTAGTGAACGGGGTGATCACTGATCGGAGGGAGTCGTTGAGCTGAAGGGCCTGTTTCCACTCTAAAGTCAAAATTCTAAACATACTCGTGTGCCTACCTAAAAGCTTCTTAAATGCCACTATCTTCCTCCACCACCATTGAACTATTGATTAGAATACAATCAAATCTAATCAATTGTACAAGATCTTTAATACAAGAAAGGAATTTCCGATGCTGTAATCTTGTGTAGAACACAGAGTGCTCGAGTATCAACAGGTCAGGCAGCATCTATGGAGGGCATGGTTAGGTCACTTCACTTTGATGAAGAGTCTTGACCTGAAACATCACCTATCCATGTCCTCCAGTGATGGTGCCTGACCCGCTGAGTTACTCCAGAACATCGTGTTCTATTACGACCAATGCAAGATGTCAGACGGGAATTTGTGAAATTATAATTATCCTTCGTCGGTTTCTCAGGTCACCAGGGAGCGTTTAATTTAGGTGTGGGATCTCGCAAAGACAACCTTCAGGGACTATATCAACTGCCAGGTGCCATAAATGGCAGGGCAGGAAAAGCTGCCTCAACTTCTCAGAGCCCAAGGAGAGTACTGGGCAGACAAAGGGGCCTCACCTGTTACTGTTTCAAACAGTTGACACTTCCTCTGCTGCACAACAGCAAACTGCATCTCAAATAAAACATGAACCCGCTGTTGCTCCACTGGTGTGTCACAGTCATAGAGTCACACAGTGTGGAAACAGGCCCTTCAGCCCATCTTGCCCACATCGGCCAACATGCCCCATCTACACTAGTCCCACCTGTCTGCGTTTGGCCCGTATCCCTCTAAACCTGTGTTAAAGAAGGAACTGCAGATGCTGGAGAATCGAGGGTTACACAAAAACGGTCGGGACCCTTCTTCAGACCGTCTGAAGACCGTCATTGGTCTGAAGAGGGGTCTCGACCCGAACCGTCGCCTATCTCCTTCACTCCTTAGATGCTGCTGCACCCGCTGAGTTTCTCCAGCTTTTTGTGTAACCCCCCCTCTAAACCTGTCCTGTCCATGTACCTGTCCAAATGTTGCGATAGTACCTAGCCTCAACTAACTCTTCTGGCAGCTCGTTCCATACACCCACCACCCTTTGTGTGAAAAAGTTACCCCTCAGCTTCCTATTAAATTTTCCCCCTTCACCTTAAACCTGTGTCCTCTGGTCCTCGATTCCCCTACTCTGGGCAGACACTCTGTGCATCTACCCGATATATTCCTTACATGATTTTATGCATCTCATGTTGTTGGGCACCAGCCTCCAAGAGACAGAGAGTGTGGATTGGAGCGGCACAGAGGACACCGACAACATTGCCAACATCGTCTGGCCAAGACGACCCCGGCAGCTACAACCCAGGACAACGGGCCTTTATGTGAACTTGACGGGTAATAGATGGCTCCAGAAGCGTGGCGAATCTTGTGTACCACCTCAATGTAATCTACTGTTCTAACACGTGTACTTAAGTATGATTGTCCCTGTGTAGACTAAGATTTTTATGCAAAAAAGGAATTGCACTGTAACTAAGTAGGGCGGCACGGTAGCGCAGCGGTAGAGTTGCTGCCTTAGATCGCAAGAGACCCAGGTTCGATCCTGGCTACAGGTGCTGTTTCGTGAGTAAGGCAAGGCAGCGCCTTTACCACCTCAGGCAATTGAGGAAATTCAGAGTGTCTCTGAGGATCCTCCAGTGCTTCTACTCTGCGGCTGTGGAAAGCATCTTGTCCGGAAACATCACGATTTGGTTTGGGAACTGCTCTGCCCAGGACAAGAAGGCTCTGCAGAGAGTAGTGCGTTCGGCCGAACGCACTATGGGGACTTCTCTCGCCCCCCCTGCAGGAACTATACATCAGGAGGTGCAACTCCAGAGCCAATAAGATCATGGGAGACCCCTTCCACCCCTGCAACGGGCTGTTCCAGCTGCTACGGTCAGGCAAACGCCTCCGCTGCCGCGCTGTGAGAACGGAGAGGATGAGAAAGAGTTTCTTCCCAGAGGCCATTCGGCCCGTAAATCCTATCTCACCAGGGACTAACTTTACTGGATCAATCTACTGGGTTTTTTTTTAATTGCTTTTTTTTCCTTTTTCTTTCCTCCCACAAGATGTGATATGTGAATATGTGATTGTCCCATTCTGTTTGTCGTTTGTTTGTTTGTTTGTTTGTTTTTCGCACAAAGTCCGCGAGCATCTCCACTTTTCATTTCACTGCACATCTCGTATGTGTATGTGACGAAGAAACTTGACTTGACTTGACGTGACTTGTTTGTCCGGAGTTTGTACGTTCTCCCCATGACCTGCGTGGGTTTTCTTCAGGTGCACCGGTTTCCCCCCACACTCCAAAGATGCCCAAGGTCGTAGGTTAATTGGCTTTAGTAAAATTGTAAAGTCTCCCTAATGTGGTAGGCAAGTGTTAGTGTACGGGTGATTGCTGGTCGGCACAGGCTTGGTGGGCCGAAGGGCCTGTTTCCATGCTGCAACCTTAGAGTATAAAGTAAAGTACATGTGAAAATGAAGTATCATTGAACCCTGGAATAATTGAACCACTGATAATGGTTAGTTTGGGTCATTGATATTGGGGCAGAACCATAAGCCAACAGCAGAGAAAGATGCAAGTGGTACAATGACTATGCAGTTGTGACATAGAGCTGGCCATGCTGGAGTTGGAGACACGAGTTTAATCCCATCATTTGCAGCGAAATGAAAGCTGGTATTAGTGATGGTGATCATGAATCTACAAGATTATTGTGAAGAAATCACTGGTCATGGACAAATGGGGCAAGACAGGAACGTCAGTGACCCCAGGCCAGTGATAGATCGAGACTATGTTGGGGAAGGGTGAACCAGGCTTGAAGATGACATGTGATCAATATTAAACCAATACCACTTCCTGCCTGTGGACTACAAGGAAACAAACATGCGTCACTTGATACGATCATTAAAGAATTTTTTTTTAATCGAATTGAGTCCAAATGTTCCGAGAGAATAAATATTGTAACTTCAACGGGGCAGTGGCGATAATCTGCAAGAGGTTACCAAGGAATTTTGTGTGTGTGTGTGTGTGTGTGTGTGTGTGTGTGTGTGTGTGTGTGTGTGTGTGTGTGTGTGTGTGTGTGTGTGTGTGTGTGTGTGTGTGTATGTGGGTGTGGGTGTGTGTGTGTGTGTGTGTGTGTGTGTGTGTGGGTGTGTATGTGCATGTGTGTGGGTGTGTATGTGCGTGTGTGTGGGTGTGTATGTGTGCGTGTGGATGTGTGTATGTGCGTGTGTGTGAGTGTGTGTGTGTGTGTGTGTGGGTGTGTATGTGCGTGTGTGTGGGTGTGTATGTGCGTGTGTGTGGGTGTGTGTGTGGGTGTGTATGTGCGTGTGTGTGAGTGTGTGTGTGAGTGTGGGTGTGTGTGTGTGTGTGGGTGTTTGTGTATATGTGTGTGCCTGTGCGCATGTGCGTGCGTGTGTGCATGTGTAGGTGTACGCGTGTGAGTGTTAGTGTGCGTGTTGTGTGTGTGAGCGCGCGTGTGTGAATGTGTGTGTTAGTGTGTGTTGTGTGTGTGTGTGTATATGTGTGCATCTGTGGATCTGAGTGCCATTTGCCATGTGAGTTCCTCACACAAACAGCAGACTGGTTACGTAAAGCTACCTCACCTCACTGTAAGCTGTACTTGGAGGAGAAAGATGATGTTCCTTTAAGACAAGACATATTAGACCAGTTTGACATCGGAAGTTATTTTGAAATATAAACAAATATAAGTGCGTCTTGTCTCAACGTCACAATGTGACAGAGCTCTGTGGCAGAGAGATTGCACCTGACCACTACTGTAGACATAATCTAGGTCACCTCCGCTCTGTGAACAGGACAGACATTTACAGAGATGAGAAATATCACCAGGCGTTCTTACTGATTTCTGTACAGAACTGTTTTCAATGTTTGTGTAGCCGTTTGGGGGATGCCGTAGAAAGTGTCAGTGTGCACTGCACATCAGAATCTCACGTTTTTTCCATCCTTTCTTTGAAGGTGCTGATGAAGAGGATAAACCAACATGATTCAGAATGACTCACAGTGAAAGTCATGGTAATCTGCATCAATAAGGCTCTTTGAAAGGTGAGTGTGGGGAGGCCAGTTAAAGATAACTGCAATGTTTCTGCTTATTATTGATTTCTTCCTTCCTCAATCCAAACATTCTCCAGTAAATGCTTGACCAAGCATTAATCCAAAGTTAGTGTTGTTCTACAGTGGCTGTTCATCAAAGGAATGTTTTTAACATTTCCTCCTCATCTGTTAAGGACCAGCAATTTTAGCTTACTAGCTTAGACCTTGCACTAATTAAATTGCCTTGTATTTTAGCCTGAAGACACAAGGAATTGAAAATGCCGAGATGTAGAGCAAAATACAAAGTGCTGGAGGAACTCCGTCAGCATCTGTGGAGGGAATGGACAGGAGTTGTATCAGGTCGGAAGAAAGGTCCCCACTGAAATGTTGCCTTTCCATTGTTCTGAATGTTCTTTCCGCTGACTGGATAGCATGCAACAAAAGCTTCTCATTGCACCTCGCTACACGTGACAATAAACTAAACTCAAACCTGTCCATTTCCCTCCACAGATGCTGCCTGACCCGCCGAGATTCTCCAGCCGTTTGCGTTTTCACGTGTTCTCAGAATTAAAAAAGCTAGCTCACCCTAAGTGGACTATCAGTGCGTAAAGATGTCTGACAGTGTGGGGGCCCAAGCGTGGAGGACATTGAGCATTTTCACCAAGATGTGGACAGCCTGGGGTGGACCAAATGGAGACTATCTACCTCCTGGTGGGACAGGAATGCTGCTTGGTGCCTTCACATGGAAAGGTTTGCCTCCTGTCCACCCAACAATCTGGCTTACTCGGGTTTTCTGGAGAAGACTTGGGCAACACCATGTGAGGATGAATGACCATCCTGGCCTTTGGGGAAGCCATGTTGTTGACTCCATTAACCTTGGAGTTGGCAGCTGACTGGGTCTAAGCAGTGAGATATCAGCTTTACAATGATCTTGATGTGAGTTTTTCTCTGTTAAGGATATTTGGACTTCTGCCCTCCACCGATCTTCTCTCTTCTCACGCAAGATAAATCAGTGCCCCTGGCAATGCCTTGACGTGTTCAACATTCCCCAGGCAGTGGTGACTTTAATTCATCCTGTCAGACAAAGAGTATTCCATCAAGATATTGATGCTCTATATTCCACACCAAATTGCCCTTGGCATTGTAGAAACATGGAAACAGAAAATAGGTGCAGGAGGAGGCCATTCAGCCCTTCGAGCCAGCACCGCCATTCATTGTGATCACGGCTAATCATACACTATCAGTAACCTGTGCCTGCCTTCTCCCCATATCCGTTGATTCCGCTAGCACCTAGAGCTCCACCTAACTCTCTTTTAAATTCATCCAGTGAACTGGCCTCTACTGTTTTCTGTGGCAGAGAATTCCACAAATTCACAACTCTCTGGGTGAAAACCTCCCCTTTATTCTTAGACTGTGACCCCTGGTTCTGGACTCCCCCAACATTGGGAACATTTTTCCTACGTCTAGTTTGCCCAGTCCTTTTAATCTCTTGGCATCATCCACAATGCTATCTGCCAGATTTAGCTCCTATCCCATTTTTGCCTTTCTCACTTCTTTTTTTAGCTTGCTCCTTTGATCCCAAAACTCTTCCAGGGATACACTTGATCCCATCTGTCCATACTTGTCCCAGGTCTCCTTCTTACTCTTGACTAAATAATTAAATTACCAGCTCAGAAAATAATATAGGCTGAGCTGTCATCTATTCATTGTAATGAATACCAATAGCAGAAGTTCACAGCATGGGATACTTTCCCATGGTGAGTCAGTCATTGTGAGTCAGTCATTGTGAAGGTAGACAAAAGTGCTGAAGAAACTCAGCGGGTGCAGCAGCATCTATGGAGCAAAGGAGATAGGCAACGTTTCGGGCCGAAACCCTTCTTCAGACTGATGTAGTGGTGGGGGGGGGGGGAAGAAGAATGGAAGAGGAGGAGCCAGAGGGCTGAGGGAGAGCTGAGAAGGGGAGGAGACAGCAAGGGCTACCGGAAATTGGAGAAGTCAATGTTTATGCCGCTAGGGTGCAGACTGCCCAAGCGGAATATGAGGTGCAGCTCCTCCAATTTCCGGTGGTGCTCACTCTGGCCATGGAGGAGGCCCAGGACAGAAAAGTCGGATTTGGAATGGGAGGGGGAGTTGAAGCGCTGAGCCACAGGGAGATCAGGTTGGTTAATGCTAAACGATCGCCAAGCCTACGCTTGGTCTCACCGATGTAGATCAGCTGGCATCTAGAGCAGCGGATGCAATAGATGAGGTTGGAGGAGGTGCAGGTGAACCTCTGTCGCACCTGGAACGACTGCTTGGGTCCTTGAATGGAGTCTGTATTATAATAATACCTGGTGCATTTTTGGCTGTCCTCCATGCCCATTGTGTCTTAGTCACGAGCCTTATTATATCATGTCAGCATAAAGTCATCCATGCATTAATAGCCAAGACACTACATCTTGAAAATATTAGACTTGTCTTGGTTGAAAAACCAGATCATTTTTCCAAGACATGGACACCCTTCACTGATTTCTTACAAGGATAATATGTAGCAACACAACTTTGGATTTAAATCCAACTATGGGTTGGGTTGGGTGAGGTGGGTGGGGAGGGATCAGAGGCAGGTCTATCTCCACTTTTCTTTCTCGTTTTTTTTTCTATTCCTCTCTTCTTTCATTCTTTTATTCACTCTTTGGCCGCACTACTTTGGTAGTCCAGGGATTCTATTTTTGCACATTTCACTTTTTTCTCTTTCTTGCTTTTTCTCCTTTCCTTTCTTCTAATTCAACGCTAAAAAGTTAAAAATTAATGCTGGACAAATTACTGTATAGTTTTATATGCCCTTGGTTCTACTCTTGCACATTTTGCTTCTAATAAATTTTTTTTTAAAAATAATAAATAAAGGAATATGTAAATATGGAGCACGATTATGTATTAGAACCCTTTCAAGCTGTTTTTGGCAGTGCCCTAACTCTATATATCTACCTTGGCTCAATATTATTGAAAGCCCTGGTCTAACCATCAGTCATAATCCTAAAATATAAAGAAGGGCCTCAATTAGAAACATCATCTGTCCATTTCTTCCACTGATGCCACCTGACCCGTTGAGTTCCTCCGACACTTTGTGTGGTTTTTTTTGCAAGATTCCAGCATTTGCAGTACCTTATGTCTCTCTTAAGATATTCAACACATCACAGTCATTGGGTAGTGGTCTTGAGAATTCACTAAACTTGGTGCAAAGAGTTTATATTTCTGAGAGATTGAAACATAGAAAATAGGTGCAGGAGTAGGCCATTCGGCCCTTCGAGCCTGCACTGCCATTCAATATGATCATGGCTGATCATCCAACTCAGTATCCCATACCTGCCTTCTCTCCATACCCCCTGATCCACTTAGCCACAAGGGCCACATCTAACTCCCTCTTAAATATAGCCAATGAACTGGCCTCAACTACCTTCTGTGGCAGAGAATTCCAGAGATTCACCACTCTCTGTGTGAAAAAATTCCTTCTCATCTCGGTCCTAAAGGATTTCCCCCTTATCTTTAAGCTGTGACCCCTTGTCCTGGACCTCCCCAACATCGGGAACAATCTACCTGCATCTAGCCTGTCCAACCCCTTAAGAATCTTGTAAGTTTCTATAAGATCCCCTCTCAATCTCCTAAATTCTAGAGAGTATAAACCGAGTCTATGCAGTCTTTGTTCATAAGACAGTCCTGACATCCCAGGAATCAGTCTGGTGAACCTTCGCTGCACTCCCTCTATGGCAATAATGTCCTTCCTCAGATTTGGAGACCAGAACTGTACGCAATACTCCAGGTGTGGCCTCACCAAGACCCTATACAACTGAAGTAGAACCTCCCTGCTCCTATACTCAAATCCTTTTGCTATGAAAGCTAACATACCATTGGCTTTCTTCACTGCTTGCTGTACCTGCATGCCTACTTTCAATGACTGGTGTACCATGACACCCAGGTCGCGCTGCATCTCCCCTTTTCCTAATCGGCCACCATTTAGATAGTAGTCGGTTTTCCTATTTTTGCCACCAAAGTGGATAACCTCACATTTATCCACATTATACTGCATCTGCCAAACATTTGCCCACTCACCCAGCCTATCCAAGTCACCTTGCATTCTCCTAGCATCCTCCTCACAGCTAACACTGCCCCCCAGCTTAGTGTCATCCGCAAACGTGGAGATATTGCCTTCAATTCCCTCATCCAGATCATTTATGTATATTGTAAATAGCTGGGGTCCCAGCACTGAGCCTTGCGGTACCCCACTAGTCACTGCCTGCCATTGTGAAAACGACCCGTTAACTCCTACTCTTTGCTTCCTGTTTGCCAGCCAGTTCTCTATCCACATCAATACTGAACCCCCAATGCCATATGCTTTAAGTTTATATACTAATCGCTTATGTGGGACCTTGTCGAAAGCCTTCTGGAAGTCCAGATACAGCACATCCACTGGTTCTCCCCCATCCACGCTACTAGTTACATCCTCGAAAAATTCCACAAGATTCGTCAGACATGATTTACCTTTCGTAAATCCATGCTGACTTTGTCCAATGATTTCACCACTTTCCAAATGTGCTGCTATCCCATCTTTAATAACTGACTCTAGCAGTTTCCCCACTACCGATGTTAGACTAACTGGTCTGTAATTCCCCGTTTTCTCTCTCCCCCCCCCTTCTTAAAAAGAGGGGTTACATTTGCTACCCTCCAATCCTCAGGAACTACTCCAGAATCTAAAGAGTTTTGAAAGATTATCACTTTCCATCCACTATTTCCGGAGCTACTTCCTTAAGTACTCTGGGATGCAGCCTATCTGGCCCTGGGGATTTATCGGCCTTTAATCCATTCAATTTACCCAACACCACTTCCCGACTAACCTGGATTTCACTCAAGTACTCCTTTGACCTGCGGTCCCCTGCTATTTCCGGCAGATTATTTATATCTTCCTTAGTGAAGACGGAACCAAAGTAGTTATTCAAATGGTCCGCCATATCCTTGTTCCCCATGATCAACTCACCTGTTTCCGACTGCAAGGGACCTACATTTGTTTTAACTAATCTCTTTCTCTTCACATATCTACTAATCTCTTTCTCTTCACATATCTTCCTACACATTTCCTCATGATGTTGTTCAGTGTACTGACCGTCCATCACTGCGAGAGACAATGCATTAGCTGGAGTAGGTGAAGCCAGGCATTTAACGCGTACACGTAACTCCACAAGAGGTGTGTGTTGCGCCCCTCCTCTTTGCCGAGGAAGCGATTCAGGCTGTTTGATCCATTTCCACCAATTTTGTAAAACTCTAGTTCTGCAGTTGAGAGCTAATGGATTTCACTGAGTTCATGTCACAGGCATTAATATCCAATGCAAAAACCCAACATTGTTAAACACAAAGAGTGCACCTCACATGGCCCTTGCTGCATTTAACTTTTCATACCGACTCTTCTGTTAAGAATATTACTCTAGAGAATCGGTTCAGAGAATCAGCCATGGATCAGTTATTGAACCCCTGGAGTATTGCTCAAAATACACCCTGTAGCTAAAATAAAATGTTTATTTTACTGATGTGTTTTGCTGTGTGAGGATCAAACGTCCTGAGAAACATGTCAATGTATCTCTTCTGTTTCTTTTGCCATCCATTTTATCTTTCAGAGCATTATAAATCTAAATTCCAGGTAATATGGGCCATTCTACTTAATCTTACTTAATATCCCAAGTGTCTAACAAACCTTTGTCACATCCCAACTGAACAAAATGCATTTTTCACTGGGTAACGGGACAATATCTACATTCCATGTGTAGTTTGACCAAGGCTGAATAACTACTAACCACACCAAGCTTTAGTTTAGTTTAGTGATGTAGCGCGGAAACATGCCCTTTGGCCCACCGAGTCCGCACCAACCAGCAGTCCCTGCACACTAAAGGGACGGTCCCACTTACGCGACCTTGGCTCGGATATTACCGACCTCGTGGTCGCTTGAGGCGTACGGGCACCGTATGGCCACGTGGGGCCGGTCCCACTTAGAAGCGCGGAGGGGTATGGAGTTGTGCGAGGCTGATTCTTGCAGTGACTGAAATCTTCGTGCGCCAACGGCCTGTCAGCCCGCGTATGGACGCACGCGCATTGCGGTCATAAGCAGCGCCTTGAAGTCATATGCAGCGTCTTGACGGCGTACGTCTAGCGTGTGGCGTTGCGTGATGACGTCACCACCCGGCATGGCGTTGCGTGACCTCCTCCTGCCCAGCTGATTTGTAAGCATGACGTAAATTATGTCACGTGTGGACTTAACACGAACTTAGTGCAAACTTAGCGCAAACTTTAGCGCGAACTTAGCGTGAACTTAGCGCGACCTCCGCTTCCGGTTGGTCGCGCCAAACGCACGCAATCGCATGCAAGTGGGACAGGCCCTTAACCCTATCCTTCTAACACTAGGGATAATTTACATTTATACCAAGCTAATTTACCTAGAAACCTGTACGTCTTTGCAGTGTGTGAGGAAACCAAAGATCTTGGAGAAAGCCTACGTAGGTCACGGGGAGAACGTACAAACTCCGTGCAGACAGCACCCGTAGTCAGGATCGAACCCGGATCTCTGGTGCTGTCAGGCAGCAACTCTACCGCTGCGCCACCGTGCCATCCTTTCTTCATACAGCTTGCTGCAATTCCCCTGACAAAAAAACATGCCTTGATAGTTAGACAAAAAATGTCGCCAATTCCTTCTCTACATAGATGCTGCCTCACCCGCTGAGTTTCTCCAGCATTTTTTGTCCACCTTTGATTTTTCCAGCTTCTGCAGTTATTTCTTAAACATGTCGTGATAGTTGATACCTTTCTTTGTGTTCTGAGAACCTGAAGCTGCCACCAAATTCCAATAAATCAAGACAAGTGTAAATCTGCTTTTCCATTCTTTTAGACAAAGACCCCTGTCTGCCTGTCAATGTCAGTCCTCCACGAAGGATTAAAATCAAACAATGTGTGTGAAACATCAACTCCAGAACTTCTCAAGAACTCTGTGTCAAATCCAGTCATTGTGTGGAAGATATTTTTGTTTTGTTTGCATGTTATATCATTGCGACATCATTGACATTAGTCTATTTAATCTATTGTACGCATACAAAGCTTTCCCTTATTTGGCATCCACCCAACCACATACCATTCATCCTTAAAGATATTTTAAAGGCTCCTTTAGATCAAATTTTTGGCAGAGTGAATACTGAGTTAGTAGCTACTGTAGCTGTAGGTTACATCCGAGCGGTATGAACGTTGACTTCCAATTTCAGGTAGTCCTTGCTTTCTCCCTTCTTCCCCTCCCCTTCCCAGCTCTCCCACAGCCTACTGTTTCTGCCTGTTCCCTTCTTCTCCCCCCCCCCCCCCACCACCTCCACATCAGTCTGAAGAAGGGTCTCGACCCGAAACGTCACCTATTCCTTCGCTCCATAGATGCTGCCTCACCTGCTGAGTTCTTCCAGCACTTTTGTCTCCCTTAGCAGCGACTGTAGGTGTGTTACCGGACTATTGTCGAGTAGCCACACTGGGTTATACACTAGTGCAAGGAAGATTCATTGTTCATTATTTATCTACGCCTTTGTCCATTCATTGTTCTTTCTCTCTCTACATCAGCGTCTATATCTCTCGTTTCCCTTATCCCTAACCAGTCTGAAGAAGGGTCTTGACCTGAAACATCACCCATTCCTTGTCTCCAGAGATGCTGCCTGTCCCGCTGAGTTACTCCACTTTTTTTGTGTCTATCTTCGACTTACAAAGATGTTACCTTCGGATTTGAGGACCTATCTTGGAGCAAGAGGCTTGGCTGGATTCCACTATATAACCTTGGAGTGCAGGAGACTGGCAGGTGACCCTAAGTGTACAAAATCATGAGGAGAATAGTTAGGGTGAATGCACATATACCTTTACCCAGTGTAGGAGAATCGAGATCCAGAGGACAGAGGTGTAAGCTGAGATGGGAAAGATTTAATGGGTACCTGAGGGGCAAATTTTTCACATGGAGGATGGTCACACTCAGGTTCCTATTACATCTTTCCCCCTCTCACTTTAAACCTATGTCCTCTGGTACTTGATTAAGGAAGAACTACTCTTGTTAAAAGGCTCTGTGCATTTACTCTAACTATTTCCCTCGTGATCTTAAACACCTAAGATCACCTCTCATCCTCCTGCGCTCCAAGGAATAAGGTCCTAGCCTTCTCAACCCCTCCCTACAGCTCAGGCCCCCGAGTCCGAGCAACATCCTTGTAAATCTTCGCAGCACCTAACCGTTACTGAGAATATTTTATCACGTAGATACAAGGTGCTGGAGTAACTCAGCGGGTCAGGCAGCATCTCTGGAGAAAAAGGCCCAGGCCCTTCTCCGACCCAATATCTCACCCATCCTTTTTCTCCAGAGATGCTGCCTGACCCGCTGAGTTACTCCAGCACTTTGTGTCTATCTTCCGAATATACCAGCATCTGCAGTTCCTTTCTATATGTTTAATCACATTCTAGAAATAGGGCGACGTTGACCGAACATGTTTGAATTCAGATGCCCAAGGACCAAGTCAGCACAAGTATAATATTTGATCGACCCCGTGGCAGACTCCCTCCGTCCTCCTCTGCGGTTCTCTGGTCCTCGGGGGATGGGCAGGGTCCATGCTCAGCGGCTCCCTCTACAGGTCCATCCATCCTTCCTTCCTTCCGGCTGCACACTCTTTCAGAAGGATGAAGGGACACCTCATTGGAACTAACTGAATGAACTTACTGAAAGGCCTGGATAGAGTGAATGTGGAGAGTATGTTTCCAACTCGTGGGAGAGCTTTGGTCCAGAGGCCACAGCATTAGAATAAAAGCACATACCTTTAGAAAGGAGATGAGGAGGAATTTATAATGGCCCTGTCCCACGGTACGAGTTCATTCCAAGAGCTCTCCCGAGTTAAAAAAAAATTAAACTCATGGTAAGCACGGAGAATGAACATAGCGGGTACGTCGGAGCTCGAGGACGTCTCTTAGCGCTAACGGCAGGTACTCGGGAAGACTCGCTAACGGCAGGTAAGCATGGGAAGACTGGTGAAGATTTTTCAACATGTTGTAAAATGTCCACGAGAGCCCCGAGTACCGACGAGTGGCCATTACCGTAAATCTCCGAGTTCGAATCAGGGCAAACCCGGGAGAGCTCTTGGAATGAACTCGTACCGTGGGACAGGGGTTTTAATATGGGTGACAGGGGTTATGGGGAGAAGGTAGGAGAATGGGGTTAAGAGGGAAGTATAGATCAGCCGTGATTGAATGGCGGAGTAGACATGTTGGGCCGAGAGGCCTAGTTCTGCTTCTGGTTTCTCACTTTTGTACACTTTCTCCTCACCCGTAAGTGTGAGGTGCGTTCAGCATCTGCACCATTTAACATTTAATGGGTCTTGAGATATGCGGCTACCAGCTTGGAGACCCACAAAACATTCTGGTGATTTTAGTCAACTAGGTTTTCAGTGCTGTGACAGCTAGAAGTGACGAGGTCAGCCTTTGAAGCATCAAACGGGGCCAGGCAACCAGATGACAGCATGCTTCAGATGTGGCATTAAATGTGCGGTCTAATTCAAATAACGCGAGCAGCATATTTTACAGAGTCCCTCCTTCCCTATGCACCTACTAAAAGCCCTCAGGCCTTCTGATGCCGGCCTGTTAAGGGCCTGTCCCACTTGCCGGTTTTTTTTCCGGCGACAAATCAGTGTCGCCAAACAAAAATGGTTGCGACACTTGAAAAAACACCGCACGACAATACATCATCACGCCGCGTCACCGCCGCATCATAGAAACATAGAAACATAGAAATTAGGTGCAGGAGTAGGCCATTCGGCCCTTCGAGCCTGCACCGCCATTCAATATGATCATGGCTGATCATCCAACTCAGTATCCCGTACCTGCCTTCTCTCCATACCCCCTGATCCCTTTAGCCACAAGGGCCACATCTAACTCCCTCTTAAATATGGCCAATGAACTGGCCTCAACTACCTTCTGTGGCAGAGAATTCCAGAGACCCACCACTCAATGTGTGAAAAAAGTCCTTCTCATCTCGGTCCTAAAGGATTTCCCCCTTATCCTTAAGCCGTGACCCCTTGTCCTGGACCTCCCCAACATCGGGAACAATCTTCCTGCATCTAGCCTGTCCAACCCCTTCAGAATTTTGTAAGTTTCTATAAGATCCCCTCTCAATCTCCTAAATTCTAGAGAGTATAAACCGAGTCTATCCAGTCTTTCTTCATAAGACAGTCCTGACATCCCAGGAATCAGTCTGGTGAACCTTCTCTGCACTCCTTCTATGGCAATAATGTCCTTCCTCAGATTTGGAGACCAGAACTGTACGCAATATTCCAGGTGTGGTCTCACCAAGACCCTATACAACTGAAGTAGAACCTCCCTGCTCCTATGCTCAAATCCTTTTACTATGAAAGCTAACATACCATTGGCTTTCTTCACTGCCTGCTGCACCTGCATGCCTACTTTCAATGACTGGTGTACCATGACACCCAGGTCGCGCTGCATCTCCCCTTTTCCTAATCGGCCACCATGCCGCAAATTTTTCGGTGACCTGAATCGTCAGTCAATGATGCCAGCAGTCGCCAAAAATCACCAAGTGGGACAGGCCCTTGAGCCTCTCAATGCTGCAGCATAAAGGAAAATTGGTGAAGCAGCCTTTTTCAATGAGGCCCCCAAGCTGTGGAATACCTGACCCAGGGCTATGAGAGACACCCACTCAGTTGACATTTTTAAACGGCAGCTAAAGACTTTTTATTCAAGCTTTTACCTGACTTCACTTCCTTTGTCCTTTTACACTCTCAATTTTATATTTTATATGTTTATATGTGCTTTTTATGCTATTAACTGCCTGTCTTCTTCCTGTTTTAAATTGTATGTTTATTTAGACCTATGCCAATGTGGAAAGCACTTTGGGTTGCATTCAATTGTATGAAAAATGCCATACAGATAAAGTTATTAAGTTATTCCAAGACATAAACCCTCTGCAGTGTCGGAAGGATTCAAGATGCTATATTGCCAATGGCGGTGGAAAATCAATGTGTCGGAGTCTGTGACTACCTTAGCGGACTGGGCCTCACTCTACACGTGCCCATTGGAAACCCTGCTCCATTTGTGCCTTGATGCAATACTTTCTGACTGTCATTATTTTTAACGTGTGTAGGAAGGAACTGGTTTAAACCGAAGATAGACACAAAGTGCTGGAGTAACTCAGCAGGACAGGCAGCATTTCTGGAGAGAAGGAATGGGTGACGTTTTGAAGAAGGGTCTCCTCCCGAAACGTCACCAATTCCTTCTCTCCAGAGATGCTGCCTGTCCTGCTGAGTTGCTCCAGCTTTTTCAGATTCAGATTCAGATTCAGATTCAATTTTAATTATCATTGTCAGTGTACAGTACAGAGACAACGAAATGCATTTAGCATCTCCCTGGAAGAGCGACACAGCAAATGATTTGAATAAATAGCAATAAGTGTCCGGGGGGGGGGTGATTGGCAGTCACCGAGGTACGTTGTTGAGTAGCGTGACAGCCGCCGGAAAGAAGCTGTTCCTGGACCTGCTGGTTCGGCAACGGAGAGACCTGTAGCGCCTCCCGGATGGTAGGAGGGTAAACAGTCCATGGTTGGGGTGAGAGAGGTCCTTGGCGATGCTGAGCGCCCTCCGCAGACAACGAGTCTACCTTCTGTTAAAGCATTGTAAAACTTGCTGTTGCCCACTGGGAAACATTATCAACATTGTACGCTGAAGAGAAAAGACCTGCATGTGCGTGGCATCTTCCATCCTTCCTTCCAATGCAGAGTGGAGGCCATTCTGCCCATCGCGTTCATACCGGCCCTCACAGCAACCCCAATCAGTTCCATTGACCCACTCATTTAGTTTAATTTAGAGATACAGCGTGGAAACAGGCCCTTCGGCCCACCAAGTCCATGGTGACCAGTGATCACCCATACTCTAGTTCCATCCTAAGGGCAAGTTTTACAGAAGTCAATTAACCTACAAACCTGCTCGTTTTTGGAATGTGGGAGGAAACCGTAGCCCCCGGGGAAAACCCACGCGGTCACAGGGAGATTGTGCAGTTGTAGGGTGGCATGGTGGCGCAGTGGTAGAGTTGCTGCCTTACAGCGCTTGTAGCGCCAGAGACTCGTGTACGATCTTGACGACGGGAGCTGTCTGTACGGAGTTTGTACGGAGCTGTCTGTACGGAGTTTGTACGTTCCCCCTGTTTGGGTTTTCTCCGGGATTTTCGGTTTCCTCCCATACTCCACAGTTTGTAGGTTAATTGGCTTGGTGTATGGTAAATAGTCCCTAGCGTTGGACAGTGTTAATGTGCGGGGATCGCTGGTCGGAGCGGACTAAGTGGGCCGAAGGTCCGGTTTCAGCGCTGTACCTCTGAACTAAACTTTCAGTCTGAAGAAGGTAGTCAAAAATGCTGGAGAAACTCAGCAGGCGAGGCAGCATCTATTGAGCGAAGGAATAGGTGGCGTTTCGGATCGAGACCCTTCTTCAGACTGAAAGTTTAGTTCAGAGGTACAGCGCTGAAACCTTCAGACTGAAGAAGGGTCTCGACCTGAAACGTCACCTATTCCTTCGTTCCATAGATGCTGCCTTACCCGCTGAGTTTCTCCAGCATTTTTGTCTATCTTCGATTTTTCCAGCATCTGCAGTTCTTTCTTAAACTTTCAGTCTGAAGAAGGGTTCCGACCAGACTATTTATTTTTTCCCGAGATACTGCCTGATCTTCTGAGTTCCTCCAGCATTTTGTGTCTATCATTAATGATACAAATACAACCCAGTGAATTAACTATGAAAGGTACACACTATACTGTACCATTCTTGGCCCTTTCAGTCCTTGCACCCTCTCTCACGATTACCCACTCCCATGTGTTTCTTCAGGCATTCCCATAATAAAGAAGCATCCTTCAACAATGACTTATGTGCTTGCCAACTTCCAATGATATTAGTATCTTTTTGTTGGCATGTCTGAATGAATCTGGCAAAGTCGTATTTATCTTTGTTCCTAACATTGTCTGAAGAGAAGTCTAGACTTCGGAGAAGCGGTAACTTTCATTCCTCGGGCATTAGTGAACTTGTCAGATTTCCAATGGCATTCATGTAATATTCATGAGTATTGTGTTGGATTTATGGAACTTTGTTCCAAACCTTTGCCAAGTAGAGTTTTAATCCTAAAACCACAACCCCAATACAACAGAGCATTAGGTATAAAAAAGGAATATGACCTGAAACGTGGCCTGTCCCTTTCCTTCTGAAATGCTGCCTGACCGCTTTGATTTGTCGATTTGCTTACCTGTCATTCCTTAGCTCCTTGTACATTTTCTAGTCTGAAGAAGGGTCTCGACCCGAAACGTTGCCTATCTCCTTCGCTTCTTAGATGGTGCTGCACCCGCTGAGTTTCTCCAGCCTTTCGCGTACCCTCGGTTCTCCAGCATCTGCAGTTCCTTCTTTAAAACTTCTAGTTTCTCTCCCCTGACTGTCAGTCTCAAGAAGGGTCTTGACCTGAAACGTCAGCTCTTCCTTTTCTCCAGAGATGCTGCCTGTCCCGCTGAGTTACTCCAGCACTTTGCGTCTATATTTGAGGAATAGGTCGGGTAGATGCACGGAGTAGGTGAATCAAGGACATAGGTTTATAGTGAAGGGGAAAAGATTTTGAAAGGAATCTGAGGGGGTAACTTTTTCACACTAAAGGTAATGGGTGTATGGAACGAGCTGCCAGAGCAGGTTGTTGAGGCTGGGACTATCCCAACGTTTAAGAAACAGTTAGACAGGTACATGGATAGAACAGGTTTGGAAGGATATGGGCCAAATGCAGGCAGGTTGGACTAGTGTAGCTGGGACATGTTGGCTGGTGTGGGCAAGTTGGGTCGGTGGGCCTTGTTTCCACACTGTATCACTCTATTATGTTTCTGTAACTCGTCAGGGTACTCATTGCATTTTTGGGGGTTTTACAGACCCAATAAAATTTGAAAAAGAGGGATACTTCATATATGTATGGCCAGACTTTAAGATTAATTAAAGACTTTGGGCCAAAGATGTTTGCAAACTGAGAATACTTTACTGGAGTTTCACTTCAGCCGAAGCAGAACTGTGTGTTACACATCTCTGATTTATTCCCAGGAGAGCCACATATTGACATTAAAAGTGTTAGCTCATGTTGTTTAATACATTAATGCCTGCCATGTGCCTTCGATGTGAGCCTGCACCTGTGGAACAATTCTCCCTGAAACCCATGTCAACACGTTGGATACAATAGTAGTGAGCAGAGGGTGTGACGGGCGTGCCACACTCATCTGACACCAGCACTGCCACGTTTAATTTCAACTCCACTCAGCAGCCTCTTAACCTCACAACTGAACACTCATCAATCAACAGGAACTATTCACCACCAGTGCTATCTAAAGACATCGTAAACTGCTTACAGCAGATTTGCCGTGCTTTTTCTAGCTGTACATATGATTCTATTAATGTCCAGTGCTTCCTTCTGATGTTTCAAGTTGAGGATCAGTGTTGTAGTGAATGCTGATTGAAGTCATGATCAATTTTCAAACCTCTGTATGCGCTAAGTTAAGCACAGTTTAAGAATAAGGAGCCATTTAGAACGGAGACGAGGAAACACTTTTTCACACAGAGAGTGGTGAGTGTGGAATTCTCTGTCTCAGAGGGCAGTGGAGGCGGATTCTCTGGATACTTTCAAGAGAGAGCTAGATAGGGCTCATAAAGATAGCGGAGTCAGGAAATATGGGGAGAAGGCAGGAACAGGGTACTGATTGGGGATGATCAGCCATGATCACATTGAATGGCGGTGCTGGCTCGAAGGGCCGAATGGCCTACTCCTGCATCTATTGTCTATTGTCTAATTCCTCACCGGAGGAGTAAAACAGGAAGAGTTTCCTTGGGAAGACAGTTTGACATAAAGATTGGGCAATGAGACTCAGGGCAGGACGAGTATGTGAAGACCAAGGAAGTGGAATTAAAAAGGTTCTCCACACGAGGTTCCGGCCACTGCTGGAAGTCGGAATACAATTGCCAACAGCCTCACAGGTTTATAAGTTATAGGAGCAGAATTAGGCCAGTTGGTCCATCGAGTCCACTCCACCGTTCATTTGGGATGTGGGAGGAAACCAGAGCACACGGAGGAAACCCACGCGGTCACAGGCAGCACATGCAAACTCCACACAGACAGCACCCGGGGTGAGACTCAATCCCGGGTCTCTGGTGCTGTGAGGCAGCTGCTCTACCAGCTGTGTGGTTGGGCAGGATTGAGGGGCTGAATGGGTCTTAACTGTTTCTATTTTCTGAAGATAGACACTAAATGCTGGAGTAGCTCATGTGAGCTGCTACTTCACAGCGCCAGAGAACTGGGTTGGATTCTGACCCCAGTTGCTGTCTGTGCGGAGTTTGCATGTGCTGCCTGGGTCCGCGTGGGTTTCTCTCTGTGTGCTCTGTCTGGAGTAAAAAGATGGGTGACTTTTCGGGCCGAAACCCTTCTTCAGACCACATGTATGATTTCTTCAGACCAGTCTGAAGAAGGGACCAGACCCGAAACGTCACCTATTCCTTTTCTCCAGAGATGCTGCCTGACCCGCTGAGTTACACCAGCATATAGTGTCGACCTCTATGCTGTGTTCTATGTAAGGGAACCTACCCTTCAAATAACTGCATTAAATTCCAAATGGCCAATTCCTAATGAAAAAAAGTGTAGACTGGAAAATGATAGGTGCGTTCAAAACTTAAGGCATGTTAAAAGACATATTGATTTTCTCTCCTGTTTTTCAGATAATGGGGGATAGATGCGTGGCCATTGGGAGCTGAACGGATCAGGTTCCATTCAGCACTGCATCCGTCTCTACTCCCTGACGAGCATCTCGCAGGAGGAAACAGAGATGAAAGTCAACCCTCCGAAACTAAGTGAGGAGGTGGTGGGTTTTCCTTTGTGGGAGTTCAAGCAGTGGCCACAAGTACATCTGCCAGCTGATGTTTCATTGAGAAGGGAACAAGTTTCTGGCCACCTTCTGAGGCGCTGTGCTCTTTAAGCCCTACAACTCAAGAAGTGTCTGTTCTGGGTCAGATATTGAACCTGTCCCTTTCGGTAGACAAGCAACCAATCCCTCCAACCCTTCCCTATCCATGTACCGACCCGGTCCAATTCTCTTTTGAATGTTGATTAGTTTAGTTTAGGTTTTTTTTTTAATTTAAATTTTTTTTTATAAATTAGAAGCAATTGTACAAGGATAAGACGACCGGCATAACAATTACACAATTATTGTCCTGCTTCATTTTTAACCAAAATTTAAAAAAAAACGAAAATACAGAAAAAAAATGGAAAATAGAGAAAGAAAAAAGAAAAGAATGAAGAAAAAAGAAATAAGAAAAGAAAAGATAGAGATATCCCCGCACACTAACTCTATCCGACACACTCACACACTCACACACACACACACACACTAGGGACAATCTACAATTTTACCAAAGCCAATTAACCTACAAACCTGCACGTCTTTGGAGCATGGGGGGATTCCAGAGCACCCGGAGAAAACCCGCACAGGTCAAGGGGAGAACGTGCAAACTCCATACAGACAGCACCAGTGGTCAGGATCGAACCCGGTGCTCTGGCGCTGCAAGGCAGCAACTCTACCACTGCGCCACCGTGCTGGAAATATAAACTACTTTAACAGAAAGAAAAAAAATCTGTGGCGTTATTAGAAGTGGTGACTGCCGTTATTTTCCTGTATAGTGGCATACTTCCTCTGCCTTAACCAAACACTTTCTTAAATATATTTATTTTTGAAGTGGAAATGCCTATATATATAAATGCATGGAACCTATTTTTTCCGATATTATCAGGAGAATAACCTATTAAAAAAAAATGTGCTTAACTTTTCTTTGCATTCGGTGATGCACAGCAGAAGTGGTAGACCACAGAGGACTAGACTATGTAACCCTGATGGGGTTTTTTCGATGTATCGAGTCTTTTCATGTTCCTTGTCTCTCATTTAATGTCTTTCATGAGGAGAGGGAAGTTGGAGAGGAATCAAAGGACGGCATGGTGGCTCATTGGTAGATTTGCTGCCTGACAGCGCTTTCAGCATCAGAGACCCGGGTTCGATTCCGACTACGGGTGCTGTCTATACCGAGTTTGTATGTTATATCCCCATAAGCGCGTGGATTTTCTCCAATATCTTCAGTTTCCTCCCACACTCCAAAGACGTACAGGTTTGGTGATAAATTGGCTTGGTATAAAATTTGCCCCAAATGTGTGGGCAGGGGGGGGGGGGGGGGGGCGTGGGGGGGTCGCTGGTCGGCGCGGACTCGGTGGGCCGAAGGCCTGTTTCCACGATATATCTCTAAACTAAACTAAAACTAAATTGGAGCATTCAAGGGAAAACTCTTGAATTCATCGGGAGAACATGCAGACTCCACATCAACAGCACCAGAACATTTCTGCTGAAACAGCCGCCCATTCCTTCTCTCCAGAGATGCTGCCTCACCCACTGAGTTACTCCAGTATTTTGTGTCGACCAGCAGAAATACCATACCTGATTACAATCAAGGCATCCGCAGTGTACCGATACCTGATAAAGTGCATAAATATCTTCACCTTTTCATAGAAAAGCGATTTTTGATTATCATAGAAACATAGAAACATAGAATAGGTGCTGGAGGAGGCTATTCGGCCCTTCGAGCCAGCACCGCCATTCATTGTGATCACGGCTGATCGTCCCCAATCAATAACCCGTGCCTGCCTTCTCCCCATATCCCTTGACTCCACTAGCCCCTAGAGCTATATCTAACTCTCTCTTAAATCCATCCAGTGACTTGACCTCCACTGCCCTCTGTGGCAGGGAATTCCATAAATTCACAACTCTCTGGGTGAAAAAGTTTTTCTCACCTCAGTCTTAAATGACCTCCCCTTAATTCTAAGACTCGAATGACACAAAGATTGCATTCGTAATGATGATGACGTTATTGATATTTGTCATTAATTTCCCATTAAAACCGAGGTTGGGGTCAGGGAGCTGAATTGGGAGGGGGCGGTTGATGCAGTGAAAGGGTGGCTTTAGGAGGCCAATAACTTGACGAGTTTTACGGCGACATATCAGTATCGCCAAAAGATTTTGAACATTTCAAAATTCAGCGGCGACAAAAAAATGTTGTGACGTTTTTAAAAAAAAACGTGCGTCATACGTCATCACGCCGCATCATGCCGTGTCATCGCCGCATCACGCCGTGTGTTCGGCACATATCCCTCGAAACCTTTCCTACCCATGCACCTTTATAATTCTCTTTTGAATGTTTAGGAAGGAACTGCAGATGCTGCTTCAAATCGAAGATAGACTCAAAAAGCTGGAGTAACTAGGCGGGACAGGCAGCTTCTCTGAAGAGAAGGGAATGGGTGACGTTTTGGCACAAAAGCTGGATTTTTTTTTAGTTTAGTTTAGTTGAGAGATACGGCGCGGAAACGGGCCCTTCAGCTCCGACCAGCGATCCCTGTACACCAACGCTATCCTACACACACTAGGGACAATTTACAATTTTATCAAGCCAATTAATCTACAAACCTGTACGTCTTTGGAGTGTGGGAGGAAGCCGGAGATCCCACGCAGGAGGAAACCCACGCAGGTGACGGGGAGAACATGCAAACAATATACAGACAGCACCCGTAGCCAGGATCGAACCCGGGTCTCTGGCGCTGTTTGGCAGCAACTCTACCAACGCGCCACTGTGCCACCCTGATTACAGCACCTCCTCTGGCAGCTGCTTTGGTGTTCTTTGAACGATACTAGAGGCACCAACGATGCAGTGCGGAGATCCTTCCCCGAGATACAGCTGAGTTGAATTAAATTGATTACCTTATTGCCACATGTGACAAGTCACAGTGAAACTCTTTGCTTGCATACCCAAGGTATTCAAATAGTCGCCATGTAAAGGTCCTTGGTCACTTTGCTGTGTTCTGACTTCTCTTTGCAGGCTACAAAAACTGTGAGGGATATTTAATGATTTGTAATTTAAAATCATTAAAAAAAAACATTAAGTATCAAATAAATAACTAATCTTGAACAATTAATAAAAATGTGATCTGTAACACGAGTGTAAACATTAAAATTGGCACCAAAAGAATGATCATATGTTCTGTGCATATTTGATAAAACAAGTTGAATCTCTGCTTTGCATCTATAAGATGGCACTGTGGGGAGTACAATACATGTCCAGATCATCATAGGATTATGTGATAGGAGCAGAATTAGGCCATTCGGCCCATTAAGTCTACTCCGTCGTTCAATCATGGCTGATCTTTCTCTCCTTCCTGACCACATTCTCCTGCCTTCTCCCCTTAACCTCTGACACCAGATACGTCAAGATACGTCAAACTTAGTTTAGTTTAGAGATACAGCGCAGAAACAGGCCCTTTGGCCCACCGGGTCCGTGCCGACCAGCGATCCCCACACATTAACACCATCCTACACACATTAGGGACAATTGTTACATTTACCAAGCCAATTAAACTACAAACCTGTACGGCTTTGGAGGGTGGAATGAAACCAAAGATCTCGGAGAAAACCCACACAGGTGTTGCTGTGGGCAAGGAAACAGTCCCACAATCAAGCTATCCTGGGGAAGGGTGTTCTCAGCAAGTCCATGGCCAACCCTTCATTTCCTTTCTAAAAGGTCGTGGGCTCATTACCACCTCAGACCCAGTGCTTTGCCCATAGCTTGCAGGACCTGTAAATGGGTTCTTGCCATCCACCTATTCTACTTTAGCATGTGAAAAGTGGACATTACATAGGCCAAATTTGTCATTCTTATTATTAATGACGTCCCCAGTACAGATCACCATGAATCATTCCCCCAGAGTGAAAGAATTGAGTTGTGCTGTTGAAAAATGAAAGTCATCAAACCTAACTCATAAAATGGAATATCAGTTTGAGAACAATAAAATATTTATGACAGTCTTTTCCCATAATAGCCAACTTCTTTCCTATAACCCGTTCACTGTGGTAATTGCATTTGGATTTGGTGACTTATAATGTTAATAAAAGTTTGGATTTTTAATTCTATGTTGGGGGCAGCACAGAGGGAGATCATTTGGCCTGCATTATATGTCAGTGATTTGTTCAGCTGTGTAATTGGATCTATCTCCTGCTGTTTTGACTTAGAACATTTCAGGAGTTCGTAAATTCATAAGCCATTGGAACAGAAGAAAGTCAGTCGGCCCATCGAGTCTACCCCACCATTCAAACGTGACTGATCTATCTTTCAATCCCATCTGTGGCAAAGCATTCCATCGCCCTCTGACTAAAGAAATCCCTCATCTCCTTTCTAAAAGTACACCCTTTTACTCTGAGGCCAAACCCTCTGGTGCGAGACTCTTCCACTAGTGGAACCATCCTCTCCACATCCACTCTATCCACGCCTTTCACTATTTGGTAAGTTGCAATGAGGTTCCCCCCCCCCACTCTTCCAAACTCAGCGAGTACAGGCCCAGAAGCGCCAAACGCTCATCGTACATTAACCCAATCATTCCCAGGGTCTTTCTCATAAACCTCCTCTGGACCCTCTCCAATGCCAACACATCCTTCCTCAGATATGGGGCCCATGTTTCTTCTGTTTCAAAATTATAAACTCTTTGAAGGTTACTATTCAAGCTGCATCCACCATCTTATGAGGCAGGTCTGGATAATAACAACGTGCGGTGTAAATAAAATATTTCCTCCTGTCACCTCTGGGTCTTTATCATAAATCAGCCCTTGAATTAGTTATCCATATATCTGACCAAATGCCGGCAGGTGGTATTAATACACAAGGATGCTCATTGGTCAGAAGAGACAGTGTGGGCCAAAGCCTATTGCCTATTGCTGTTTGACCCTGTGACTCCTAGATTCCCCATTAAACAGAAATATCTCCTGTCTATTCTGCTAAACCTCCATAATATCTTGAAAACTTACCTCAACTTCTAATCTTATGAATTGCATGGTACATGAGCCCAGTGTTTTGGAGTCTTGGGCGATTTTCCCACTGTTAAAGATATTATTGTTCTATCTGGGACATATAACAATAAAACACTCTTGACTCTTGATAGAAATTATTGATACAGTGATATAAATATATATATGTATCATATTTATATCATAGAATCATAGAAAATAGGTGCAGGAGTAGGCCATTCGGCCCTTCGAGCCTGCACCGCCATTCAATATGATCATGGCTGATCATCCAACTCAGTATCCTGTACCTGCCTTCTCTCCATACCTCCTGATCCCTTTAGCCACAAGGGCCACATCTAGCTCCCTCTTAAATATAGCCAATGAACTGGCCTCAACTACCTTCTGTGGCAGAGAATTCCACAGACTTACCACTCTCTGTGTGAAAAAAGATCTTCTCATCTCGGTCCTAAAAGACTTCCCCCTTATCCTTAGACTGTGACCCACTTGTTCTGGAGTTCCCCAACATCGGGAACAATCTTCCTGCATCTAGCCTGTCCAACCATTTAAGAATTTTGTAAGCCTCTATAAGATCCCCCCTCAATCTCCTAAATTCCAGCAAGTATGAGCCGAGTCTATCCAGTCTTTCTTCATATGGAAGTCCTGCCATCCCAGGAATCAGTCTGGTGAACCTTCTCTGTACTCCCTCTATGGCAAGAATGTCTTTCCTCAGATTTGGAGACCAAAACTGTACGCAAGACCCTGTACAACTGCAGTAGAACCTCCCTGCTCTTGTACTCAAATCCTTTTGCTATGAATGCTAACATACCATACCATACCTATAACATGATATTATATTAAAATATTAAAATATTTAAAAATACTAAAACATTAAAATATATATATATATTATATCACTGTATCAACAATTTCTATCAAGAGTCAAGAGTGTTTTATTGTCATATGTCCCAGATAAAACAATAGCATTCGTACTTGCAGCAGCACAACAGAATATGTAATCTTAATAAATAATATAACAAAAACTCAGAAAAAAAAGAACAAACAATAGCAGTATAATAATAATAATAATAATAATAGTCTATTGTCGTTCATAGCTTATGAGGATGTAGTGTTTAATAGCCTGATGGCTGTGGGGAAGAAGCTGTTCCTGCACCTGGAAATTACAGTTTTCAGGCTCCTGTACCTACTTCCCGATGGCAGTGGTGAGATGAGTGTGTGGCCAGGATGGTGTGGGTCTTTGATGATGTTGGCTGCCTTTTGGAGGCAGCGACTACGATAGATCCCTTCGATGGTGGGGGGGTCAGAGCCGGTGATGGACTGAGCAGTGTTTACACAAATGTGCTGTGTTCTTGAAGAAGGATTCCGACTCGAAACGGCACCTATCTCTGTTCTCTGGAGATGCTGCCTGACCAGTTACGTTACTCCAGCACTTTGTGTTTTTGCTCAAGATTCATCACAATGATCAAATTTGTTTCCAAGAGTGAGAATTAGATTTGCAATCACTTTTAAAATCAAAACCTCAGGTGGGTTTTGCCCTATAGATATGGGGAAATTACTAATACATTTGGTAAGATTGATCAGAGGTTTTACTGAAAGGGAAAATTAAAGTGTGATTCATCTTACTTACATTTTATCGTATTGTAAATGTTTCATCCATTATTTGACACACACACATCTAAAGGATTTAGAAGAAGAGAGACCAGAATATGGGTTTAAGGTGAGGGGGGGAAATCATTAGTTTAGTTTTGAGATTCTGCATGGAAACAGGTCCATTTGACCCACCGAGTCCACACCGGCCAGCAATCCCCGTACATTAACACAATCCTACACACACTAGGGAAAGTTTACATTTATACCAAGCCAATTAACCTACATACCCGTATGTCCTTGGAACCCGAGTGGTAACGTTTTTATACAAATGGTGGTGGATGTATAGAACGAGGTGCTGGAGAAGTTAGTTGAGGCAGGTACTACTGCTATGTTTATGAAACATTTAGACAGGTACATGGATATGATAGGTTTAGAGGGATATGAGCCAAACTCAGGCACATGGGACTAGTATAGATGGGACATGTTGGTTGGTATGGGCAAGTTGGGCTGAAGGGCCTGTTTCCATGCTGTATGCCTCTATGTCTCTAAAACAGAAAATGATGGAAATACTCAACAGGTCAGACAGGATCCGTGGGAAGAGAATAAGAGTAGGAGAAGAAACAGACTTAGTGCCATGGTCATGGAACAGGCACTGGCCCCCTTTTCACAGTTCATGATAATGCTCATTTCCAGCAAGAATCAATATATACCGTATTATTCATGTGTAAAATATAAAATGCACTCTTACTGAAAAATGATGAGTAAATATTAATCACCAACAAATTATATGGGGTCACAAGGAACTGCGGATACTTGAATCTTAACAAAACACACAAAGTGCTGGAGGAACTAAGTGTTAACTGTGGGAATTTGTGGAGGGAACGGGTAAACAATGTTTCAGGTCAGGACCCTTCTTCAGACTGATTGTAGTACAACCATATAACCATATAACAATTACAGCACGGAAACAGGCCATCTCGGCCCTTCTAGTCCGTGCCGAACACTTACTCTCACCTAGTCCCATCTACCTGCACACAGACCATAATCCTTCATACCTATCCAATGTATTTTTAAATGATAAAATCGAACCTGCCTCCGCCACTTCCACTGGAAGCTCATTCCACACGGCTACCACTCTCTGAGTAAAGAGGTTCCCCCTCATGTTACCCCTAAACTTTTATCCCTTAATTCTCAAATCATGTCCTCTTGTTTGAATCTTCCCTACTCTCAATGGAAAAAGCTTATCCACGTCAACTCTGTCTATCCCTCTCATAATTTTAAAGACCTCTATCAAGTCCCCCCTTAACCTTCTGCGCTCTAAAGAATAAAGACCTATCTTGTTCAACCTAGTAGTGGGGAGAATACCCTATAGGGGAGGGACAGAGCCTGGAGAGTGATAGGTGGATACAGCTGAGGTGCAGGGTGGACAAATGCTAGAGATGACAAGGAGAGAAAAGGATGTCAGATAAAGGAGAGCAGGAGTGAAATGTGAATCCAAATGGGATGGATACGGGTAGATTGGGAAGGGGCTGAGTGAAAGGGGCAGAGTAGAGAGCTAAATGAGTCAGCACCCGAGGTTAGGGTGGACAGGAAAGGGAGGGGGAGTGGGGGTTGGAAGGGGTGGGGATGTTACCTTAAATTGGAGATTTCAATGTTCATACCAAATTGCTGGAGTAACTCAATGGGTCAGGCAGCAGCTCTGGAGAATAAGGATGGGTGACGTTTCGGGTCGGGTCCCTTCTTCTAGACTGTTCATGTTGATAGTGGCCGTACTGTTGGGCTGTAAGCTGCCCAAGCTGAATATAAGGTGCTGTTCCGCCAGAAAAGCTTTTCACTGTAGGGAGACAAAAATGCTGGAGAAACTCAGCGGGTGCGTGGCAACATCCCGAAACGTTGCCTATTTCCTTCGCTCCATAGGTGCTGCTGCACACCCGCTGAGTTTCTCCAGCATTTTTGGTCTACCTTCGATATTCCAGCATCTGCAGTTCCTTCTTGAGCGAGCTTTTCACTGTACCTCGGTACACGTGACAATAAACAAAACTAAACTAAACTAGTCCTTGTGTTTGCGGCCTCACTCTGAGCAATGCGGGAGGCCCAGGACTGAAAGTTCGGAATGGGAATGGGTACAGGAGCTAAAATGATTAGAAACCGGAGATCCAGCAGGCCTCGGTGGGCCGAGATCAAATGTACGGTGAAATTTGAGCCTATGCTTGGTCTTGCCATCTACACGCACTGAATTACCGATGTCCAGCATCTAACGTGTGCGGCTGGGATGTGTATATAAGTAATTAATATGTTTACTTTCTCACCAGATTCAGTGAATGGTGGAAGAGATGGAAGGAATACGTATACAAAGTGGGCTCTTTGGCAAGATCGAGTGGGAGGCTCCAACGTGTGCGTGACATGCCTCAGCGGTATCCACCTATCACTTGCCAGGTTGGTCCCTCCCCACTGCTATAACCAGTCTGAAGAAGGGTCCATTCCCTCCACAAATTCCCACAGTTAGCACTTAATTCCTCCAGCGCTTTGTGTGTTTTATTAAGATTCCAGTATCTGCAGTTCCTTGTGACCCCGTATAAATTGTTGGTGATTAATATGTACTCTTCATTATTCAGTAAGAGTGCATTTTATATTTTACACAGGAATAATACGGTATAAATTGATTCTTGCTGGAAATTAGCAATATAATGAACCGTGAAAAGGGGGCCAGTGCCTGTTTTATGACCACGGCACTAAGTCTGTTTCTTCTCCAACTCTTATTCTCTTACCACGGATGCTGTCTGACCAGTTGAGAATTTCCATCATTTTCTGTTTTAGAGACGTAGAGGCAGACAGCGTGGAAACAGGCCCTTCAGCTCAACTTGCCCACGCCAACTAACATGTCCCATCTATACTAGTCCCATGTGCCTGAGTTTGGCCCATGTCCGTCTAAACCTATCCTTCGCATTCACACCGCACATATTTTGCTCCTAATGAGGAGAAGGTTGCTTAGTTTGGAGAGACAGCATGGTAACAGGCCCTTCGGCCCACCGAGCCCATGCTGATCATTAAACACCAATTTGCACGAGTTCCATGCTTTCCCACTTTCTCAATCACTCCCTACACGCTAGGGACACTTTACAAAGGCCAATTAACCTACAAACCTACACGTCTTTGATTGTGGGAGGAAACTGGAGCACCCAGAGGAAACCCATGTGGTCAAAAGGAGAACGTCCAAACTCCACACAAACAGCATCCAAAATCAGGTTTGAAAATCAGGTTGTGAGGCAGCAACTCTACCAGCTTTCAGCCTGAAGAAGGGTCTCGACCCGAAACGGATCAGTCTGAAGAAGGGTCACCCATTCCTTCTCTCCAGAGATGCTGCCTGTCCTGCTGAGTTACTCCAGCATTTTGTGTCTACCATCTGCGCCACCGTGCTGCCCAAGGCATTGAAGGCATTAAAATTGACAACTTAAATGAGATAATTGTTCTTCTACAAATACAAAATCATATTAAATGATCTGGTAAATCTAAAGGTTAATAAAAGATGGCAATAGCCCAGAAACACGAATAAGGCTCTTTTTAATACATTGCGTTACAGACTCGATGTCCCTTTTCTTTCCAAACCTAAGAGGAAAATATCTTTAGAACAGGATGTACTGTTTCAGTAAGACTCTGCAGGTGCTTCCTTTAAGAATGTCTTTAATTTGCTGTCGCTACGCGATCATTAGTTTGTCGAATTTTGTAAACGAGAAGCAAACCTCCGGTTTAAAGGCAGGGGCTAGTCATTAAACCCATCACACACGATTGCCCTGTCTGCATAATATCTTCCAGAGGCGGCCGTGAGCAACGTGTGCTGCTCTGCCTCTTGCTCTGATTACGTTGCGCTGAGGGAAAAAACAATGGTGGCCACAAGAGGAGAGATTGGAGCGTAGCACGATGACATCAGCTGCAGAGAACGGGACCTCAAGCCTTAGCACCCTGCTCATTCAGTAGCTTGTACAGACACCTTCCACTGAAGCACTTTTGTAAGAACTTAGCAATGTCAACACTGTCTGCATCAGAGAGAGTTGAGAGAGACTACACCATGGCACAGAAGGTGCACTGGCAAAAACGTGAGTATACTTTTATTCTCTTTGACATGCAGCAACAATTTACACGTTTAGTTCAGTTTAGTTTATTGTCACGTGTACCGAGGTACAGTGAAAAGCTGTTTGTTGTGCGCTAACCAGCCAGCGGAGAGACAATGCATGATTACAATCGAGCCATTCACAGGGTACAGAGACATTTAAACTTATCCCACGTGTCAAGTGTCAAAGATTTAAGAGCTGTCTTCAGGTCTATTTGGCAATAGCTAGGAAAGATATCAAACACAACAAGAATATTCTCACCTATTTAACACATTTTGTATGTATAAAAGTGCATATTTGTGCATATATGTTAATTCAATAATTATTTTATTATAATAACAAACTCAAAAAGTGGTATTGTGTTATGGACACACCAATGGCTGAAGCGATGACCTCATGGACATATTTAATATTAGAGATTTATAAAATATTCAAAAAATGAAATGATCTTATTCTGTTCTATTCTGTTTGTAGTTTGTTTGTTTGTTTGTGTGTGTTTTGCACAAAGTCCGCAAGCATCGCCACTTTTCATTTCACTGCACATCTCGTATGTGTGTGTATGTGACGAATAAACTTGACTTGACTTGACTTGAGATAATGGTTTAATGATCCTACAAGTATGTTATCCGCAAATTTATTCTGTTAATTCGAACTCATCTAAAATCAGGAAAGATGCTTCAAGAAAGTACTAATTTTAGGTTTAAGAAAGAACTGCAGATGCTGGAAAAATCGAAGGTAGACAAAAATGCTGGAGAAACTCAGCAGGTGAGGCAGCATCTATGGAGTGAAGGAATAGGTGACGTTTCGGGTCCTTCGCTCCATAGATGCTGCCTCACCCACTGAGTTTCCCCAGCATTTTTGTCTACCTACTAATTTTAGGTGGCTTTAACAGAATATTAGTAAGGCCTAACAGTTATACTGTAGAATTATCAGTGGCTATGTGCATCCCATATTAGCAGGGTACAAATCAATTGAGATAAACAGTGGAGAGACTGAAGGCACTTGTCTCCCTCTCCCCTGACTCTCAATCTGAAGAAAGGTCTCGACCCAAAACGTCACCCATACCTTCTCTCCAGAGATGTTGCCTACCACGCTGAGTTACTCCAGCATTTTGTGCCTCACCTGGAAGCAGGCAGCTGGTTTACAAGCATGTGCAGGAAGGAACTGCAGACACTGGTTTAAACCGAAGAGACACAAAAGAGGTGTCAAAAGAGATACCTTAAAGAGTGATTAAGAGTGATTGAAAACATTTTTCAGAATTTTGAACACAACAGATAATGTTGAGCAGCTACTGAATTACCTTATGAGCTGTATTTAAAAGCAGACATGTTGTAAATCTCTGTACCATCAGCTTTATAAAAACACCAACTACTCAACTCAGTGAATAGTTTTATCATTCAGTTACCCTGGTAATTATACTCCTAGATATTATTTGACAGACAATTAATGCATTTGTATGGAATAACAATCTATCTATTGTAATTGAGGTCATGGCCCTGTTCAAACAGCTGTCATAGTATTTGAACATGGATGAGGTAAGTTTTCATATAAGTGAATAAGTGAAGTGGATAGGTTTATTGGCAAGGAATTTGCCCTGGTGTCATTCAGCAGAAGGTCTCGGTTTTCTTGAGTAAATTGTTTTGAATAATGAAGTATTTTATATTTATTTTTCTAATAAAGACTCATAGGTCTGAGCCACAGTGAGAGGTTGAGCAGGCTGGAACCCCATTCCTTGGAATGCAGGATGATGAGGGGTGATCTTATAGAGGTGTAAAAAAAATGATGAGAGGAATAGATTGGGTAGACGCACAGAATCTCTTGCCCAGAGTAGTGGAATCGAGAACTAGAGGACATAGGTTTAAGGTGAGTGGGGAAAGATTTAATAGGAATCTGAGGGGTAACTTTTTCACACAAAGGGTGGTGGGTATTTGGAACAAGCAGCCAGAGTAGTTTGTTGAGGCAGAGACTATTGCAATGTTTAAGAAACAGTTAGACAGGTACATGGATAGGACATTTTTAGAGGGATATGGCCCAAACGCATGCAAGTGGGACATATTGGTCGGTGTGGGCAAGTTGGGCCGTAGGGACCTGTTTCCACGTTCTATGATTCTATGACTCTAATATAATAATAATATTTTGTTACATGTCAGCACAAAGACATATATAAGTTGTGTCTTTTATATTTGGAGGTTTCTGGAAGATTAATAATTTTCAAGCAGAATGTGTTGTAAAATTCTCTCTTGTACGTCCTTTGTTAAAGAATGGCAACATTTAAGCTGCCGTATCATAGTTACTCTATGAAGCTATGTGTACAGTAAATGGGGCATCTTGGTGGGCATGGGCAGGTGGGGCCGAAGGGCCTGTTTCAATGCTGTATAACTGACTCTAACTTTTTTTTTGTTGTTATTTTCCAAATACTCTGCCACATTTGGAACCATTTGAAAAATATGAAATAAGTTAGAGTGATTACATTATCCATGTTAATACTTAATCTCTCCAGCACCTTTGGGGGAATGAAATAGTTAAATATACCAAGAAAGTGTGGGTTTGGATTTGAGGATACCTTTGCTTTCTGAGTCGTTATCTTATCCTGCTCAGGCACCACTGAGTCTCTCAATGTTTTCCAATGTAAAAGCGTAGAAATTGACTTAATTGATTTTTTAATTCTGATAAGACACTTTATCAAATCAAACAGGCACTGGCTAAAAAAATAGAGAAGTCCCTTTTCATTTCTACAATTTTCATCAATTGATATTTATTGATGAAGTCGTTTGTTTTCACCATTCACTGAGCAAGGGAAGGTCCTGAGCATTCACCATTGCTGCATCTATCTTGTCTAAAGTGCCGTGTGACAATTTAACGCAATCATCTGCAATTGAAAGATCTAACTAGCAAAATAAACAAAAAGAATTAGCCAAAATGAGAGCAGTCAACTCCCACGAATATTCACAGGCATCTGAATCGAGGATTAGTGAAGAGGAAATATTATTCTATGCATAGATTGGCTTGCGGAGGATGTATTATTTTTAGTTGAAGTCAAATGAACGGAGCTATTATTTAACTGAAGATGGACACATAAATCTGGAGTAACTCAGTGGGTCAGACAGCATCTCTGGGGTCAACGAATAGGTGGCGTTTCGGGTCAAGATCCTTCTTCAGAGATGCTATCTGACCCGCTGAGTTACTCCGGCTTTTTGTGTCTACCTTCAGTTTAAACCTGCAATTCTGCAGTTCCTTCCTACACATATTTAATTGTCAAACAAGTTCCGTTGTGGGGCGTTAATATTTAATTTTTTCCCCTTGGTAACTGAGGTATGATTCGTGTCGGCTCCGATCATTAATATGGTGATCAAACGGCACCTGTTTCTCGTCAGCTGAGGCTTTCCATTCCTCTCAATTTCCAATCTGCTTTGAAATAATTTTCCAGAGGTAGACTACGCGCATAGGAAATAGATAGCAGATATTGCTGTAGGTATTTAGGCGTGGCAAATTGCCATGGTTGGCTAGGGCCATGCTCATTTCCAAAACACATTGCAGTTGAAAATACCATTGAATCAGGCGGATTTTTCCCCTTGGTACTGCAGAGGAACTTTGACGTGTAAAGGCAGTGCTGAAACACATCCCTCTCACAATCTCGCTGACAGAGACATGCCTTCTGTGCCGTGTCAAAGCAACAAGTTGATTTTGCCAAGATTGTTAGAGTAGTGAAGGTATTTTCGAACGCTGTTGACTGGATTTATTCATTTAATTCACGAAAAACTAGTGGTAAAGTAAAAGGAAAAGATTTGAGGAATAATGGCCAAACACAGGCAAGTGGGACTGGCTTCGTTGGGCTTCTCGGTTGGCTTGGATGAATTGGACTGCAAAACCCAGTCCCCTGCTGTATGACTATGAATTTATCTGTGTTTATGTTAATGGTTTCCAACTTTATCCACTGTTTTCCCAACATCCAACCGATCCAGACACATTTTGAGTCCCTTTCCAAATTCACCTGCTTTTTACTGGTGAATTATTTCACCTCATCCAGATGTTTTGATCAAGACGAGATGATTGATTAGTACGGGTGTCGGGGGTCATAGGGAGAAGGCAGGAGAATTGGGCCTAGAGGGAAAGATAGATCAGCCATGATTGAATGGCAGAGTAGACCCGATGGGCCGAATGGCCTAACTCTGCTCCTATGACTTTATGAACTTATGAAACTCATCTTGCGGAAAGCATGAGCGGAAACTCGCTTTACACAGCTACATGAAACCATCAAATGCATATTATTAGAAGTAAGAATTAGTCTGCATCAGAACAAATGTCACCTATTCCTTTTCTCCAGAGATGCTGCCTGACCCGCTGAGTTACCCCAGCTTTTTGTGTCTGTCTTCGGTTTAAACCAGCAGCTGCAGTTCCTCCCTACACAGAACAAACGTGAATCTAACTTGTCCAATCCTTACATACAAAGGGATTTTAAATGTTTAAGGAAGAACTGCAGATGCTGGAAAAATCGAAGGTAGACAAAAATGCTGGAGAAACTCAGCGGGTGAGGCAGCATCTATGGAGAGAAGGAATAGGCGACGTTTCGGGTCGAGACCCTTCTTCAGACTCCAGAGATTTTAAATAGTCATCAATTTTGATCCATTGGTGTTTGATAATTTCTTGCCCTAAATGGACTTGCTGACTTGTGGCTTCAGAAACCTCTGTTCAATCCTGACTTCCCAACATGCCTGTGTCCACCAGGGTTTCTTTCAGGGGCTCTGCTTCCTCTGCCATTCGAAAGATACGCATGTTGGTAGTTATCATTATTAATTGACCACTGGTCTGTAGATGAGAGGGGAGTGCTTGGGAATGCAGTTGTACAGAGCCCTAGTGAGACCACACCTGGAATATCGTGTGCAGTTTTGGTCCCCTAATTTGAGGAAGGACTTTCTTGCTGTTGAGGGAGTGCAGCGTAGGTTTACAAGGTTAATTCCCAGGATGGCGGGACTGTCATATGCTGAGAGAATGGAGCGGCTGGGCTTGTACACTCTGGAGTTTAGAAGGATGAGAGGGGATCTCATTGAAACATATAAGAGTGTTAAGGGTTTGGACACGCTAGAGGCAGGAAACATGTTCCCGATGATGGGTCAGAACTATCCAGAACCAGGGGCCACAGTTTAAGAATAAGGAGTAAGCCATTTAGAACAGAGACGAGGAAACACTTTTTCTCACAGAGAGTGGTGAGTCTGTGGAATTCTCTGCCTCAGAGGGCGGTGGAGGCGGGTTCTCTGAATGCTTTCAAGAGAGAGCTGGATAGGGCCCTTAAAAATAGCGGAGTCAGGGGATATGGGGAGAAGGCAGGAACAGGGTACTGATTGGGGATGATCAGCCATGATCATATTGAATGGCAGTGTTGGCTCGAAGGGCCGAATGGCCTACTCCTGCACCTATTGTCTATTATATATTGTCTATTGTCTATTGTCTATTGAATATGACGAGAATAAAATAAGATTAGCGTAAGGTTGATGTAAATGGACGCTTGATGTTCCATGTGGACTGGTTTGTTTTTTTCTCTACGTCTCTAATGAGATTAATAGCAACATTTTGGCTTCTTGATATCGCCGCTGAAACCGGTTACAAAATCGAAATCCTCACTCTGGGCACGCAAATGTGAACATTTTAGTTCAAAACTCAACCAAAGATTCCTAGAAGAAATGTCAGGCCTCTGTCTGAACTCTCAAGTTGCTTTTGTTAGTGAAGGAAATTGGAGAGGACCAGAGAAAGGGCCTCCAGATTAGAGGATCGCAGTATTGAGTCCCTCAATGTTCAGAGCTGTGGTCTCAGGGGCAGGAGCTTGCAATGCCGCATGGGAGCATGGTGAATTGCTTCAGGCTTGTTTTCAAGCAGGGAGTCACTGCATCTTATTGCCATTAGGATCGTGCCTCTATCATTGAGCTAGAGCAGTTGACAATTCCACGAGTAATCCAGCAAAATGTTTGACTCGAATCAGGACGGAACGGTGGCGCAGCTGTGGAGTCGCTGCCTTACAACGCCAGGGTCCCGGGTTCGATCCTGACGACGGGTGATGTCTGTACGGAGTTTGTACGTTCTCCCCATGACCTGCGTGGGTTTTCTCCAGGTGATCCAGTTTCCTCCCAAGCCATACAGGTTTGTAGGCTAATTGGTTTCGGTAAAAATTGTAAATTGTCCCTCGAGTGCAGGATAGTGCTAGTGTGCGTGGTGATCTATGGTCGGTGTGGACTCGGTGGGCCGAAGGGAAACAGGCCCTTCCGCTCACCAAGTCTGTGCCAACTAGAAATCCCCATTACACGAGCACACACTAGGGACCATTTACAATCTTTACCACCAATGGAGTGTGGGAGGAAACCGGAGCACTGGAGAAAAGCCATGCGGTCACAGAGAGAATGCACAAACTATGTACAGACAGCACCCGTAGTCAGGATCGAACCCAAGTCTCTGGCGCTGCAAGGCAGCAACTCCACCGCTGCACCACCGTGCCATCATATACCGATTCTGATGGGAAGATTCCTCTCAGAGTGTTGGCTTCAAGGCTTTGCCATTCAGAAAACAGCAATTAAATAACATTGCCACTTTTTATATGCAGCAATTAGTTGGAGTTGATGAAATACATGCTGATACACTTTCACTGTAATATCCATTCATGTTGAATTGATAGCACACGGGAATGGGACCATTACACTTCTGCCAGCTGATTTAAAGCTTTAGCCAGGTCCACAAGGAGCATTAATGGAACAGAGCTCGAGGGGGGGATTACAATGCATTGTGTAAAGCAGTGATTAGGTTTTTTTCCCTCCCAATATGTAATTCATCTTCCCAACAATGCACTTCATTCAGAAGCCAGAAAGTTAATAAGCAGCGGGCAACACGGTGGCGCAGCTGTAGAGTTGCAGCCTCGCAGCGCCAGGTACCCAGGTTCGATCCTGACTACGGGTGCTGTCTGTATGGAGTCCCTACGTTCTCCCCGTGACCTGCGTGGGTTTTCTCCGGGCGCTCCGATATCCTCCCACACTCCAAAGAAGTACAGGTTTATAGGATAATTAGCTCGGTGTAAATGTAAATTGTCCCAAGGGTGTTTATGATAATGTTAGTGTGCAGACTCGGTGGGTCGAAGGGCCTGTTTCTGCACTGTATCTCTAAACTGACCGGTGTAGGAAGGAACTGCAGATGCTGGTTTAACTGAAGATAGACACAAAATGCTGGAGTAACTCAGCGGGTCAGGCAGCATCTCTGGAGAAAAGGAAAGAAGCAGTTGCTGCCTGGCCTGCTGAGTTACTCCAGCAATTTTGTGTCTATCTTACATTAATAAGCAAGCAGTCCTTACCTAATCTTGATATTTAACGTTTTTTAGTTTGTTCTATGACCAAAGTTGCTCACGTTTCTGTAAAGAGAAACAAGTTGATGGAGAATGTTTGAGAAGGGGAAGTCGACCCATTCAGTGTTGCATTTGGTTTTCAAGATTTACGCTGCGTGCTTTATTCAGATTGATGCCTCAGTTTGTCTCTTTTGACCAGAAGAGAACTTTAACTCCCGAGTTGCTAAATTGTACATGTGTGCAGTTTGAGTTTGGTTGCTTTGCACGTTCGAGTGGTCAGGATTACAGTTAAACATGCCCGATACTGAGCAGGGCCTTCTCCCATGGGAGATCGATTGATGGCACCTGCACGGATGGCCACTGACTTCTGTTTACTCATCTGTAAGCCCTTCCTCTTTCAGCCTAACTCAAGTGTTCGCACCAAGACACTGGACCTCAGGGTAGGGTACGTATGAGGGAAGTAGTTTTAAAAACTCTGTGTACTGATGAAAACAATGAGGTTTATTTTCTGTCCGTATTTTTAAACTTTTGGCTCAGTTTCATTTTCTTAATAACTTAATTAAAAATGAGTTCCATCTCTACACTTGAATGCGTGAAGGGAAAATGTTACTGAGGCGTACAAATCATAACTTCATATGGGCCTGTCCCACTTTTACGCGACTTTTTCGGTGACTGCCGGTACCCGTCATAGGTCGTTGCAGGTCGCTGAAAATTTTCAACATGTTGAAAACCCAGCGGCGATCAGAACAAGGTACGACTCTTTGGGCGACTACTCACAACCACACAGGCTTCATCCCACGACATGTTGCCAGGGAGTCGCCTGTATGGTCGTGAGTAGTCATCTAGTCGCCCAAAATGTCGTAGCGTCTTTCTGGTCGGCGCTGAATTTTCAACGTGTTCAAAATTTTCGACGACCTACAGCGACCTACGACGGGTTCCGGCAGTCACCAAAAAAGTCGTGTAAGTGGGACAGGGCCATAACTGCTTTTCTTACTGACGGAGACTGTATGTGGAGAGGCTAAGGTTACATTTGGTTTTCTCGCATTTGCCATGAATTTGATTGTGAATCCCATAGTCAAGATTGAACCCGGGTCTCTGGCGCTGTGAGGCAGCAACTCTACCTCTGCACCACCGTGCCGCTCCTGAATTTCCTTGCAGTTGCCTCTTATTGAGGATTTTAGTCCAGTTTTTAAGGATATGAGCGAGTTTGTTGTCATGTTAACCAAGTAAGTGCTAGTAGGACACAAGGCAACGCTGGAATGCAGCAGGATAACTTTCTCCAGGAGCGACACTCGACCTGCGCCTGGCTTGTGAAATTGGATTCATTTATGATTTATATTCCGATCTACACCCAGAACGTTGGGTTGGAAAAATTGCTTTAGACCTCGGCCAGGTGGAAAATGAATAGTTGGTTATTATTTTACTTGTATGTTATGCCTTGACTCTGAGATAAAGGCAATTCAGATGCTGAGTAAATGTCCCCTGTGTGTTCGTTGATTGAATTCAAGTGTAAAATCAACGATAATAAAATTGATTCACACTTGCCAGCATTCACACGTCGCAGATCTTATAGAGGTGTATTAAAAAAAATCATGAGAGGAATAGATTGGGTAGATGCACTTAGTCTCTTGCCCAGAGTAGGGGAATCGAGGACCAGAGGACATAGGATCAAGGTGAAGGGGAAAAGATTTAATAGGAATCTGAGGGGTAACTTTTTCCCACAAAGGGTGGCGGGTGTATGGAACGAGCTGCTAGACAGGGACTATCCCAACGTTTAAGAAACAGTTAGACAGGTACGTGGATAGGACAAGTTTAGAGGGGCATGGACCAAGCACAGGCAGGTGGGACTACTGTAGCTGGGACATGTTGGCTGTAGTGGACCGAAGTTGGGCCGAAGGGCCTGTTTCCACTCTATGACTCTATGACTCTGTCTCACAATGTGGGGTTCAGTTCAAGCACACGGCAATGATATCAGTCTGTGTCAATGCATGCCTGGAGTTTCTACTGGAGTTTCTTCTACATCTCGCACAACAGATGCAACTTGGGCCATCAATAGGAAAGCAGACTAGATCCTTGTTTCAAGAGATGGGCCTTACTAGAGGTGTTGTTGAGAAATCCACTGATTAGTACAATAGATATCTTTCTCAAGGACCAGATGTATCTCGATTGAGGTGTTTTTAGTTTATCTTAGTTCAGTTTAGTTTATTGTCACGTGTACCGAGGTGGTACAGCGAAAAGCCTTTGTTGCGTGGTGAACAAACTCAATCACATCCTTAAAAACGGGATTAAAATACTCAATCACAGACAATTGCAAGGGAATTCAGAGGCGGCACGGTGGCGCAGCGGTAGAGTTGCTGCCTCACAGCGCTCAAGACCCGGGTTCGATCCTGACTACGGCTGCTGTCTGTACGGAGTTTGCACGTTCTCCTTGTGACTGCGTGTGAGGTCCTTCCCGTTTTGGTGAGCAGCCGAGAGGAAGAGGAGAGCGACCACTCTGACTACTTGTTCCCTGCATCCACTGTGTCAGAGAGACAATATGTCTAACCTCACATCTAACCCATTAGTCCAGCGTTAGGCCGGGTGAATCAGCCCCACTGCTTTCAAGAGTGGGTCACGTTGAGAACCTCACTGGAAGAGCTTTCATCGTGGTGAGAGATGGCAAAGACTAGTTGGCACCTCTCCCCCCCCAGGCTTACATGTGATTAGCATGTACGCACGCATTAAAAATCCTTGCAGATGCCACTGGCATGCATGGTGGCTTGCACTACTGCACGTTGGACATGCCCTCCCTTGAATCTTCACAGGAAACGAGCAAAGCGAAAATTTAATGCATGTTTCTACCAACATGCCTGAGTCACGATGCCTCAGCTTGTCACAATCTGATGAGCAGCAAGTCACCTGGGATTATTGAGTTGAGTTTAGTTTATGGTCACGTATACCAAGGAACAGTCAAAAGATTTTTGTTACATGCTATCCAGTCGGCATAAAGACTATACATGATTACAATCCAGCTGTCCACAGTGTACAGATACATAGAAACATAGAAATTAGATGCAGGAGTAGGCCATTCGGCCCTTCAAGCCTGCACCGCCATTCAATATGGTCATGGCTGATCATCCAACTCAGTATCCCGTACCTGCCTTCTCTCCATACCCTCTGATCCCCTTAGCCACAAGGGCCACATCTAACTCCCTCTTAAATATAGCAGGATAAAGGGTATAAGGTTTAGTGCAAAATAAAGTCCAGTAAAGTCTGATTAAAGTTTTATTTAAGAAAGAACTGCAGATGCTGGAAAAATCGAAGGTAGACAAAAATTTGGGAGAAACTCAGCGGGTGAGGCAGCATCTATGGAGCGAAGGAATAGGTGACGTTGTGGGTCGAGACCCTTCTTCAGACATAGATAGTTCCAAGGTCTCCAATGAAGTAGATGGGAGGTCAGGTCCACTCTAGTTGGTGAGCAGATGGTTCAGTTGCCCATTAATAATCTCACTCATCTGCCATGGTGCTGGGTAGAATCTTTACCATGCCTACAGTTCTCAGTGAAGCAATGTGCCAGGGGTTATGGGGAGAAGGCAGGAGAATGGGGTTAGGAGGGAGAGATAGATCAGCCATGATTGAATGGCGGAGTAGATTGTTGGGGCGAATGGCCTCATTCTACTCCTATTACTTATGACCTTATAACAGAGACTGACACAGAGCTCCTACTGAAAGGCCCCTCTCCAAGAGCAAGTTCAGCATTCCTGTTACCACTAAAGCCATTGCCGTTTTCAACTGGGCTGATGGATTGAAAGATACAGCATGGGAACAGGCCCTTCGGCCCACCGTGTCCATTCTGACCATTGATCACCCAGTACTTTGCCTGCACAGTGGGTTCCAAGTCAGACATGTGTGAGCTGAATTGCTTATTTAACAGGTCCAAACATATTGAATTACATGCCGTAGGTGGAATAACTACTTGAAACTATTTTAAGGAGCCTCAAGCATTGACCAACATAACACTGTACTTTACATAAATGTATTGACTCAACACAGTATCGGTTACAATGTACACAACCAAAATGATTCTTTGTGGAGGAAGGAACTGCAGATGCTGGTTTAAACCTAAGGTAGACACAAAATGCTGGAGTCATTCAGTGGGACAGGCAGCATCTTTGGAGAGAAGCAATGGGTGACGTTTCAGGTCTCGCCCCTTCTTTAGACTCTGTACTGTGTACAGTTTTATTGCCTGCCCTTCTGAAGAAAATAGGTGCAGGAGTAGACCATTCTGCCCTTCGAGCCAGCACCGCCATTCAATATGATCATGGCTGTTCATCCAAAATCAGTACCCCGTTCCTGCCTTCTCACCATATCCCTTGATTCTGTTAGCCCAAAGAGCTGGAGGACTGTATATCTCCCGATATCTAAATAATGGAAGGTTTAAAATGATTCTTTACCTTGGTGAGTTTATTTTTCTTTAAATATCAACTTCCTGTGCAGCACCTAATGTGGTAGCTTAGGCATCGTGTGTGTGTGTTGCCGACACTTGTCTGGTCTCTTCAGATGGTATCAGAATCACTGAAGTAAAGATAAGGAGTTGGAAATGATGCCAAAAACAATAGCTGGTTACATGGAACCCACTGTGTGCAGGAAGGCTGGAGGTCCCGTATCATCCCTGTCTATCTCGCCTCTCCCTCTGCACCTTCAGACGCTGTTATCTGTGATATTTGTTTTTCAGCTGTTCCAACAGCCCTGGTGCAGGGCTTGCCAACTGTGTCCTAATGTCAAAATATTACCTTGGACTGAGAGGAAGACAGAGAGAGTTAGACGCAGAGGCTTAGGGAGGGAGAGAGACAGGGGGAGAGGGGGGGGGGGGGGAGAGGGAGAGGGGGAGAGGGGGAGAGGGGGAGAGAGGGTGAGAGGGGGAGAGGGAGAGGGAGAGCATTTTCTAATAATATTTAGCGTAGATGAATGTATTGGGATGCCCACTCACTGACCCTTGCTATTCCCAGCACCTAGAAGGATCAGGGCACATGACTCACGATTGCACACACAGCCACCGTCAGTTCAAGTTGGAAACATTTACACTCGTCACGTTTGCTTCTGGCTTGTCCTTTATCCGACATGTGACAATTGCCACTGGAGACGTTTGACCATCATTTTCCTTCGAAGCCGTGAATCACCCCGGCATCGATCGTCTCGCCAACGTGAATAATTCCGATGGTGAATGGATCATTCCGACAGCTAAACTGTGCACACACCTTTTCCTCCATGAGTCGCCACCTTTGATATTGTTCTGAGGGTATACCACAATACCTCAAAGCATTGACCTCCCATTTCCTGTTCTTGAGGGGATCCTGTGACTTATATGGTCCGCAGTGACATATTTCTGAGAATCATCTGCACTCATTTCCTGCCACCCTATCTTGCTGTTGCTGCGTTGACTTCAGGGAAAACAGTGAACAGGCCCGGTTGACAATCAGTGAGAGTTAGCAAAGAAATTGGCAGAATATTCAGAGTTCAGACAATCTGATAAATCTCGGTGGGAGGCTGTGTGCCGTGACTTTGGTAGATTTCACCAACATCTGCTCGCATAACAAAATTAGCCAACATCCTGAAAGGCCTGGGATAGAGTGGATGTGGAGAGGATGTTCCCACTAGTGGGAGAGTCCAGGACCAGAGACCATGGCCTCAATATAAGGACGTACCTTTAGGAAGGAGATGAGAAGGAATTTATTTAGTCAGAGGGTGGTGAATCTGTGGAATTCATGGCCACAGACGGCTGTGGAGGCCAAATCAATGGAGATTCTTGATCTTGGTCAGGGGTCATGGGGAGAAGTCAGGGAATGGGGTTGAGAGGGAAAGATAGATCAGCCATGATTCAAAGGGAGAGTAGACTTGATGGGCCGAATGGCTTAATTCTGCTGCAAGAACCTATAAACTTATGAACGTGTACGTTTAATTGGGACTCAGTCAAAGAAGGCTGCAAAAGATTAGAGATACGCAGGCTGGTTTAAGGAAGGAAATCGAAGGCATGAGGCTAATTTCACTGCCAATCATTTAGGAAGATAGACACAAAATCCAGGAGCAACTCAGCAGTGCAGCAGCATCTCTGAAGAAAAGGAATAGGTGATGTTTCGGGTCGGAACCCTTCTTCGGACTGGTTTGTAGAATCAGACTGATTTAGGAATGCAGAGATCTTAGAGGATTGTGGCAATGGGGAGAAGGATAAGACCATGGTCAGATCCGAACCTGACTGTCAGAATTTCAAGGTGTAGCAGGATCCTGAGAAGAAGCATGGAATAGATGAGAGCGGAGATAACTGGCCGACACTAGAATTTGCGGAGCGGAAATGTAGTCAGGCGATAGAATCATAGAGCCAGACAGCATGGACAAAGACCTTTGGCTCAACTTGCCCACACCGGCCAACATGTCCCATCCACACTAGTCCCACCTGCCCGTGTTTGGCCCACATCCTAAACCTGCCCTATACATGTACCAGTCTAAATCTTTCTTAAACGCTGAGATAGTTCCTGCCTCAACTACCTCCTCAGTTGAACTTCCTATAGAACCAAATATATTAGTGTTGTAGAGTTGGAAGCATCTCCTAGCCTGCTCCACAATGTATGTCCAGCATTTCGAGAAATGAAAGCTAAACACAGCTTTAAATCGGACTTGAAATCCACAGAATCAACTGCTTGATTCGGAGAAGGTGGAACAGTTCCACTTGTGTGATGAGTCACATCTAGGTTATTATTAATTCTCTCTTGGGAGATGAGCATTGCTGACACGGTGTGTAGGATATGGTCTTGACAATGTGGCCTAGAAATTTAATTGCGTGGCACTTTTCATTTCAGAGTTTGAGAACGTATTGTGGATAGAAGGAAATACAGGCTATTTTGAGTTATTTGAGTCTAGTTTAGAGATACAGCACGGAAACAGGCCCTTCGGCCCACCGAGTCCGCACTGACCAGCGATCCCCGCACATTGTCACCATCCTACATGAGGGACAATTTTTACATTTATACCAAGCCAATTAACCTGCAGACCTGTACGTCTTTGGAGAGTGGGAGGAAACCGAAGTTCTCGAAAAAAAACTCGCACAGGTCACAGGGAGAACGTACAAACTCCATACAGACAGCACACATGGACGGGATGGAACCCGGGTCCCATTGTGACGTTGTAAGTGCTGTAGGGCAGCAACTCTGCCGCTGAGCCACCGTTCTGCCTTATTTTGGAACTTAATTTTGGTTCGTCCCAATGTGACTCCCATTTGCATATCTGACATGATTTCAACATCAGATTCGCATGAAATGATAACATTCCCTTTTGAATTTTTGTCAGAGAAACAAAAATTTGGGCAAGATCCCAAGATTGACCAGGATCGACCATGTTTACCAAATGTCAACCAAATACACCCACGTGTTGTGCCCATGGCCCAAGTTCTATTTGCGTTCTCAGATTCTATCCTCATCTATCCTTTGATTGCTTGACCTTGCTCCCCGACTCACGTGCTAATGACATTCGTGGTAGTAATCCTATGTCCAAATCAGTCATTGGCACAACCCCGGTCACTCGAAACGAGTGTGACTGTCCCAGCGTCGACTACCTCCTCCATGTACCTGCCACTCTGTGTATGAAAAGGTTACCCCTCAGACGCCTATTGTCTTTGCGAGATAAATGCTGGGATTCATTCCTCTCATTGTTTTGGGGGGAGAAATTAGCCTCAGTTACTAACATAAATGCATTCTGTTGATGGTACGCATTAGAGTCAATGGAGGGAATGAATGTCTGGGGTCTACTTCTTCTTTTCGTGTCCATCTTGTTACAAATGTTGACCTCGCTGTCATCGTCCGTCCTGAAAACGAAGCGAGCTTCCGGCGACAATCATTGGGAGCCGTCACTTGTCGCAATAGATGACGGTGGGAGCAGAATTAGCTCGGGATACTTCCAGTTTCCAGCCCCGCGACGTGGCCGCTTCTGCTATGGGGCCAATGTTTGGAGCGGTGAATGGTGACGAAAAGAAGTGTTTCAGAGAGAGAGACACTTCAGGAGAGTTGCTGGAGCTACACTCATCCAGGCAAGTGGAACGTATTCCATCATGCACCTGACGTGCGTCTCGTAGTTGGTGGAAAGTCATTGGGGTGTCAGGAGGTGAGTCACTAATGCAGGATGCCCATTACTCACTCACTCCCCTCCAGTTGAAAACATCTAGATATTATCAAGATCAATAGCAAGATCTTTCTCTCCACTGCATGAGTGGTCTCGTCAGACCTATGGTCAAAGGTGACTCACAATAGACAATAGACAATAGGTGCAGGAGTAGGCCATTCGGCCCTTCGAGCCAGCACCACCGTTCAATGTGATCATGGCTGATCATCCCCAATCAGTACCCCGTTCCTGCCTTCTCCCCATATCCCCTGACTCTGCTATTTTCAAGAGCCCTATCTAGCTCTCTCAGCATCCACAGAACCGGCCTCCACCGCCCTCTGAGGCAGAGAATTCCACAGACTCACCACTTTCTGTGAGAAAAAGTGTTTCCTCGTCTCCGTTCTAAATGGCTTATCCCTTATTCTTAAACTGTGGCCCCTGGTTCTGGACTCCCCCAACATCGGGAACATGTTTCCTGCCTCTAGTGCGTCCAAGCCCTTAACAATCTTATATGTTTCAATGAGATATCCTCTCATCCTTCCAGACTCCAAGACTGTGAAACACATTGCCACAGACGGCTGTGGAGGCCAAGTCAATGGATATTTTTAAAGCAGAGATTAACAGATTCTTGATTAGTACGGGTGTCAGGGGTTATGGGGAGAAAGCAGGAGAATGGGTTTGATTGTGGGAAATATAGATCAGCCACGATTGAATGGCAGAGTAGACTTGATGGGCCAAATGGCCTAATTATGCTTCTATTACTAATTAACTTATGAACAGGACTGATAGTGGAGGACGTAAATATAATACCGCTGAATGTCAAGTGAAGAGGGCGCAAACTCTTCAGGAACTACTGGAAATATTCGGCAGGTTGCATTCCAATCTTCTTCTTGCGTATGGCGTGCACAGCCTAAAGTTGTAGGTTGACTTGTTCTGTTAGATCTTTTGTTGGTGCACGTCAGGTTGATTGCATTAATCAAAACAAGGTGGACCACGTGAAGGTTGCAATCTCCGCCCCCCCCCCCCCCCCCCCCCCCGTGTTCTAATAGTCAGATGGGAGAAGGTTTTCTGGCCTTGCATAACAAGTTACATGCTACATAGAACAGCACAGCACAGGAGTGTCCCCTGTGGCCTGCAATGTTGGGGTTGAACATTATCTCATCTACCTGCAAGTGATCCATGTCCTTCCATGCGCTGAAAGTCCATGTGCTTATCCTATCTGCCTCCACCACCACCCTGGCAATATGTCCCAGGCAGCCACCTTCCTCTGTCGGAAAAAACAACTTGCTCCGCTCATCCCATTCCATTTCCCCCCTCTCACTTTGTAGCTATGCCCTCGAGCATTGGACATGTCCAAGCTGGGGAAAAAAGGTTCTGACTGTCTATCCTATCTATGCCTCACATAGACAATAGACAATAGACAATATCTGCAGGAGTAGGCCTTTCGGCCCTTCGAGCCAGCACGGCCATTCAATGTGATCATGGCTGATTATCCCCAATCAGTACCCCGTTCCTGCCTTCTCCCCATACTCCCTGACTCTGCTATCATTAAGAGCCCTATCTAGCTCTCTCTTGAAAGTATCATAATTTTATATACTTTTATCAACCTCTGATGTTCCATAGAAAACAATCCTTCCACCTTTTATTTCTGAAGGAATAAATTGACCGGCACAACTGGCATTCCGGTGAGACCAGGCGACTGTTTTGCCGAACACTTGCTTGTGGTTGTCCAAGGCCGGCTAGGTTTACAGGTTGCTTACCATTCCCACACGGACATTTTCTGTCCTAGGCCTCCTCCATTGCCACGCACAAACTGCACCTAATCTTCTGCTTGGGCTGCTTACAACCCAACCGGTGACCCTGCGGTAGAGTTGCTGCCTTGCAGCTGCAGAGAACCGGGTTCGATCCCGACTACTGGTGCTGTCTGTACGGAGTTTGTACGTTCTCCCTGCGACCTGCGTGGGTGTTCCCTGGCTGTTTCCTTCCACACTCCAAAGGCGTGCAGGTTTGTACGTTAATTGGCTTGGTATAATTGTAAATTGTCCCTAGTGTGTGTAGGATACTGTGGCAAGTGCTTGGCAAGTGATAGGTGGATGCAGGTGAGAGGGTGGACAAGACTACTAATGAAAAGGAGACAAGAGGGTGACAATGAATGGTAAAGCCAGTGGGAGAGATGTAGGTGGAAGGGACGGGAGGGAGGGAGAGAGAGGAGGCAGGGGAGGCAGGATAGTGGGAAACATGGGAGCGCATCAGGGTTGGGGGAGGGGCAAGAAAGGGGGAAAGAAAGGGGGGTTAATACCCAAAATTGGAGAATTCAATGTTCATGCTTTGGTTTAGTTCAATTTAGAGATACAGTGTGGAAACAGGCCCTTCGGCCTATCGAGTCTGTGCAGGCCGACCCCCATATACTAGCACTATGCTACAGACAAGGGACAATTTACAATTCTTACCAAAGCCAATTAACCTACAAACCTGGAATGTGGGAGAACATACAAACTCCATGCAGACAGCGCCTGTAGTCAGGATCGAACCTGGGTCTCTGGCGCTGTGAGGAGGCAACTCTACCGCTGCGCCACCGTGCTGTGGCAAAGGTTATTTTAAACAATAATAAAAATCAGACTGCTCGCTTAGCCTTGAAATATAACACTGGCTGGCTCTGTTGTAAATCACACTTTACAAATGGTTTATTGCCTATTGTGCCCTTCAGCTTTATTGGCAAATCCATCTGGAAACGGGACAAGTTCCCTTGGGATGCTGCGTTCGATCTCTGTTCCTCTGGGGATCTAGGGAGCTAGAGTAGTCCTGCAACTGATTCTTAAGTGGGTGATGGGTCACTGTACCTCACTGCATGTGGCTATAAAGCAAACTATCTAAAGGGCCTGTCCCACTGTACGAGGTCATTCAAGAGCTCTCCAGAGTTTTAAAAAAATCAAACTCGTGGTAAGGACGTAGTGGCCACGTCGGAGATCGTGGACGTCTCTTAGCGGCTCGTAACGCTAACGGCAGGTACCCGGGAAATGCGGTAACTCGTGAAGTTTGTTCAGCACTGTGAAAAATGTCCACGAGAGCCCCCGCGAGTACCTACGAACGGCTATTACCGTAATTCTCCGAGTTCGAATCAGGGGAAACTCGGGAAACTCTTGAATTGCCTTGTACAGTGGGACAGGCCCTTTAGGAGAACCACAAAGCCTTGTAACCTTTCCAGCTCTGAACGTCACACCTTTCATGCGTAAACAGAGAGTGAGATACTGTCCGATGAAATGTGCAGGACGGAACCGCAGATGCTGGTTTATACCGAAGATAGATACGAAATGCTGGAGCAACTCAGCGGGACAGGCTGCATCTCTGGAGAGAAGGAATGGGTGACAATTTGTGTTGAGACCTGAACTCAGTCTGAAAAAGGGTCTGGACCCAAAACGTCACCCATTCCTTCTCCCCAGAGATGCCGCCGGTCCCGCTGAGTTACTCCAGCATTTTGTATCAATCTTTGTTGTCAGATGATTTGTCTTTCAATATCCTTGAATACTGGTCGTCCTCTGGTCACTCCCTCCCAACCTTACAGAAGGTGACGAGAAACTGGATGGACCTCCTCATGAGTCTCCTGGTTAAAGTGGCCACTTAAGGCCCTGACTGGGACATAGATGACATTTCCTCCACACACCTCCATCGCCCAATGATCAAAGTCACGAGACCAGCTTAGTTTAGTTTAGTTTAGCTTAGTTTAGAGACATAGCGCAGAAACAGGCCGTTCGTTCCACCGTGTCCGCACCGACCAGTGATCCCCGCACACTGACACTATCCTACACACACGAGGGACAATTTTTACATTTGTTTTAATACCAAGCCGATGAACCCACTGCTGCTCTGCCCTCAATCATCACCGTGCAATCGAACCCTCCAAAGCTGCATTAGAGCAACCATTTCATGGTTTAATTATATTGAATTATAATGCCTTTAAAAACATCTTCCAAATGCCACAAGGCCTGGGTATGACCAACACTGCTACCTTTTGTTACATTGTCAAAAGACTTATCTGGACTATTGGTTCAAATTTGTATATTTTTTTGCAGGCAGATAAAACGTTCTTAAGATAATTTCTTAATAATGTCTGAGCATCACTACAACTAATGGCAATGTGATAATTCTACATCTGCAAATAATCCTTCATCAATACTAAACACAAAAAAAATTTAAAGTGCAAGCTGTTTGATTATAATTACCATTGTTCCAGAGATGAAAGCTACAGTCTAATCCTGGCTCAGATGGTTTACTATGAACGCTTTGGTTGAATTCCAACATTGTAATCGCTTCCAAGAAACCTTCAATGTATCTGCGCATCGGCAGAAAGCTTATCTAAAGCTGCAGCCATGAATCACTCCGGTACCTACACCATTCTATCAAATTACAGCCTTGTTTTCATTGAGTGTTTGTGTATTTCCAGCCACAAACATAGAACGTAGAACAGTACGGTGCAGCACAGGTACAGGCCCTTCGACCCAAATGTCTAAGCTAAACATAATGCCCAACACAGCTATTAGGCGCTTGTCTAAATCCATACCCCTCCATTCCCTGCATATCGACATACCTATCCGAAAGTCTCTTTAAACAATATCAATCAATCAATATCAATATCAGTTTTATTCGTCACTTGCACATAAAGTGCAAATGAAATGAATTTGCCGACAGCGGTACAATGATAAAGAACACACAAAAACACAGTACAAATTGAACACAAACATCCACCACAGCATTCATCACTGTGGTGGAAGGTACAAAATTTGGCCAGGCCTCCCCCATTTACCCCAGTGGTCGGGACCTCAACCCTCCTCAGCCGCTGCTGCGGGTGTCCAGATGAGTAGATAAGGGAAAGTCACGGTTAGTCCGGAATCGGTGCTTCCCCACCGGAGACCCATCTCATCCCTCAGCTTCCTGCGCTCCATGGAATAAAGTTGTAGTCTGCCCAACCTCTTCCATGAATCCTGGCAACATCCACATAAATCTTTGTTACTCTTTCCAGCTTAACAAAATCTTTCCTATAATCGGGTGACCAAAATGAACACAATGGTTCATTTATGTGTCACTTGTCATTTAAGGTGCAGTGAAATTTCATTTACCATACAGTCATACCAGAAAAACCCAAAAAAACCCCTCTCCACATGCAGCCTCACCAACATCTTGTAAAGCTGTATCATAACTTCTACACTCAATGCCCCGATTGATAAAGGCCAATGAACCAAAAGCTTTCTTGACCACCATATCTAGCTGTGATGCAACTTTCAGGGAACAATGTACCAACACTCCTAGATTGAATTGAATAACTTTGAATTGAATACATTTTAGTAGTCAAATATGTATACATACAAGGAATTTGCCCTGGTGCTTTGCTCACGAGTAACAACACGATATACAATAACAATTAAAAATAAAACATTATAATTTAAACATGTGAAGAATGAAATAAATACCAGAGCTAAAGGACGCTACAGACTTTTGTTATTGAGTAGAGCAGCTACTCGTGGGAAAAAGCTGTTTTTATGTCTGGCTGTGGCGGCTTTGACAATCCGGAGTCGCCTTCCAGAGGGAAGTGATTCAAAGAGTTTGTGGCCAGGGTGGGAGGGGTCAGAGATGATCTTGCCCGCTCGCTTCCTGGCCCTTGCAGTGTACAGTTCATCAATGGAGGGAAGGTTGCAGCCAATAACCTTCTCTGCTGATCGGACGATTCAATGCAGCCTCCAGGTGTCGTGCTTGGTGGCTGAGCCGAACCAGACCATGATGGAGAAGGTGAGGACAGACTCTATGATGGCCGTGTAGAATTGGACCATCGTTGCCAGTGGCAGATTGTGTTTCCTCAGCCGCTGCAGGAAGTACATCCTCTGTTGGGCCTTTTTGACCGTGGAGTCAATGGTGTCCTCCCATTTAAGTGCCCTGGAGATGATGGTTCCAAGGAACTTAAAAGACTCCACAGATGTGACTGTGGTGTTGTTGATGGTGAGTGGGGGGAGGGGAGGGGGAGCTCTCCTTAAGTCTACAATCAATTCAATCATCTTAAGAACATTGAGCTCCAGGTTGTTGTGATGGCACCAGGACACCAGCTGTGACACTTCCTGTCTGTCGGCAGATTCCTCCCCATCCTGGATCAGTCCAATCAGGGTTGTGTCCCTCTGCTCTACAATACTTTCCTGCTGTTGTCAGATTACTGAATCATCCGCTCATAATGAAAAGGTGTACTCCCGATCTTCCAACCTACCCCACTGCGCACTCACTTTTTTTTCATCTGCACTTTCTCTATAACACTATTACGCTGTAACATTATATTCTGCATTTCGATATTTTTCTCATTGCATCACCCGTTGTATGTCTGGACTGTACAGATATCCAGTTGAGTTGAATGGATAACACACAAACAAGGTTCAACACTACCTCAGTCCATATGACAATAACAATAAACTGATACCAATACTGTAGAGCACACCTTTGCAGGGGCAATTAACTTACCAGTGTGTCTTTGGGATGTGAGAGGAAGCAGGAGCGCCTGGGAGAAACCTATACAGTCACAGAGAGAACATGCAAACTCCACACAGACAGAACCAAGGATCAGGAGCCGTCGGGCAGTCAGCACTACCTGCTGCCACCACCATGTGTTTCCAGATGTTAATGCCACTCTAAAAATAGGTGATTAGAAGACATTGATATGGAAGTCTCGTTGTAATAATTCGCAACATTACCCAAAATTTTAATTTTGATTTTATTGATTGGTAGGACTGGATGTTACAATCCCTAAGTGTTTTCACTACAATTGACATTTGGTATTCTTGGGGATGGCCACTAGGTGATTTTGCTACCAATCAGACACATCTTCAGTTGTGTACCTCAACGTCACTGGGTGTTTCGGCCTTTTATCACAAGACCCCCTCAATCGAGGCAGGCCCACAGCAGGGTGATCAGACCTGGGTGTGTATCTAGAGGGTCTCTAGATGGTCACGTGGCAGCCCAGACACCATCTTTTCTCTTCAGCCACAGCCAGTGACTGCTCCATTCGGCCTTTTTCCTTCCATCCTCCTCTCCACCGCTGACTGTGGCTGGTTGGGCCCTGGACTCGTGTCCATTGGTGGGACAGTACTTGGTCGAGCTTCGCCTGGGGTGCTGATGCCCTGTGGACTGTGGTGGGTAACCTGCCACTGGGCTTCACTCGACTGATTTGGCCTACCTCTTAGAAAGTACCTCTTAACAATAAATAATTTTGTCAGGTGAGTTGGTGATACATTTCTAAGTATTTTAAAAAACCTTTTATAAATTTCAGTTTCCACGACTGCATAATTAAGGCTGACATGGTAGACCATTTAAGGATGATACACACACGCCAATATCATCACCAGTTAAAACAGAAGGAAATGTGTGTAAATCAGTAATAAAGATCTTATCTGCATTGAATCATCGTGCTCATTTGACAATTGTGTCTTATTTCTAAGAAGAAATGGATTGATTTAAGAAATAACAAGTATGGATTTCCTGAGGGCAAAGTTTGTGAGTTCAGCCAACCCTGTCAACCTTGAAGACAGACACAAAATGCTGGAGTAACTCAGCGGGACAGGCAGCATCTCTGGATAGAAGGAATGGGTGACATTTTGGGTTGAGACACTTCTTCAGACTGAGAGTTCGGGGAGAAGGAGACACAGAGATATGGAAGGGTGAGGTGTAAAAATGTGAGATCAAGGGGGATGGATGCAGATCACCTTGTGATATCTGGTGGTGTCAATGTTTTTGTTTGATGGCTGATTGGGTAATGAATTCTAGTTGTAATCAATGAAAAAAACATTTGCATCAATATGTGGCTGTGAGGTGAAAATCTCTTTCTGTTAAATCTAAATTAGCGGCATAGCGACAAAGTCGCTGCCTTACGGCGCTTGAGACCCGGGTGTGATCCTGACTACGGGTGCTGCCTGTATGGAGTTTGTTCGATCTTCCTGAGACTGCGTGGGGTTTCTCCGGGTGTTCCGGTTCTATCCCACACTCTGAAGGCGTACAAGTTTGTAGGTTAGTTGGCTTCGGTGGAGTTGTCCCTAGTGTGTAGGATAGTGTTAGTGTACAGGATGAGCGCTGGTTGGCACAGACTTGGTGGGCCGAAGGGTGTGTTTCTGCTATGTATCTCAAATGAGCGATTCATATTTTAGCTGCAGCACTTTCTGCAGATGAGTGCAAGTGCAGTGTATTGTGTGCAAGCAAGTTTATGCTCACGGAATCCAGTCGGGCATAGAACAAACCTAAAAGCTGCCCTTCTAAAGAGGTGCTCTGTTGTCCTTGTGGAAACAGATGCAATTAGGAGGTTTACTGTCTCCCATATCAAGATAGTTTGTTCCTAAACTAATATCACTCTAACTGTTCAGGAGAAGCAGGTTCACATGCGATGTAACTAGCAGTACACAGAGGGACGAGCACAGACTACTCTGGCAGCACCTCTCAGACCTGCAATGGATGCCACCAAGATGGGCAAGGACAACAGCACCCGGCATCACCACCACTTTCTGTTTAGTTCAGTGGGGTGGCACGGTGGCGCAGCGGTAGAGTTGCTGCTTTACAGCGCCAGGGGCCCGGGTTCAATTCTGAGTTTGTATACTCTCCCCGTGACCACGTGGGATCTCCTCCCACACTCCAAAGACATTCAGGTTTGCAGGTTAATTGGCTTGCTATAATTGTAATTGTACGATGTGTGTAGGCTAGCGTTAGTGTGGGGTGATCACTGGTCGGCAAGGACTCAGTGGGCCGAAGGGCCTGTTTCCATGATGTATCACTAGACTAAACTAAACTATATTGTCACATGTGCCGAGGTACAGTGCGTGCTAATCAGTCAGCAGGAAGACTATACATGATTATAATCGAACCGTCCACTGTGTACAGATGCATGATAATGGGAGTAGTGCAAGATAAAGTCCAGTAAAGGCCAATTAAAGATAGTCTGAGGGTTGCCAATGCGGTAGGTTGTAGGTCAGGACCGCTCTCTAGTTGTTACAGGTTCCCTCCAGACCACACACCATCACAACATGGAAATATATAGACAACCCTTCATCAGGCTCAACAATGTTGAAGGTCACTGCATCCTTTTATTCTGAGGCTGCGGCCTCTGGTTCTAGACTCTCCCACTAGTGGAAACATCCTCTCCACATCCACTCTATCCAGGCCTTTCTCGTTTCGGTAAGTTTCGATGAGGTCCCCCCTCTCATCCTTCTAAACTCCAGCGAGTTTAGGCCCTGTGCTGTCAAACGCTCATCATATGTTAACCCAATAATTCCTCGGATCATTCTCGTAAACCTCCTCTGGACTCTCTCCAACACTAGTGCATCCTTCCTCAGATATGGGGCCCAAAACTGCTCACAATACTCCAAATGCAGTCTGACCAGTTCCTTTTAAGCCTCAGCATCACATCCCTGTTTTTGTGACAAATTAAATTGAGTTTGACTTTGACTTTGTATTCCAGTCTAAATGCTAGCATCGCATTCACCTTCCTTACTACTGATTCAACTTGCAAATTAACTTCTTGGGAATCCTGCGCCAGCACCCCCAAGTCCCTTTGGACATCCAATTCCTGAATTATGATTTGTCTGATGAAGGGTCCACCCGAAACGTCACCTATTCCTTTTCTCCAGAGATGCTGCCTGACCCGCTGAGTCACTACGGCACTTTGCATCTGAAACCTCAGACGGGTTATTCTGAGAGAATTGGAATGGACACAGATGCGGTCTTAGCTAATTCGAAAGTGGACACTGCTTAACGTCATCAGACTTGAACTATTGCACTATTTAAGTAAGTGGGAGGATGTCTGGGTCCAAATGAAGGGAACTGAAATATCGATGGTTAGTATTTTTGATATTTTTCAGGTTTTGGTTGCTGTTCAGTCTAAAATTAGAAATTAATGTTCGTCACAGAGATTTACGGGAAGATGATTGCTCGTCCATTTCAGAGTTCAAGGGTAAATTTGGATACATACACGAACGCAATTAACGCAAACTAAATCCTGATTTCACAGTTCAAAATAAAATGAAACTTCGTCTCCAATGAAATAATATCTGATTTAATATAATGTTTAAGAAAGAACTGCAGATGCTGGAAAAATCGAAGGTAGACAAAAATGCTGGAGAAACTCAGCGGGTGAGGCAGCATCTATGGAGCGAAGGAATAGGTGACGTTTCGGGTTCTTCAGACTCGAGGGTCTCGACCCGAAACGTCACCTATTCCTTTGCTCCATAGATGCTGCATCACCTGCTGAGTTTCTCCCGCATTTTTGATTTAATATAATAATATGCTGTGGATTTGATTTGTGTAAATTGGTGATTAACAGTCAGCAGTGACTCAGTGGACTTGTTTCCGTGCTACATTTCTCTGACCACCCACTCTTGACATTCAATGGCATTATCATGACCCAGTCCTTCACCGTTGACTTACATGAGGTCACTATTGATTAGAAACAGTCCTGAACCAACCACTATGGTTTAAAAAAAAGACAAAAAGTGCTGGAGTAACTCAGCGGGTCAGGCAGCATCTGTGGAGAACATGGATCGGTGACATTTCACAGAGTGCTAGAGTAACTCAGCGGGTCAGGCAGCATCTCTGGAGAACATGGATCGGTGACGTTTCATGTTGGGACCCTTCTTCTGATTCTTCCAAAAGGGAAAATACGTGCTCGGTTTTTTACGCAGTGAAGGGCGACACAGTGGCGTGGTGGTAGAGTTGCTGCCTGACAGCGCTTAAGACCCAGGTTCGATCCTGACTAAGGGTGCTGTGGATAGGCACTAATTTTCATTGCTAGATTTGTACATTTGTACATTTGCGTGGGTTATCTCCGAGAACTTTGGTTTCATCCCACACTCCAAAGACATAGAGGTTTGTGGGTTAAGTGCCTTGGTATAATCTTTTTTTTAATTGTCCCTAGTGTAGAATAATGTTAATGTGTGGTGGATCACTGGTCGGCACAGACCCAGTGGGCCAAAGGTCATAAGGTCATGTGATAGAAGCAGAATTATGGTTGATATATCTCTCCCTCCTAACCCCATTCTCCTGCCTTCTCCCCATAACCCCTGACACCCGTACTAATCAAGAATCTATCTATCTCTGTTATAAATATATCCACCGACTTGGCCTCCACAGCCTCCCGTGGCAAAGAATTCCACAGATTCACCACCCACTGACTAAAGAAATTCCTTCTCATCTCCTCTGTAAAGGAACATCCTTTAATTCTGAGGCTATGCCCTCTAGTCCTGGACTCTCCCACTAGTTTCTGTGCTGTATTTCTAAACTGAACTAAAGTAGTTGAATCTGGAACTCGGTGCCAGAGGAGGAGCAGGAATTGTGCACAATCACGAAGTTCAAGAGAACTTTAGACAGGCACCCTAATGGGCAAGCCATGGAAAAATATGGTCCTAATGCGGTCATAGAGTGATACAGCGTGGAAACAGGCGCTTTGGCCCAACTTGTCCACGCCGGACAACATATCCCAGCTACACTAGTCCCACCTGCTTGCGTTTGGCCCACATCCGTCCCAAACCTGTCCTATCCATATACCTATCTAATTGCATCTTAAACTTTTGGGATAATCCCTGCCTCAATTACCTCCTCTGGCTGCTTGTCCCATACACCCACCACCCTTTGTGTGGAAAAAGTTACCCCTCGGATTCCTATTAAATCTTTTTCCCTTCACTTTAAACCTATGTCCTCTGGTCCTCGATTCACTGAATGGGCAAAAGGGCCAGCATGAAAGAGATGGGCTGAAGGGCCTATGCCTGTGCTGTACTTCTCTATGACTGAAGCCTGGTGTGATCCACGTTAACAATGAGATATAGTGAAAGTAAACTATAGTGAAAGCTATTATTCCAAAGTCATTTCTTCAAAAACATCGCGTCGGTATTTTTAATTTACCATGGGCGTTCTTCTTATTATTTCTCGTGATTTGGTGCGTTATCTCCGACTTATCTCAGAGGGTTTCAACTAATATGCAAACCATGGTATAAATGGAAGCCCGAGTAACGATGACCGAATGGAAAAAGTACGTCCTCGAAGGGCTATCCCCTTGAATTTACATTTAAAGATTTGTCAAAGGGGAATCCGAATGAGGAAATAATTGTTACCCTAGAGTGCAATGTGGCATGGCGTGCTGAGTCAGTATATTATTGCCTGCTGGAACTGCACCAAGCTGTTGAACCTTACATTGCTTTTTTACACTGACTCTTGGATGATATTGCTTAATAGATTTTAGTTTCTGAACAAAATACATATATTGACACCTTGCCAGGAAATGTTTGTGGACAGACTTTTTTTCTGCCAACAAAGCATGGAATGAAGAAGGGTTTTGACCAGAAACGTTGCCTATTTCCTTCGCTCCATAGATGTTGCCTCACCCACTGAGTTTCTCCAGCATTTTTGTCGAACATGGAATGATGATACCATTTTATGATAGTATATCATGATTTACTAGAATGTTGCCTGGGTTTCAGCACCTAAGTTACAGAGAAAGGTTGAACAAGATAGGTCTTTATTCTTTGGAGCGCAGAAGGTTAAGGGGGGACTTGATAGAGGTCTTTAAAATTATGAGAGGGATAGACAGAGTTGACGTGGATAAGCTTTTTCCATTGAGAATTAAGGGACAGAAGTTTAAGGGTAACATGAGAGTGGTAGCTGTGTGGAATGAGCTTCCAGTGGAAGTGGCGGAGGCAGGTTCGATTTTATCATTTAAAAATACATTGGATAGGTATATGGACGGGAAAGGAATGGAGGGTTATGGTCTGAGTGCAGGTAGATGGGACTAGGTGCGAGTAAGTGTTCGGCGCGGACAAGAAGGCTCGAGATGGCCTGTTTCCGTGCTGTAATTGTTATATGGTTATACATCTTTCTACTACGATGAACGATGAGAGACCCAGCGTGGGGAGGAAAGGGGGGCGCTGAGGAGGACAGGGGGCTGCCGATAACAAAGTGGGACCCAGCTAAGAATGGTGGGGGGTCCAGGTGAGGGGAGGGGGGGGGTGTGGGGAATCTGTTGCCACGTGTGGCACGGCTGATTGGACTGTGTGGTCAACTTTTGTAACTGTCGGTGCCAAACCATGGCAACACGTGAGGCCTAGGTGAGGTCTACTATATAATTTTACCGGGTTAAGGTCATTCGTGAATTAGGCCATTCGGCCCAACAAGTCTACTCCGCCATTCAATCGTGGCTGATCTATCTCTCCCTCTACACCCCATTCTTCTGCCTTCTCCCCATAACCCCTGACACCCGTACTCATCAAGAATCTGTCTATCTGCACGATGGCGCAGCGGTAGAGTTGCTGCCCTACAGCGCTTGGAGCGCCGGAGACCTGGGTTCGATCCCGACCACGGGTGCTGTCTGTACGGAGTTTGTATGTTCTCCTTGTGACCGCGTGGGTTTTCTCCGAGATCTTCGGTTTCCTCCCACACTCCAATGACGTACAGCTTTGTAGGTTAATTGGTTTGGTACAAGTGCCCCTAGTGTGTGTGTGTAGGGTAGTGTTAATGTGCGGGGATCGCTGGTCAGCATGGCCTCGGTGGGCCGAAGGGCCTGTTTCCGCGCTGTATCTCTAAACTAAACTAAACTAAACTAATTTACCCCTTAAAAATATCCATTGATGGCCTCCACAGCCGTCTGTGGCAAAGAGTTCCACAGATTCACCATCCTCTAACTCAAGAGTTATATGTAAAATACAGCATTTCACTACAGTCAAATCATAGATGTATATCTAAGTGCACATGACAATAAAGTGTAATTGAATCATTGAATTGAATTATGAGCCAAAGGCAAAATGGTGGAAGAACTCAGCAGGTCAGGCAGCATCTGTGGACGGAATGGACAGATACGATACAATAATACGTTATTGTCAGAGGTAAAGCCTGGTGACTGATAGGTGGATACAAGTGAGGGGTGTTGGTTGATTGGCAGATGGTTGGAGTAAGTGGCAAAGTCTTCTTTTCACCACAACCCTTGGTCACGTATGCCCCTGTACCACTTAGGAAACCTGAACGGAAACCTCTGGAGACTTTGCGCCCCACCCAAGGTTTCCGTGCGGTTCCGGGAGGTTCCCTGAGGTTTTTGTCAGTCTCCCTAATGGTCGAGAGTGGTTTCCGCTTCTTCTATGTTCTGGAGATTATTTCAAAAAATTCAAAAATTGGCCGTGACTAAAAATAGGTTGCCGTTTAAAAAATCGGTAATTTTTTAGTGGAAGCCGTTTGCGATGCTAGTTGAAGGTGGTTGCCGGAGGTTGCAGGTAGTGGAAAGTAAGACTTTTTTTCACCCAGTTTTATTCCACCAGGGAGCTCTTACCTTCCACTACCTGCCTCGATTTTTAAAACGGCAACCTATGTTTAGTCGCGGCCGGTTTCGAATTTTTTGAAATAATCGCCAGAACATAGAAGAAACGGAAACCACTTTCGACCATTAGGGAGACTGACAAAAACCTCCGGGAACCGCACGGAAACCTTGGGTGGGGCGCAAAGTCTCAAGAGGTTTCCGTTCAGGTTTCCCAAGTGGGACAGGGGCATTACTCCACCCACCGGCCTATCAACCCCCCCTCACCTGTATCCACCTCGACTTTGCCCCATCCACACCTCTCTTTTCCAGTTTCTCTCTTTCCCTCTACTCCATCAGTCTGACGGAGTCCTGACCCATAAAGTTGTCTGTCCACTCCCTCCCAAGATGCTGCCTGACCTGCCGAGTTCCACCAGCATCTGCAGTTCCTTGTGGCTCCATTTAATGTTATGATTCAGACCACACAGGGATGTTGGCAATGGAAATGAAGTGGGCAGGCCTGTGAGAGGAAATTGGCAGTGGGATGTTACGGCATCATTTGTTTCCTTAGTATAAAATGAAAGACAAATTGATGATTATTTCTTTAGTGTTGAATATGACACATTTCATATGACAGGGTGGGGCGGGGGGGTGACACAGCGGTAGAGTTGCTGCCTTACAGCACTTACAGCGCCGGAGACCCGGGCTCGATCCTGACAACGGGTGCTTGTCTGAACGGAGCTTGTACGTTCTCCCCGTGACCTGCGAGGGTTTTCTCTGAGAAATTCGGTTTCCTCCCACACTCCAAAGACGCACAGGGTTGTAGGTTAATTGGCTTGGTGTAAATGTAAAAAATTGTCCCTAGTGCAGGATAATGTTAATGTGCGGGGATCGCTGGTCGTTGCGGACTCGGTGGGCCGAAGGGTCTGTATCTCTAAGCTAAACGAAAAACTCATTGTTAAGCTAAAATGATTTTGACGTTTTAAAGGCAAATTTGAGGGGAGGTTGAAGGAAACAAGTTACAGCTTCCACCAAAACAGCAGTTAGGGGAATTCACATCGTAGTATTTTGCTGCTCTCACAATCGGCAATCAGTCCCAGGTCTACGAGACCACAGAGGGTGTGGCCCCTAACTCAACGGTATCTGTCCCACCACACAAACTGCGGGCGTTGGGGGGAACTGTTCACCACCTCCTCCTCACGGGCATTTGGAAAGGTGCATCAAACGCCGGCCTTGTTAACAACACCTACCTCCCAGAAAAAAAAATGAAAGGAAAATTCGCCATGGTTGCAAGTTCGCGTATGATACCTGAAACCCAGCCATGAACCAGTCTGACCCTGCAGAGCCCAGCTGGGGGAGTGTTGCATGTTTACCAGCACAGTGCTTTCAATGAAACCTTAAACTGTGGCCCCACCTGCCCTCACAGATGGGAAGGGAAGATTCGCCGCCACTATTTCGAAGACCAAACCCAATGTATATGTATATCCTGAAAAATCAAAGTAAAATCAGACTGCGAGAATTTTGCAGCCAATATAGTCAGAACCTTTTTTTTAATCCAGGGTGGAAATGTTCAACACCAGAGGGCACAACTATTAGTTGAGAGGGGAGAAAGTTTAATGGAGATGTGCGACGCAGGTTGTTTCACACAGAGAGTCGCGGGGAGCTGGAACACATTTCCAGGGGTGGCGGTGAATCTGTGGAACTCTTTGCCACCGAAGGCTGTGGAGGCCAAGTCAATGGATATTAATACGGTAGAGATAGATAGATTCTTGATTAATAGACAATAGGTGCAGGAGGAGGCCATTTGGCCCTTCGAGCCAGCACCGCCATTCAATGTGATCATGGTTGATCATCCCCAATCAGTACCCCGTTCCTGCCTTCTCCCCATATCCCCTGACTCCGCTATCTTTAAGAGCCCTATCTAGCTCTCTCTTGAAAGCATCCAGAGAACCGGCCTCCACCGCCCTCTGAGGCAGAGAATTCCACAGACTCACCACTGTCTGTGAGAAAAAGTGTTTCCTCGTCTCCGTTCTAAATGGCTTACTCCTTATTCTTAAACTTTGGCCCCTGGTTCTGGACTCCCCCAACATTGGGAACATGTTTCCTGCCTCTAGCGTGTCCAAGTATGGGTGTCAGAGGTTGAGGGGGAAAGGCAGGAGAATGGGGTGAGGAGGGAGAGATCGATGAAAGGCGGAGTAGACTTGATGGGCTGAATTGCCTAAATCTGCTCTTATCGCTTATGACCTTATGACCTTCCGCCCACTGATTCCTCACCCTGGTTGTTTGGGAACTTGCTTACATAAAATCCTATTTTTTTTTATTGCTGTTAGCTGGCACAATAAGTCTTATGAGGACCCTACCTGAGAAATCTGTATTCATAGAAGCTGGGAATCCCTCCTGAGAAGATTAGAGTATTACATTACAATTACAATCCACGAGCACTAACTATTGTTGCTTGAATGTCATAGTTCAGGTATGTTTAGAAATTAGTTTTTCTCCCGGGCTTTGCAGTTCTGTGGATTGTAAACTTGAACTCACTGAGGACTTGGCAGGGTTATGTTCAAGCTAAGCCATTGAAGCACCCTGTGTTTCATCTTGTTCACGTTAGTTTATAAGAAACAGAGCGCAGAAAAAGTAGTAATCTTTCAATTCACACTTCCCAGACGAGAGCCGTGAGTATTGAGGGCGGTGAATAAATAACACTCCTAAAAAGGTTGGCTCTCGTCTTATTCGGCAGTTGTGATTTCTAGCTGTTTGGGAACTTTAGACTTTCGAGATACAGCGAGGAAACAGGCCCTTTGGCCCACCGAGTCCGCGCCGACCAGCGATCTCCCCCGTACTCTAGCACTATCCCACACACTAGGGACAATTTTACAACTTACCGAAGCCATGTTGACCTAAAAACCTGTACGTCTTTGGAATATGGGAGGAAACCGGAGCACCTGGAGAAAACCCACGTGGTCATAGATAGAGCGTACATGGGCCCTTCATCCCATAACCCCTGACATCCCAACTAAATGATGGCAAAAATGAAATGGGCAACCTGAATCAATGATTAATTCCATGTGGAGATAGTCCTCCTGCACTCTCCAGTGCCAATGGGTAAATATCAGGGACAACATTTCAGGCCAGTGACATTTTATCAGAACTATTTCTCTATAATTGACCTTTCAACAATGGTTTTTGAGGTTAGATAATATGAGGCACATCTTCTGTGCTGGATGAGCAAGTACTGCATGTGTACACACTGCCTTTGATATGTACAAGTGTGAACGTTCAGCTGATCATTGACACTGTGTGGGATGAAGTGAAGGTAACCAAGCTGCAAAAACAGGGGAGGCGCTACCGCTCACAGATCAATACAAAGGTTTGACAAACCACATTAAAAAGCAGTCATCAGCTTCTTCAAAGGAGGTTATATGAAATTTCCAACCATCCTGCTGCTTCGTAAATCATTCACTCCCACATCTATCTTGCTACTATACTGCACAACAGAGTGCTGGAGGCACTCAGTGGGCGGCTCGGTAGCACAGCGGTGGAGTTGCTGCCTCACAGCGCCAACGACCCAGCTTCGATCCTGACCACGGGTGCTGTCCGTGTGGAATTTGGACTTTCTCTCCGGGTTTCTCCAGAACCAGGGGCCACAGTTTAAGAATCAGGGGTAAGCCGTTTAGAACAGAGATGAGGAAACACTTTTTCTCACCGAGAGTGGTGAGTGTGTGGAATTCTCTGCCTCAGAGGGCGGTGGAGGCCGGTTCTCTGGATGCTTTCAAGAGAGAGCTAGATAGGGCTCTTAACAATAGCAGAGTCAGGGGATATGGGGTGAGGGCAGGAACGGGGTACTGATTGGGGATGATCAGCCATGATCACATTGGATGGCGGTGCTGGCTCGAAGGGCCAAATGGCCTACACCTGCACCTATTGTCTATTGTCTATTGTCTATTGGGTTGGTTTTCTCCAGATAAGCTCCGGTTTCCTCCCACACTCCAAAGACGTGCAGGTTTGTAAGTTAATTGGCTTCTGAAAATTGTCCCTAATGTGTGTAGGATAGAACCAGTGTACGGGGATCGCTGGTCGGCGCGGGTTCGGAGGGCCAAAGGGTGTGTTACTGCACAGTATCTCTAAACTAAGCTAAACTCGGCAGTTCAGGCAGATGATATTTCAGCCTGATTGTAGGAGGGGAGAAAGTTGGAGCAGAGATGTCTATCAATTCTCAAGAAGGGACCCGATCCTAGATGTCATCTGCCCATTCCCTCCACATATGCTGCCTGACGGACTGAGTTCCTCCAGCACTGTGTCTTATGGCTCAAGATACCAACATCAGCAGTCCTTTGTATCTCTTTCACACCAGCAGTTGTGTAATATTTTAGATCTTCCTACCTGAAGCCATCAATAATGGTATCATAGATAGACACAAAAAGCTGGAGTAACTCAGTGGGTCAGGTAGCAGCTCTGGTGAGAGAGAGGGAGAGAGAGAGAATAAAGCATAGATTTTTGTCACCAGAGAAGTAAGGGAGAGTTGGCTCGAGATTTGGCTGTGTTACTCCAGCACTTTGTGTCCATCTTTGGTATAAACCAGCATCTCACGGCACATGTCAAGGAAGGAACTGCAGACGCTGGTTTACATCGAATATAGACACAAAAAGCTGGAGTGACTCAGCGGGTCAGGCAACATCTCTGGAGAAAAGGAATACACCAGGTGACGTTTCGGATCGAGACCCTTCTCCAGACCGAGAGTCACCAATTCCTTTTCTCCAGAGATGCTGCCTGTCCCGCTGAGAAAGTCCAGCTTTTTGTGTCTATAGTATCATAGAATCATAGAAAATAGGTGCAGGAGTAGGCCATTCGGCCCTTCGAGCCTGCACCGCCATTCAATATGATCATGGCTGATCATCCAACTCAGTATCCTGTACCTGCCTTCTCTCCATACCCCCTGATCCCTTTAGCCACTAGGGCCATATCTAACTCCCTCTTAAATATAGCCAATGAACTGGCCTCAACTACCTTCTGTGGCAGAGAATTCCATAGACTCACCACTCTCTGTGTGAAAAATGATCTTCTCATCTCGGTCCTAAAAGACTTCCCCCTTATCCTTAAACTGTGACCCCTTGTTCTGGACTTCCCCAACATCGGGAACAATCTTCCTGCATCTAGCCTGGCCAACCCCTTAAGAATTTTGTAAGTCTCTATAAGATCCCCCCTCAATCTCCTAAATTCCAGCGAGTACAAGCCGGGCCTATCCAGTCTTTCTTCATATGGAAGTCCTGCCATCCCAGGAATCAGTCTGGTGAACCTTCTCTGTACTCCCTCTATGGCAAGAATGTCTTTCCCCAGATTAGGAGACCAAAACTGTACGCAATGCTCCAAGACCCTGTACAACTGCAGTAGAACCTCCCTGCTCTTCTATCTTCAGTTTAAACCGGCATCTCCTGTTCCTTCCTACACATAATAATTTAATAATTCCTGCTTCATCTTTAGATAATAATTTAAAATATGGCCTTGTAAAGTAAAATGACAGAAATCGGTGTTTTTTCGTCGGTGATTAAGGTTTCAGATGTTGTGGAGATTGCAGTCACGAACATCCTACAGCTGTGGGTGGTGGGTGTGAGGACAGTGAACAACAGCAGTGAATCACTTGAAGCGTGCGTGTGTTTGGTGGTTTCTCACTTAGTCAGGCACAGGTGTCATTGGGGGTGACCCTGCGTCGGTCGGCCGGTGAAGGCCAAGGCAGCTGAGGTGAAGGTGACTCACGCAAAAATTAGAACATTTTGGAAATATTCAGCCAGCGTGTGCGGTCAACGTGATAAAGTGACATATTTTCATCAGAACTGGGGGCAGATTAAAAATGAAACCATGAGACTGGGAGAGTCTAAGACCAGAGGTCACAGCCTCGGAATTAAAGGACATTCCTTTAGGAAGGAGATGAGGAGGAATTTCTTTAGTCAGAGGGTGGTGAAGCTGTAGAATTCATTGCCACAGAAGGCTGTGGAGCGCAAGTCAATGGATATTTTTAAGGCAGATAGACAATAGACGAAAGGTGCAGGAGTAGGCCATTTGACCCTTTGAGCCAGCACTGCCATTCAATGTGATCATGGCTGATCATCCACAATCAGTACCCCATTCCTGTCTTCTTCCCTTATTCTCTGACTCTGCTATCCTTTAGAGCCCTATCTAACTCTCTCTTGAAAGTGGCCTCCACCGCCCTCTGAGGCAGAGAATTCCACAGATTCACAATTCTCTGTGTGAAAAAGTTTCCTCATCTCCATTCTAAATGGCTTACCCCTTATTCTTAAACTTGTCTGTAAACATCGGGAACATGTTTCCTGCCTCTAGCGTGTCCAAACCCTTAATAATCTTATATGTTTTAATAAGATTCCCTCTCGTTCTTCTAAATTCCAGAGCTTACAAGCCCAGCCGCTCTATTCTCTCAGCAGATGACAGGCCCTCCATCCCAGGACTTAACCCTGTGAACCTACACTGCACTCCCTCAATAGCAAGAATGTCCTTCCTCAAACACGGTGACCAAAACTGGACGCAATACTCCAGTTGTGTCCTCACTAGGGCTCCGTACAACTGCAGAAGGACCTCTTTGCTCCTATATTCAACTCCTCTTGTTATGAAGGCCAACATTCTTTATTAGTACGGTCGTTAGGGTTATGGGGAGAAGGCAAGAGAATGGGGTTGTGAGGGAAAGATAGATCAACCATGATTGAATGGCGGTGTAGACCTGATGGGCCAAATTCTAGTGATGGACTAAATTCCTCCACTAGACGGACTATCGTCTTCACATTCATCCTGTCAACACCCCACTGAATCAGTTTGTTTCCCATTGTTCACTCAATTGCAATTGGTGACTGAGAGAACCCATAGAGTGTTACTCAGTAGCCGTCCTCTCCACCTTCACCCTTCCCTTCCCACCTGGCCCCATCTGCCATTCTGTGGCTTCCCACCAGTGGCTCCATCCCCTCTTCTATCCTTCATCCCTCTTCAGTCTACCGATCACCAACGGACCCCTGTCCGTCTCACTCTTCCCTCTCTCCTCTACAAACCAGCAATCATGCGCCTCCATTCTCAGTTCTGGTGCAGGCCCTCCACCCGAAACGTCAACAACTTATGAGGACGTTACCCAGAACTCGGGAGCCTGGGCTATAGAGGGAGATGAGCAGGCTGGGACTCTATTCCCTGGTGCGTAGGAGGATGAGGAGTGATTTTAAAGAGGGCTCTTAAAAATAGCGGAGTCAAGGGATATGGGGAGAAGGCAGGAACGGGGTACTGATTGGGGATGATCAGCCATGATCACATTGAATGGCAGTGCTGGCTCGAAGGGCCGAATGGCCTATTCTTGCACCTATTGTCTATTGTCTATTTTTGTCTACACCCCACACATCTCCATCACGGTCTGTTCACTCTGCTGCCCTCGGGAAAAAGATATTGCAGCATAAGGAGCAGAACATCAAGGTTCTGCAACAGCTTCTTCCCACGAGCCATCAGACTCCTGAATGCCATGTAATGGGCTGCCACCGTTGTCTATTTATCCTTTTATCCTTTTCAGCCATGCCTATCCTTCTGTTAATTTATTGTGTTGCACAGGGAGCCAAATGCAACGTAATTTCGTTTGGAACTGCATATATCAATGTATTTCTAAATGACAATAAAGTTTGTTTGACTTGACTATTTTATGGAGGTGTGTAAAATCATGAGAGGAATAGTTTGGGAGAACGCTCAGTGTCTCTTGCTCAGAGTAGGGGAAGAGCGAACTGGAGGGAATAGGTTTAAGATGAAGGGGGAAAGGTTATAGGAGACTGAGGGGTAACTTTTTCACACAAAGGGTGGCGGGTGTATGGAACAAGCTGCTGGAGGAGGTAATTGAGGCATGAGGTATCACAACATTAAAGAAGCAATTAGATAACTACATGGATAGGACAAGTTTAGAAGGATCTGGGCCAAATGCAGGCAGGTGGGACTAGTGTAGATGGGACATGTTGGTTGGTGTAGGCAAGTTGGGCTGAAGGGCCTGTTTCCATGCTGTATCCCTCTATAATTAATTCTTGCTCGCCACTAGTGAGTTCCTCCGGCCATTAGTTTGTTGCTCCTCATTCAGCATCTGCAGTCTTTTGTGTCTCCGACAGTTTTCATACATGTCTTCTTAACAACACGAGGATCCCAAAGGAACACGGTGAATATCCGACAATATCTAATCTAACAAAATACAGTATGGAGAGGAAAAAAATGATTTGGCTCCAAGAGGTTGTTGGCCATCTCTACGCGTTGCAGAGTGTGTTCATGGGATTATCTGCATGATATTTAAAAATGTTCACTCAAGATTCAACGCTTCTACGTTTTCAGCTTCTTCTGACCAGTCACAGCAGCGACCTTATTTAGGTGTTCGTGTGAAAGATCCGGTAAAGGAACTGCTTAAAAGAAAGAGAAAGAATGTTGAGAACACTAATACAACTCCCAGCAGCTCGGTGAGCATTTTAGTCCTTATTGCATTGATTTGTTAATATGTGCAGTCGGTTTGTTTTCAGCCTTTAATCGGGCACGTATCATGAAATTACCGCTCGCTGATGTAGCATTGTGGCGCGGCGTTGGGTTGGCAGCCTTACAGCGACGGTGACCCAGGTTCGATCCTGACAACGGATGCTGTCTGCACGGAGTTTGTGCGTTCTCCCTGGGACCACGTGGGTTTTCTCCGGGTGCCCCGGTTTCCTCCAACATTCCAAAGATGTGCAGGTTTGTAGGTCAATTGGCTTCTGTAAATTGTCCCTAGTGTGTAAGGTAGATCAAGTGTGTGGGTGATCGCTGGTCAGCGCAGACTCGGTGGGCCAACGGGCCTGTTTCTACCCTATATTTCTAAAGTAAAGTAAATTAAACTAAACCATTACATCGAAAGTCCTACCTTGGGTTCACTTCCCAAAATTTAATTCATCGCATCTATGTGAATTAAACTCCATTTGTCATTCCGTGGACCCAGCTGATCAAGATCCCTCTGTAATTCTTAATAACCTTTTGCACTATCCATGATAACACCACCTATTGTAGTGCATCAGCAAACTTACTAACCATGCCTTAAAGCCCTGTCCCACGGTACGAGTTCATTCCAAGAGCTCGCCCGAGTTTTAAAAAAATCAAATTCGTGGTAAGCACGGAGAATGAACGTAGCGGGTACGTCGGAGCTCGGGGACGTCTCGTAGCGGCTCGTAACGCTAACGGCAGGTACTCGGGAAGACTTGCTAACGGCAGGTAAGCGCAGGAAGACTCGTGAAGGTTTTTCAACATGTTGAAAAATGTCCACGAGAGCCCCGAGTACCGACGAGTGGCCATTACCGTAAATCTCCTAGTTTGAATTGGGGCAAACTCGGGAGAACTCATGGAATGAACTCGTACCGTGGGACAAGGCTTTACTCCCAACCAAATTCTTGATGTAGATGGCAAACACCAATGGACCCAAGACTGTATAATAGGAATCTGAGGGGTACATTTTTCACACAAAGGGTGGTGGATGTATGGAACGAGCTGCCAGAGGAGGCGGTTGAGGCTGGGACTATCCCAACAGTTAAGAAACAGTTAGACAGGTGCATGGATAGGGCAGGTTTGGAGGGATATGGGCCAAACGCAGGCAGGTGGGACTAGTGTAGATGGGACATGTTGGGCGGTGTGGGAATGTTGAGCAGACGGGCCAGTTTCCACGCTAGATCACCCTATGACTCCGGAGATACACCGCCGGTCATGGGGACTCCAGACTGAAAGACAACTTTCCACCATCACCCCACTACAGTCACACATCTGCGACCTCTGGTCCTTGGAACCTGTGCAGCAGGGACCATCTGTCTACTTACCATGTCAAAACCCATCATGATTTCAAACGCCACGGACAATTCTCTTCTCAACCTCTGTGACCTGAAGAGAACAATCCCAGCTTTTCCAATCTAGCCTTGCAACTGAAACGTCTACCACTGGGATTATTCCAGTGAAACCTTCTCCGGCATCTCTTAAACTTCATGCCCTTTCTATAAAGTATGGTGACCAATATTGGATACAACAACCTTCAGACTGTGCGGCACAGACCTGACGTTGCCAGTTACAGAACATAGCAAACATAGCCAGATAGTTACAGATTAAATATTGTTTTATTTCTGTCATCTGCTCCGAGCTAACAATGATCTGTTCTACAATTTCCTTGGCCCACATCTCTGTTGATGTCTCATTTTCACCCTTCCTTATCTTTGTGACTCCCTCTCCCTCGACTCTCAGTCTGAAGAAGGGTCTCGACCCGAAACGTCACCCATTCCTTGCCCCACACGTCTCCTTGAAACTTTGTCCCTCTTACCTTAAAGCTAGTTCCTCTCGTATATGATTTTCCATCCTGGAAAAAAGGTTCTGAGTGTATACCCTATTTGTGTCTGTAATAATTTTATATGCTGCCATCAGGTCTCTCCGCAAGCTCTGGTGATCCAGGGAAAAGTTTGTTCAACCTGTCCGTATAGGTAATATCTCCTAATCCAAGCATCATTTTGGTAAACCTCCTCTGCACCCTTTCCACAGCCTCGACATCCTTCCTGTAATGGGGCGACCAGAACTGCATACCGTACTCTGAATGCGGACATAACCAACTTCCTATAAAGCTGCCCCCTAACATCCTGACTCTTATGGTAGACACAAAATGCTGGAGTAACTCATCGGGACAGGCAGCATCTCTGGAGAGAAGGAATGGGCGACGTTTCGGGTCGAGACCCTTCTAAGTGTCTCGACCCGAAATGTCACCCATTCCTTCTCTCCAGAGATGCTGCCTGTCCCGCTGAGGTGCTCCCGCATTTTGTGTCTGTCTTCAGTGTAAACCAGCATCTGTAGTTCCTACCTACAGAGGAAAATTACTAATCGCATTCCTCAGATCAAAATATTATTTACAGCAACAACAGATATTATCATTTTTCTAATTGTGTTTTTTTTTATGCCAAGCAGATGGTTTTGCCACATCTCTCAATGACATGCTATTCACAAATAGGTAAGATTCAATGTACATAGTTATTGCATAAATAGTGTAACGACAGCAAGAAACTCCTAATAATTTATCTACAGTACATACAGTAAGTCATTGTTAGTCCATTTAAAGTTGGCATTGTTTTTATCGCCAGAGACAGCGAGCTGGCATTATTTTAGTTATTTTGTGTTTATATCATATGTGCCAAATATGATGACATTAAACGGTAACTATGGTCCATAATAATTTGCCTTCTTTTGGCGACCGTCAGTGAATAGAACCAGCCGCCTGCTCTTTTTTATCACCAGATATTGTGTTCAACAGAATCACTTTTAATAAAATGGAAAGGAACTGTAGATGCTGGTTTATACCAAAGATGGGCACATAATGCAGGAGCCAAAACACGGGTCAGGCAGTATCTCTGGAGAAAATGGATAGGTGACATTTTGGGTCGAGACCCTTCTGGGTTATTCCGCAAGAGATGCTACACTTGTCCCTTCACCTCCCCCCTCCACTCCTTTCAGGGACCCAAGCAGTCCTTCCAGGTCTGACAGAGGTTCACCTGCACCTCCTCCAACCTCATCTACTGCATCCGTTGCTCCAGATGCCAGCTGATCTATATCGGTGAGACCAAGCGGAGGCTTGGCGATCGTTTCGCCCGAACACCTCCGCTCGGTCCGCAATAACCAACCCGACCTCCCGGTGGCTCAGCACTTTAACTCCCCCACCCATTCCGTATCCGACCTCTCGGTCCTGGGTCTCCTCCACGGCCAGAGTGAGCAACACCGCAAGTTGGAGGAACAGCACCTCATATTCCGCTTGGGGAGTCTGCATCCTCTGGGCTTAAACATTGAATTTTCTCAATTCTGTTAACCCTGGCTGCCTCCTCCCCTTCCCACCTCTCCCTCAGCCCTCGGGCCCTGGCATTCCCTCTCTCTCTATCTCTCCCCCACCCAAGTCGCACTAACTTCTCATTTTCACACTACAAACAGCTTACAATGGCCTGTTTCCTTTATCATCGATACTTTTTTGCATATCTTTCATTCATTGTTCTTTATCTCTCCACATCACCGTCTATATCTCTCGTTTCCCTGATCCCTGACCAGTCTGAAGAAGAGTCTCGACCCGAAAGGTCGCCTATCTCCTTCGCTCGTTAGATGCTGCTGCACCTGCCGAGTTTCTCCAGCTGTTTGCGTACCCTGGGTTATTCTACCATTTGGTTTACTCCAGTCAATGAGTTCCTCCAGCATTTTGTGTCCATCATTTGTAATGATGCCTCCATCAACGTTGCGGATGGGACTGAGGTTTTACTACTGTACTGAGTAATGGACACTTTTGTGGGAAGGTACTACTAGATTGTGTCCTTTGCCTTCACCAAGTACTTCCAGAGCTCCTACACCCAAGAGGGTGAGGAATCTTTCATGGATTGATTGGGTATAGCTCTGCGTTAGGTTATTATATTTTTAATTGGAGCTGGTGTCAGGGGTATGGGGAGGAGGCAGGAGAATGGGGTTGAAAGTGAAGGCTAGATCAGCCACGATTGAATGGCGGAGTAGACTTGATCGGCCGAATGACCCACCTCTGCTCCTAAAAGTTGGCCATTCCCTAAATTGCACTGGAATATGTTAGTGCATAAATTCACAGGACCAGAATTAGGCCATTCGGCCCATTGAGTTAATTCCACCATTCAATCAGGGCTGATCTATCCTTCCCTCTCAACCCCATTCTCCTGCCTTCCCCCCCGTAACCCCTGACACCTAACCAAGAATCTGTCAATCTCCGCTTAAAAAATACCCAATGACTTGGCCTCCACAGCCGTCTGTGGCAATGAATTCCACAGATTCACCAACCTCCTCTGATCCTAGACTCTCCCACTAGTGGAAACATCCTCTCTGCATCCACTCAATCCAGTCCTTTCACTATTCAGTAAGTTTCAATGAAGTCCCCCAAAATCCTTGTAAACTCCAGCGAGTATAGGCCCCATGCTGTCAAACCCTCATCATATGTTAACTTATTCCCAGGATTACCAATTTTATTTCCTTTTGGGAGCCTTGCATGCCATGAATTCCCATTCACAACCAATCTCAGCATATATAACAATGAATTCTTATACTCACCCTCCCCGTGGCTTTTGCCCCATCACTTTGTGCCCCAGATCCTCAAACCTTTTGCAAACAGAACAGTTTCTCTTTGCTAACCCCAGCTAAACCTTGAAACCCTCCATCAAATCTCTTCTCAACCCCTATTGTTTCAAAGAGAATTATCTCAGATTCTCAGCGTCTAAAGGGCCTGTCCCATTTGGGCGTCATTTGCGCGTGATTTACGCGACATCCATTACGCGTCATGACGCATAACGCGCGCACGTGATGCGCGCATGGTGCACATTACGCGCGCATGGTGACGTAGGCAGTGATGCGCGGTTGTGCGCGGCGCCCCAGGAATTTTGGATGTACAAAATCGTCCCGCGCAATCTGCGTGACGAGCAAATGATGCCCAAGTGGGGCAGGCCCTTAACCTTGTAGCTAAAATCCAACATTCCTGGAACCATTCCAGTGAATTTCCACTGCACCCTTTCTGAGTTTATATGTTCTTTCTAAAGCGTGTTCACCAGAATTGAATGAATACTCCAGTTCTGGCATAACCAGTACTTTATAAAGATTAAATTAGGTCTCTCACTCTTTATACTCTATGCCTCCATGTATAAAGTTTGGGATCCCATTTGTTTTATTAATTCCTTTCTTAATGATCCCTGCCACTTACAACGAATTGTGTACCCAGATCCCACCACTCCTCCACGCACTTCAAATCTGTGGCATCGTATCATTATTCACTCTCTGTATTCTTGCTGCTAATATATATCACTTTAAACTTCTCTGTTTTAACTTTCACCTGTCACTAGTTTGCCCAATTTGCCACCCGACCCATGTCTCTGCAAAGAAGACTTTTGCAAGCGCGCAAGTTCAAGGAATAGAATTAGGCCATTAGGCCCTCTCAGTCTACTCCCGCCATTTAATCATGGCTGATCTCTGCCTCCTAATCCCATTTTCCTGCCTTCTCCCCATAACCCTTGACACCCGTTCTAATCAAGAATCTCTGCCTTAAAAATATCCACTGACCTGGCCACCACAGCCCTCTGTGGCAATGAGTTCCACAGATTAACTACCCTCTAACTAAAGAACTTCCTCCTTACTTCCTTTCCTTTAATTCTGAGGCCTCTAGTCCTAGACTCTCCCAACAGTGGAAACATCCCTTCCACATCCACTCTCTCTATGCCTTTTATTAATCTGCAAGTTTCAATGAAGTCCCCTCTCAACCTTCTAAACTCTAGCGTGTCCAGGCCCAGTGCTGGCCAACGCTCATCACATACTAACCCACTCATGTTCAAGAAGGAACTACAGATGCTGGAGATTCGAAGGTAGACAAAATTGCTGGAAATAGAAGCTATTCCCTTCGCTCCATAGATGCTGCCGCACCCGCTGAGTTTCTGCAGCACTTTTGTCTACCTAACCCACTCATTCCTGGAATCATTCTTGTAAACCTCCTCTGGACCCTCTCCAGAGCCAGCATATCCTTCCTCAGATATGGGGCCCAAATTTACTAACTGTACTCTAAATGCTGCCTGACCAGCGCCTTATAGAGCCTCAGCATTACATCTCTGTTTTTGTATATCCATTCCTCTTGATTTACAATATAGTCCACAATAGTCTAAAACACAGTTAGAGAAAGAGAGAAAGGCCATCACAGTGCAAGAGGGGGACTGCAGTGTTCCATTGTCGGGGAAGGATTTACAATGTCTTCAGTTTTTTATATAGGTACAGCCCAGTCCACCGTCGATTTTCCGGCAACTGATGATCTGACATCTCCTTTAACCTGGATAGAATGACGAGAGTGCAAGGTCTTTAGGGACACGAGCCTCCGTCCTGAAAGAGCTCGTTGTTCATTTCTTTGTCAATTGTTAATTCTTTATTTAGGTTTCTAGCAGTCCACGTTGCTTTAAAGACACGGGACGGCATAATTAGTGGGTCAGAGGTGTATTGTAGAGTTACTATTACGTGACCTCTATTGGTCCGGCAAAATGGATAATCTGGAAAGGCTGTGGAAACGCGGATGCGGGAAAAACAGTTGCCAATGGGTGCCGGGTGCACCTGTAGCATCATTCCAGCAACTTTAGTTCTGTAATGGAGTCATTACAGCGTGGAAACAGGCCCTTCGGCCCAACTTGCCCACACCGGCCAATATGTTCCATTTACACTAGTCCTACCTGCCTGCAAATCCCTCGAAACCTGTGCTATCCATGTACCTGTCTAAATGTTTCTTAAATGGTGCAATAGTCCCTGCCTCAACTACCTCCTCCGGCAGCTCGTTCCATACACCCGCCACCCTTTGTGTGAAAAAGTTACCCATCGGATTCCTATTAAAGCTTTTTAATAATGATGGTATAGAATTTTACAAAGCATAGAATGCATAAGTTTGTTGGCATCAGTGTTCAATGTCAATCAAGGCTGAGAATGTGTGTGTGTATTTTTAATTTCTTGCTGCTATTTTGTTCCTATCTTCAGGACACCCGGTGTTCCATGAGACAGATGCTGCTTCGTCACCAGTGCAACCTGATGAGGAGGGAACCTTTCACACTACATGGCTGCCACAGCCATCCTCTGCCAGCCTACAGCCGGTGTCACAGTGGTCACCTTGCCCCAGTTACACCTCACACGATGCCATCAACTCACCGTACATGCAAGACATGTGCATGCAAGCTGCCTGTCCCAGCTACACAATGCTGGGGCCCCCCTCGGTCATGTCTTACAGCCCGCAACCACTGCAGAGCAACTTCGCAGGGAACTGCCAGGTAGGATACGTCTTGGGTTTTCCCGAGCTCACACCAAGGGTACAATGAATGGGGAACACCTTTGATGCCTTGCAAACGTAGAGTCGTGTAGTGCGCAAACAAATAAGTTAAGTGTCATTGTGTGGGAAGAAACTGCAGATGCCGGTTTAAACCGAAGATAGACACAAAATGCTGGAGTAACTCAGCGGGACAGGCAGCATCTCTGGAGAGAAGGAATTGGTAGGAAAGAACTGCAGATGCTGGGCTCACACAGAAGATAGACACAAAAATGCTGGAGTAACTCAGCATCTCTGGAGAGAAGGAATGGGTGACGTTTCGGGTCGAGACCCTTCTTCAGTGTCATTTATATATAATTTGTTTTTGTGCGTTTGTCTGAGTTTCTGCGCTGGTGATGCTGCTGTGAGCAGGATTGTCAATGGACTAGTAGCTCAGCGTCCTTGTAAACCAGGCCTGACTTGACTGAACCTGATGGTGAAGCGACTTCTCTGCAGAGTGAAAGGCAATTGACATTTCAATAACCATCCATTGCAGCTGGAAAAGATAAAGGTAAAGGCTGGGCGGCACGGTGGCGCAGCCGGTAGAGCCACTGCCGCACGTCGCCAGAGTCCCGGGTTCGATCCTAACCTCTGACGCTGTCTGTGCGGAGTTTGCACATTCTCCCTGTGACCGCGCAGGATTCCTTCGGGTGTCCCAGTTTCCTCCCACATTCCAAAGACGTGCGGGTTTATGGGCTAATTGGTATCTGTAAAATAAAAAATTAAAACTGTCTCTGGTGTGGGAAGTGAATGAGACTGTGGGATAATTGTTCCATTCCCTTTGGAGGAAATTTGGCCATGGAGCCATACAGTGTGGAAACAGTCCCTTCGGCCCTACTTGCCCAAAATGTCCCTTTTCCCTCCAATCCTGCCCTATCCTTTACCTGTCTCATTGTTTCTTAAACGTTGCAATCGTCCCTACCTCAACAACCTCCTCTGGCAGCTCATTCCATACACCTACCACCCTTTGCATGAATGTTTGTCACAGTCCATCAAGTTCACCACATGCCTCTGTGTGTGAAGATACTTTTATTTTCGTCACATCATCAGACCACTAGAGGGCAGTGATAATACAACCATATTTCTTAAAACAAACCGTGCCTTTTGAAGGATGATCTCTCCCCCTCTGAGTATGAATGAAACGTACGCAAAACTCAGTCAAAAGATTGCACCAGTACAGCAGAACTATGTAGCAAACCCTTCATATAGTTTCTCTGCCAGTTCTTGTGAATGGGGTGACTCAGGGTGCTGGAGCCTCGTCAATAGACTGTGAAAGGTATGCCTGCAGTACATCAGATCAAGTCAAGTCAAGTCGAGATTATAGTCACATCCACAAGCAGGACGAACTTCAGGTGCAATTAAAAAATTGCTCACAGGCACATGGACTCAGACAGCAGACTAAAAACCCAAGTTATCCATAAACCATGCACAAATTCTACCGCAACGTGAAAGGAAATCTGCGCAAAAAATACACAATTAGTAAACAAGTCCATGGCAGTGCAAAAGGAGGTCCATCGTGTTCCATTGCCAAGGAAGATCAAGAAGCTAATAGTTGCAGGAAAGGAGCTGTTCTTGAAGCTGGTGGTGTGAGATTTTAGGCTTCTGTCCCACCCGCCCAGTCATTGAGTTTCAAGTCAGTTCAAGATTCAATTTAGAGGAATCCACTTTGATGTTGTTATTGGCCATGATGAAGCTTCACCAAACAACCGTCAGGTTCTGTAGATCAACCACAAATGCAACTGATTCTGTGCAACTGAAGATACCTTCTAATAATCAACTTCCTCATAGAAAGCAAAGTGCTGGAGTAACTCAGGGAGGTCAGGCAATACCTCTGAAAGAGATGGGGAGGCAATGTTTTGTGCCGGGATGCCTGAAGGGCCACGACCCTACACGACACTTATCTATGTCCATCAGAGATGCTGCCTGACCCCTCTGAGATACTCCAGCACTTTGTGACTTTGGAGATACAGTGCAGAAATGGGCCATTCAGCCCAACAGGTCTGATTATGACCAGACAGTGATCACCCGCATACTAACCCCATCCTACACACTCGGGACAATTTACAATTATACCAAAATCAATTAACCTACAAACCTCTATGCCTTTGGATTGAGGGAGGAAACCAGAGCACCCGGAGAAAACCCACGCGGTCACAGGGAGAACACACATACTCGCACAGACAACACACATGGTCAGGATTGAACCCAGGTCTAAGAAGCAGTAAAGCAGCAACTCTACCGCTGCACCATTGTGCTGACCTTAAATGCAAGGTTCCATCATCTGCAGGTCATTATGTCTTCCTCATCTGACTTCATTGAGAACCATGAGCTCTGGAATTTTGCCATGCCTTCTGTAACACACAGATGCACTCAGCTCAGGCTTCACCAAACCCAATTGGACCATGACTGCAAGTTGTAACTCAATAAGCTTCTGCCCTGCAGTAGGTTACAGGTTTGGCTTAGTTTAGAGATACATCGCGGAACAGGCCCTTCAGCCCACCAAGTCCGCATTGACCAGCGATCCCCGCACATTAACACTATCCGACACGCACTAGGGAACATTTTTACATTGATACCAAGCCAAATTAACTCTCAAACATGTACGTCTTCGGAGTGTGGGAGGAAACCAAAGATCTCGGAGAAAACCCACACAAGTCACGGTGAGAGAACGTACAAACTCCGTACAAACAGCGCCCATAGTCAGGATCGAACCCGTGTCTCTGGAGCAGTAAGGCAGGAACTCTACCCTTGCGCCAGCGTGCCGCCCTCTGGGATGAAATGGAAATTGTGCAATTTTGCTCTCCATTTCACCTTCACTCAACTTTTACTTTTCGAGATGCAGATGCAGCGTGAAAATACGTCATTTACCTTCAAATATTGGAGGGTAGATGTCTTTCTGAACCAAAAGGAGGGACCAGTGTAGTATAGTATGTTACCGTGGTGATGAAGGTGTAAGAAGGAGAAAGCACGGTCTGATTGAGTACAAAACAAAGCTTGCTTATGCCGTATTGAAATGGTGATTGAAAAGCTGCCGAGTTAAGCTCCACCACTGCCTATCAGTTCAAATAATGTCAACATGTATCATCACTTAACTCCCTTTCACTGTGGAAGGTGTTGGAGCAATTACTATTCACGCTAATCAGTGTGAGTAGCTGCTATGCTGATATGCTACAAGTATAAAGATAATAATGCATATTGGTAACATGCTTGTAATTTAGAAGCTGCAGATGGAAAAATAAATTATTTGCAATTATTTAGCATCAATCTCAGTCCCGGGACATCAAAATAGCCGTGCAGACCAACCAAGTGCCTTTGCCTTGTAGACACTGTTGGTATGTAGGAAGAGCCATGGTCTGTTTGCACACAGCCAGTTCCAACACATGGTCAGATTGCCCGGCTACTTTGTGATGCTCATTGAGTATTTTGAAGGCTCTTGGGGTGGTTGGGTGTGGTGGGGGAGTGAGAGGGAAGGATATCGCTCTCTTATGCGAAATAATGGCAGGGGAATTTCTGCACCCATCTGAGAAGGGACGCAGCCTCTCGTTTTATTGCCTTGTGTGACCAACATCACCCCCAACAGCACGCCCCTGGTACTGCAACGGCTCGACACCAGGTTGTTACAACCTGTGGGTATGGACGTTGAATTGCCCCGTTTCAAGTTATACCCCGCTACCCACTCATGTTCCTTTCCCTCACTCACCCAACGCGCACACATTCCTCCCACCTGCCCCCCCACCACCCTGTTCCTTTACTCTCATCCCCTCATTTTCCATTTTCGTATGTTCACGTCATAGAGGCAGGATTAGGCCATTCGGCCCATCGAGTCCACTCCGCCATTCAATCATGGCTGATCTATCTTTCCCTCTCAACCCCATTCTCCTGCCTCCACCCCATAACCCCTGACGCCAGTACTAATCAAGGATCTGTCAACCTCTGCCTTAAAAATACTCAATGACTTGGCCTCCAATGCCTTCTTTTATCCCCCCACTTTCTCCTCCCCCTGCCCCCTACCTCCCATATCCCTCCCTCTGGACCCAGTGATAACTAAGCCCTGACCATTAATCCAACGGAGGGTAATCAGTGACAGACACAGAAAGCTGGAGCAACTCAGTGGGACAGGCAACATCTCTGCAGAAAAGGAGCGGGTGGCGTTTCGGGTGGAGACCCTTCTTCAGACTGGGAAACACGAGATATAAATGGTGACATAGAGAGATATGGAACAACTGAATGAAAGATATGCAAAAAGGCAAAGATATTCTTGATTACAACGGGTGTCAAGGGTTATGGGGAGAAGGCAGGAGAATGGTATTAGGAAACAGAGATCAACCATGATTGACTCGATGGGCCAAATGGCCTTATTCTGCTCCTGTAACGTGTGAACTGTTAGTTGATCAAACGTTTTGTTTCTCCACAGTCGAGGGCGCCCACACCAGCTGGTCTTCCGCAAATGGATCTTTCAGGCCAGCAGCCATCGCTCAATCACTCTCCTTGGAGCCACACGCTCTCGGCTCTACCATCACCAGGGACACCGTGTCCAGCAAGCCCCTTGCCGTCTCTGCCGCCCCAGTTTGTGCCTCTGAACATTTCTCTCCCTGAGCCTGGACTTCTGGAGCTGGAGGATGCCAGGAGAACCATTGCCAACATGCCCATTGAGAAGCTGCTGCAGCAAGACGAAGACAATGACACGTACGTTACTTTGCACTAGCTGCGGGGAGCCAGAATGTCTAGGTTGAGAGTAGTAGTGCAGAGAGCCACAGCTATATGACTATAGAGGAGGGTGCTAGAGAGGGCTTGCAGCTTGTACCTCCTACTGACGACATGAATTCTTGTCACCAAAGGGCACAAGGTGCTGGAGTAACTCAACAGGTAGAGCAGCATCCCTGGAGAACATGGATAGGACTTCAATCTGAAGAAGGGCCTCGACCTGAAATGTCACCTATCCATGTTGAGCCTCAAGAAGGGTCTAAACCCAAAACATCACTTATCCATGTTCTTCAGAGATGCTGCCTGACGTGCTGAGTTACTCCAACAATTCCTGCCCTTTTGTGTATTAATCAGAATCCACAGTTCCTCGTATCTATATACATTCTTGTCACGTTGCTTCTCGCAAGTTTAGGTAGATGGAAGAGTATGAATATTGACTTCTCTGACTTCAAGTAACGATTGCTTTTGGTCTCCCTCCATCCCTCCCTCTTCCTAGTTCTCCGATCGGTCTGACTGTCCCCCTGATTAAATTTTATCTCTGATTGCTTCGTTTTCACCTTCTACTAGCTAGCAAATACATTTTCCTTGATCTACATCCCCTTTAATGTCTTGTTTTCACATCTTACATTTCCTTGCCTCTGTGTCTTCCTCACCCCTGACTCTCAGTCTGAATAAGGATCTCGACCCGAAACATCACCCCTTCTATCCAGAGATGCTGCCTGTCCCGCTGAGTTAAAGCCCTGTCCCACTGTACGAGCTCACTCAAGAGTTCTCCCTTGTTTGCCCTGACTCGAACTCGGAGATTTACGGTAATGGCCGCTCGTAGGTACGCGGGGCTCTCGTGGACATTTTTCAACATGTTGAAAAATCTTCACCAGTCTTCCCGAGCTTACCGAGTTTCCCGAGACCCTGCCGTTAGCGTTACGAGCCGCTAAGAGACGTCCCCGAGCTCCGACGTACCCGCTACGTTCATTCTCTGTGCTTACAACGAGTTAGATTTTTTTTCTTTAAACTCAGGAGAGCTCTTGAATGAACTCATACAGTGGGACAGGGCTTTTACTCCAGCATTTTGTGTCTATCTTCAGTGTAAACTGCAGTTCCTTCCTACACATTGGATCTCTTGGTGTTTGTTACTGTATGTCAGCCCCATATTCCTAACTTTCTATTTGACAATAGTTCATTTATCAATTTGATCCACACTTAAGACTTAAGGCAAGACCGTCAGCTGTGTGCCATTATCTGTTTGCTCAACACTGATCTGTCGACAGTGACAAGACCTATTCACTGCATTTTTGTTAAACATCCGTCAGGTTTATTTTACCGAACGATCGCTTTAGGAAGTTTCCTGCTGTATAGTTAGCGATCTGTCACGGGCATTGAAAAGCATTTACGAACCCGTCACATTTGGCATTCAGCACAAAGACATACATTTAAAACATCCCAAAGTCACGTCAAGTCATTTTTATTTCTATAGCACATTTAAAAAACAACTCTCGTTGTCCAAAGTGCTTTACATTGGTGTAAGAATAGTATAACAAACAACAGTGGTCCATAGATTAAATACAAACATCACTACATACATATAGCCCTCGCTCAGAGGACGGCAAGAAAGACTTGGGAGTAGAGATGAGTTTTTAGTCTCGACTTAAAGGAGTCGATGGAGGGGGCAGTTCTGATGGGAAGAGGGATGCTGTTCCACAGTCTAGGAGCTGCAACCGCAAAGGCACGGTCGGTCGCCCCTGAGCTTCTGCCTAGACCGCGGGATGTTCAGCAACCCCAAGTCGGCCGATCTGCGGGACCTGGAGGTGGTGTGGTGGGTGAGCAGATGTTTGATGTGGGTGGGGGCGAGCCCGTTGAGGGCTTTGTAGACATAAAGGAGGATCTTGACTGGTACATTTCCATTATCACTGGTCTTGGTTGAGTTGAAAATGCTTGTCTCAGGGTGACCATATTTAGCTTTTTTTTAATAGTGGGTGCCTATGAATTAAACGCAATGCTTTTAGTGTCGTTTAGAGTAGTTGTACGCAGTTTAGTTTAGTGCGGTCTGGTGCAGCTTGCTTTAGTTCAGAGCTGCAGCTTGGAAACTTATTTGCAGCATGTGATTATTTTTCTATGACTTAGCCATTAGCAATATTTTTTTTAATATCAACTATTATTCCAGATTAAACCTCTGCTAAACGCTGGCTACAGTTTACATTGTTTACATACCAGCCCATGGTCATGTAACATTTGCTGAGGCACTTCTTTTAATTCTGCATTAAAATAAATTAAGTATTTTTAAATAATTCCAAAGAAATCAAATGCAAATATGTGAAAGGTTCATAACTAAACTCACTGTTGTTGATTACAAAAAGGAGAAGTCTTTAGTGAGTTATGTTTGTATCACACGGAAGCAGGCCCTTCGGCCCAACCCATCCATGCTGACCAGGTTTAATAGCTGAGCTTAACACAACGTACTCGAGTAACGCAGCGGGTCTGGCAAGAGTCAACTGTGTCCTAAATTGGAGCCATGACATGTTTTATGTGCTGCAGCATAACAGATAGGTAAACATAGTCCTCAGAGTACTCATCGCACATGTAGAGGTTATGGATAGCTACAGTAGGTGATGTTTCTGGTCGGGACCCTACAAACACTGACAAAAAGTGCTGGAGGAACTTGGCTGATCAGTACCAACTATGGAGGGATATCGACAGAGACTGTTACAAGGTGGGAATCCTTCCTCACTCTGAAGAATGATCCCGACCCGAAAAGTTGTCCGTCCGTTTCCCTCCGCAGATGCTGCCTGGCTCGTGAATTTCTCCAGCACTTTGTTTTTGATTTAAAATATTTCTGGCCGATGGTGTGAAGTGTCACTCCGCTCACGTTTTACTGGTCAGCACACTGCCAGCAGTCTCTCACACGGCAGCCACCCGCAACATCAAGTCTCACAGACAGGCATGAATAGCTGGCGTAGCTCAGCGAGACAGGCAGCATCTCCGGAGAGAAGGAAGAGGTGACGTTTCGGGTCGAGAGTCAGGGGAAAGGCGAACTAGAGATATAGACGGCACTTAGGAGAAATGAATGGAAGATACGCAGAAAGCAAAGATGATCAAGGGAATGTAGGGCATACAATTGGCCATTGTTATCAAGGAAATGTACGTCATGTCCTTGATCACTGTTGCTTTCTGCATGTTTTCCATTCATTTCCCCTTAAGTACCATCCACCTCTCGTTCCCCGTTCCCCTCACTCCCAGACTGGAGAAGGGTCTCGACCCGAAACGTCACCCATTCCTTCTCTCCAGAGATGCGGCCTGCTCCGCTGAGTTACTCCAGCATTTTGTGTCTGCCTCCGGTTTAAACCAGCATCTGCAGTTCCTCCCTACACATCGAGACTCTCAGCCTGCAAAGCTGCAAGCAAGACATCCATTGTCCCAGTCTCTGTACATATCACCCTTGACACTGACCTGGAATAGTCTTTAGATTCTGAGGGAAAAATGAATAGTTTTTATAATAGGTTAGAAAGCTTCACATGGGGTATAGATAGCAGGTGAGCCCCATGGACCGATGGCTATCTGTGGTAATGCGATGAAAATGCTAATGGCTTATGTTTTCTTTGTTTAAATAGCCAGAGCTAAGTTGATCTGGATCTGTAAATAGGATTTCATTTTTTTTAATGCTGCCTGGTCATTAAAGTGATAGGGCTAAAGGAGAAAAAATATGCTCCTCTCCATACTGTCTTTGTATCGCACCTTCATGAAGCTTGAACTGTGTGAGATTTAGATTGTTTGGCACCAGGTGAGTGGGCTTGAAACAGCCCAGAGGTAGATTAGCTGATGTAGTGTTTAACAATACCTCTTGTTGATAGCATTGAGAAATTGAGAGTACTAAGTCTCCACTTTATTGGCTTTTGCAAGCCTGTGTCCTTCAGGAGCATCTGTACGATGTCTGCTTTCAATTATATTTGATGCAGTGATGATTGAAGTTATATTCTCTGTTTATTTTGCCGGTTGGTCAAAGATAATCATCGATGTCCTGTGTAACTTCACTCTTCAGGAAGTTAATTTTTTACAGTATAAAGAAACTGATGGCAGTCTTGAGATAAGGGTTCGTGTTGAGACATAGAGGCAAAGGAAAGACAGCTTTCTCTTTTCCTGGCCTTTTACACATTGGAGATACAGCGAGGACGCAGGCCCTTCGGCCCACCAAGTCCACACCGACCAGCGATCCCCGCTGCACTAGCACTATCTTACACACTATGGCCAATTTACAATTTTATTGAAGCCAATTAACCTGTGAATCTGAACGTCTTTGGAGTGTGGGAGGAAACTGGAGCTCCTGGAGGAAACCCACGCGGTCACAGGGAGAGCGAGCAAACTTCGTGCAGACAGCACCCGTAGTCAGGATCAAACCCGGGTCTCTGGAGCTGTGAGGCAGCAACTCTACCGTTGCACCATTGTGCCGCACTTCACACCGGAAGTAGCTGAGAATGCTAAATGCTGTCCCATAGAAAGTGGTTGCAGCAAATGGGTGCAATGACAAGGAATCGACATTATACTATGGAGAGAAAGGAATTGGAGGAAGTTACTGAAAAGTGCTAGTAGACATTGCCCTGTTGGCTGAAATGGTCAGCTCCTGTACTAAGGCCTTAATATGACTTATACCTTTGTTTAAGATGTAAAGGATCTCTTCTTTTCAAAATTAAATGAAAATTAAAGATTCTGGAAATATACAATAAAAAAACACAGAAAAAAGGTGGAAGAAACCAGCAAGTCAGACTGCACCTGTGGAAAGAGAAACAGTTAGCGTTCCAGATGTGGAACCTGCAGTGCAACTGAGAAACGGATAAACAAATTAGTTCAGATAAGAGAAAAGTTGCGGAAGAGGAATGGACAGAACAAAGGCATTCCTCCGTCCGGCTGAATCAAAGGAGTAGTAGTTAAGATAACTTTAATTATCTTTATTGGTGCAATGTATTGTTAATGTCATGTGGTCACTGCACTTAACTCGATTCTTCAATCAAAGTCTGAAGAAGGGTCTCGACCCGAAACGTCGCCTATCTCCTTCGCTCCTTAGATGCCGCTGCACCTGCTGAGTTTCTCCAGCTTTTGTGTAACCCAAAGAGGAAACTAACTATTTGTTTATATCAGAAGCTGAATATAATCAAACCTAGTCTTTCACGAGAGGGTTAGATTTAGCTCTCAGGGCAAAAAAAAATCAAGGGATACGGGGAAAAGCTGGAACAGGGGTACTGATTTTAGATGATCAGCCATGATCATATTGAATGGCGGTGCTGACTCAAGGGGCCGAATGGTCTGCTCCTGCACCTATTTTTCTTTGTTTCTATATTTCTAGTCAACATGGTTTATTGGGGAAGGGGAAGGGAAAGGGGGGAGAATGGAGTTGAGGGGGAAAGGTTAGATCAGCCATAATTGAATGACGGTGTAGATTAGATGGGTTGCAAGGCCTAATTCTGCTCCCATGTCTCATAGTCTTATGAAAGGTACATCATGGTAGACAACTTTGCTGAGGATGTTTTGGGGAAAGTTGATAGTGGGCAATCTGGTGTATTTAGATTCAGTAAGGCCTTTGACAAGGTTCCCCATGGAAGGTTGGTTAAGAAGGTTCAATCTTTGGGTGTTAATGGTGGAGTAGCAAGATGGATTCAACAGTGGCTGAATGGGAGATGCCAGAGAGTAATGGTGGATGGCTGTTTGTCAGGTTGGAAGCCGGTGACCAGTGGGGTGCCTCAGGTATCTGTTTTGGGTCCACTGTTGTTTGTCATGTACATCAATGATCTAGATGATGGGGTGGAAAATTGGATAAGTAAGTATGCAGATGATACTAAGATAGGTGGTGCTGTGGATAATGAAGTAGATTTTCAAAGTCTACAGAGAGATTTGGGCCATTTGGAAGAGTGGGCTGAAAGATGGCAGATGGAGTTTAATGCTGATAAGTGTGAGGTGCTACATCTTGGCAGGACAAATGAAAATAGGACGTACATGGTAAATGGTAGGGAGTTGAGGAATGCTGTGGAACAGAGGGACCTAGGAATAACTGTGCATAGTACCCTGAAGGTGGAATCACATGTAGATAGGGTGGTAAAGAAAGCTTTTGGTGTGCTGGCCTTTATAAATCATAGTAGGGAAGTAATGTTAAAATTGTACAAGGCATTGGTGAGACCAATTCTGGAGTATGGTGTACAATTTTGGTCGCCTAATTATAGGAAGGATGTCAACAAAATAGAGAGAGTACAGAGGAGATTTACTAGAATGTTGCCTGGGTTCCAGCAACTAAGTTACAGAGAAAGGTTGAACAAGTTAGGTCTTTATTCTTTGGAGCGCAGAAGGTTAAGGGGGGACTTGATTGAGGTCTTTAAAATGATGAAAGGGATAGACAGAGTTGACGTGGATAAGCTTTTCCCATTGAGGGTAGGAAAGATTCAAACAAGAGGGCATGACATGAGAATGAAGGGACAGAAGTTTAGGGGTAACGTGAGGGGGAACTTCTTTACTCAGAGAGTGGTGGCTGTGTGGAATGATCTTCCTGCAGAAGTGGTGGAGTCAGGATCGATTTTAACATTTAAAAGTAAAGTGGATAGGTATATGGACGGGAAGGGAATGGAGGGGTATGGTCTGAGTGTAGGTAGATGGGGACTAGGGAAAAATAAATGTTCGGCACGGACTGGAAGGGCCGAGAAGGCCTGTTTCCATGCTGTAATTGTTATATGGTTATATGTTATATGGTTATATTTAGACATGGCACTTAATAAGTTGTGTAGGAGGAGACTGCAGATGCCGATTTATACCAATGATAGACACAAAGTGCTGGAGTAACTCAGCGGGTCAGGCAGCAACTCTGGAGAGAAGACCTCCTGATCTTTCGGATCGGGTTGGAACCTTTCTTCACATTGGTAAGGCATGACAGAATTAGTGCACTAATTAAGAGCCCAGGGTATTGGAGGATGTGTGCGGCAAGTATTAACAACTGGACATCATATAGAAGACAGAGATTAAATTGGTAATTTTCAGGCTGGAGAGATGTAACCTGCAGAGTTCACTGAGGATCGCTTCACATTAATGATTTGGAGGAGGAAACGACATGTAAGGTTTACAAGTTTGCCCACGATACAAAAGTAGGTGGAAGGGTAGATTGTAAGAAGGACATTGTGACTGCATCGGGGTGTGATTGGACAAAAACCTGCAAAATGAAGGGGAGGCGTGACTGATGTCACGCACTTCCTTGGAGGGATTCAAAAGGTGGATTGTTGTCTAAATGGAGAGACACTGCAAATGAGTAATGTTCAGAGGCATCTGGATGGTCCAGTGTATAAATCACCAACAGCTAGCAGGCAGACCCAACTAGTCGTTAAGAAAGCAAATTGCATGTTGGCCTTTATTATAGAGTGGTTGGAGTAAGTAATGGGAGGTTTACAGAGAGTTGTACATGGGGCTGTTGAGGCCACACTTGGACTATTGTGCTTTGGCAAACTAATTATTACCCATCCCTACTTTCAAGGAATTGAGTGACTAGCAGAACCATTCAATGGATAATTAACAGTTACTGTAAATATAATGTTGTGCGGTCTGAAACCAGACTCACACCAGATAAGGACGGTGTATTCCATTTCACAAATAGATTCTATCGTGAATTTCTAAAGGGCCAGTCCCACTTAGCGATTTTTTTCGGCAAGTGCCGGCGTGATATCAGGGTCGCCAAAAGATTTTGAACATTTCAAAATCCAGCGGCGACAATAAAATGTTGCGACACTTGAAAAAACACCGCGCGTCAATACGTCATCACGCTGCGTCACGCCGTGAATTTTTCAGTTACCCGATGCGTCAGTCAATTATACCGGCAGTCCCAGAGAAAACCGTTAAGTGGGACAGGCCATTAAGAACAATTGCTACTGAGTCCATTATTAATTCTGAAATTCTAAAGGGCGGCCCAGCGGTAGAGCTGCTGCCTTACAGCGCCAGTGAGCCGGGTTCGATTCTGACTACGGGTGCTGTCTGTACGGAGTCTGTATGTTCTCCCTGTGACAGGCCAACTTACCAAACTTACAGAACTTACAAAATTCTTAAGGGGTTGGACAGGCTAGATGCAGGAAGATTGTTCCCGATGTTGGGGAGGTTCAGGACAAGGGGTCACAGCTTAAGGATAAGGGGGAAGTCCTTTAGGACCGAGATGAGAAGGACTTTTTTTCACACAGAGAGTGGTGGGTCTCTAAATCTCTCTGCCACAGAGGGTAGTTGAGGCCAGATCGTTGGCTATATTTAAGAGGGAGTTAGATGTGGCCCTTGTGGCTAAAGGGATCAGGGGGTATGGAGAGAAGGCAGGTACGGGATACTGAGTTGGATGATCAGCCATGATCATATTGAATGGCAGTGCAGGCTCGAAGGGCCGAATGGCCTACTCCTGCACCTAATTTCTATGTTTCTATGTTTCTATGACTGCGTGGGTTTTCTCCGGGTGCTCCGGTTTTCTCCCACACTTCAAAGACTTTCAGGTTTGTATGTTAATTGCTTACTGTGTAGGAGTCAGTGTTGACCGCTGATGGGCATGGACTCTGTCGGCCGAAGGGGCCTGTTTCCGCGCTAAACTAAACTAAACTAAATTGATGGCTTTGGGTAACCAGTGTAATGAAAGGATATGATAAGTTAAATTACAGGCATATTTTCACTGACTAAGCAAACTGATTAAGAGATTAGTCAATAACCATTCCTCAACACAGTTACATGCCTAATATCCATAATGCTATTTTTTTTAATATTACAATTTACTTCACTGAATCTGATGTTCCCAACTTGAGATCATCGCTCTGCTTCTCCACGAGCCTAGCTTGCATTTTTGGGGAACAATGGAAGATCTTTATAATATCTTTATAATCTTAATAATTGCTGTATTTAAGAGGGAGTTAGATGTGGCCCTTGTGGCTAAGGGGATCAGAGGGTATGGAGAGAAGGCAGGTGCGGGATACTGAGTTGGATGATCAGCCATGATCATATTGAATGGCGGTGCCGGCTCGAAGGGCCGAATGGCCTACTCCTGCACCTAATTTCTATGTTTCTATGTTTCTATATGCCTCTGATTCTAAACATTTTGAGAATGCAATACAATCAAAAGGGACTATAGCTTCAACTTATCTAATCATTACTGATATATTCCTGAAGTACTGATAAAAACTGAAGTTTTTTATAGTTGTATTTGTGTTCCATGTAAGATTACCCATTGTCATAAAGACCAGCTGTAAAAGCCAATAAACGGTGTGTTATTTTGTGGAATATGTAAAATAAACACACATTTACACACAACCTCCATCCAGTCTCATGAATTTTTGGCACAAAGAGGAATCTCTAAGTAAATCATTATGTAAGGTCAATGTCAGCAGATTTACAAACCCGAGCTGTAGCAGATTTATTCAGAACTCATTTGTAGCAAAAGCAGCTGCCGAGGAATTTCAATCTGAGTAATGACATTACTCCAGAATAGAAGGGTGGTGTGGAATAACCGGGAGACCACTGTAACTACCTGTGGTAAGTTGTGCAGGAAGGAGCTGCAGATGCTGGTTTACACCGAAGATAGGCACAAAATGCTGGAGTTCCTCAGCAGGACAGGCAGCATCACTGGAGAGAAGGAATGGGTGACGTTTCGGGTCGAGACCCTGCTTCAGACTGAGAGTCAGGGGAGAGGGAGATAAGGGAGTGTAAAGTGTATCCTTTATCCTTTCTTTGTGCACTGCGGGCGGCTTGATTGTATTCATGTCATTTTTCACTGGATAGCATGCAAATAAAAGCTTTTAATTGTACGTCGACATATGTGACAATACTGAACTAAACTAAACTGAACTAAACTAAACTAAACTGAACTGAACTGAACTGAACTGAACTGAACTGACAATGGAAATCAACCCTTCCTAACATGCCTAGCGAAAAGGGAAATGCTCAATGGATTATCATCAAGCTACCACAAAATGCAGGAGTAAAGGGCCTGTCCTACCAGCATCCGACTCCATGCGATGAGCATGACCAAACCGGCAGCGAGGGCCAAGCGGAGGTCGGGTGAGTGGCGCAACGCGGCGCAAAGTGAGGCGAACTTGGAGCGAAGTCTTAAAGGTAAGTTCGCCAGGACAGAGAGGGGCACACAGAGAGGGGCACAGAGGCACACACACAGAGGGCCACAGAGCCACACACATAGAGGGTCACGGAGGCACCTACAGAGAGGGTCACGGAGGCACGACGTCGAGACGGTGTGTAATGCTTCGAGGCGACTGCGAGTGGACAATCCGTTGCCGCGCGGAATTTTTGAGCATAGTCAGTTTTTCGGAGCCCCGCGCGATGTTGGGACGAACTCCGCACAATTCCGCACAGCTCCGGCAATCGAAGTGGGACCGGCCCCGCGACGCCGGACGGCTCAAGCGACCACGTTAGGTCGCGCTCATCGCATAGAGTTGCATGCTGGTGGGACAGGACCTTAACTCAGCGGGACAGGCAGCATCTCTGGAGAGAAGGAATGGGTGACATTTCAGGTCGAGAACCTTCTTCAGAAGGGCTGGCACCGAACTGTACACAGTACTGAGTCTGAAGAAGGGTCGCAACCCGAAATGTCACCCATTCCTTCTCTCCAGAGGTACTGCCTGTCCCATTGAGTTACTCCGGCATTTTGTGTCTATCTTCAGTGTAAACCAGCGTCTGCAGTTCCTTCCTACCAATAAATGGCATTTGTGTGAAAGCCCTTCTGGTTGATCACTTGACGATGGAGACAGGGGCTTCAGTTTGTGGGACATTGGCAATAGCATCTGACATGGGCTCCACTTAAATGGGGTTGGAAGCGGTGACCTGGGAAAGCAGGAACAAGTACTGTAGCCATGACCTTACAAGTTGTGATGAGGGAAATGGAGTTTGGAGGGATATGGACCAAACGCAGGCAGGTGGGACTAGTGTAGCTGGGACATGTTGGCCAGTGTGGGAAAGTTGAGTCGAAGGGCCTGTTTCCACACTGTATCACTCTATCAATCTATGACTCTATAAAAATACGTTAAATTTGAAAAGTCCCACAATGATTACTGAGAAACTAAGTGTGAGGGAAAGCAATGGAATTTACTAATTATAGGGAAGCATTGAACAAACTAACTTCTAGGAAATATGGTGATAATCTAAGATTGAAAGATCTGTGTTAGAATGCACAGAGGAACAAAGGAGCAGGAATCTCTCATTCAACAGGACCTCGCCTGAAACGCCCCAGCCCTCCTGTGCCAAATTAATACAGCTACTGATTGAAAAGATTATCGAACTTCTTTTTAAACACTTGCAGTAATCAAGCACAATGGTGCAACATTAGGGTGGTCACGGTGGCGCAGCGGTGGAGTCGCTGCCTTACAGCGAATGTAGCGCTGGAGACCCGGGTTCGATCCTGACTATGGGTACTGTGTGGAGTTTGTACGTTTTCCCCGAGATCTTCGGTTTCCTCCCACACTCCAAAGACGTACAGGTTTGTAGGTTGATTGACTTGGTAAATGTAAAAATTGTCCCGCGTGGGTGTAGGATGGTGATAATGTGCGGGGATCGCTGGGCGGCACAGACCCAGTGGGCCGAAGGGCCTTTTTCCACGCTGTCTCTTTAAACTAAACTAAATTAGTGTTGCTGCCTCACAGCGTCAGAGACCCGGGTTCGATCCTGACCTTGGGTGCTGTCTGTATGGAGTTTGTACGTTCTCCCCGTGACTGCGTGGGTTTTCTCCCAGTGCTCCGGTTTCCTCCCACACTCCAAAGGCGTGCAGGTTTGTAGCTTAATTGGTTTTGATAAGTTGTAAAATTGTACCTAGTGTGTGTAAGTTAGTGTGCGAGGTGATCGCTGGTCGGAGCGGACAGTGGGCTGAAGGGCCTGTTTCTGCATTGTATCGCTAAACTAAACTAAACTAAAGCTTCCACATTCACCGATTTCCAGAGATTCACCGAGATCTGAAAAAAGAAATTCCTATGCACCTCAGTCTTAAATAGCTGCCCCTTATATTGTAACCATGTCCTCTCATTCACCACTGCACTGAACATGCACCAAATGTTATTTTTGCATTAAGTGTTATTCTTGCCATAACATTATTCTTGCACTAAAAGTTATTCCCTTTATCATGTATCTACACACTGTGAATGGCTCGATTGTAATCATGTATTGTCTTTCTGCTGACTGGTTAGCATGCAACAAAAGCTTTTCACTGTACCTCGGTACACGTGACAATAAACTAAACTGACCAGCTAAGACTCTCTCACTGGTGGAAATATCGTCACATTTACTCTCTCAAGCTTCTTTAGGATCCTCTACGTTTCAATAAAATCACTCCTTCATTTGAACTGCAGAATAAGACATTTTAAGCCATTTGTGATTTCTTTTTAAACAATCCTCTCACCATGGGAATTAATCTCCTCAATCTCTTCTGAACTACTCCCAATATTAGTATATCTCTAATTAAATAACGCTAGGCACCAAAACTATACGCAGTACACAGTCTGAAGAAGGGTCTCGATCCGAAAACTCACCTATTCCTTCTTTCCAGAGATGGTGTCTGACCCGCTCAGTTACTCCAGCATTTTGTGTCAATCTTCGATGTAAACCAGCATCTGCAGTTCCTTTTTACACTGTAGATAGCACTGCAGGTGCAACCTACCCAACAGATTATACAATTGTAACAATGCCTCATAGATCATCCATGATTGAATGGCGGAGTAGACTTGATGACCCAGATGGCCTAATTCTTCTCCTATAACATAGGAACTTATTAAGAAAATAGGAAATACTTCTAAAATAAGGTAATGCTAGCGTCATCTCTCCAAAGCACAAGCCTACACTCCCATCTTTTATTGATGGTTCTTGAATCTATCCTTAGCCCGTGGTCATCGGAACATGTGATAAACCTTCTTTGTCCCTTTGGTCATCGGTGCCTTTAGAAAGTTGCAGGGAGGTGCATTAGCGCTGGTCCTCCTGAACCTTTCCGCTGAACCATCTTCACCGTGCGAATCATCCATTCTTCACAGAGCGCCACAGGAGATCCTTCCTCCATGTGTGTATCAAACTTTACAACTCCTCCCCCTTCTGTTATGGGGGTGACTGAGACTGAGACTGAGACTGAAACTGAGACTGAGACTGAGACTGAGCCGCCCCCCCGTCCCCCCTCCCATCCCCACCTCCTCAATCTTTGCACATCCCCAAAGCCTTACCACTGTATCATTTCACAAACTTCCTCGCACGACTACCAGTAGGGATGAACCAGGCAGCCAATGGTAGTCATTGACGTCTCGTCTCCACCCAATGCGCCCTGAAGTTCTAGTTTGGAAAAAACTGGATGTCCATCCATTGTTCTCAAAAGTGGAAGCAAAGTTAAACCCCTTGTCCCACGGTACGAGTTCATTCCAAGAGCTCTCCCAAGTTTAAAAAAAATCTAACTAGTGGTAAGCCCGGAGAATGAACGTAGCGGGTACGTCGGAGCTCAGGGACGTCTCTTAGCGCTAACGGCAGGTACTTGGGAAGACTCACTAATGGCAGGTAAGCACGGGAAGACTCGTGAAGATTTTTCAACATGTTGAAAAATGTCCACGAGAGCCCCGAGTGCCGACGTGTGGCCATTACCGTAATTCTCCGAGTTCGAAGAGCTCTTGGAATGAACTCATACGGTGGGACAGGGCTTTTAGCAATCAGTCTAACCTGCAACTGTATGAATTGTATGATTACTCTTTTGCAGAATCCTCCACATCTATGCAGCAAAAGGTATGCGGGAACATGCCTACGCAGCTGCTGAACGGATGCACGAGCTCAGAAGACTTGACACAAAAGAACACAGGGGAAAGGTATATAAATCTTAATGTGCTCTCTTTAGTCAACTAGTTTGCTTGTCTAGAATTTCTGAAAATACTGTTCAGAGAGAAAGTATATACATTTATGAGAGGGTAGACAAACATGCTGGTTAAACTCAGTGGGTGAGGCAGCATCTATGGAGCGAAGGAATAGGCGACGTTTCGGGTTGAGACCCTTCTTCAGACTGATGTGGGGGGGGGGGGGGGGACGCCACAGACTCACGACCCTCTGTGTGAAAAAGTGTTTCCTCGTCTCCGTTCTAAATGGCTTACCCCTTATTCTTAAACTGTGGCCCTTGGTTCTGGACTCCCCCAACATCCGGAACATGTTTCCTGCCTCCATATTGTCCAAACTCTTAATAATCTTATATGTTTCAATACGATCCCCTCTCATCCTTCCAAATTTCAGAGTATACAAGCCCAGCCGCTCCATCCTCTGAGCATATGACAGTTCTGCCATCCCGGGAATTAACCTTGTAAACCTACGCTGTGACCAGAAATTAATTCATATTTGACTACAGAGTTAAGAGATTTTCGTGTTTGTTTTCTAGGTCTGCACAAAACTTGAGAGTCTTCAATTTACAACAGAAGTCTTTAATGCTTTACTCAATGCTGGCAACAAGACAACTCAAAATGGCTGCACACACACACACACACACACACACACAGGAGAAAACTACATACAAAACATCTCCCTTTGTCTTGCGCTCCCACCCCACACAGTCCACCAAACATCACATTCCCCCTTTCCAGTTTGAACGTCTCTATTCCTGAATGAGTTGCCTTGGGGGAATACCACGATTGCAACGTGTCGATCGACGAAGGACCACAGGCAGATCGGCGGGGAGTTCATCTGGCGGAACTTTGTCAAGTCAGGGGAGGGGCAAATCAGGCACTCGAGTATCCACACGATTCGGCACTGGGGTGTCCGACTGCTTGGTTCTGGTCAGGTTCTGCGCAGTCGTCACTTGAGGAACGCGGCTTCTTAATTGGTCAACATGTCGTCGGCATTGTCCTTCTTGTCCTTGGACGGTGTACATTTTGGTTCCAACCCGACCCCATAACTCATATTCGGCGCGCACTCACCCAAAAAAGTTGAAAAAGTCCAAATTTGCCATTTTGAGTTGTCTTGCTGCCAGCATTGAGCCAATCATTAAAGACTTCTGTTGTGTGGGGTGGGAGGACCCATTGTTCTTTCCGTGCAGCAGGTGGCGCTGCATGGGAGGAGCAACGGGTCCTCCCACCCCACACAGTCCACCAAACATCATAGAGATGATCCAATTAGAGCATCTAAAACAGTTAAAGGGTTTTATGGGGTCGATCAAAAGATGTTATTTCTTCCAAAGGGAAGATCAGTTACAGAGGGCTTAATGTGTTAGCGTAATAACGGCTTGTACTCACTAGAATTTAGAAGATTGAGGGGGGATCTTATAGAAACGTACAAAATTCTTAAGGGGTTGGACAGGCTAGATGCAGGAACATTGTTCCCAATGTTGGGGAAGTCCAGGACAAGGGGTCACAGTTTAAGGATAAGGGGGAAATCTTTTAGGACCGAGATGAGAAAAACATTTTTCACAAAGAGAGTGGTGAATCTCTGGAATTTTCTGCCACAGAAGGTAGTTGAGGCCAGTTCATTGCTATATTTAAGAGGGAGTTAGATGTGGCCCTTGTGGCTAAAGGGATCAGGGGGTATGGAGAGAAGGCAGGTAAGGGATACTGAGTTGGATGATCAGCCATGATCATATTGAATGGCGGTGCAGGCTCGAAGGGCCGAATGGCCTACTCCTGCACCTATTTTCTATGTTTCTATGTTTCTAATACTGTACAGAAAAAATTGTTCACAGAAACGATGATGAAAGTCCTTGAATTATCTTCCCAAGATGTTACCGAAGATTTCAGTGAAAATGTCATAACCTTGATTGATTGTATCTTCAGAATATTCAGCGAAAAGAAAATTCAAACCAAATAAATGGTAAAGATACAAATCTGCTTTGAATTAGCTGGATGGCAGAAAAAGGTCATGAGGTCATAAGTGATAGGAGCAGAATTAGGCCATTCGACCCATCAAGTCTACACCACCATTCAATCATGGCTGATCTATCTCTCCCTCCTTATCCCATTTTCCTGCCTTCTCCCCATAACCCTTGACACCCGTACTAATCAAATAGGCTGGAGATTTTGACTGGTCCTTAGAACATAGAACATAGGACATCGAACAATAAAACATAGAACATTGAACACCTTCCTCTGTTTGCTGCTATTATTTATGCACCACTTCTCCACGCCAACTTTGCACTTTGTTACATTCCTAGACACCCCTAATGGTCGCTGTGGTCGCTAACCAGCCGCTAATTGTCCGGGACCTGATTCTGTTTGGTGCTGACCTGAATGCTGTTGACGACAAAGGGTTAACGTTTCTCCATCTGGCTGCTACTTATGGCCATGTGAACATCATACAGGTAGGCATTTCTGTTGGCTTCAATAATATTGGCTATTACTGAGAGCTAATGCTATCCATTGCAGCGGTGAATGCGTTCACCCGGTGCTCTCACTCACCGCGTGTCGCGGGGTGGAGTTGTAGAATTACACACTTACCGTTGTGGATGTGTAGAAACTGCATCGTGAATGTGCATTTTGTGTAAAATCACTCCGTTTATTGTTGGAGATTTGGTTTCCTTCAGTTGAACCACTTAATTTTGCAAACAGAATTTTAATTTTAGTTTAAAGAGATAGTTTAGAGATGCAGCATGGAAACAGGCCCTTCGGCCCACTGAGTCCACGCCTACCAACTTGCCCCTGCTGACCAAGATGCCCCATCTACTCTAGTCCCACCTGCCTGTGTTTGGCTCATATCCCAATAAACCTATCCTATTCATGTACCTGTCCAGATGTCTTTTAAATGTTATTGTAATAACTGCCTCAACTACCTCCTCTGGCAGCTCGTTCCATATACCCACCCACCTGTGTGTGAAAAAATTGTCCTTCAGATTTCTGTTAAGCCTTTCCCGTCTCACATTAAATCTGTGTTCTCTGGATGTTGATTCCTCTACTCTGGGTAAAAGAGCCAGTGCATCGACTCTATCTATTCCCCTCATGATCTTATACATCTCTATAATATCACCTCTCATCCTCCTGCACTCCAAGGAATAAAGTCCTAGCCTGCACAACCTCTCCTTGGAGCTCGGGTCCTTGAGTATCTGAATTATTTGCACTTTGTAGGTCTTGGTTTAGCTTTATTATTGTCATGTGTACTAAGGGACAATGAAAGGTTTTGTTTAACATGCTATCCAAACAGATCAGATATACTCTGCATAAATACCATCACATCAAATGACAGTAAAGGTGTGGATGTGCAGTTTACCTACGAGTACAAGAAACTAGGAGTTTACCTGGACAGTAAACTGGCCTGGTCCAGGAACACTGACGCCCTGTATGGGAAGGGACAGAGCCGTCTGTAGACTTTCTGAGGAGGCTCCACTCTTTCAACGTCTGCAGTAAGATGCTGTCCTGGGGGTGGAGTTGGATTCACCAGAGGTTGGTCTTGGAGGGGAAGATGCTCCTCAAAACTGCAGAGCATCCTGGACAATACAGCTCACCCCCTCCACGACACGCTGGTCAACCTGAGGAGCAGCTTCAGCAACTGACTGGTTCCACCAAGATGCAGCACAGAACGCCACAGGAGATCCTTCTTCCCTGCGGCTATCAAACTGTAAAACTCATCCCATTTCTGTCGTGGGGTAGACTGACTCCCCTCTCCCTCCCCAATCTATGCACATCCCCAATCCTGGACTTTCCACTCATCACTTTAATTCCATATTTCATGTGTCTTGTTGTATGCCTGTTTGCAGACCAATTTCTGCCTCGGAGGGCAGTGAAGGCAGGTTCTCTGGATGCTTTCAAGAGAGAGCTAGATAGGGCTCTTAAAAATAGCAGAGTCAGGGGACATGGGGAGAAGGCAGGAACGGGCTACTGATTGTAGATGATCAGCCATGATCACATTGAATGGTGGTGCTGGCTCGAAGGGCCGAATGGCCTACTCCTGCACCTATTGTCTATTGTCTAATTTCCCTCCTGGGATAAATAAAGTTATTTCGTATCGTATCATAGTAGATAGTGCAAAGGGTGCTTAATATCTTTGTATTCTACACAGAGTGCAGAATATAGTTCTCAGCATTGTAGCGGCATGAGTTCCATGGACAAAGTTGAATGTCCACTGTGGGGTTGAGGTGAATGGGACAGTACGCTAACTTATGTAAGGATCGTTCAGAAGCCTGATAACAGAGGGGAAGAAACTATTCCCGAGTCTGGTGGTGCGCGCTCGCAAGCTTTTGTACCTGAGTAATCAGACTATGAGGTTATTTGCATACGGACTGATTGAAATGTTCTTCTCTGTAAATAAACCAGAAGAACACCTGGGTTTCCAGTAACAACAGACATTCATCAAGTGGCTGCCAAGAGATTTTGCTTTTTAAACCATCATCACTTTGGAGCTTTAGATTACATATTTTAATGGTTGAAGAGTTTTGTTCAAAACTATTGCTGGCAGCTTGATGTGTGAGAGTGAAGTTAAGAAAAGCTGCAGAAATGTGAGATGCATACGATTTTATTTTTAATATGAAGTATATATTTTTATTGATAGCTAACTTATCTGTGAGATCAAGGTCTAGTCTGAACTGGTCTAAAGCACGCAAAACACGTGATGGACTTTGTCCTGGAATAAGGGGCAAGTGAGGGCAAGCTGCTTGTGAAACCCAGTTGACATTCATCATCAACTTTGTTCCAGTTAAAGCAGAGATCTGTCGGTGCAGAGCGAGTGCATTGATGATACATAACTAACAAACAAAACATCAGCAGGTTATGTAACATCTGTGAGAGAGAAAAACAGAGTTCATGCTTTTGTGAAAGGAAAATTACGGTTCGGCTAACTTTACGTCCAGACCTTAGACTTTATAGAGGTATAGCGTGGAAACACACCCTTCTGCGCCGACCAGCGATCACCCCGTACTCTAGCACCATCCCACGCACACCAGGGGGCAATTTACAATTTTAACAAAGCCAATGAACCTACAAACCTCTTTACGTCTTTGGAGTGTGGGGGAAAAACCAGAGAACAGCGGGGAAAACCCACGCGGTCATGGGGAGAATGTACAAACTGCATATAGACGGCACCCGTAGTCAGGATCAAACCTGGGTCTCTGGCGCTGTGAGGCAGCAACTCTACCGTTGCGCCACTGGGCTTGATTACTGGAAGTGTTTAAAAATAAGTTTGATGTGTTTTTTTAATTAATGGCTATCTTAATTTGCACAGGAGGGCTGATGAATGGGGGGCATTCCTGCTCCTTTGTTCCTCTGGGCATTCTGTCACAGATCTTTCAATCTTAGATTATCACCATATTTCCCAGAAGTGGCTTTGTTCAATGCTTCCCTATAATTAGTAAATTGGAGAGTGGGAATAAACTGATTGTGGGAGCCTTCTTCCGTGTCCGTCTTCCATGTTTCAAATGTTGACCTCGCTGTCATCGTCCGTCCTGAAAAGGACGCGAGCTTCCGGTGACAATCAGTGGGAGCCGTCACTTGTCGCAATTGATGATGGTGGTAGCAGAATTAGCTCGGGATATCTCCAGTTTCCAGCCCCGCGACGTGGACGTTTCGGCTATGGGGCCAGTGTAGGAGTAAACCAGAGCACCAGGAGAAAACCCACGCAAGTCACGGGGATAACGCACAAACTCCATACAGACAGCACCCATAGTCAGGATCGAACCGTTGTCCCTGACGCTGTGAGGCAGCAACTCTACCGCTGCGACCACCTGTTAATTTGCATAATGCAATTAATGTTATGTAGTGGAAATTAACTTTTTAATGATTATGGCAAATTTAACTTGTTTGCTAAATTGAATCCCATAGAAATGGAATCAATAGTTGTGTTTAAGGGACTTATTGTGGCAGCGGCAATTGTTAGAGCGAGGCCTGGTGATGTGCATCGGTGACTGATGTTGGTCGCAGTGATCCTTTAACATATGTTCGTGGCCTTGACTTGGGTATTCACAGTATGATTTCAATGTGCAAAGGGTGCCGTGAATTAACAGCAGAGGGTGGAAAGAGACTGCAGAAAAACCGAGACAGACTGCAACTTTGACAAGATATGCAGTGAAAGGAATTTAACATAGAGCTTGTGAAATAATAATGTTTGCCAGGGAGTTTGAGAGTGTGAAATCTATATAACTAAAAATCTCATCTTGACCACTTCCTGTCTGCGCTGTATATTGATTTTAGAAAAAAACGCTACCCTATATCGCTATGATATTTGGCCATCTTACCCACAGTCCTCCTCCGCTGAGGCAGCCTCGAGGATTTTTCCGATCAATGACAAATAAAAACGTTATGAGTGTTTAAAAATTCTTGAGATCAGCTGATTGGTCCTCTTGCCTGTCAATCACCATGATGAAGGTAATTCCCCTTCCGGGGGGGGGGGGGGGCAGGATTGTAAAACCCCAGATGCCTGGATGTGAGTCAGTCACTCTGGAAGATGGTGAGGGAGAGGCCACAACTGTGATTCTGCAATGTACTTGCAATAAATGATTTGTTAGCCCTTAAATAAAATGAAATTAGTTGTTTGGCCTGTTCTGTGCTTGAAACTGCAATGAAAATGAAATGAAAATGGAAATGGAAATGAAATGAAAATGCAATGACCTGTTTGGACTGCCCTGTGCTTGAAACTGCAATGGAAATGGAAATGAAATTTCCGGATTGGCCTTGGTTGGAATACTTCCTTGCATCACATTTTCAGACAGACATCAAGTGTCAATGGATGTTTCAGAGGGGACACTCTGGAGATTTAATAGACAGGTCTAATTCCTCACTAGGATTGACTTACAGTGAGGGATTAGACACACTGGTGATGTTCTTCTTAGGGCAAAGAAGGCTTAGTGTAGTTTAGAGATACAGCTAAGAAACAGGCCCTTCAGCCCACCAAGATGGGACAACATGGCGGTGCCTTGCGGCAGCGACCTCTGCAGACAGTCTGTCTTTTTTGTCTTTGTGTTCTGTTAGGTGGATGTCTTGGTTTTAGATTTTATTTTTAGCTGTGTATATGTGGTGGAGCGGAGGGGGGGTGGGGTCGTTGGGCCTAACATCGTGGAGCCAGCGGCCTCCAACCAGAACCGACCCCGGGGCTCCAGTCGCGGAGCCCGGACTGACCATCGCGGAGCTGCACGACTTCGGAGTGCGGAGCGCTGTGGTGGCACGCGGCTGCGGCTGCAACCCGACTTCGGAGCTTGGAGGCTTTGGCTGCAGGCCCGATGGACAGTAACATCAGGAGCTCACGGGTCCCTGGTGGGAGACCGCTTTTCGGAGCTCCCGCAATCGAGGGATTTAAATCGACCCGGAGTGGGACCTTACATCGCCCGGTGTGGATTAAACGGCCGCGGGACTTACCATCGCCCGCCGGGGGGGCTCTAACATCTAACATCAAGAGCCTCGATCAGCTCGATGCAGCAATTTGACTGCTGACTGCGGGAGAAGAATAAGAACAGAGAACAGGGAAGAGATAAGACTTTTGCCTTCCATCAGAGTGAGGAGGTGTTTGGGGATTCACTGTGATGGATGTTTGTGTGGAATTGCGTTCATTGTGTGTTTTGTTTTTTGTTGTAGTTATGAGTGCGGGAACATAATTTAGTTTGAACCTATGTTTAAATGACAGTAAACGGCATTCTGATTGTGATTCTTCTGACCATGTCCATGTCGAGCATCAATGACCCATCTCATTAGTTTAGTTTAGTTTAGTTTAGTTTAGTTTAGTTTAGTTTAGTTATACAGCATGTAGACAGGACCTTTCAAACATGGTCAATCTTTCTATTGATAGTTAGCTTCTCAGAGAAATCAAGGGGTGACCAGCAATCACCCTGTATACTAGCTCCATCCCACACACCAGGGACAATTTACAGAAGCAAAGGAAGGAAACCGGAGCACCCAGAAAAAACCTGGAGAAAGTACAAATTCCGTACAGACAGCACATGTAGTCAGGATTTGAACCCAGGTCTCTGGTGCTGTTCTACCGCTGTGCCACCCTGTTCTCCCACTTTCTCATCCACTCCCTGCATATTAGGTACAATATTACTGAGGCCAGAGGTCAATGGGAGATTTAACAGGCGTTCAATTGAATTAATAGTTTTAATAAAGTAAATGACAAAAAATTGTCCCCGCTGATAGATGGCTACCGATGGGAAAGGATGTAATTGTGAAAGAACCAGAGGCTACACAAAGAAACATTTCAGAGATCGATCGGTATGATGTCAAATCTATTGCCTGGAGGGTGTTGCCAATAACAGAGAGAAAGAGGCAAATGTCCTTCAACACGCTAATGCTGCTGGGTGCATGTGTTGTATTTCTGGAGTTGCAAGGACGCTGCTGGGTTGTGGTGTGGAGTCTGAGCTGGCACCTTCCACATCCGTCTTGGTGAAGATGGTCAGGTAGTAAAAGACTCTGCATTCCATGTGTTTAAACTTGATAGAATGATTAATTAAACCCGGGCATTCTTTATAAATAATGGATTTTGAACAGACTTGTAAGACACATTCCTTTGGAGGTTAACGCAAGCTAGGACAGATTTCCTGTTGGAAACCATTTCTTCCGCAGTTGATATTATCGTGAACCATTCTATGTCGTTGGAATTAATGGTTTCACTGGGAACATTTATTTGTCCAATTTATTTTATATTTTATTTGCTTTATTCATTTTCGCAAAGTTGCGGCAGCACCGAGCTTTTATTACAAGCATATGTATACAATACAATATATTTTATTCGTCACATTGCACATAAAGTGCAAGTGAAATAAATTTGGCAGCAGCGATATAATGATAAAGAGCACCCAATAAACACTAAAATGTTAACATAAACATCCACCACAGCATTCATCACTGTGGTGGAGGCACAAAATTTGGCCAAATGTTCATGTACAAATGATAATAAATGACAAACTGGTTACAGAGTTCTTACATAGCTTCTATATAAAAGTTTTTTTTTAAGAAAAGAAAGGGAAAGAAAGAGATAAGAGAAACTGTGAACTAATAGAAAGGAATGGAGAGGAAGAAAGAATGAAGATTTACAAATATAAAAATTGTGGAGATAGATATGGGAGGTGTTGAGTATGGTTGTTCATCCAACCCCAACTTCAATACCTAGCCCTCATTTTATTGTTCGTTGAGAAATTTTAAACATGGATCACTTTGCTAATAATATTTTAAGGCGTTTGACTATAAGAACACAAAAAATAATAGGAATATATAGAATGCAAGGGCGATGCACGATGGCGCAGTGGTAGACTCTCTCCCCTGTAGCTGCCTTGCCAACTGTACCGTTAAAGATAATCAGAGACATTAAGCATAATGAAGCAGCGGCACCAAGGACGAGGCCAATCCCGCTTCTCCCCTCTCCTGTCTGCGAAGAGGTACAGGAGTGTGAAAATGTACACCTCCAGATTCAGGGACAGTTTCTTCCCATCTGGGGAGGCACAGCGGCGCAGCGGTAGAGTTGCTGCCTTATAGCGCTTGCAGCGCCGGAGACCCCGGTTCCATCCCGACTGCGGGTGCTGTCTGTACGGAGTTTGTACGTTCTCCCCGTGACCGCGTAAGTTTTCTCTGTGATCTTCGGTTTCCTCCCACACTCCAAAGACGTACAGGGTTTTAGGTTAATTGGCTTGGTGTATGTGTACAATTGTCCCTAGTGTGTGTAAGATTGTGTTAATGTGCGGGGATCGCTGGTCGGTGCGGACTCGGTGGGCCGAAGGTCCTGTTTCCACACTGTATCTCTAAACTAAACTAAACAAGACTGAAGGAGGAAACTCCTCAACCATTCAACAGGATCATGGTTTATCTACTTCCATGCCTTTTTCCTGTAATCCCCCCATACCTTGTCATTCCCTTCTTCAAACTGAAGAGGAATTCTGACTGGAAACGTTGTGTGTCCATTTCCCTCCATGGATGCTGGCTGACGTGCTAAGTTCCTCCAGCAGGTTGATTTTTACTTATGATTCCAGCATCTGCAGCCTCAATTGTCTGCTTTAGACCCAAGATTGGAACATTTTGCTGGGGGTTTTTTTCTCTCTCCTTTCTTATATGTTATGTGTTATAAAATACTCCCAATCCACATACCCACTACATTTTCTAACATTAGTTTTCACATTATGGTGTCAGCAAATCATACTGCACTGAAGCAGGCCCTTCGGCCCAACTAGCCAGTGTCGACCGTGATGCCCCATCTACGCTAATCCCAATGCCTGTATTTGGCCTACATCCCTCTAAACCTTCCCTGTCCATGTACCTGTCCCAGTGCCTCTTAAATGCCGTTACTGTATATTACTTGCCTTAACTACCTCCTCTGGCAGCACATTACCTATAACCACCACCCTCTGAGTGAAAATGGTGCCCCTCGGGTTCCTATTAAATCTCTCCCCTCTCCCATTTGCGAAGAGGTACAGAAGTATGAAAATGTACACCTCCAGATTCAGGGACAGTTTATTCCCATCTGGGGAGGCACGGTGGCGCAGCCGTAGATGTTGCTGCCTTATAGCACTTGCAGCGCTGGAGACCCGGGTTCAATCCCGACTGCCGGTCTCTCAATGCTTTCTCTGGATGCTTTTCAAGAGGGAGCTAGATAGGGCTCTTAAAAATTGCGGAGTCAGGGGATATGGGGAGAAGGCAGGAACGAGGTACTGATTGGGGATGATCAGCCATGATCACAGTGATGACAGTGCTGGCTCGAAGGGCCGAATGGCCTACTCCTGCACCTATTGTCTATGTATCTATGCATTTATGAATGTGGGATGGTGAATGGCAACAATCGTTACAAGAAATGGATTTCTTGCTCAGAAGAGACTTTTACGTTAGTTTAGAGATACAGGGCAGAAACAGGCCCTTTGGCCCACCGAGTCTGCGCCAACCAGCGATCCCCGCACATTAACATTATCCTACACACACTAGGGACAATTTACATTTTACATTTATACCAAGCCAATCTGTACATCTTTGGAATGTGGGAGGAAACCAAAGAGCTTGGAGAAAACCCATGCTGTCACGGGGAGAACGTGCAAACTCCACACAGACAGCACACGTGGTCAGGATCGAACCCTGGGTCTCTGGCAGTGTAAGCGCTGTAAAGCAGCAACTCTACCGCTGCGCCAGCGTGCCGCCCTAGCCCTCTTCCTCACCTGATCTCCCTGCTCGAAGGGCCAAATGGCCTACTCCTGCACCTATTGTCTATTGTCTATTGTCTATTGTCAAACCTTAAACCTATGTCCTCAGTTTAGACTGTGTGTTCAACCTATAGATTGGGAAGAACTATACCATGTCTTTCTTTCCCTCCCCAACGCTGGAAAATTATATTTTGTTGAAACAAGTTTCAATTTGTTGTAGTGCATAAACACGCCGAACAACTCGGCTTCCAGTCTCCAATAAGTCTCTGAATCGCTGCCAAAAATAATTCTCCATTACTGGAACCAATGCCTTCAAGTGCTACGAATGATGTTTCTGCTGCAATAAGGTTCTATATGAAGCCAAGTTGATATAGTTCCCTCAAATGTTAAAACGGACAGTAGGCTAAAATTAGATTGTGTTTCGATCCGATAATATGGCACAATTTTTGCTACAAAAAAGGCACAGTAACAGAAGGGACATAATTGTAAATGAATCACACACCTTCAGGCTCAATATCAGAGCTTATAACTCTTCCCAAAACCCTTGTCACTCTTACCTGCTTTTCTTCAGCCAACGCCCAGCAATAAAGTGACTTCAATGGAAGTTTGTCAAGTCGAGGCTAATGAAATCTCTGGATTAATAACTCATTGCTCATCTAATTTTGGCTATATTTCAATTTTATCGTCTTCTTAGTTCTCATTAAATCTATTATCGGCAATCTGGCTTCTTTAAGTTTGACTCACTGTAACCCCATTGACAGCTGCCATTGTCCCAGGTAAAGCATGGTCACAGCTATGAAAAGCCCCAAATATGTCCAATAATTGTTAAATTTTACATTGCATGAGATGAGTAAGCAAGCAGATTGCAAAGCTTGTTTTATTCTGCTTAGTGTGATACTGGTCTTTTGTTCACTTAAACATAGAGTCATTGAGTCAAACACCGTGGAAACAGGCACTTCGGCCCAACTTGTCCACACCAACCAACATGTCCCAGCAACTTTAGTCCCACCTGCCTATCCCTCTAAACCTTTCATATCCATGTACTTGTCAAATTGGTTTCTTAAACATTACAATAGTCCCTGCCTCAACTACCTCCTCTGGCAGCTTGTTCCATACAAACGCCACCCTTAGTGTGAAAAAGTTACCCTTTCATCATTTTCCCCTTCACTTTAACCCTATGTCCTCTGGTTCTCGATTCCCCAACTTTGGGTAAGAGACTACCCAATCTATTCCTTTCCTCATTTTATACACCTATATAAGGTCAACTCCCATCCTCCTATGCTCTGAGGCCTGCTCAACCTCTCACTGTAACTCAGGCCCTCCTCAGTATTCTGGCAGCATCCTCATACATATTCTCTGTCACCATTCCAACTTGACACTGGTACCCAGAACTAAACACAATACTCTAAATGCAACCTCACCAACGTCATGTTGCACCAACTGCAACATGACCTCCCAACTTCTTCTATTCCCAGCATTCTGACTGATGAAGACCAATGTGCCAAAAGCCTTTCTGATCACTCTGACTACCTGTGAACTGCTCCTCAGTGCGATACCTTAAAACACTTACTGACAGAGTGTGCATGTAGCATAGAAGCTACCTGGAGACGATGGCACCATCTTTCAACTTGCAATAAAGGAAAGAGTGAAAGCTGATGCAGTATTGGCATGTTGCTTGAGTAGAAGAGTCGGAGGTGCAGATGCAGGAATCTTGAGCAAGAAACAAAGGGCTGGAGGAACTCTGGGGTCAGGCAACATCTGTGGAGGGAAGTGGACCGATGACATTTTGGGTTGGGACCCTCCTTCAGTGATGAAGCAGAGAAGATGTCTACTGAAGAGGAGCGAGGGGAAGTGATGGAGCAAAAAGTAACAAGTGATAGGTGGAAGATAGACACGCTAAAGCTGGAGTAACTCTGCGGGGCAGGCATCATCTAAGGAGAGAAGGAATGGGTGGCGTTTCAGATCACACCCATTCCTTCTCTCCAGAGACGCTGCCTGTCCCGCAGAGTTACTCCTGGTTTTTGTGCCGATCTTCGGTTTAAACCAGCATCTGCAATTCCTTCTCACACGAGTGATAGGCGGATACCGGTGATTGGCAGACGGGTGGAGATGGTAACAAAAGGTTGAAGAAGAAATGAAGACAAAAGGGTGTCAGGTAAAGAAGGAAGAGGAAGACGGAGATATGAAGCTGTGGGGAGGGATAGCAGGTGGAAGGGGACAAGCGGAGGGGTAAGATCTATGTTATTCCAACATGTGGGTTTTCTCCGGGTGCTCCGGTTTCCCGCACATTCTAAAGACATGAAGATTTGTAGGTTAATTGGCTTCTGTAAATTGTCCCTGGCGTGTAGGATAGAACTAGTGCATGGGTGATCACTGGTTAGCATGGACTCGGTGTGCTGAAGTGCCTGTTTTCATGCTGTATCGCTAAACTTAAACTAAGATGGTTGAAAATGGATAAGTCTGGGTTGGAGTCTGATGGAAAAATAAAAAAGTTGTTCGCTGAGTTTGTATTAAGCTTCCAGGATTCTCAAAGGCTATTGAATGTCTTGTTATGTGTTTTCATTGGGTTCTCAAAAAAATACACTCAGGATGGTGTGTCAGGAGATGCCAGCATTGTCAGAATCCTCTGTGGTAATCCGACCAATACATTTATTTGTGGTATCCCATTTTAAAGTGTCATTCAATCAGCAAATGCAAGGGATTAAGAAACAAGCTGTGAGTTGCAGATCTGCGGAAATTTGCCAGCATTTCCTCAAGCATTTTGTGTCTATGTTAAGCTAATATAAGAGTTGTAATTTTATTCGCTTTTGGCATGGGCAGAAGCCTGGTCTGGAATTTATCCCTCGAGTACCAAAGAGAAAACAGCATGATCGGTAAAGTTGTAACCTCAGAATTAAAGGCCGCTCTTTTAAAAAGGTGAATGCATTGCCGCAGAGTCAGTGTATATTTTTAAGGCAGAGAAAGACAAATTCTTGATTAGAACGGGTGTCAAGGGTTATGGGGAGAAGGCAGGAAAATGGGATTAGGAGGCAGAGATCAGCCATGATTGAATGAGGGGTCACAGTCTAAGGATAAGGGGGAATTCCTTTAGGACCGAAATGAGGAAAACATTCTTTACACAGAGAGTGATGAGTCTCTGGAATTCTCTGCCACAGAAGGTAGTTGAGGCCAGTTCATTGGCTATATTTAAGAGGGCGTTAGATGTGGCACTTGTGGCTAAAGGGATCAGGGGGTATGGAGAGAAGGCAGGTACGGGATACTGAGTTGGATGATCAGCCATGATCACATTGAATGGCGGTGCAGGCTCGAAGGGCCGAATGGCCTACCCCTGTACCTATTTTCTATGTTTCTATGTTTCTATGATGGAGTGGACCCGATGGGCCGAATGGACTAATTCTACCACTATAACGTGAACTTGTGCAGACACAAGGAACTGCAGATGATGGTTTACAAAAAAAACCCACTGAGTGTTAGAGTAACTCGGCGGGTCAGGCAGAACTAGAGGGGGGAAAGTTGGTAAAGGAAGGTGAGTGGAAAGGGAGGGGCAAGAGCTGGCCAGTAATAAGTAGGTTTGGGTGAGGAGGGTTCTTGGCAGGTGGGTGGAGATTGTAACAAAGGCCAATGGGAAAAACATGGGGTTAGTTTGTCTGGCATGGTCATGATACCTGGAAACACATTCCTACCTTGCGAGAGGTGTGGGATCAAATCTCAGGGATTGGAGAATTAAATGTGATTACATTCCAGTCACAGCAGGATGCCTCATCATATTCCTGGGGTGTGAGGATGTGTCGATTCTATTATGCCTATCTCTGCAGAATGTACAAGGAAGTGTTTTTTGACTTATCATTTGTGATCTGAGTCAACCCTGTCTGCTTTTGCAGATGGTCATAGCAACGGGGACACTGGTGGACCTGGAGGCACGGGACTTTGAAGGTACGTAATCACTGCTCCGTCGTTCATGGTTTGGCTTCGACAGCTGTTTGAAACCAGCATTGCTGTTCAACGAGGTGTGATCCTGGCTAGAAATGCTTCCAATGCAATGCAGATCTACAACCGAATAACAAGCAGGTTCTGGAGATGCTGGAATCTTGAGTTGAAACACAAAGTGCTGGAGGAACTCAGCGGGTCAGGTCAGACTGCATCAGTGAAGGGAATGGACAGACGATGTTTTGGGTCGGGACCATTTTTCAATGGGTTCTGTTTTTACAGATGTCCCTAAATTGATTTTATCTGTAATTTGGAGAATGCACAAAGATCACAGGATTGGTAACCATACCTCCACAGTATTGTAATGAAGGACATTAAAAGTACATAAGACTGAATGTCAAAGATTTGAACAGCAGGGAAACAGGCCCTTCAGCCCAACTCTTCCATGCTGATAAAGATGCCCCATCTAAACTAGTCACATTTGCCCATGTTTAGCTCATATCCCGAGAGGGAGAGAGAGAGAGAAAGAGAGAGAGATGGTCTTTGGGATGTGGGAGGAACTGGAGCACCTGAAGGAAACCCAAGCAGTCACAGGGAGAACATGCAAACTCCACACAGACAGCACCCGAGGTCAGGATTGAACCTGGGTCTCTGGCGCTGTGAGGCAGCAGTTCTACCAGCTGCGCCACCGTGCCGCCCATTGGTCAGTCATGTCCCACTCTTGCATATCCGTGCTAAGTCTAAACTGACCACGAATGTACAAGTGAGTGGTAGAGTCTGTCGATGTGAATGCAACTCAATGTCTTCATAGCTACTGTAACTCAACAGGTCAGGCAGCATCTGGAAAGCCACTATGTTTCTCCTACACTGTGTACTTTTGCTCAAGATTCCAGCATCTGCAATTCCTTGTGACTCACCAGAACCATTTCTGGTCAGGACAGGGTGACTGTTCCTAACCCCAGAGATGATCATTGCAGCAAGCTTCAAAGAGCCACCTGCATGCCCAATATTGACCAGTGCAGCTACTGGCTACGCCAACAAGTTAGATCTTCTGGCAGAAGACCGCTCTCGCCTGGCCGGCATCACCAGGTCCAACCTTCCCAAACATTCCCAGATCATTGTGCCTGAGCTGGTTTAAGATTTTTTAAATTTCAGAATACTGCATTAAAAATAAATGCTCTTACCAAATTAGTGACATCAAAACGATTTCCATCTGTAGCAACTCAAATATAGTCTTCTGTGGAGGAATAGTTCTGTGGAGGAGTTTGTACGTTCTCCCTGTGGGTTTTATCCGGGTGTCCTGATTCCGCCCACATTTCAAGGACGTGCAGGTTTGTAGGTTACTTGGCTTCTGTAAGTTGACCCCAGTGTGTAGGAGAGAACTGGTGTATGGGGCGGTTGTTGGTCGGTGCAGACTCGGTGGGCCAAAGGGCTTGTTTGCACACTGTATCTCGAAACTTACCCAAAAAATAAAACTCTCCTTATAGCTAATAACTTCGCCCTGTCCCATGGTACGAGTTCATTCCAAGGGCTATCCCGAGTTTAAAAAAAAATCAAACTCGTGGTAAGCACGGAGAATGAACGTAGCGGGTACGTCGGAGCTCGTGGACGTCTCTTAGCGCTAACGGCAGGTACTCGGGAAGACTCGCTAACGGCAGGTAAGCACGGGAAGACTCGTGAAGATTTTTTAACATGTTGAAAAATGTCCACGAGAGCCCCGAGTGGCCATTACTGTAAATCTCCGAGTTCGAATCAAGGCAAACTCGAGAGAACTCTTGGAATGAACTCGTACAGTGGGGCAATGCCATCAGCATAGCGTATCCACCTTTTATGAGAAATGGTGAGGGGGGAATGATTGATGCCAGATTTCTGCTGCCCATCAGTCATTGCAAATGCCAGCTAGAACTCAACATGATTCTGGCTGTAGAAATTAAATTGACCACATTGCAAGGTCACAAATAGATCAGTCCAATTCCAATTGTCCAATTCTGCTTAATAAATTAATAGTTTAAAAAAAAATACATTCAAGAGATATCTTTATTGCTCCACACCCTCAACTGACAAAGCAGCTTCCCTGCAATTGGAGTCTTTGTTTTAACTTAATGCCATCTGTGCTGTTATCTCATCTGCGATGGTGGAACGATTGTTGTCATCCTAGGCTGCCAAAAGCAATTCTATTCAGACATAACACTTCTGAACACTCCCAGCTCACACGCGTCTGCAGGTGCCAATAATTACTGGCAATTATATATTAATGCGAAAGACATTATCAGATTATAGAAACCATTACAATCTCTCCTACTCCAAGATATCACTTGGAACGTAACTAGTCAAGTCACTTTTATTTATATAACACATTTAAAAAACATCACTCATTGGTATAAGAATAGTTTATACAAACAACAGTGGTTCATAGATTAAATACAAACATCACTACATACATATAGTCCTCGCTCAGATGAAGTCAAGAAAGGCTTGGGAGCAGAGATGAGTTTTTAGTCTCGACTTGAAGGAGTCGATGGAGGGGGCAGTTCTGATGGCTAAATAATTCATGGCACAGTGAAATCCAATAATTGCACCAACGTCGTCAGTTTTCCATCACATGCTCGAACATGTGGCTCAGTCGGTCTTGTGGTTTAGATGTTCATGCTCGCGGTTTTGTTGCAGTTTACCTGCCTGCCTTGGAATTAACCTCCCCTTCTTGTGTTTCAGGGCTCACCCCTTTGCATTGCGCAGTTATCGCTCACAACTCCGTTTATCGGGAACTCTTTTTTGATCCTGACCTGATACCACAGAGGCAAGACGAGCTGCAGTATAAAGCTGAGCAACTGGAGTCCTGCATACGGTTGCTGATAGAAATGGGAGCCTTAATAATCAGCCAGGTAACTTGTTTAGAAGAACTACCCAACTAAAAAAAAGATAGACTCAAAATGCTGGAGTAACTCAGCGGGTCAGGCAGCATCTATAGAGAAAAGGAATATGTGACGTTTCAGGTCAAGACTGAAGAAGGGTCTCGATCCGAAACATCACCCATTCCTTTTAAACTTGCTGGCACTTGCATGGGGAAATTTTCTCGAATATTATGCCTCATTAATCTGTGTACACTCCATCCAGGCTAGAAACTAAGCTTCCTTCACTGTTTTCCAAACATTAGCCTTTTTGTAGTCATCATAACATGGGCAATTTGCATTGATTGCCAGAGTCATTTGGAGTGGTGTCTCTGGATATATATATATATTTTTTAATGAGATTTTAAGTTTGCTGCAAATTGTGATGAGGATAAATGGGTGAATGCACAAAGTCGCTTTCCCAGAGGAGGGGAATCAAGAACTCGAGGGCATTGGGTTTATGGTGAGAGGGGAAAGAATTAATTGGACCCTAAGAGGTATATTGTTCACACTGAAGATGGTGGGTGCATGGAATAAGCTGCCAGAGGAAATAACGAAGGCAGACACTATAACAGCATTTAGAAGACACTAGACGACCGGTTTGGTCCCCGTTGTGATGCCAGCCAAGTACACACTGCCCACGTGCGGATACGGGCAACCTTCCCCCCAACTGACTTGCTGGGCTGACAGGCCCGGCAAGTGGGAGTGCGCTGCGCAGACGCGACTGCCGCGTACAAACATGTGCCGTTCACAGTAAAGTCAAATTCAAAGTCAAAGTCAAAAGAGTTTATTGTCACGTGTCCCTGACAGGACAACGAAATCCTTGCTTTGCTTCAGCACAACAGAACATAGTAGGCAATGACTACAGAACAGATCAGTGTGTCCATATACCATTATATACGCAAATACACACATGAATAAATAAATTGATAAAGTGCAAATAACAGATAAATGTTCAGAGTTTTGACCAAGCCAAGTTTAATAGCCTGATGGCTGTGGGGAAGTAGCTATTCCTAAACCTGGTCTTTGCAGTCCTCAGTTCCAGTAGAAAGTAAATTGAGGTTTATAAAGAGAATTACTTTGTAAAATCAAACGTAAGTGGCTACTGCACACCACAGGCCAATGGTGAGTAAGGCGCCCCTAAAATTGTTGCACTATTGTGTACGCTATGGTGTTTTGGCTGTATTTCGGGAACATACATACATACATACAAGATGAGAGTTTTGATTATATATATAGATTTAGGCAGGTACATGGATAGGAAGGGTTTAGAGGGATAAGGGTCAACTTGGCCATGTGGGACTAGCATAGAGTGGGAAGCCTGTTCCCGTGCTGAATGACTCGATTGCCCCACTATTCTAGGAATGTTGTACCAGGTTTAATTGTTCCCGACTAGTGTTAACAAGTTCTCCCTGCATCATTGCCTTGGTACTGCATAGATCTTGTACTCTGGGTGGCACCTGAAACCACAACCTCTGGGAATTGAGTAGGCTTTTTCACACAGAGGGTGGTGGGTGTGTGGAACAAGCTGCCAGATGAGGTAGTTGATGCTTGGACTATCCCAATGTTTAGGAAACAGTTGGACAGTGACATGAATAGGACAGGTTTGGAAGGACCAAGCGCAGGAAGGTGGGGCTAGTGTAGCTGGGACATGTTGGCCAGTGTGGGCAGGTTAGGTCGAAGGGCCTGTTTCCATACTATATTACTCTATGACGCTCAGGTGAAGCTGATGTTTAGCATTTGCAACAATGCACAGAGAAGTGTAGCGTGGCTCTGAACCAGGAATAACCTCAGCAACAAGTGGCAAAGTCAACTGTTCTCCTTTCTGTAAACAGGACGTGAAGAGCAATAAGACAGTGGTGCACTTTGCCGTTCAGGAAGGGAACCTGCTGTTACTGGATTATTTCCTCAAGCTCGGTGGCATCTTCTGCTCACCTGAATTTATCAACATGAAGGTTTGTAATGTTAGCGACGTCCATTCGTGACATGATATAACGATAGTTGGATAACACACATCGGTTAGATTCTTTGATAGTTTAATGTTGAAATAAAATACTTTAATTTATATTTTTGGCCAGCACAGTGCCGCAGGTGCTGCCTCACAACGCCAGAGAACTGGGTTCAATCCTAACCTTCGGTGCCGTCTGTGTGTGGAGTTTCCATGTTCTCCCTCTGACCGCACGTGTTTCCTAATGGCCCTGACCCACGGTACGAGTTCATTCCAAGAGCTCTCCCGAGTTTTAAAAAAAAATCAACCTCGTGGTAAGCACGGAGAGTGAACGTAGCGGGTACGTCGGAGCTCGGGGACGTCTCTTAATGGCTCGTAACGCTAACGGCAGGTACTCAGGAAGACTCGCTAATGGCAGGTAAGCTCGGGAAGACTCGTGAAGAATTTTCAACATGTTGAAAAATGTCCACGAGAGTCCTGAGTACCGACGAGCGGCCATTACCGTAAATCTCCGAGTTCGAATCAGGGCAAACTCAGGAGAGGTCTTGGAATAAACTCGTTCCGAGGGACAGGGCCATTAGGGTGCACTGGTTTCCTCCCACTTCCCAATGATTTGCCTCCGGTTAGCTTGGAATTGGTTCTCCACCCAAGGTGTTTCAATAGACAATAGACAATAGGTGCAGGAGTAGCCCATTCGGCCCTTGGAGCCAGCACCGCCATTCAATGTGATCATGGCTGATCATTTCCAGTGGACATTTATCAGACATCCACTTATGATGGGTCTGAAATTCTGAAATTACATCAAGGCCACACCATGCCAGATGTCCGCAATGTTAGAGTGAGCTAAGAGGTTTTCCCATGTCCATAGTTTAGTTTAGTTTAGAAATACAGCGTTAGAAAACAGGCCCTTCAGCCCACTAATCCCCGCACACTACCACTATACTACACACTCTAGGGACAATTCACAACAACCTACAAATCTGTTTATCTTTGGAGTGTGGGAGGAAACCAAAGATCTAGATTAAAGGTGTCTGTCTGAAGAAGGGTTTTGACCCGAAACGTTGCCTATTTCCTTCGCTCCATAGATGCTGCCGCACCCGCTGAGTTTCTCCAGCATTTTTTGTCTATCTAGATTAAAGGGCTCTACCTGAAACGTGGTCGTTCCATTTCCCTCCACAGATAGACACAAAATGCTGGAGTAACTCAGCGGGACAGGCAGCGACCTCCTCTGAAGAGATGGAATGGGTGACTTTTCGGGTCGAGACCCTTCTCCCTCCACAGTTGCTGCTCGACCTGCTGAGTTCCTCCAGCAGCTTTTCTTTTCCCTGGCTATAGATTCCAGCATCTGCAGTCACTCCTGCCACCAAACCCTAATGACTGCTGTAAGGCATGTTCAGGCACCTGAGCTATTTGCCTCAATTATTTCCTAATTAATTAAACAGCCTACAGGCATATTCACACAAGTTAGCTCTTGCAGGAGCAAGAAAACACAAAATGCTTGAGAAACTCAGCGGGTCAGGCAGCACCTCGGGAGAACACTGATAGGTGACATTTCAGGTTGGGACCATTCTTCTGACTGCAGTGGAGGGAGGGGGGGGAGAGAGAGCTGGAAGAGAAGACGGGCAGGGCAAAGCTTGGCAAGTGACGTGTGGGGTGATCGATTGGTAGGAGAGAAATGAAAGGACAAAAAGCATGAAATAAGGACAGGGAGGTGTGAATAGTGAAGCCAAATGAAGGAATATCAGTGGAATAAGAGGGGGAAGGGGAAAAATGGGTGGAAATCTAAATGGGGCACAGGGAAGGAAGGTGGTGGAAGTGGGTGGGTTGTTGTAACTTAGTTACCTAACATTGGGGAATTCAATGTTCATATCATTAGTTTGTAGAGTCTCAAGAAGGGTCTCGACCTGAAACGTCACCCATTCCTTCTCTCCAGATGTGCTGCCTGTCCCGCTGGGTCACTCCAGCATTTTGTGTCTATCTTCGGTGTAAATCAGTATCTGCCGTTCCTTCCTACACCATTAAACTCCTGTCCCACGGTACGGGTTCATTACAATAGTTCTCCCGAGTTTGCCCTGATTCGAACTCGGAGATTTACGGTAATGGCCGCTCGTCGGTACTCGGGGCTCTCGTGGACTTTTTTCAACATGTTGAAAAATCTTCACGAGTCTTCCCGTGCTTACCTGCCGTTAGCGAGTCTTCCCGAGTACCTGCCGTTAGCGCTAAGAGACATCCCCGAGCTCCGACGTACCCGCTACGTTCATTCTCCGTGCTTACCACGAGTTTGATTTTTTTTTAAACTCGGGAGAGCTCTTGGAATGAACTCGCACTGTGGGACAGGGCTATTAGTTTGCAAGCTAACCAAGGGGAAGATAAGGTGCTGTTCCTCCTGTTTGCATGTAGCAATGGAGGAGACACAGGACAGGAAGGGAATAAGAAGGGGAGTTGAAATGGTTAGCAATGAGAGATCCAGCAGGCCTTGCTTGGTAGACACAGCACAAGCGATCTGCAAAGCTTAAATGAGCAATGTTTGCTGACATTATCTCTCTACCTGCTGCTACAGCAGCAAGAGGCCTGGAACACACACAGTCCTTTGTTGCTGGTGAAGTGGGCAACAGCATAGGTCCACGTCATGTCCTCACCAGCTACTGTACAACCTCCAGTTGTCACTGTTTGACACAATCAAAAAGAATCTAGCATTGCAGCAGAGTGGCACAGCGCCAGAGACCCAGGTTCGATCCTGACTATGGGTGTTGCATGTACTGAATTTGTACGTTCTACCCACACACCAAAGACATGCAGGTTTGTCGCTTAATTAGTTTTAGTAAAAACTGTAAATTGTCCCTAGTGTGTGTAGGATAGTGCTAGTGTGCGGGGATCACTGACCGGTGCGGGGGTCAGCGCGGACTCGGTGGGCCGAAAGGCCTGTTTCCGTGCCGTATTTCTAAATTAAACTGAAACAAAGAATTAGTCATTTAAAATATAGAAATGACAATTTATTTTTGCTTTCTCCCAGGCTCATGGGAACACCGTTTTGCACATGGCCGCTGGTCTTCACAGTGAGAGAAACCAGGAGAAAATAATTAAACTGCTTTTGTACCACGGGGCAGACCCCAGCATCCGAAACCTGGAGAATGACCAACCCATCCATCTGGTGCAACCGGGAGAGCAGGGAGATCAGGTGAGGAAGAGGACTAGGGCGGCACGGTGGTGCAGCGGTAGAGTTGCTGCTTTACAGCGCTTACACTGCCAGAGACCCAGGGTTCGATCGTGATCCACGGGTGCTGTCTGTATGGAGTTTGCACGTTCTCCCCGTGACCGCGTGGGTTTTCTCCGAGCTCTTTGGTTTCCTCCCACATTCCAATAATGTACAGGTTTGCAGGTTAATTGGCTTGGTATAAATGTAAATTGTCCCTAGTGTGTGTAGGATAGTGTTAATGAGCGGGGATCGCTGGTTGGCGCAGACTCGGTGGGCCAAAGGGCCTGTTTCCGCCCTGTATCTATAAACTAAAGTAAAAATCTCTTCTGAGCAAGTCATCCATTTTGTGTAATGATTGTTACCATTCACCATCCCACATTCATAGATACATAGACAATAGGTGCAGGAGTAGGCCATTCAGCCCTTCGAGTGAGCACCGCCATTCAATGTGATCATGGCTGATCATCCCCAATCAGTACCCCGTTCCTGCCTTCTCCCCATAACCCTTGTTTCCGCTAGCCCTAAGAGCTCTATCCAAACTCTCTTTTGAATGCATCCAGTGAATCGGCCTCCACTGCCTTCTGTGGCAGAGAATTCCACAAATTCACAACTCTCTGTGTGAGAAGGTTTTTCCTCATCTCAGTTCTAAATGGCCTACCCCTTATTCCTATGATGACCAAGTGCACTGCAATGCTGCCACCTGTTCGGGTTAAGATTCCTTTTGGGAATATCGTGCTCATCCCTGTGGATTCAAAAGAAGTACCACAGGAAATGTACCCCTCTCCCATGGTTATCTCAGCTCTTCATGGTTCCGTGTAAGACGTGTATTTACGTGTATTCCGTGTATTTATGTCCCTACTCTCCAGCACCATCAATAATAAAAGGAATAAAAACTGAGTAGAAGATAAAAGCATAAAAGGTTGTGGTAGGATCCTCGAGCCTGCTGCACCATTACTGAACGTTGATGCAAACACCACTTTCCCACCCAATCTCCATATCCAGATTTGTTCATAGATGTCCTAATGGGCCTGCCCCACAGGCTGTCACCACATAGTTGCTGGGGTGTCACCTGTATGGTGGTGAGTCGTCCCCTCAGTCGCCCAAAGAGTCGTCTCGTCTGTTGTTGAAACATTTTCAGAGACAGTCGGCGACAGTGGGTTTGACGCCAATGAGCGTAGCTTGACTTCTCCTGACGTAGTTACTGTCGTAGTTGTCTCCAGGTTAATGTAAGTTGTCACCGGTGCTGACTTCGTTTTTTTTTTGTTGTTAAAGATGATTCTATTTCAAGTTTTATGTCGAAGGGGGGGTCCAGTTATCGTTTTTTCGGCGACCTGCTATGACTATGACAGTCGCCTAAAAATAGTCTAAGTGGGATTAGTTTTTCCAAAGGGTGGTTGTTGTATGGAATGAGTTGCCAGAGGAGGTAGTTGAGGCAGGTACCCAAAATTGGAGAATTCAATGTTCATACCATTGGGTTGTAAGCTACCCAAGCAGAATATGAGGTCCTGTAGCTGTATCTCTGTATCTGTCCCTCATGTAATCAAACCTGTTGAATTTTGGAAAAAAATAGACTAAAGGGCCTGTCCTACTTGGGCGTCATTTGCCTGTCACGTAGATGGCGCACAAAGATTTTGTATATCCCAAAATTCTGGGGCGCCGCGCACAACCGCCACCATGCACCATGCGCGCATCATGTGCGTAATCATGTCGCGTAAATGACGGCCAAGTGGGACAGGCCCTTAACCTGGTCATATTCAAGGCCACCACTACAGATTACAGACTAACACAAACCTTCGATTGAAAGCAGCAGGCCACCTTGACATTGATTTGCTTATTATCTACCTGGCACTGTAATTCATTCAGCATGAGAAATGATTTTATTCAAGCTTATTGTGAATATGTTTATGGATTTACAGATAAGGCATCTGTTGAAGAAAGGACGGGTTGGCTCGGGTTCAAACCATCGCAATGCCACATCCTAGGAATATAGTTCATTCTGGACTCGGACCATTCCCATCTTCTTCACTCCTGCGGAATGAATGTGTACCTTATATTAGGAATGGTTTAACACGTACTCATCTGCTAAGCTCATGATTTTCACTGCTGATGTAATTTATCACATCCAACATCGCGAGATAACTAATTATTGAACCCAACTTCCATTTTCTTCCTCATCCAATATTCCAAGAGACTTGGGATTCTTACGGTATTTTGTCATTTCTTTAACTCCTTTCTGAAGGAAACTCCTCCTTTACAACCAATGAAGTGTCCCTGTTAGTTTGGTTGGCAGACAGTAGCAGAGTGTTTCAAAGGGCAGATATGTTTACTTATTCACTTATCGCCCAAATACACGATATCAACAAAGATAGTATAATTGTACAAGTGAGCTCTTAGCTCTAGCTACTGAGCATTAGGGTGGCAAGGTGGCACAGAAGCAGAGTTGCTGTCTTACAGCGCCAGAGACCCGGGTTTGATCCTGACTGCGGGTGCTGTCCGTACAGGGTTTGTACAATCTCCCCTTGACCACGTGGATTTTCTCTGAGCTCTTTGGTTTCCTCCAAAACTCCAAAGACATACAGGTTTGTCGGTTAATTGGCTTCGGTAAAAATTGTAAACTGCCCCTAGTGTGTGTTAGTGTAATGGGGATCGCTTGGTGGCTAGGACTTGAAGGGCCTGTTTCTGCGCAGTATCTCTAAAGTAAAGTAAACTGATGGACTCGTCGATGAGCAAAGGAACTGATCATGAACTAGCTTTATCTTTACCAAACAAAGATCAAATATTGATTCTTAATTTTCTATCTGGTGTGAGCCAGAACAGTCTAACGTACCACTACTGAGCTTAGTGAGGGAATAGAATGATTCCGAAACCTCAATGTGCACACATTGCAAAGATGTGCATACAACATGGCAAGAACACAACCTCATTCTTGATCATTCTCAGTTTTCTGAACTGGTTCTTGCATCAGTAAGTCTCAGCTCCTGAATTCCATTGCATGGTAAACTATGCTTGAGGAAAACACTCTATTAATATTGATTGAATGTAGTTTAATTGAGAGATACAGCAATGGATGGAAGGCCCACAGAGTCCATGCCGACCACCAATCACCCTAGTTCTATGTTATTCCATTTGCCCATCCCTCCCCATACACAAGGGACAATTTACATACAAACCCACATAGATATAAATAAGCTGGAATGGATGCAAGTCCTGGTTACTTGTTAATACATGTCCAGTAACATCTCATCATAACAAAGTTATTAGTATTCCAACTATATTACCCTCCCTGGTGTATCAAATGTGTTATCCTGAAAACTGGATATTTTGCACAATTACAGATATTATTGCCCAGAAACTACATGGTGAATTTAGCAAATTATTCGATACACTGCCTTAATGATTCCTTCTTGTATTTCAAACACTTTTTTTTCAGCTGGCTTGTCTGGTGCGTTTCATTGATAAATAAGTACACTGCACACTTTCAATTTCAGATAACGTGAGACTGCCAGAAATAGGTTCATGACAATTTCGTACAAAGGTCCCGTTTAAATCATTTCAGAAACTTTCTTAAACCAGATGAGAAATGTGATATGGATTTTCTCAGCTAATACTGCCATAGTTCTATCTTTACACCACTAATATTTATCAGCTCCATATAGGGGCCTTTCCGATTTTGGGCAGATGCCACGAATAGTTTTACAGTTTGAGATGGTTGAAGAGAGCGGAGCACACCAAAAAGTCATTGGTAGGTTTGGGATATCTTCATCCATTATGTGGATGCCTATAAACAATTAGGTCTCAAGCATGGAAAGATCATCTCACAACTTGTTTTCCTTGTTATTAGATTTCCAATTTGTCTGCCTTGTTTTTGGTTCATTATTTATACATGGGACCATATTTTCTACAAATTGCGCCATTATTTTTGCTCCATATTTTCCCTTTCTTCAATACATTTTGGGGAGTGGGCGCTGGTGACAGCGACGCCCTTTTCTACAGATCTATGACAGATGTGTGGATCAGGTTAAAGCGGAACTTTTAAATGATTATTTCTGTGAAATAGATCGTTGATTGTCAAACAATCTGAGATGTGAATAGGTTGGAAGGAACTGCGGATGCTGGTTTACACCGAAGATAGACACAAAATGCTGGAGTAACTCAGCGGATCTGGCAGCATCTCTGGGGAAAAGGAACAGGTGACGTTTCGGGTTGATAAACTTTGTCAGTCTGAGAAGAGGTACAAAGATCAAATGCATGAAAGGAATGCAAAAGGAACCTTCTCCACAACCAGCAATGGACCATTGTGGGCTCCACCATTCCTTGATCATTGTTGCCGGCTTTGATTTGTCCTTTTGCAAATCTTTCATACATTTGTTCTTTGAACCTCTACATACCTTTAGTTTCTCTCTCCCCTGACTCTCAATCTGAAGAAGGGTCTCGACCCGAAAATGTCACCTATTACTTTTCAGCACTCCAGAGATGCTGCCTGACCCGCTGAGTTACTCCAGCATTTTGTGTCTGTCTGAGATACAAATATATATTTTGTATTTTTTTGTGTGTAGATCTGATTTAATTACACTGCATCAGTGTGTTTTGCTTGCAAAGGCTGTTTTGCTTGCCTGCATTTTGCTTTAGGATATCACAGGATTCAGGTTTAATAACGTTGTGCTTTATCGTTTTTTAAAACCGTATAACAGCAAAGCAACGAATAATCTGTCATGGCAACATTGGTATAATTTCGCAATAATAGATAAAATTGGGAACTGGCTCATAAATCTGCAGTTAAAGAAAATTGTAAAGTGAGTTTTCAGACTCAATTCCCTTCTGTCCATGCTGAAAAATATGGGCCTAATAAGCTGCTTGAGTGCCATGAAATCCCAAGATTTTTAATTTTTTTGATGTCTCCAATAAATCTTTTGGAAGGTATTTTTCTACTTCCAAAGTCATTCCTCTCAGCTCCAAGTTGTTTCATGGAGATAAGCTCCATGGATGTATCCATGGGTATTCCTTGCCATAGATCCAGGAGATCAGTTGAACCTTTGTTCAACCTCTTCCGTTCTGCTCCAACGTATAGAGATAAGATGCTTATTATTACTTGTAAAACACTCGACTTTTGCTCCGATCCTCAACAAGGCGAATGAACCCCGTGCGGAAATAATTTTGTCAGGAGTCAGTTGAGGAGAAAGTTAACTATGTTGAATATCATGTATTTCAAGTTTGAAATAACCAATTTCAGTGTGACCAAATGACCAACCTAGATCTGGTAATGCCCACAAATAGTCAATGAGGGCAGGAGTGGGTGCACTTGTCAAGTTACTAATGAAGTTACCAATCATTTCAAAATGAGCTTTGCTCTATTTCGAACCTTCGGTACACCTGATCTGAGAATGCTGAATATTGACACCAGATCTCAGAACGAAACTATTCTTTCAACAACTAATTTCAGGATAATACAATGCACCCAGAGATTGCAGTCATCTCAGGCATGTTGTGCCTTATCTAATTTGAATCAATCAATCAATCAGTTTTATTCATCACTTGCACATAAAGTGCCAGTGAAATGAATTTGCCAGCAGCGGTACAATGAAAAAGAACACAATAAAAATGTAACATAAACATCCACCACAGCATTCATCACTGTGGTGGTAGACACAAACTTTGGCCAGTCCTTCTCCATTTTCACCATAATTTGGTGTTAGCCCAGCAGTATTTGCAACTGTTGCTTGTCACAGATGAATAAGCTTTGATCATTTGTGTCCAATGATGTTGCAAAAGGAATGGGACATTGCCCTTGGATTTGAGATATCATCATCTTTCTTGTATTTATTCCTGAATCCTGAAAGAAAATAATTCCGTCACGGCAGGCTTTGCTATTTGTGTGGTTGGGCAATAGTTTAAACTTGAGTTTGTTATTCTTTATTAGAATATAATTTATTGTGAAAGCACAATGTAATATTTTTTGCTGGTCTAACTGGCCTTTCATCTGTATGCCGTTTAATAATGCATAATAAATGTTGGCATTTTTCAAAGAAGTCTTGTCTGATATTCCTGCCCTACCACTTCTCCGTATCTACACTTGTAAAATGCACCGCAGTTCTTCAGCCAGACCGCCAAATATCACCTCCAAAACCTGTAGATCTACAACCAAGAAAGGTAAGGGCACCAGGCGCAAGAGAACAACATCACATTCCGTTTCCCCACCAACTCACGCACCATCCTGACTTGGAAATACATGGTCCCGGGGTCTGAATCATGGATCTCCCTGCCTAACGGGGAGGGAGTGGTGCAGTGGCACAAGGGTGGCACAGCGGTAGATTTGCTGCCTGGCAGCGCCAGGAACCCGGGTTCGATCCAGACTATGGGTGCTGTCTGTATCGAGTTTATACGTTCTCCCTGTGACCACGTGGGCTTTCTTCCAGTGCTCCGGTTTCCTCCCGCACTCCAAAGACATGCAGGTTTGTGTGGCAGATTAATTGGCCACTTTAAATTGTCCCGAGTGTGCAGGTGCTCACTGTTCGGCACGGACTCGGTGGGCTGAAGGGCCTGTTTCCACGGTTTATCTCTACACTAAACTAAAACTAAGCAGAGGTGGATGTATCTTTTCCAGAAAAAATACAACAGATCAAGAAAGTAACTTGCCATCACATTTAGTTTATTGTCACATGTACTGAGGTGCAGTGAAAATCTCCTTTGTTGCATGTAATCCAGTCAGCAGAAAGAGTATCCATTAATACAATCAAGCCGTCCACAGTGTATATGTATATGTCCACAGTGCACAGGTAATGTTTAGTGTAAGATAAAGTCCAAAAAGGATCGACAATAAATGCTGCCTTTGCCAAAAACACCCAGATTTCTGTCACTTTAATTTCACGTTTCAAGTATCTTGCAGACCAATTTCCCTCCTGAGATTACTAAAGTTCTTTGGTGTCGTATGCGGAGTGATTGCTGGTCAGTACAGACTCGGTGGGACGAAGGGCCGGTTTCTGTGCTGCATCTCTAAAATCTAAGGATTCCAAAAACAAAAGATTAAAATTGGATTGTGTAGGACTGGTACTTTTTTCACTTTCTAGCCAAATGTTGATCTTAGGCAAGATTTAGTTAAACAAATGTCACAACATTTTTATGAAGCCTTTCTTTCATTTTGTTCCATCTTTTCCTCCTTCAGTCTTCCGTCTTCCTTTATATAAATTAACCCTCCAGTGTTTTAGTTTTAGAAATATAATGCGATGACCAGCAATCACCTGTACCCTAGTCCTATCCTGCACACCAAGAACAATTAAGCCAATGAACCTACAAACCTACACGTCTTTGGAATGTGGGAGGAAACCGGAGCACCCAGATGAAACCAACGCGGTCATAAGGAGAACGTGCAAACTCAATACAGGCAGCACCCCAAGTCAGGATCGAACTCAGGACTCTGGCACTGTAAGACAGCAACTCTACTGCTGTGCCCCGTGCAGGCCCAGTGTACAGACGGTGTGCTCATCTCAGTCTTGGCATTCTCTCCCATCTCCTCCCAATTTGCCTATTTAGTAACTTTCACATTTATATGCTACATATCTGTTCAAACCACGAAATAACACGGTTCACGCGGGGACTGCACTGATTGTACAAAAGTCAGCCAGAGGACAGCATTTGTTATTCGAAAATACATTAAAACTTTCTGCAGCAGAATTTCTTGAATATATTCCAAATGTTCTGAACTGAATTCCTGTAAATGTCAGTTTCATCACTATTTTGAGATAGTGGGGGACATGTGGTCAACATTTGTTGACGGATTCCGTTGTGCCGCTGCAAGTGAGAATGTCATTGTTCTGCCTGTGACAAATGACAATAAAAACACTCCAGACTTTCTCTCTCTTGGGCCGGTTACTTCCCTCTTTGTTTGCACAGAGCTGTTGGATTGTGCGAGGAGAGCTGCCTTCCACCTGGAGTTAATATTGAATAATAACCGCCTCTGTGTGGAAATCTGTAGTTACATGCAGGGAATAAACAGTCAGCTGAGAAGTGTATTGTGCTTTGTCAGTTGGTCGTGCTATCTTCTCTAATGATTGCAGCTTCCTTGGAACTGTGGATTTAACAAAGCGTCAATTGTTTATGCTAACCACAAAAACCAACTGTTGTCACAACACCACCGAACATTCCCGAGGCAGAGTCGAGTGCGTGGCCATGTTGCATCAGATGGTGAGGTGCTCTGAAAGAAAGATGCACTGAGGTCCAGCATTGAATGTTGCTCCGTGCTCCTACGCCGATACACAACAGCATAAAGACACCCTGAAACATTTGCCAAACACTTCAATTCTCTTTCCCAATCCCACGCTGACATTTCTGTCCAGGCAGGAACGGGGTACTGATTGGGGATGATCAGCCGTGATCACATTGAATGGCGGTGCTGGCTCGAAGGGCCAAATGGCCTACTCCTGCACCTATTGTCTATTGTCTATTGTCTATTGTCTATTGTCCAAGGTCTCCTCCATTGTCACAGTGAGGCTAAACACAAATTGGAGGAACAGCATCTCATATTTCGCCTGGGCAGCTTACAGCCCAGTGGATAGACACAAAAAGCTGTAGTAACTCAGCGGGACAGGCATCATCTCTGGAGAGAAGGGAGGGGTGACGTTTCAGGTCAAGACCCGTCTTCAGGTCCGAAACGTCACCCATTCCTTCTCTCCAGAGATGCTGCCTGTCCCGCTGAGTTACTCCAGCTTTTTGTGTCTATCGTCAGTTTAAACCAGCATCTGCAGTTCCTTCTTACACATTATAGTCCAGTGAATATTGATTTCTCTAACTTCAAGCAACCCCGGCATTCCCTCGCTCTCCATCCCTCCCCTACACGTCGCACCAGCTACTCGCTTTCACCCAACAAACAGTTAACAATGGCTTGTGTCCTTTATCATCGTTACTTTTTTGCACACCTTTCATTCATTGTTTTTTATCTCTTTTTTTATATATTGAGCTCTATTATATATTCTCTATTGTCACATCATCGCCCATATCTCTTGTTGTCCAAATCCCTAACTGGGCTGAAGAATGGTCTCTACCCGAAACATCACCCATTCCTTCTCTCCAGAGATGCTGCCTGTCCCTGAGCTGAGTTACTCCAGCTTTTTTGTGTCTTACTTCGCTGAAACATTAACACTTTCCTCACCGTTTGCAGATTTTTTTGACCTGCTAGGCACTACCAACACTTTCTGCTCTTAGTCCCTGGTTTTAGATGAACAGGTGAGCAATACAATGGAGACATAAGGAACTGCAGGTGAAAGAATCTTCAACAAAACACAATGTGCTGGAGTAATTCAGCAAGTCATGGAGGGAGTGGACAGGTCATTCTCTCCATCGATGCTGCCTGATCTGCTGAGTTACTGCAGCACTTTGTGTTTTGCTCAGGAGGTGAGTATTTTATGGATAGAAAATTAAGATCCATAGATGCTGCCGTACCTGCTGAGTTTCTCCAGTAATTTTGTCTAACTTGCACATGTCACTGAGTGAGGCTGCTGACCATTGATCCTTTATCCCTATCAAGGATTATTAGGTGTCAAACTATTTATTATCGGAAACCTGTGTATATATATTGAGCTCTATAAGTGACAAGTCACATGTGAGAAGTCACGGTGAAATTCTTTACTTACATGCCCAAGGTATGCAAATAGTCGCCCATAAAGGGCACTAACAAAGTTACAAAGTGCCCCCGCGCTAGATCCCCCTTTGTTCCCCACCCCTCCCGCTCCTCACGGTAGCGCCCCCCCCCCCCCCAATGCAGGCTCCCCATTGTTCCTCCCCCCCCCCCCCACCCCGGGAATGGCGTCCTCACTTCCGCGAGTCCTTCCTCGTCTATCGGTCGCCGCCATCATTGACCGCCACACCAACCTCTCCACGTTCACCGCCGGGTCCTCTCCGGACATCTCCGTGGCGCCGAACCACCATGCCCCAGCCGCAGGCAATTGGCTGCGGGCTTTGGTGACCCACCTCCGACCCGCTCGGGTCCAGGCTCGGCATCTTAGCGAATAATCATTGAGATGGGATGGAGAATAGATGTGCGGATTGAACAAAGCCTATTGGCTTGGCAATAGGTTAATGGTTTTAATGAAGTAACATGTTCCGGTTTTTAGACAGAAATAGCTGGAGTAACTCAGCGGGACAGGCAGCAACTTTTAGTTTAGGGTTACCCTTCGGCCCACCGAGCCCGCGCCGACCAGCGATCCCCGCACATTACCGCTATCCTACACACATTAGGGACAATTTTACATTTATACCAAGCCAATTTACCTACATCACATCATCGTCCATATCACTTGTTGTCCAAATCCCTAACTGGGCTGAAGAAGGGTCTCTACCCAAAACATCACCCATTCCTTCTCTCCAGAGATGCTGCCTGTCCCTGAGTTGAGTTACTCCAGCTTTTTTGTGTCTTACTTCCCTGAAACATTAACACTTTCCTCACCGTTTGCAGATTTTTTTTGACCTGCTGAGCACTACCAACACTTTCTGCTCTTAGTCCCTGGTTTTAGATGAACAGGTGAGCAATACAATGGAGACATAAGGAACTGCAGGTGAAGGAATCTTCAACAAAACACAATGTGCTGGAGTAATTCAGCAAGTCAGGGAGGGAGTGGACAGGTCCTTCTCTCCATAGATGCTGCCTGATCTGCTGAGTTACTGCAGCACTTTGTGTTTTGCTCAGGAGGTGAGTATTTTATGGATAGAAAATTAAGATCCATCATTTAAAACGGATGTCGGAGGACGATGGGATATATAATAATATCTTATATTAGTAATTTATTAAATGTGTTTAGATAAGGTACCTCTTAATTAATATTTTTACATTAGATATTATATGGATTGACAATATAGAATGAGCTGTCAGAAGAGGTAGTTGAGGCAAGTATTATAACAGTAGTCAAAAGACACTTGGGCAGGTACATGGATAGGAAAGGTTTAGTGGGATATGGGCCAAACACGGGAAAATTGGACTAGTCATAGATAGGAAAGGTTTGGAGGGAGATTGGCTAAGTATGGGCAAACGAGACAAGCTTAGATGGGGCATCTTGGTCTGCATGGACGGGTTGGGCCAATGTGTCGGAAGGAACTGTAGACGCTGGTTTAAACTGAAGATTAGACACAAAAACCTGCTGGTCAGACAGCATCACTGAATATAAGGAATAGGTGACGTTTCGGGTCGAGACCCTTCTTCAGACTGCCAATGGCCTGTTCCTCTATTGTACAATTCCATGACTCTATGAGTCCATGACTCTAATGTATTTATATTCCATCTTTAAATAAATTGCTAAACTATTCATCTCCTTACCCTTTTAAATAACAATGTTTTACATTGCAATTTTATATTTTAGGGCTAAACAGTATCAATGTAAAACACAGCCCAAGCAACACAGTTCAAATGAATGATTCACTCACTGTCATGTGAAGTGTCAAAACTTCAAAGAGGATGTTTGTTGCTAATCAGCCAACAATTATACTGCCCTGATGTATATAAACCAAAAATGTATTTTCACACCTGTTTTGCATAACACATGAAATAAATAAAATTCACTGTTCAAGATTATTTTCATGATAACAAAGCAATCTTGTCTAGGTCATGCATGGACTTTTATGGGAAAGTTACTTACTGCTCTGACAAAATGTTTGCTGCTTGCGTGAGAATTCTGGATGTATAAATACTGCATTAATGAGAATTCATTGCGGGTTACAAGCTGACGAGAAACATCGGCAGAGTGCTTGAAAACCTGGAACAGACATTGTCTCTGAAACCGATGGACATTAATTCAGCTGCTCCCGGATGAAGGGAGAGATTGCAACCAGGAACTTACACATGTCCAAGAAGGAACTGCAGATGCTGGAAACTCGAAGGTAGACAAAATTGCTGGAAAAACTCAGTGGGTACGGCAGCATCTATGGAGCGAAGGAAATAGGCAAAGTTTCGGCCAGAAATGTTGCCTATTTCCTTCGCTCCATAGATGCTGCCGTACCCGCTGAGTTTCTCCAGTAATTTTGTCTAACTTGCACATGTCACTGGGTGAGGCTGCTGACCATTGATCCTTTATCCCTATCAAGGATTATTAGGTGTCAAACTATTTATTATCGGAAACCTGTGTATATATATTGAGCTCTATAAGTGACAAGTCACATGTGAGAAGTCACGGTGAAATTCTTTAGTTACATGCCCAAGGTATGCAAATAGTCGCCCATAAAGGGCACTAACAAAGTTACAAAGTGCCCCCGCGCTAGATCCCCCTTTGTTCTCCACCCCTCCCGCTCCTCATGGTAGCGCCCCCCCCCCCATGCAGGTTCCCCATTGTTCCTCCCCCCTGCCCCCCCCCCCCCGGGAATGGCGTCCTCACTTCCGTGAGTCCTTCCTCGTCTATCGGTCGCCGCCATCATTGACCGCCACACCAACCTCTCCACGTTCACCGCCGGGTCCTCTCCGGACATCTCCGTGGCGCCGAACCGCCATGCCCCAGCCGCAGGCAATTGGCTGCGGGCTTTGGTGACCCACCTCCGACCCGCTCGGGTCCAAGCTCGGCATCTTAGCGAATAATCATTGAGATGGGATGGAGAATAGATGTGCGGATTGAACAAAGCCTGTTGGCTTGGCAATAGGTTAATGGTTTTAATGAAGTAACATGTTCTGATAGCTGGTAGCAAATAGCTGGAGTAACTCAGCGGGACAGGCAGCAACTTTTAGTTTAGGGTTACCCTTTGGCCCACCGAGCCCGCGCCGACCAGCGATCCCCGCACATTAGCGCTATCCTACACACATTAGGGACAATTTTACATTTATACCAAGCCAATTTACCTACATACCTGTACGTCTATGGATTGTGTGAGGAAACCAAAGACCTCGGAGAAAACTCACAGGGAGAACGTACAAACTCCATACAGACCCGTCGTCGGGGTCAAACCAAGGTCTCCAGCGCTGCATGGCAGCAACTCTACCGCTGCGCCACCACGCCGCCCCTTAGAAAAACCAAGTCCCGAAATGTCACCCATTCCTTCTCTCCAGAGATGCTGCCTGTCCCGTTGAGTTACTCCAGCATTTTGTGTCTATCTTCGGTTTAAACCAGCATCTGTTCCTTCCTTCCTACACATGTTCTGCGTTTTTTAATGGGGCCATTAAATATTTGCTGCCAAAGGCACTCCCTGCTTGCCTGTCCCTGTCCCTGTCCCCATCACTCTTGGAATGTCTTACAAACTTCAATCCATGTCAGAACAAAAAAAACATTCCTCCATTGTTTCCATCATTTAATTGCCTGATCATTAAAAATGAATTAATCCGGCACACTTTGCTTTGAGGCACGTGTTTGCGAGGCTTAGAGTTCACCTAATGCAAACATAATTCTTTTGTGCTTATAATTTTAAATGGAGCATAGATAGGAGCAGAGTCACAATTTTGGGAAGCAACTGCAGAAGCTGGTTTAAACCGAAGATACACAAAAAGCTGGAGTAACTCGGCGGGACAGGCCGCATCTCTGGAGGGAAGGAATGGGTGACGTTTCGGGTCGAGACCCTTCAGATAGTCACAATGTCTTTGTCAGTGGTAGGTGTATCAAAATCAAGAAGACGATAGGGAGCATGTTTAAAGGGGAGTTGAGGGGAACGTTTTTTACACAAAGAGTGGTTAATATTTGGAACTTGCTGCCTGAGGAGGTGGTGGAGTCTGTCTGATTCAATCTTCACGCTCAAAAGATATTTAGACAGGGACTTAAGTAGTCAAGGGCTTGAAGGATAGGGAACTTAATGCGAGCAAATGGGATTAAGGTTGATGGACGATCAACAGTGACGAGCCTGGTCAAAGAGCCAGTTCTATACTGCACCAATTTCCAATTCCACATTTGTTGGCAAGTCCCAAAAGATTAGATCTGCAGACTCTCCCAAAACGCACAAACATCTTAACACTCCCCTTTGAAGCTGAAGCTGAAAATGCCTGGAAGCTCTTCGTTTCTCAGCCCAGTTGGAGGTCAAGAGATGGTAATTAGATTGTCAATGCTTTGAGCCAAATATTAATTCCGGGTGTGCCACACTTGCGGAATGTTGCCGACCTGCTGCCGTCTCAAATGCCACAGGTTCCATCAACGCAACAAAGCTTTATAAGCTTCAAAACAAGTAGTTGCAGATTATCTTTCACGGGGGCGGCAAAGGGACGCAGGTTCGATCCTGACTACGGGTGCTATCTCCAGGGGCGCTGGTTTCCTCCCACATGCCAAAGATGTGCAGGTTTGAGGATTAATTGGCTTCTGTAAATTGCTTCCAGTATGTTGGAAGTGAAACATGGATAACGTAGAAATATGCGAGTGTGGGTGTATCGTAAATCAGCATGGACTCAGCTGACCTGTTTCCACATTGCATCAGTAAACCAAAAATACTAAACTTAAGGGCGGCACAGTGGCACAGGGGTAGAATTGCTGCCTTACAGCGCCAGAGGCCCGAGTTTGATTCTGACAACGGGTGCTGTCTGTGTGGAGTTTGTCCGTTCTCCCTGTGACTGTGTGGGTTTTCTATGGGAGCATTGGTTTCCTCTCACGCACCAAAGGTTTGTTGGTTAATTGGCTTCTCTAAATGCTCCCTTATGTGTAGAACTAGTGTACTGGTGATCATTGGTCAGCACAGACTCGATGGGCTGAAGGGCCTGTTTCTACGCTGTATCTCGAAAAACAATCAGAAAATCCCAAAACACTCTTCAGCCATTTATCTTTGTTGATGCCAGCTCGCCATAATCCTTTATCCCAATTCTGAAAACTAGGACTTGAATACAGTCTCTCAGACTCTTGACTAAGACTCCAGAACATTTGAATTCGAATGACAAAGCACTATTTTTTAAGCACTGAACAGGGAGTGTCAGAGGCCTTGGGGGAGGGGACAACGACATGGCGTTAGGGAGGGTAGGAACAATGGAGGACCCGGTGGGGGGGGGGGGGGGGGGGGCATCGTGGGGGGGAGGGGAGAACAAAGGGAGACCTGGCGCAGTTACTGTGTATACTTTGTAACTTTGTCAGAGCCCTTATGTGGCGACTGTTTGCATACCCTGGGTCTTCAGAATTTCACAGCGACCTGCCACATATGACAATAAAGTACTCATTCATTCATTCATTCATTCATTCATTCATTCATAGCCGTAGGAATTCACCACAAAGCTACCTGACATCCTCCATAAAGACACTTGGGCTGCCCTCTCCTTGGAGATCGTTCCAGGTGGCAGCTAGAAATTCATGCTCATTCTCAATATCCTGCCCACTGCAGCAGCAGAGAAGTCATCCAAGCTCTCAATGAAGCAGCACCTATACAGTGAAGGAATAGGTGACATTTCGGGGTTGAGACCCTTCTTCAATCTGAAGACACGAAGAGGTACAAAGAACAAATGAGTGAAAGGTATGCAAAAGGAATAATCAAAGCCAGCAGCGAAGATCAAGGAAAGGTGGAGCCCACAATGGTCCTTTGTTGGATGTGGAGAAAGCACCTCCAGGGATGCTGCCTGACCTGCTGAGTTACTCCGGCATATTGTGTTGATCTTTAGCGTAAACCAGCATCTGCAGTTCCTTCCTACACATCATTGCTCCAGCTGGATAAACAGAATGGCACACTCTAATCCAAGTGCATTCTCACCAATGACTTGTACAATTGTAACAACACCTTTGTAGGGTGATGGAGGTAAATGTGAGGAATGGATCTAATTGTTCAACTCCATTAAGGAGCAGATCCACACTCAGCAAATGCAACGGAGAACTCTCCATGATGTGAATTTTGTGTCTTAAAGTTAATCTGATTTTTATAATTGTTTGATTTTTATAGAACACTAGACCATGTGGGAGCCGTTGGGCCTCGTTCCCCCAACGCAATATTCCACCACTCACCCGTTCCCCCAACGCAACCCATTTTCACTACTTACACGTTCCCCCAATGTAACCCGTTTCCCCAACGCAATATTCCACCACTCACCCATAGCCCTCAACTGCGCAGGCACACTCATACACTCCCCCCCCTCCTCGTCACCCTCCCTCTTCTCTCCCCTCTCCTCCTCCCCATCTCACTCCCTCACTCACCTCTCCCTCCCTCTCCTTTTCCCTAGCCTCAGTCACTCCCTCTCTCACCTGCCCCCTATCGCACTCCCCCACTAAACACAATGTTTAATTATCATTTCTTCTCCTCCCCTCCTCCACTCCCTCCCTCTCCTAACAACAATGTAACAAATCTCTCATTGCACTGGGTGGAACACTGTTGATTGACAGCTTATGTAAATGAGATCCCATTGTGATGTCATTGTTGTGAGGAGCACTGTTCATGGCAGCATATGTAAATGAGATCCCATTGTGACGTCATAGCTGCAAACTGCTAGAATTTGCCAGCAACCGCCACAGCATATTGCTCTCAAAGTGGGGTTTTGTAAAGCTTTAAAAGTCAATAACTTGTGAAATATAACATCAATCTGAACGAAACATGACACAAACCACCACAGGACAATAATGGGAAAGGTGATGCAAAAACATTAGCATTATCATGTACCGTTTTGGCATGGTTCTGGGATAATTCAAACAGACATGCACACTAACACACACACGCACGCATAGAAATAAACAGGATAAGTTTCGGTGATATATAGATAGATAGAGCAGTACAGGACAGGAATGGCCCCATGATGTTTGTGCCAAACATAGTGCCAAGTTAAACTGATCTCATCTGCCTGTACATTTCCAATATACCCCCATTCTCTGCACTTTCATGGGTCTATCTAAAAGCCTCTTTAACACCACTATTGTATCTGCCTCCACCACCACCCCTGGCAATGTGTTGCAGGCCCTGTGTAACAAATGTGCCCCACACATCTCCTTTAAACTTTCCCCCTCTAACCTTATTGCTCTAAAGTTGCACATTTCCACCTAGGAAAAAGGTCTGACTTGTCTTCCCAATCTACACTTCTCATAATTTTATATACTTCTATCAATCTGACCTTTCTGTCCTGGGCCACCTCCATTGTCAGAGTGAGGCCCAGCGCAAATTGGAGGAACACCACCTCATATTTCGCTCGGGTAGCTTACACCCCAGTGGTACGAATGTCGACTTCTCTAACTTCAAATAGCGCTCGTTTTCCCTCTCTCTCCATCCCCTCCCCCTTCCCAGTTCCCCACCAGTCTTGCTGTCTCCGACTACATTTGATCTTTGTCCCGCCCACTCCCCTGATATCAGTCTGAAGAAGGGTCTCAACCCGAAACGTCGCCCATTCCTTCTCTCCAGAGATGCTGCCTGTCCCACTGAGTTACTCCGGCATTTTGTGTCTGCCCTCAACCTCCAATGTTCCAGAGAAAACAATCCAGGTATATCCAACCTCTCCCTGTGGCCACGACCCTCTAATCCAGGCACCATTCTGGTAAACCTCCTTTGCACCCTCTCCAATGCCTCCACATCTTTTTCTGTAATGGGGCAACCAAAGCTGCATGCAATACTCTACTTGCGCCTAACCAAACATTAATCACTGAAGCACAGCACATGATTATATATATTTTTTATTTTCTGAATTCATTAAAAATTTCATCTTTTCAAAACATAGGTTCAGTAGTACGTCAGTTCCACGCAAGCGTAAGAATTTTATTCCTGTGAATAAAACTCATACAACATGAAGTAAAAAGGTTTAAAAAATACATTTTTATTCTGAAAAATATATTCTCTTGGCAGTTAAAACAAATGACATATAGTTAAATGGAAAAATAAATTCAGAATTATTTGAATAAAAACTATTCCCACATTTTTTTGCCCTGTGAGATTAAACAATCTAATCACTGACCAGCACACGAGAAACAGCTGGAAAAAAAACAGAAAGGTGCCATTTCTATTTTAATAAAGCTGAAATTTTAAACTGTGTCAAAGGGATTGGTTGCAAGAAAGTGACAGTTCCCCTTTCACCAATGGAAATTTGGTTAACCGTTCAAGCATCAATAGGATTTATTATTTTCTTTCCTTCCTAAAGCAAAATGAACCTGGTGAGTTGTTTTTCCACATGATGTGCATGGTTTTACAATGCTCACCTGAATGACCCATGGGTTTGACCATATCATAGAAACATAGAAACATAGAAAATAGGTGCAGGAGTAGGCCATTCGGCCCTTCGAGCCTGCACCGCCATTCAATATGATCATGGCTGATCATCCAACTCAGTATCCCGTACCTGCCTTCTCTCCATACCCCCTGATCCCTTTAGCCACAAGGTCCACATCTAACTCCTTCTTAAATATAGCCAATGAACTGGCCTTAACTACTTTCTGTGGCAGAGAATTCTACAGATTCACCACTCTCTGTGTGAAAAATGTTTTTTTCATCTCGTTCCTAAAAGATTTCCCCCTAATCCTTAAACTGTGACCCCTTGTTCTGGACTTCCCCAACATCGGGAACAATCTTCCTGCATCTAGCCTGTCCAACCCCTTAAGAATTTTGTAAGTCTCTATAAGATCCCCCCAGTAACTAGTAACGGTCATTATGAAATCACCATCATCTCATGCTTCAATGGAAATTGAATGTCAAGTCTGTTGACCTACAGGCAATAGAAATAACGTAAATAAAGCAATCTAGAGCTACACACTCCGGTAGTGTCAACCAATCCATTATCTGTCATTCACGTTAGTCTGAAGAAGGGCTCGACCCGAAACGTCACCCATTCCTTCGCGCCAGAGATGCTGCCTGTCCCGCTGAGTGACTCCAGCATTTGGTGGTTACATTCACATTGGAAATCAATTTGGAGCTAATTGGAGTTTTAATTCAGTGACCAATAAATGATTGCGTATCAGCTTTGCATAATATGTACTTGGAATCGGCATGCAAACTTTACATTCATATGCAGTTGTCAGTCAAATGGAAACATAACAGCCAAAAAAGGTCTTTGATTATCGAAGTTGCTGTATTTCCGTAACAGATACAATGTTAAAACGAGCATTGAAATGCCAATCTGGAACACCACGGAAACAGAGGCAACACTGGAAAGTAGCTCAAGCGATGAGAGTGGAGCAAGTCGATGGAAGCAAGTCAGAACAATGATGTGCAGCTTCAGCAGCGCATTGCATTTCCAAGAGTAAGCTGAGCCGATTAAAGGCAGGTGAGGCCTGAGCTTGTTTTAGGTGGTGAGCAAGGGGGTAGACCTCACTGCACGCGTCAATATTTGTGGTAGTCCTTCTGACCAAACCAATCTGCAATCTCATTTGTAACAATCCTTCCATATCCTGTATCCTGTATCTGTGCACTGTGGATGGCTGGATTGTAATCATGTATAGTTCGTATATGTATATGTATAGTATAATTCACTCGCTGACCGGATAACACACAACAAAATGCTTTTCACCGTACTCTGGTGCATGTGACAATAGTAAGCTGAAATTAAAAAATATCTAAATCTTCTCTCCGACACGTAATGATGAACATGTTTTGTAATAAATGGCCGTTCAATTTTTTAAGGGTATAAAAAAAACATAAATTACATTTAAGTAGCTTGCATTAAAATTATAAACTTAAAATTGGTTTGTGTGGCTTCAGAAGTGTTGTGCTCATTAAATGATTAGTCGTTGATTGCTTTAGGGCAAGATACAGTAGCTCGATGGGTGAGCTTTGGCAAGGCGGTAATAGTCATGGCAAACGGCAAAGTAAACACTTGAGATTAAAAATGTCACACACCATATCATATGAATACATATCTATGAAAATAAAAGGTATTGGAATCAAGTGACTGTTGATTGAATTCTGAAATAAGGAAAGAGTAGTTCTTTCAGGTGAATAAACTGTGGTGATTCAAATCACTTCTCCATCCACATTTATCATGTGAAATCAGGAATGGGATTATTAGTGCATCGATTGGATGGATTTTCAGATCACTGGTTACATTCATTGTTAGGATGGTGGAATTTGCTGACTGTTGCATATTTAACATGTAAATGCTCTTGGCTGACAATAAAAAAGCAGAAAGCATTCCAAATGTTAGCAACTGTGCTGCATGTTCCAGCAAAAGCTAAACTAAAATCTCCCGAAGCTCACAGTAAATGGCAAGCTGATGTTGATAGGATCATGTTTTTGAGGAAATTCTTTGTGACTTAGCAAGGATCCTCCTTATCTGTGTGGCCCAATAGGTTTATCCAGTGATTAGTAAAGACATACAGGCTAGGAAGACCTTCATGTTGGCAGAGTAGCTATTATTCTTCATCTCAGTGCCCTGTTTTGCAGATCAGATACTTCTGAAAAGTATTTAACTAATGCCTCCAAAATCCATTGTTGATATTTCCGTGACCACCGACACATGTGCCGTGGAAAGCTTTTTATCACTGCATGGTTTGGCAACAGCTCCGTCCAAGACCGCAAGAAATGACAGAGAATTGTGGACGTAGCCCACACCATCACACAGCCCGGACAAGCTCCTTTCTATTAATTCCATTGCACTTCACACAAGGCCACCAGCAAAATCAAGGATGAGTCTAACCTAGTCATCTTCTCCCCTCTCCCATCAGGCAAGAGGCACAGATGTTTGAAAACGCATAACTCCACGTTCAGGGACAGTTTCTTTCCAGTTGTTATCGGACAATTGATCCATCCTATCACCAACTAGGTCAGACTCCTGAGCTACCATCTACCTCTTTGGAAAAACTGGGACTATCTTTAATCAGACTTTACTGGATTTTATCTTGCACTAAACGTTATTCCCATTATCATGTATCTGTACATTGTGGATGGCTCGATTACAATCATGTAACCACCGCTGGCAGGTTAGCATGCAACATAAAAGCTTTTCACTGTAGCTGGGTACACGTGACAATAAACTAAATAAACTAACTAACCACCTAATGTAGAACAGGCCACCAAGAGACATAGGTAGAAGCACATGGTACTAACCCCCTTGCAAAAATACATTATAATCTGATGGAGCGTGAAAAAAAGTTACAGAGAAAATGAATGAAGAAAAGTGAAGGCAGCAGTAATTCTACTACTCTGGGTTTGGATGGCTTGGCCACACTGGTTTTACATTATTGTTCAGAGGAACACCTCACATTTAAACACAACTAAAATTATTTACAGGCGCATAAGAAAGAAGATTGCAAAACATTCCTGATAATTATTTCAATAGTCCAAACATTCACTCAGGGTTCCCCTCCAGAGATCATCTGTGAGAAATCCCGATGAATAGTCCCTGTAGTCTGGGATTGTGAAGGACCCATTTTCAGACACCGAGCCCATCTCCATGTTGTCTGGCATGCAGGAAAAGATGGAGCAGATAGCTGACGTGCAGGAGTAGTGTTGGTGGGTGAAGTATTCTTCCGAAGTCGGGTAAAAGGACTTAGGTTCCAAGTGCGACGGTGGACAGAAGTCTTGCGGAGACAATGCAACACGCTGGGTGGAATATTCGTAATCCATTGAACCGTAGGCAGGAGATCCTGCAATCTAATAGGAACGGTACAATTATAAATTTGTACATTCGAAGAGATTTATGTCGCCAATTGTAATGAGCTCTCATATCTGTACACGGGGGACACAAAGAACTGCAGATGCTGAAATATTGAGCAAAAACGACACAGTGTTTAGTTTCGTTTAGTTTAGAGATACAGTGCTGAAACAGGCCCACCGCGTCCGCACCGACCAGCGATCCCCACACACTAACACTATCCTACACATACTAGGGACATTTACAAGTTTACCAAGCCAATTAACCTACAAATCTGCGCGTCTTTGGAGGAAACCGGAGCACCCGGGGAAAACCCACGTGGTCACGGGGAGAACATACAAATTCCAGCACTTTGTGTTTGTTTCTATGCACAGTTGGTTCAAAGCCCGTTCTATGATATAAGCTGGGCTGATAGTTGAGTGCCATAACTAGTGCAATAAGTTCTTCTGAACATGAAGTCCCTACTTCATTACTCAAGTGAGAATTAAAAATCCAGTGCCACGTTTTAGAGGAAACATTATGAGTCTACTGAAGTATGAGTACTGAAACAATAGGTATGATTGTCTCCAAAATATCTTTAATGTTTAAAGTCCAAAGAGTGGATGGAGCCTTGAGTGTTGCGAAGAGCTGGAGGGGAATAGAACTAGTGTGAATGGGTGATCGATGGTTGGCATGGACTTGTCAACTAATCAACCAATCGATCAATCAACCAACTAATCAATCAATTCAAGGATCCAGTTTAATATTCATCACTTAGCCCCTGACCTCAAAAGAAATGACCAAGTCAAGCATCCAAAGGTTCTTTCACAGCTTTGAAAGATTACTGTCATGTTTCCCGCTAAAGAAAACCCACTGAGGGAACTGTTCCAGAGCCTCTCGACCCAACGCGCTGTCCGACCATTTCTCTCCACAGATGCTGCCTGGCCCAGAGAGTTCCTCCAGCAGATAGTTACAAAGTGCTCGAGTAACTCAGTGGATCAGGCGGAGTCTCTGGAGAAAAAGGACATTTCAGGTCGGAACCCTTCGTCCACCTCTTCCTCCGGCAGTTTGTTTTTTTGTTCCATATTTCGGCATCTGCCATCTCTTGTGTCTTTATTTCACAGACATATTTATCTATATTTTAATTTCTTGATCAGGTTTACTTCTGCAATTTTATATATGCAACAATTTCTCCCAGTGTGTGTGCATACATGTTCCTTGACTGGGCTCATACTGGTAAGAACATTGCAGCTTTCAGATCAAGTTCCTAAGTAACCACTCTGCCTGCAGACATTAATAACTGCTTTATTACAAGATAAAAATGATCAAATTCTTCAAATGAACATATCATAACAACTTGTGTCAAGAGCAGCAACATTTCTAATCCTCAGGGTTGGCCAATGTTAAGAGTGTAATCGGAAGAAAGGCTTGTATTTGCAACTTATATAATCTCAAAGAATTTTGCAGCTAATGACAAATGTTTGGAGTGATATTGCTCTTAGACAGGCAGCATCTCTGGAGAGAAGGAATAGGTGATGTTTCGGTCATGACCCTTCTTTAGACTGAGAGTCAGGGGAGAGGAAATCGGGAGATATGAAAATGTACATGGAACAAATTAATGAAAGATAATTTGTGGAGCCCACAATGGTCCATTGTTGGTGATGGGCTAGGTGATAACTAGTAATACAAACAGTGAAACTCAGCAGGGTGACAGTGAAACTAATTTGATGGCTAGGGTGGGGGTCATATTTCCTCCAACTTCCAAAGAGTTAGATATAAAGGGAATGGAAGATTACAGGAAGGCTTCCAAGATCGGCCATTAACCATCAAGGTTAGGCAGAAGAAATGTGTAGGAAGGAACTACAGATGCATGTTTACACAGAAGATAGACATAAAATGCTGGAGCTTATAGCGGGACAGACAGCATCTCTGGATAGAAGGAATTGGTGATGTTTCTGGTCGAAACCCTTCTTCAGACTGAGATTCAGGGGAGTGGGAGACACAGAGATAAGGAAGGGTGAAATGGTGTGTGAAAACGAGATGAAGTTCTAGGGGTCTATCTATGGTTGGGCAGCATGAGAGAGAGCAAATTTAATCTGGGAAAAAAATAAACCTTGATCATAATGTCCTGACTAATTAAAAAGGCAACAGACAATTCAATGCAAAGTTACTCCAGCACTTTGTGCCTATCTCTGGAAATAAACCAGTATCTCTTAGGTACATGTGCAGGAAGGAACTGCAGATGCTGGTTTACACCGACATAGACACAAAATGCTGGAGTAACTCAGCGGGACAGGCAGCATCTCTGGAGAGAAGGAACGGGTGGGTGATGTTTCGGGTCGAGACCCTTCCTCTAACTTTTTTTTGTGTGTGTGTCTATCTTCGGTTTAAATCAGCATCCGCAGTTCCTTCCTACAAATTCAATTCAAAGAACGACCTGAAGTAGAGAAATGAGTGGAGAATTATTTGTTGCTACATTTTGAACATTGCTTTATTTTTGGTGAAGTGAGATGCCACAGAGAACCGCCGTTGGAGGTGAATACTAACTGTGTCAAGGGGGCGAATAGCAGTGGGCTGGGAGTGCAAAGAGGTGTTTACTTACCACAGCCGAGTGAGTGCAGTGGGCTGGTGTCTGGTAGCAGGCGGGGGGGCTGCACAAGCTGGAAGTGTAAGAATTGTCAGCGCAGAGGTCAGACAGGCACGTCTCGTACACCTCGTCATACAAGATCGTGTTCTCGCCGTGCGAGGCATTCTCCGGGAACTGGCTGCCTTCATAGAAACTGGATTCACACCCGTTAGGTGGAGGGTTGTCATACTGAGGAGCTGGAACCACAAGTAAAAATAATTTTATTATTTTTTTTAAAACAGAGAACGATTTAGCACCAATTTCTTCCCTGGCGAGCAGATGGAAGCGGCTGATGAATGCGGATTTGGAATTATTTCAAGTTCAGGGTGAAAACAGCCTCTCCGTCCAAACTGCAAGTGATGTCAATCGGAAATTATCTTGAAAAAAACAGTGTTGGATTCGTGTGCAATGAAAAAAATTACAATTTCTTGAGATTGCGTCGAAGATTGGACGCAAGCCTCGCTCCACAAGAGAGGGTGGAATTCTTTAAGGAACAAAAAAAGAAGCAGGCGCCTTATGCTTTGGCTTTTGGTAGGATAATGTGTGATTATTCGCCGTGGAGTGAGCTCTATAGGGCGGTCGAGCTGACGGACTGGAGTGCCTCAGTGCCTAGAAATATCTGCGATAGATTTGGGTTGATGATTGCAGGTCACGCTTTGAGCTGATCACTTGATTCCAGTCCTTGCGTTCAGCGAGGTAACTTTAATGCCCTCTCAGTCGACATTACTTTAAAATGCTGTTGGCTCGAATGGAATCCGCTGCCTTTCAGATGTGTTTGGAGCTGGGGGGGGGGGAGGGAGGGTGTTTGGTTGATTACATTGATGGAGAGATACAGCATGGAAACAGGCCCTTCGGCCCACCGAGCCCACGCCGACCACCCGCTCACGCCAGCTATGTGTGTTATCCCACTTTCTCATCCACTCCCTGCACATTAGGGTCAATTTCACGGAGGTCAATTAAACCTACGAGCCCGCGTGTCGTTTGTGGATGCGGGAGGAAACCCAGGCGGTCACAGGGTGAACGTGCAAACTCCACACAGACAGCAGCCGAAGTCAGGATCGAACGTGGCTCACCGGGGCAGCGGTTCCACTAGCTGCACAACCACGCAGCAAAGATTGTAAGGGTCTTTCGAGCCAGGAGTATTAGTTTAAATATATAAGGGAAAAAATGCTGTAGAACTCAGCGGGCAAGATCTATAAGGTGGGAGTGAGGAGTCGCCGATCATAGACTTGGCCTCCAGACCAATGCTGCCTCAGCAGTTCCGATCAAAGGCCAACAACTTGAAACGTTGCTTCTCTCTCCATGGATGCTACCTGACCTGTTCATCCCGTCAATCACCTGCAGAATTCCAGCATCTTGTATTTCTGGTCCCTGACGGCTTAATTTAACTTCTGGCGCCCTGTCTCCAGTTCGGGCACCTCATTCGGTGATAATTCTGAACAAGATACAGGAATCGCCTCACAAACTGCCCCATAGAGCAGATTTCCAACGGGCGGGTATCACTGATATCTCCGGAGTTGTCGCCAATGTAAACACAACAGCGCTTGGCGTGCGATTGATGACAATTCTTACTGCTGCTTTCTGAATAAAGATTTTAATTTTGGATTGGGGGTGGAATGGGGGAGGGGAGATTTGGATTTTTCTCATTCACGTCTTAACTTAAGGTCTCCCACGCTTCTGCCCGCAGCTTGAGCGTTTGAATTGAAGGGGGGGGGGGGGTGCCCGGTGTATAATCTACTGCAGCAGGTGAACAAGCTCTGGGGAACACGCTAGCCCACTGGGCTTTTTGTGTGTGTCCACTCAGGATGAAATATGAGAGTTGGCGAGATTGCCGCATCTGAGAGGCGCCGTTTGCCTGGTAACAACACAGCAAACCTTCAGCCAACAACAGCGGAGAAGCAGCAGTCACAGGGTTTTTGCGTTGAAACCGTGCCTTCCCATTTGCAGCTGTGATGACGACCTTTTAAATGGAGTCACCTCTGCTAGTGAGATCGCTGGATGGCGGGCGACCCCTCTGTCTGATTCGTTCTAACCCATGCATCTGCATTCCTTTCTCGCTGTTTGTGTACCTGATTGGCGGGTTGGCTGACTTAAGTGCTGTCTGTACTTTAATATGAAAGGAGTGGGTGCATTATCTTTAAAGGCTGCAGGCTGAAATAGTTTGACCCTCTTTTGGGAGAGGTTAGCGCTGTGTCTTTGGGTACCCTTTTAACTGACCTGGATGAGAGAGCGCGGCTGGCTCGGCGATCTCTGGACTGTTGGCTCCGGTAAGCTGAAAGATATTAAAACAAAAACAATCCCAAGTGAACGGGGTGGGCTTTAGGCAAACGTGTGGGAGCATTTAATAAAAACCCAGCCTCCACCCGAGTAGCCAGGGATGAACTCGGAACTCTTACACTGATATCAACCCAAATGCATTGCAAGTAAAGGCACATAGTGCTGGAGTAACTCAGCGGGTCAGGCAGCATCCCCGAGCCGAATTGTCACCTCCCCATGTTCCCCAGAGATGCTGCCTGATGACCCGCCGAGTCCCTCCAACACTTTTCGACTTTTATTTGTCCACCAGCATCTGCAGTTCCTTGTGTGTCCATTGTGAGTTATGTTCGTGTCAGTTCTGTGCATGGCAGGCGGGGATTTGCGTCCAGATTTTTTGTTGGAACGGCTTGCTTTTTTTTCATTGTCGACCCTGGCTATTTATTTGCAGACCGGTAAACCAAAGAACTTGCAAGCGAGCGATGAGTCACAGTGAAGATAAGACACAAAGAGCCGGAGTAACTCAGCGGTCTCTGGAGTGTAGGGATAGGTGGCGTTTCGGGTCGTTATAGCGCAGTTGGCGATTGGGTGGGAGTTTGTAATGAGGTTGATAAATAGACCCGAGCGTGATAGATAGCAAAGTCAAGTTGGTCAAAATAACACTTGCCCAGGTTTCTTCTCACACACGTGACTTAAACTCAAGCCTGCCTGGATCGGATTTCAATTACATCACCCGGGACAGTCCCAGCACCAGATAGCTCTTGTCTTTCTAATCATTTTAGCCCTGGAATTATATTCTAGCAGTTTAACCGCGCTACTAGTTTCAACAGTGTGGCTGTGTGCTTCGAATCTTCTCACTGGCCTGGACTTTCAGATGCGCTTCACTCCACCGCAAGACCCCGGGACCCTGGTGCTGTGGGCAGGGGGTTGGGATAATGTGTGGGTGGACAGACTGCACGCCTCTATCTCGGGTGTGACCCGGCCGGGGTTTTCACAAACTGACGCGATTGAGATTCGGAGTGAACCCGCGCCAACAATGCACTTGTTTGAATAGGTAGATAGATGCCTCTCAAACATGACAGACTGGTGGGTCGGTGGTGAGACTGTCCTGGTCTGAAGAAGGGTCTCGATTCCTTCGCTCCGGAGATGCTTCCCTTGTCCCTCCCCCCCCCCCCCCCCCAGTTACTCCAGCATTTTTGTGTCTGGCTTCAGACTTGCTCGAAAAGTCAAGTGTCGAATGTGGCACAGATTCCTTCAGCCGTTGCACAGGGATCTTGAGAACCGCGTGTTTCCACGAGTGTTCTCGTCTCTTGGCGATCTTGGTCGCGGCGAGTGGACCCGGCAATGTCACAGGGTCCAGCGGCCCTCTATCTCCCCCCCCACCCCCCCCCCCCCCCCCCCCCCCCACCCCTCCACTTCACTTCGCTCAGGGCATCTCACCCCTCTCTCTGCTGCAGCTTCAAAACTCTGCGTGGGCTGTTAACTATTTTGAGGGGGGGGGGGGGGTGCGGGGGAGAAACCGGCTCATGTTTAGACCAAGACCCCCCTGAAGGGAGAGACACAAAAAGCTGGAGTAACTCAAGAAGGGTCTTGAAGAAGGGTCTCGACCCGAAAAACGTCACCCATTCCTTCTCTCCAGAGATGCTGCCTATCCCGCGGAGTTACTCCAGCATTTTGTGTCTATCTTCGATGTAAACCAGCATCTGCAGTTCCTTTCTACACGTGTAGTATATGGAGGCTGGCGACAAGGGGTCTGGGGACATGCAAGTTGGGCTCTTTGAGGACAATTTCACTCCCAACAATTTATTAGGGCCGGGTATTAACCATCTGTGTCTAAATCTGTCACTATTTAAATCGCAAGATTGAGGTAATCCCACAAGGGTCATTGGATTACATGCACACATCGAATCATAGAGTCATACAGCACTGATACAGGCCCTTCGGCCCAACTCGTCCATGGTGACCAAGATGCCCCATCTAAAATAGTCAAATTTTCTGCTTTTAGCCGATGTCCATCTAAACGGTTCCCATCCATGTACCTGTCCAAGAGGCTTTTAAATGATGTTAAAGAACCTACCTCAACTACCTGCTTTGGCAACTTGTTCCATATACCCACCGCCGTTTGAGTGAAAAAGTTGCCTCTAAGGTCCGTACTAAATCTTGCCCCACTCACCTTAAACATATGTCCTGTTGTTTTTTTTATTCCCCCCGAACCTGGGTAAAAGACCCTGTGCATTCAGCCTATCCATTCCCCTCGTGATTTTAAACACCTCTATACAGTCACCCCCACAGCTTCCTGCGCTCCAAGGAGCTTAAGTTGTTGATTCTTCAAAACTGAAACATCATAGCTGAGTGAAGTTGCTCAAATCAGTCATGAATCAAAATTTTATGGAGGTGGAAATGTCAAACCATTTAGCTTCAGCTTTAGCTTCAACTTAGCTTTGAGTGTTGCTATGACAATTACATTCAGTGTTAAAATGCCCAAGGCTACACACCTTAATATGTAAATCAGTGTTGCATTTCTACATGATTTATACTAGAAAGCAGGCAAATGTTCCAGGTGTGTGCCATTTGTGTTTAATTTAGTTTAGTTTAGTTTAGTTTAGTTTGAGCTACAGGGAAAAGCTTTTGTTTGCATCTAATCAAAGAGAAGACTATACATAAGTACACTCAAGCCACCCACAGTGCAGAAAAAGGACAAAGGGCTCAACATTTAGTGCAAGACAATAAACCAGTAAAGTCCAATTAAGGATAGTTCAAATCTCTACACTGAGGTAGATGGGAGATCAGGACAGCACTCTAGCTGATTGGAGGACCATTCGGTTGACTGATAACTGCTGGGATGATACTGTCCCTGAAACTGGAGGTATGGATTTTCATACCTATACCTCTTGCCTGTTGGGAGAGGGGAGAAGAGGGTGCGACTGGGGTGAGACTGGTCCTTGATTATGCTGGTGGCCTTGCCGAGTCAGCGTGAAGTGTAGATGGAGTCAATGGAAGGGACGTGGGTTTGCGTGATGGTCTGCCACAGTTTCTGCAGTTTCTTGCGGTCTTGGATGGAACTGTTTCCAAACCAAGCTGTGATGCACCCCTATAAAATGTTTTCAAGTCCAAAATGCTGCTCCCTTTATCCTTTATTTGATCATAATCATGTATAGTGCCTGTTGTTTATTACCAACATCATCAAATGTTATTTTGCAAATATATTATAAGACAAATTATATTTGTTAGTCTTTTGCATCCTTGTAGAACCTCCCAAAGCACTCTAGTGGCAAAGATGTACTTCAATGTAATGGTGACCTGACCACCTGTTTTTAGTGGGGTTGAGAAGGGAGTAAGTGGTGATTGGACATGGAGGATAACTCTCCAGTACGTGAGCTGTGGAGCCCATCGTGCCTATCTATGAGGGCAACATTTTTATGTTTCATCTTAAAGACAGCACCATGGAGAGTTGAGCACCCAGCTAGAGCAACAGTCTAGATAATTGTATCCAAGCCTCCAGAATAGATCGTTAAGCCTGAACCTTCCAAATGAAAGGCAACAGTTTGACCAACTGAACTGTAGCTGATGCTGTCAATATCTTGATACTATTTCATGTAAAAATGTTGGAATTTGAAATTCACAACCTCTAAACTTTAACCTCAAGTTGCCTGTGAATGTTTCAATCAAGAAAAGGTTGACTAGCCAAACAACCCTCTTTTCACTTAAGATTCCAGTTTTGGTTTTCACGAAGGGCTTTGAGGAAGTCTGAAAATCTTGACACCTCAATAGCAATAGGAACAACATGGTTAATGTAGTGAAACTGTTTCACAAAATGGGTATCACCAATGTCTTGTGTGAAGCTAAAACTGAATCAAGTCCATCACCAGGAGCTTGCATTCTAAATGGGGAGCCAAGGTGGCAGTCGTCTCTCTGTATTAGAAAATGTTTGCTGTTTTTCAAATTCTTTGTTCTCGAGATTGAAGACAATGTTAATCCTAAGAGACTGGTCCAGTTATCAAGCATTAAGGATGACTCAGAAAGTTGTGGTTTCAAGTCCCCCCTTCAGAGTTCTGATACCAATCTAGGCTGAGTCTAGATAGACACAAAAAGCTGGAGTAACTCAGCGGGACAGGCAGCATCTCTGGAGAGAATGAACGGGTGACGTTTCAGGTCGAGGCCCATCTTCAAGAAGCGTCACCCATTCCTTCTCTCCAGAGATGCTGCCTGTCCCGCTGAGTTACTCCAGCTTCTTGTGTCTACCTTCGGTTTAAACCAGCATCTGCTGTTCCTTCTTACAAATAGACTGAGTCTAGCATTGGTACTATTGGCAGCTAACATAATAAATAAAGACAATTATTCTTAATAACTCAATGGTCTTCATGGATGTAAACTGTCCTAGGGGAAGGAGCATGAACCCAGATGTACACATCACATAAAAACATCAATGTAATTGCTGTGCCTCCTACGTTACAAAAGTGACTGAATTTCAAAGATGCTGTTCTAGCTTTCATGCTCAATAAATGTATTTGTTTCTCAAACCGACTAATCTAAGGGGACATTAAAACCAAAACATGAATTAGTTAAAAACATTACAGAAAATCCATTTCCCCAGAAGCAAAATTGTTTTAAAAAGCCAAATGCCTATTGGACACTGATAGAGCACAAGCATTGTGCTCATCTCTGCAATGGAAACATTTCCTCCAAGAGGATTCTATTACTTCTCTTCACTGTGTTTTGCTTCAGTTAAAGTTACTTGGAGACCAACTCATGAAATTGTCCCTGTGTTATAATACCTGTCAGAAAACATCAAAAATTGAAATAATTTCAATAGTGACATCCTATTAATTTCCCAGCCCAGTTACCAGAGATTCAAATGTTACAGGTTTGCACACTGATAGTGGAGTCCTCAGAATTATCCAGAATTATCAACCTTCTTACAGTTTCATGAGCATCGGAACCACAAATGGTTGTTTTCTAAATTAATCCAAGGGCGGCACGGTGGCGCAGCGGTAGAGTTGGTACCTTACAGAGCCAGAGACCTAGGTTTGATCCTGGCTACAGGTGCTGTCTGTACGGAGTTTGTACGTTCTCCCTGTGACTGCATGGGTTTTCCCTGGGTCCTCCAGTTACCTCCCACACTCCAAAGATGTACAGGTTTGTGGGTTAAATGGCTTCAATAAAAATTGTAAATTGTCCCTAGTGTGTAGGATAGTGTTACCGTAGAGCGTCACAGATTTGGTGAGTCGAAGTGCCTTTTCCCGCACTATAGGTCTAAACTAAACCATATCTAAACTCTAGTGGTTGCTGGAAGCATGGAAATGTCATAAATGACCTACTTTGGGTTAATGGTCAAACTGTAGTATTTTACTGGTCTTGTACACATTTCAATATAAAACATTTAACATGGAAAGGTACAGCTCAAGAACAGGCCCTTCAGCCCACAATGTCTCAAACACGATGTAAAAACCAACACTAATCTACACATAAACCATAACCATCCATTACCTGCATATCCACAAAAGTCTTTTAAATACCACTAATGTACCTGGCTCCACCACCATCCCGTCAATGTCTTCCAGGCACTCACCCACCTTTGTGTAAAAAATCTGCACATCTCCTTTAATCTTTTCCCCTATCACCATAAACCTATGCTCTTTAGTATTTGAATTTTCCATCCTGGAAAAGGTTCTGACTGTCTGCCCTAACTACATGTCTTGTAATTGTATACACTTCTATCAGGTCTCCATTCAACCATCGATGCTCCAGATAAAACAATCCAAGTCTGTGCAACCTGTCCCCATAACTAATGCCCACTGACCCAGGCATCATTCTGGTAAACCTCCTCTGCAGCTTTTTCCAACGCCTCCACTTCCTTCCTGCAATTGGATGACCAGAACTGCAAGCAAGACTCCAAATGTGGACTAACCTAGCTGCATTAGAAACAACTATGTATTTGCATTCATCTTTTGGGCAACATTGCAGCTGGCAAAATCCTTTTATCCAGTATTGTGCATCAGTTATGCAACAATGGTGGGAAAGCAGAACTAAGCCACATTGCACTCTCTCTGTCAATGGGAGAAGCAAAGGACAAATGTTCCGACACTTACCTAGCCTTTACCCACTGTGAATCTCCTACTGATTGGGAACTCCAGAAATATCCCATGTACTGGCTAAAAATTATCTCTTGACCGCTTTCACTGAACCTGTTGCAGGACATTTGTGCATCCCTGTCTACGGAGAACTTTGCAGAAAGTGCCTGCTCCACTTCCCACCTCAGTGACTTCCAAAATGTTTGAAGTGGCTGAAATATGTCAAATGTAAAATGCTCTGGATACTCTGAATATGGAAAGCCATTACTCATGTGACTCTGAGAACTGGTTTATCTCTTGCCACTGGAATGTAGACAACGTGGTCTTGGTAAATCTTACAAATACACCGCAAGGAGAATTGAACCAACATCAGCACCTTCTCCCTAACCAACGTCCTCAACAATGAGGTCCCAATTTGACTCAGTCAGCTTCATTGGACAGGTGAAGCCATTCACACATCCAATCCCAGATTCCCAAAATAGAAATGATTCCAAACTCCATCAGAGGAAATAATCAACCAGGTGGACAAAGTGAAACTCAAGTGTGGCTGGAAGATTCCTTAAAAAATAACTGCTCAAAGAGGGAAGGGTTGCTCTGACAGGTGAGATAATCCATGGGTTTAGGACATCTTCCAGATGTGGTGGAGATGGAGAGTTATTATGCAGCAGATTGGTGGGGTTTGGACTGCACTGCAGGAAATCCTGGTGGAAGCAAATTCAACTTTACATTTCCAAAAGGAATTGGATATACAGTTGAAATAAAAGATTGTAAGCAACAGAAAGATAGAAGATTTGGGACTAGCTCTTTCAAAGATCCAACACAAGCACAATGAGTCTTCATTCGACCCAGGATTTCATGAGTATACGTTAGAATGCAGGAAGTATGAGCAGGGGGCCCCAAAGGCTGACTCTGTTATTCAATGAGATCATGGTGATCTAATATCAGCCACAGCTCCACTTACCAGCCTGTTTGCCATAACCTTATTATCCCAAAGACCAGAGCACTTTCAAACTCACTTTGACTATCTTCCATAACTTGACCTCTAAAAAGGTTTCATAGTTTTCAAAGGTATTAAATTGTCACGTGTACCGATTAAGATACAGTGATATGCGGATTACCTGGGAACTCCCTGGGATAAACCTTCACAATCTTCTGAGAGAAGAAATTCCTCGTCATATCTAAATTAAATGGGAGACCTGAAGCTATGTCCTTGAGTTCAACGTTTGGATATGAAGGAAACACCTCTTCTTAGCTTCTACCTTCTCAGATCCTTCTAAATCTCGTATTACAATAAAATCATCTCCAAGTCTTCTGAAATCCAAAATAGACAGACAATAGACAGTAGGTGCAGGAGTAGGCTATTCGGCCCTTCAGGCCAACACCGCCATTCAATGTGATCATGGCTGATCATCCACAATCAGTACCCCGTTCCTGCCTATCTTTAAGAGCCCTATCTAGCTCTCTCTTGAAAGTATCCAGAGACCGGCCTCCACCTCCCTCTGAGGCAGAGAATTCCACAGACTCACCACTCTCTGTGTGAAAAAGTGTTTTATCGTCTCATGTCTAAATGCTTACCCCTTATTCTAAAACTGTGGCCCCTGGTTCTGGACTCCCCCAACATCAGGAACATGTTTCCTGCCTCTAGCATGTTCAAATACTTATTAATATTATATGTTTCAATGAGATCCCCTCTCATCCTTCTAAATTCCAGAGTGTACAAACCCAGCCGCTCCATTCTCTCAGCACATGACAGTTCCGCCATCCCGGAAATTAACCTTGTAAACCTACACACCCTCAATAGCAAGAATGTCATTCCTCAAATTTGGGGAACAAAACCGCACACAATACTGCAGGTGTGGATTCACTAGGGCCCTGTACAACTGCAGAAGGACCTATTTGCTCCTTTACTCAACTCCTCTTGTTATGAAGGCCAACATGCCATTTGCTTTCTTCACTGCCTGCTGTACCTGCATGCTTACTTTCATAGACTGATGAACAAGGACCCCCAGATCCCGTTGTACTTCCCCTTTTCCCAACTTGACGCCATTTAGATAGTAATATGCCTTCCTGTTTTTGCCACCAAAGGTATTGATCTCACCTAATGAACTAAAGAAAACATCAATAAATCAATCCAGTAATCTTCTTTGAACATTTTCCAATGCAAATGACTTCCAGTTTATATGAAACAAAACTGTATGCAGCCCTCCGGCTGTAGTCTCAACAAAATGTGCAGTTAAAACTTAATGTTTATAGTCACCCTCCTTTGCAAGAAAGGTGAATATTCCATGTTTCCGTGTTTATAAGTTGTCCCCTCATTTCAACTTTGCATTGAACGTATGAATAGCATTCTGTACAATAGTACTCTGTATTCTTTCTTGCCAGTTAAATAATATTCAGCTTTGCTATCTGTCTCATGATGATGGATAACCTCTCATTCCCCCATAGTGTACTCCATTTGCCAAACATTTGCTCACAGTTTAACCTACTCATTGAATCATTGCCCAGATACAGCAAGAACACAGTCCCCTGCGCCCAATGAGACCATGTCGACCACCTGAAAGAGCAGACTTTCTGCTCTGGGCACTTGCCCATTCCCACACTGACCTTTCTGTCCTGGGCCTCCTCCATTAGCAGAATGAAAACAGACCCTACCTGAGGCTAAGAGAGAGAGACAACAGTGTCTTATTGTCATGTGTCCCAGATAAAACAACAAAATTCTTACTTGCTGCAGCACAACAGGATATGTAAACAGATAGTACACTGTGAACAATGTGATGAACGAGAGAGAGAGATCAGGGTTGTCTGTTGCCAGTCCTGATTTGCCCTGGTCTTTTCTTGTTTCCAGACCCCCCTTCCACCCACCACCCCCCCTCCCCCCCCACCCCCATCACCCCCCCCCCCCCTCCTTCCCCCAGAATCAGTCCCGATCTGAAACATCACCTATCCATTTTCTTCAAAAAGCTACCTGACCCGCTGAGTTCCCCCAGCCCTTTGTGTCTACTTAGGGCAGATAGGCTGTTAGTTTCTCATCTTATATTAGGGGAGCACCCTCTAGCAATGCACAGTGGAGTGTTGGTCTGGATTTTGTGCTAACGTTTCTTGAGTGGAATTTAAACCCACAATCTCCATCTCCATCAAACCACGCTGGCATCTGGAAAAGGCATCTCTCGGCAGCTAATATTTTTTACTGTTGCCATGCTTCATGAAATGAATCTTCTGTTTGATAAAGTTGATGTTTGTTGGCCGTGAGTGGTCTTGTGCATTGATTACAGAGTTGGCATGCAAAGGGGAGATATACATACCACTGCGGGGGCTATAGTTGCTGCTTGAAGTGCCCTCCTCTGTTGCAAAAGCTCTTTAACTGTGATCTTCACCCTCACCCCTTGATAGATCTTCTGTTTCTCTGCCGGTGAAATTAAAAGGTGACAATAAGATCAGTGAGTCGACACACAGTTTCCATGTGAGAAATACTGCACACTCTGGTAATCTAAGACATCACAGAAGGCAGACACAAAAAGCTGGAGTAACTCAACGGGACAGGCTGCATCTCTGGAGAAAAGGAACAGGTGACGTTTCAGGTTGAGGACCTTCTTAGAATGACATTTAGGGGAGAGATGTGAAAAGGTACATAGAATCACAGAGGGGCTGCAATGACAGAGGGTGTTGCAAAACTCTCGTCGGTGAGAGGAGGAGATCTTCTTCAAAGTAGGCCTACCTTGAGGAGATTTCACAGTGGAGCAGACAAAATGTGTAGGAAGGAACTGCAGATGCTGGCTGAGTTACTCCGGCATTTTGTGTCCATCTTCGGTGAAAACCAACACCTGCAGTTCCTTCCTACACACGAGTGTCAGTATGTGTGTGTGTGTTGGTGTGTGTCAGAGTGTGTGTGTGTGTTGGTGTGTGTCAGTGTGTGTGTGTGTGTGTGTGTATGTGTCAGTGTGTGTCAGTGTGAGTGTGTGTTGGTGTGTGTGAGTGTGTGTCAGTGTGTGTCAGTATGAGTGTGTGTTGGTGTGTGTGAGTGTGTGTCAGTGTGTGTCAGTATGTTTGTGTGTGTGTCAGTGTGAGTGTGTGTGTCAGTGTGTGTTGGTGTGTGTTGGTGTGTGTCAGTGTGAGTGTGTGCGTCAGTGTGTGTGTGTGTTGGTGTGTGTCAGTGTGTCAGTGTGTGTCGGTGTGTGTCAGTGTGTGTCAGTGTGTGTCAGTGTGAGTGTGTGTGTCAGTGTGTTTGTGTGTGTGTCAGTGTGTGTTGGTGTGTGTCAGTGTGTGTCAGTATGTGTGTGTGTGTGTTGGTGTGTGTCAGTGTGTGTCAGTGTGAGTGTGTGTGTGAGGGAGAGTGTGTATGTATTTTGCTCAGTATAAATGTTAATATTTACATTTATGTCATTCCTACACAAAAAAAACCTGCCAGATATAATTAAGAAGGAACTGCAGATGTTGGAAAAATTGAAGGTAGACAAAAATGCTGGAGAAACTCAGCGGGTGAGGCAGCATCTATGGAGCGAAGGAATAGGTGACGTTTCGGCCTCACCCGCTGAGTTTCTCCAGCAGTTTTGTCTGCCAGATATGCTGCTGTTTCTTGCACAGTGGATGCTGCCTGACTTGCTGAGGATACCCAACATCTTTGACTTCTGTTGATGAAATGTGAAGGAAGGGACTGCCGATGCTGGTTTACACCGAAGATGGGCACTAAATGCTGGAGTAACTCATCAGCATCTGGAGTTCGCCTCCTACACATTTTATCAACGGAAGACGGTGGATATTCTCAGAGAGTCAGGTGAAAGAAACAGCCGCATATCAGTTTAATCACAAGGTTCCTGCCTTGGCATTTTTTAATATGGATACATCTCAAATTTCATTCCAAAGAACTAAATAATGAAATTAAGTGCGTATATTGGTCAATTTGCACCAGGTGCTTTCCAAATTGCTTTAGATTGTGAGAATCTGATCCAGGGTTGTAAAGTGCCAAGACCCATTTTTGGCACAGTTCAGAAGCTGTCAAAGTGACCCATTCATGCTTAGGTAGTTCACTTGAAAGCAACTGAATGCTAGAGGGTGGGGAGGGGGGGGGGGGGGGGGGGGGTGGGGGGGGTGGGGTGGGGGGGTGATGGAAGGAGGAAGTGTTATTGCAACTCACTCCCGATTAAGGCAGTTCAGTACACAATGTGTGTGTTTTTAAAGAAAGGCAAATCTGAAAACCATGAAATATACTATCAGACAAATTAAGTTAATCAGGCTCTGAAATATAAATATTAACACTTATACTGAGCAGAATACATCCACGAATGAATGCAAATTTCTTTCCTGCTCTCCTCGCCCGGACTATTTTAGTGAAGCAGAACTGTAACATAACACCCTGGCACTTGAAGCCACAACGGAATTAGGGACAGATCTTGTTACTTTTTCAATAAAATAGTAGGTTAGCGTCTGATCTTATTCTTCTTTTGTGTGACGTGCACGTCCTAAAGTTGTTGGGCAACTTGTTCTATTTGATCCTCCGTTTGTGCACGTCGAGTTGATTGCATTAGTCGAAACAGGGCGGACCACGCGAAGGTTGCAATCTCCCACCCTTGCTTCTGATGCTGCAGTCTCTCTCTCT